>OY744525.1:71235611-71458111 GCA_963556195.1 Sepiola atlantica | reverse complement strand
TATATATATATATATATATATATATATATATATATATATAAGAATTTTCGGATACCGGAGGGAGTATAAAATTGAACAAATAAATTTCTCATAAAAACCTACAAATTTATATATATATATATATATGAAATTACACGATATATATATATATATATATATATATATATATATATATATATATATATATATATATATATATTTGTTGATGATTTTATTCCATTACAAAATATATTTTGCTCTGAATTTACATTGAGCACTCTCATAAACCCGGTTTCAACTTCCTTCGGATTCATACCCCCTGGATATTGGTTACAAGTTAATTATATATATATATATATATATATATATATATATATATATATATATATATATATATATATATATATATATATATATAATCGTGTAATTTCATGTTTTAGAAGTAAAACAGATTGCTCAATTACTTGTGTAAGGACATGTATATTATTTTATTACAATTGACATGCATTAGTTTGATCTACCATTAGTACCTTCAGTTTCACGTAAAAACTGGAAACTCAGCCTGTGGAGCTAAAGATATCGAATGTAATCAATTCTTTAGTTGATATTTGGATAATGTGTCTTACACTATAAATACATTGACTGAAAAATTGGTTACATTTGGTATCTAGCTCTGCGGGCTGAGTTTCCATTGTTTCTGTGAAACTGAAGCTATTGATGGAAGATGAAACTAATGTATATATATGTCAATTGAAATAAAATATATATTATACTAAAGCTAAGTCAATCAACGTTTGTTTCCCTACGCTTTTTTCCTATATATTTTAATCACACAAAATACATGTTAAAATATTTTTTGGGATTGAGTTATGTTTGAAAAATGAATCCACTTTCTTTGTTTCAATTAGCTGTAATTTGCAGTTTTACTTAGCAAATCACCCATCTCTTACTTAGTTTCTGTCTATTACTCTCACCCTCTCTCATTTGATGTTGTTTGACAACCCGCTCTTATTTTATACTGTATCTATCACTCTTCCTTCTGTCTGTCTCCCCCTCTCCCTCTATGTGTTCATTAATAGTCAAAGGTAATAAAACTAACTATAAAATAGAAGATGGGTATAGTCCACTATAAACAATAGGGAATATCAGGATAAGTATTAATACTTTTTAACCCATAGTCAGAGAAACAAAAAGAGAAATATATTTCCCTTTCTCTCTTTTTTATCTTTGTTTCGAACACAAAGACAAAATTGGGATTTTGTCTTTTTATTTTTTAAAAACTTAACTGGCTTTGCACGCTCATTTCTGTTTTTTTTTTTACATTACTAATGAGTAACCACTTATCAATACGAAAAGCCACTCGAGGATAAGGGTTAATGAGATTCAAACAATCTAATCCGAGCTTAATGGGTGATCCAACGGCTCACTTTTTGTCTTATATTTATATATTGTGACTTTAAATATTTAACTAGCTACTGTATAAATTACTACTGGTGTATATTACTTTTTGACAATAGCATAAATAAAATACATATTACAGACTGCAATGTTTTTAATGAACATTGTATGAATTATGCCTTATAGTAACAGCTATTTCCATATAATGGAAAATATGAAGATTCAGAAAGAAATCACCTATTTCCTTTTTATTCTTTTAATGAAATAAACCCTAATATATGCATTTAGTTATGATATAACTGAAGTAAAACTTTTTATGATTATGATTTAAACTAAATATAACATTGAACAAAGTTACGCCCCTATTTAAAAAGTAAAAAACCTGAATAGTTCATAAAAAATATTAGTATTAATCATGTTAAGTTTATATTTAAACTTAACCTAAAACATAGAATTGAGGTTTAAATTTTTACTGATTTTTATATATTCAAATAAAACGTTAAATTTTTTTTCCGAAATTTGATAAATTTCTAATGTATATATATTAAGTTTGATTAAACAAAATATACAAAATAGAAAGAATTAGAAAATTTAATAAAATGATCAATAGACAAAGGTTATTTATTTTGTTTAATCAATATATATATAATTGGATTATAATAAAAAGGGATTACCCATACCCATGCATAGTCCTATTACTTAAGCAATTACATCATGTGAAAGAGAATTAATTTACAAAGTATATTCATTTACTTTTTTATAGTGACAAAATTAATGACATCAAAGATTGAAAAATGAAATTGTTTTCTTATACTGTGCTTAAATGCTGTTAATGATATTTTTATATAAAAACATAATGGAGAAAAAACTCTTAATTTTTAGAATAAAATTATATACAAATAAGTTATAAATATTTTATTAGTGTACAAGTTTTTAAAACAAAATTAAGTTTGTCTCTCTGAAACTAATTTTCTGTTTCATAATTTCGACAGTTGAAAAAATTGTAGATTATTAACGAAACATGACTACTTTCTATATTCATTTGATATTGGCATTTTAGTATCTGAATGATTTCTGAAGTATAAAAACATGAAAACCAGAGAAATGACAAAGAAATATATTTTCACAAAACATTCTCTCAACATTAAAAGTAAAATTTGTAGCATCAAATGTTCATGTATGTAATAATGATAAAAAAATCTCATAAAACCTAGAGCACAATTAAATTAAAATGATCAGTTTTAATATAAAAAACGGCTTTCATAAAAATATTCATGATGAGTAATCTTTTAATTGTAGGGAGCAAAGAAAAGTGAAAAAGCAAAAATGTTATGAATGACATTTATTTTGCCTAGGGCTATAATAATAAATAATGATATTGATTCTTTTTTTATTTAGTTTTTGAAACTAAATGAAAATAAAAAACTAAAACAAAAATTGCAAATATATTTCTATCAGAATTACCTGATGTGTGAAATCTGTAGATGTGTGTGGTTTTAATGGTGAACCTCGCTGTCCATTATGACTAAACTTATTACCTTGAGCAAATCTTCTAGTTTCTGGGAAGTGTGTATTTCTTCCATTTTCTGGGTCTGATATGGCTGCAGGAACATCAGGCCATGAGCTTGTATGGTAAGAAGAACACGTCAAATGCCTTTGATCATTTGGACATCGATGAGGTGTGCTTAACTCCTCACTTTGAGGAATGTTTCTTCTGTGGCAATATCGAAGAATGCAAATAGACATTGAAGCTGTAATTATCACAGATACAGTGACCGAGATCAATGTGATGATGATGACCAGATTAAAATGTATTTTGTCATCAGTTTTTATATGGACTGATTTTGGAACTTCAAATGTTTTATTACTAACAGTCAGTATTAAAAAAATAGTTGTGGATGCAGATTGAACTGGGGTACCACTATCCTTGACCACAAACTTTAGGTCATATGAGCCAGAGTCTTGATGAGTGACAGTGCGAGTAAAAGATAAGAGTCCAGTGTATCGGTTGATTGTAAATAGTTGTTTATCATTGCCTGAAGTTATTTCATATTTGAGAAATGCATTCTCCCGGCTATCCCTATCAGAAGCTCTTAGAACTGTGATGTTCTTTGTATGATGTGAATAGTAAACAAGATTTAAAGAAAATGGATTAATGTGAGGAAAAGTAAAATACGGAGCATTATCATTTTCATCTCTCACTTCAACAATGACATCCACTGTGTTATTTAGTGGTGGTATTCCATTATCTTTGACAAGAACTTGGAATTTATAAATATTTTGCATTTCATGATCTATAGAATTTAATGTTGAAATTAATCCATTCCTTTTTATCTGAAAAGGTAAGAACTGTTTATCTTTGGTGAGCAGAGAATAAGAGAGTTCCCCTCCTGCTCCCAGGTCTTGATCACTGGCATTAATAAAGCCAACTGGAATTTGGGATTTCTGGTTTTCATCAATGCTAAATCTATAAATTTCTCTGAAGAATTGTGGTCTTACATCATTGACATCAACCACTTTTATAGAAAACTCCTTTTTACTGTGCAATGGAGGGGATCCTTTATCATAACAAGTTATGACAATATCATGAAGGTCTTCAGTTTCTCTATCCACAGGGCTCTTCAATATGACTTTATATTTTTTCATTGCAAGATTCTGCAGTTGAAATTTATCATGGTGCAGATCACATCTGACTTCTCCATTCGGTCCAACATCATGATCAGTTACCTTTACAAAGGCAATAAAACTGTCAACTTTTATATCTTCTGAGATGGTAGTTGTATTTGCAATAGTTTCAAAAACAAAATTTATATTTATTGTTGGTGGATTATTCTGCTGGCTGATTACATTGAATGAAATTTTTGCTAGAGAGCTCAACGGTGGATTGCCTCTATCTCTGGCTTCCACATAAACGTCATTAATCAATTCTTGACCAAGTGAAAACCTTTTATGCAAGAAAACTTCCCCTGTTTCTTCATTCAGATGAAAGTGAGATCTTATTATTTCAGAGGTTTTTAAGCTAAAGTGATAAGATACTTTTCCATTGACTCCTGTATCCAAATCCGTGGCAGACAGTATTAAAACAGGTGTAATTCTGCTTGGTTCATTATTCAAAGAGACATTATATACTTTTTGGGAAAAGATTGGTGAATTATCATTTATATCAGACACCATGATATGCACATCTAAAACGCTTTGTCTAGTTGGAGATCCTCCATCTGTAGCAATTACTTGAATCATATATTCATCTTTAGCATCCCTGTCCAACATACTTTCCAATATGATATTCAAATCAGATGTGCCATCTACTCTTTCAGAGACAGACAATGTAAATGGCTCATCTCTGTTTTTTTTCAGTTGATAGTTTATTTGTGAGTTTAAAAGTCCAACGTCTCTATCCACTGCATTTGGGATTGATATTTTAATTCCTTTACGATCTCTTTCAGAAAATTGAATACTGACTTCTTTCTTTGAAAATGTTGGTTGATGGTCATTGACATCTTGAATTATCACTTTGATTTCTAACAGTTTGATGAAAGATGTCCCTTTTCTCACTGCCACATCAATCATTTTATAACATTCTTTTTCTCGCTTGCACATCAGTTCTGCATCCAAGTTTTGTGTTGTATAAAGTTTTCCTGTATTCTTAGATACTCGAAACAGTTGAGCAGAATCTGGCATACCTTGTTGCAGAATATTAAATGTTATTCGTTCATTGTTCTGATGTGATGTACCATCTATCATGTGTGTATCCATAGAGATGTCTCCCACCAATGTTCCTGGGCTTTGGCCTTCTTTTACATAATAAGTTAAGTCTACAGCTTGACTTACATGTAAGATAACCAGTAGAACTTGTGTTGAAAACAACATGATGCAATTGTCTCTGTTGAGGAAAAGAAACATCAATTAGAATCTTATATCTGCAAAACGTTAATCAAAATATTAACTAATCTGCTGCTGTTATTCAAGGTTAACTTGAAAGTTTTACACAACTTTTTATGAGAACGTTTAATATATTTTAATTTTTAATCTTCTTAATTTTAATGCTGACCTTTAGAAAATATCTTTAATTATTTTAAATCATTTTTATTTCATTCTTGAAAAGGTTTCATATTTTATGAATTAAGAAATATTCTGCAAATATACACTAATAAAGAGAACAAATCTAATAAAATTAGCATAATTAAACTGACAAACTGATTCAGGCTATTCTCTTTTACTTTATCCGGAGTAAACTAGAATTTAATCACTTCATATTTAGTTCATTTTCAAATCAATAACATAGAAGTGTTATCAAATTATGAGTTCTAACTTTGAAGTAGTATATTTTTTTATCTTAAAATAATTTCTAAAATTGAAGAAAAGTTGAAAAATGCTATGTTTTGTAAAACATAACATCTAATAAATTACTGAGTTAAAATACAAAAACATTTATATAAAATTATACATTTAAAAGGATGACATAAGAATAAAAAAAAATAAAAGCAAATCTGAACAAAAGTTTTGTGATGTCCTTAAAAGTTATATTGAAGAAGCATTAAATTTATTGGAATGATGAAATGAGCATAGGAATATACTGTTAGAGCTATGGAGACTTACATTAATTATCCTGTGATTTTTTAAGACAGATACTGAGGAGATTAAAAAAAAGCTGAATAAAAAAGCAAGACAACAACACCTATCTATATTAAATAAGGCTAATACACATATTTAAACAATATTTGGTCTAAATGTTTTTTTATAAGACCATTTGAACCATAAGTCAATAAAAAGATAGCATAAAACCATTATGAGCAACTCACCTGTGATGTTAAATCCAGTGGAATCTGTGGTGAGATAAGAAGTACATCCTTGTATAGATTTCTGTTTTTACTACTGCTGCTGTGTGACAACAGCAATAAGTGTGTATGTATGTGTGTTTGTGAGAAGGAGATAGCAGTTTGTTATCCTATCAAGTGTCTTGTGTATGTAATGGCTGCTCCAGTCACCGGAACTGATTGAATAAAGGCAGGATCTTTATCGCTACCTTTTTTTCCCCATTGCCGCCCGATGCACATACACACCCTTCCCCACTCTTTTCTTTTTATCTCTATATGGCTTTCTTTTTTCCCTTGCTATTATTTCCTTCCTATCTTCCTAACAAACATCTATATCTACACATATATGGAGATGAATGATGAATTGAGTTTTTAATGAAATAAATGATTTCACAGACCACTTTTTTATGCTGAAATAAACAGACATATTTTTTTTAAGCATCTTTTTCTCCTATTTTCATCATATGTTAATAACATATTGTTGTGAGAAACATATTTATGCTTTACTAGTTATTAAACACATGGAGATAATGTGAATTCCTGTATTATCTCTAATGTTTTTTTTTCTCACTAATTTTAAAGATTTTATTTTTAGGAACTTACATTAGCTTACACACAGATACAGATAAGTAATTTATAATGCATGAAGTGGAAATGAAGACACATTTCTCTTTATCCACTAAATCAGCTGCATATTTCATGCCAAAGGCATTATGTTAAGTACAACTTGTAAAACACATAAAAACCAATGATGGTGGTAATCTTCTAGAAATCAATATCCTGTGTGTTTACTTATCAATACAAATCTGAGTACCACTTCTGGAATAGGGAATCTAGGTCAATGGATATCTTCTTTTCAAATCAATAATCTCTGTAGAATCTTTGCAGCTTATCTTGTGTTTTTTTTTACTTTGTTTATTTTTACTTTTTTTTTTTTTGTTGAAATTTTTGTTTTCACAAATGAAGATCAACTGTTTTCAGTAAATGTTTAAAAATATCAGCACATATCATTTTTAATACTGTATTAGGATTGAAAAATGAGAAACACTAAATATTCACTTTGAAATGTTTTTCTTTTATTGCTATTAATTGACAAACAGAAAGTTTTTTTTTTGTCTTAGAATTGCTTATCGGTTCTGGCTAGATTAATTCGATGTTTAGTTTATTTTTTCATAAAAATCAAATATATTATGAATTTTTAATTGGAATGTGTTTTAACATTAACAGTGTATTAAAAAAGCCATTTGATCAAATTAAACAGTAACATATGTCCTATTGTACGTATATTTTTAATTATCAATTTAATAGCATATATTTATACATATATATATATATATATATATATATATATATATATATATATATATATATATATATATATATATATGTTAAGGTATGTATTTATTTGTACATGAGTCTTTTGAGATATTTTACAAAGGTAATTTATTTGGTACACGTGGTACTGGAGGTAAAGGTCTGGGATATGAAGCAGGACGGCTGCTCACTGGTGAAGTCCTATGTACTGGATGTGAGCTAGGTTTGTCACTCTCTATTGTAGCAGACTTTTTTTCCATCAAATGTATGTTTTGGCCATTATTTGTTTTGAAGAAACACCTAGCAGTGGCCACGGCATCACTGGGGTGGCTGATTATCTGTTCTATGGACTTCATATCTCTGCTGTGGAATTGGTCAGTTTGAGGTGAAGGAGAATGACAGTATTGGGATGAGAACTGTTCTGAAAAAGTTAAATGCATGTAAAAAAATTATTAGGGAGATACATGTATTTAATACTTAAAAAATAGGGATTAGTGAAATATTATCTAAGCAAAGCTGCCAGAAACAGATAGTCTAAAAGCGAATAATTGTTTTTTGAGGCAAGTATTTTGTAGTTTATATTTATTTTATTCTATTTTATTTTTTTTCTATACTAAATTCAGAACTTCTCATTTTATTTTTTCTGCTGTCTCATATCCAAACATCAGTAATTGCTATTCTTTCTGTTGTTTTTTTTTTTTTTTGCAATTTCAAATGTGAGAAATCTTTTGCTATGTTCTTGGTTGACTTGTTCCCCTTCTTGCCTCAATATTGACCACAATAGCCTAATTAAATATCCATGCTCCTTGAATCTATTGGAGGGACATTTGTGTGATTATCTCATATGCATCCAACCTATGCATTTTTATCTTTGTTTTCTTCTTTATTTCCCTATTACATATAACAGTGCTGCCAAATGCCGTTGTGTAAAATTGTATATTAATGTATACTTTGACAACACTAACTATGATATACATCCTAACTATGAAAAGTTAGCAAATTGTTATTATATCATGCAATATGCACACAAACTTTGCTTTTCAAGTTATATTTGCTAATATTGTTCTTGACTAGATAGATTCAGAATATGTCACAGACTGGCCCAGTCTGATATCCCTTACTACATACCTGGTACCTCCACACCCCGTCCCATGCCTCCCTCATGCCAGCCATGTCCACTATCAGAGTGTGAAGATTTTGTAGATCTACAGCTATTGTTTGCAGAAGTTGTAATCAAACACTTTTCATGTCTATCCATGTTTGCGATTTCTGCTATCTCTTCAATACACATCTGTATAAGAAAAAAACAGAAAAATGGAAATATATTATTGCAATTAATCTAAAATAAGAAATTTGTACTTTTTTCTATTTTGAAATAATCTTTTTTTTTTTTCAATTTAAAATTTTTTTACAATTTACATGTTTGTATTTTTCATTCAAACTAAATATTGCGGCAGATGAATTCAAATCTTAACCAATCTTTCTTTACCTTCTCGATAGTTTGGTTACTTGGGAGATGGGGAAGTGACAAAAAAGGACCTGGCAACCAGCTCTCTCCATTCCTCTCTATTGTCTGACTTCTTCAGAATGTTACCCAACTTTATGCTTATATATAAGTTGTTACATGTCACAATTGAAACAAAAAACAGAATAGGAACTTTATTTTAGTCATTTCCATAATTACAACATTATGAATGATAACAATGATAAAATTATGGCAATATCTCTTACTCTCTTTGCTTCTTTTCCCCCTCTTACTCTCCTCCCTCTGTCATATATATATATATATATATATATATATATATGATGGGTGGTTTTCTGTTTTACACAGTGCCAGGTCGAACTACCATCTCAGTATTATTGAGTCGTTAGTTATTAACAATTCTCGACCTAGCCTGTGTAGTCAAAAGATTTTGAAGCATCAGTTGGAGATCTTTAATGATTCAAAGCCACCATAACGTTGAGAGATGTACTTTTTTTTTCTTTTCTTTTCTCAATCGTTTTCTCCAACTGAAACAATTTTCCCGTCATATCTCATTCGATTTTCTTAGTTTTTAATTTATCATTCTGACGTTTCCTCTTAGAGGGTCAGACGATAAGGCCTTAAGGAAGATTTTTGCAATTTTTTTTTTTTTCCACCGCCCGTTTCATTGATTAAAAAAATGTTTCCTCTGAAATTTATCCTACGATTTTGTTGTATGCGAAATTTACTGATATATATATATATATATATATATATATATATATATATATATATATATATAGTAGCTGTCCATATCCGACATCGCCCTGAAGTTGTTTTTTAATTGAGCCAACTTGTTATGAAACTATAATTCGATTAGTAAGTAAAATCTGGCCTCGGATTTGTGCAGAAATTATTTTCTATTCGACAGTGTAAATGCTTCCCAATTTCTTTCAAATCTGAAAGGTTCCTATAGTAATTCATTAATTTTTATTAAAAGTAGAAATTTCGTGTGATTGAAAACTTAATATAATGAAAGAAAAAATTGAATTTGCTTGAAATATTGTAAACTGAAATTTGCTGGGTAAACTATGTGATTTAAGGATACAAACTATTTTCCAGTGAATGTAGAAAATAGTGGCTTACGAAATGATGGACCTGGTGAATATGAATGAACTCGGTGGACTTGGCATATAGAGACTGAAAACCCTGCCATCTTCCTCTAAATTATACTGGATAAAATATAAAGATCAAAGAAATCGATCGAAAGTAAACATTTTCTTTGTATACGGACCAAAATGTGCCCTAGCTAACAAAATACATCTTTTGTTTTGTTTTTAACGCTACTCTTGTCAACCAAATAGGAAAAATAATTTGTGTTTAAACCCTGTGGTGATGAAGAGAACCGATATTAATAAAGATATATCTTCTCAGAAACGATCGTACACAAACAGTTGTCATGTTGAATTCTTTGAGTGCAAATAAATGATCATGTTATAAAGTTTATACAAGATCTATGATTGATATATATATATATATATATATATATATATATATATATATATATATATACGTATAGTTTGGCAGCAAATTGTTATTAAGACAGGCGTCATTAAAATCCACGGAGTTCTGCTTTTCTGAGATTTTCTTGGTTAGTCGTTCGACTCTTCGAGCGATTTTACGATCGTGTGGTAGTAGCTGGTGCAGTATAGCACCCATCGTTATGGTTTGGGTCAAATTAGCTAAAATCAACCTCCTGAAGATGGACGAGACGTCCGAAAGCGCTCGAGATTTGACCCAAACCATAACGATGGGTGCTATACTGCACCAGCTACTACCACACGATCGTAAAATCGCTCGAAGAGTCGAACGACTAACCAAGAAAATATCAAAAAAGCAGAACTCCGTGGATTTTAATGAAGCCTGTCTTAATATATATATATATATATATATATATATATTAACAATTTCGAAATAAACCTATAAAATTAAAATATAGTTTTTGTTTATTTCTAAATGGTCATATAATAGCTCTGGTTGACCTGTCGGCTTAACCATAGAACTGATTCAATGTTTACAGTATTGCTGGGTAGCACTTTTTCACTTTTTTCATATATATTTAAGACGTCTTTGCTTATTCGTCTATTTGGAATACTACCAAAGTCTAAGAATTTGACTTCAGTTATCTTATATATATTGAATTATAATTTAGAAATTTATGAAAACCAAAATAATATTTTTTTTTTCTTTAAAATAAATGATTTACCTTAAATACATGCGAGCTTTCGACATACAATACGCTCTTCTCAAGTATAGACATGTTTTTATAATCATCTTTCCTGTTGTAGGTACTGGTGCTACCAGATCAGGCTGTCTGAAAATACTGGCTTCCTGACTTAAAATGCACCAAACATTGATATTATTGTGTTTCATTTTCCTTTCCCTTTGCAAAACTCAATCATGTTCTGCAAAGCCAAACACAAAACATTTTCCTTCTACGAAACAATCAAACCAAATGCCATGAATATTTGAAGATATAAAGAACTTGAAGCATAACAACTTTTACCAAAATGACCGGATTTTGCATTAAATAACCCGAAAAGAGTTGATATGCCGTAAAACAAAACAATCAAACCAAAGAACATGAATAAATATTTGAAGATATAAAGAACTTGAAGCATAAAAACTTTTGCCAAAATGACCGGATTTGGCATTAAAACCCCCGAAAAGTGTTGATATGCCGTTAAAAATGCAATCAACAAAACAACCTATCATATCTTGTGGATAGTAGTCGACTGAGATGTAGATAACGGTTGGTTCAAAATGTCTGTGTGTGTTTACACATGGCTTCGTGTAATATAGGATAATGAAATATTCACACTTAGGATAACTGTTGGTATTTGAATTACAATTTAGAAATAGATGTAAGCCAAAATAATTTTATAAATTTCTAAATTGTAATTCAAATACCAACAATGTTTCTACGTGTGAATATTTCATTACATATATATATATATATATATATATATATATATATATATATATATTATTTATGAGTTCTTACAAAAAATATATATTCAAGTATATACTCTTTATAATATCCGAAAATGTTCCAAATTGCAAGCTTAATGAAGTTGTATTGCAAGCTTCAGAGCATATATATTTTATAGTTGTATTCCAATGACCATAGGAACAATCAATCCATAAGCATAATTTTCATCTGTTCTTTCAATTTCTTTAATTTCATATATCGGCGAATACCTGTAATTCCTCTTTGTATAAAAACAATTTTTTAATATAATTATATTTTATTTTTTTATGTCTATTTCTTTCCAAATTCAATACTTTATCTACACCTTACGCACGTTTCACAGCAAAATCAAGAGAAATACATAGTCTTTATTTTAACCTCGTTGGTCATCAGAGAAATTGTTTATCCAATAGTAATAGGTAAATCACATCATTCTAAAGACATGAGAAAGGAAGATGGGAAAAATTTAAAAAGAGTTCTTTACAAAGGTAACGGCAAGTCAAAATACATGAAAAAAACTCACATGAAAAATGGCGATAAAATACAGGACCCTCCCTCCCCAAGAAAATCTTATTCCTTAAACTTGAAACGACTCTTCGAACAGTCTCTTTGGAATTATGTGTTTTATACAAATAATATTTTCTGTTTTTTGTTAGTTTCAATTTAGCCTTTTCCCAACCCAGAAACTGTTGTTTCTTCAGTGTGTTGTGTCTATTGATATCTTCTCTGAGACATAAAATAAAGTTCGAGAACGAATAATTAGTTTTTTCTTTTTTTTCTTTCTTATTTCTATTTGAATGCAGAAATTATAGTTCATGCCTGGCGATAACGTGTTTCTTTTTCTAACAGGTCTTCTGGAGAGTGAAAATCAATTCTCACTACAGGTGTTATCATGTGCTAGAAAAGTCTGCAAATCTATATGGTGATTGACAGTAGCAAATGTTGCATGAACATTGCCAAATCTGCTAATAAGACACTGAACATGTTTCAGTATTCTTTTGATCAAACATATTTGCTTAACATGCATACTTAAAAGCTAGTTAGGAGTTCAAGATTATGAGCATCTAAAAGTGTTATAATTCGTTATTTTATATGGGAACAAAACGCTGAATTATTATTTGTAAAATAATCAATCTTTATTTTAATGTCTGTCAGCAATATTCAGTCCCAACCCACCCAGTTTATAGCATCTCTTTTTTTTAAGGTGGAGGGGGATAAAGATGGAAGGATGGAAGAAGAGGGATAAGAAAGATGGAAAGGGGGGGGATTTATTTAAAAAGTGTTTGATTAACGGCTGAGAAAAAATTCAAGGAAATAGAAGAAAGCAAAAACAGAGCAATCAAAAGGGGAAAATCTCTTTCTTCCTCCTTAATTCGATTTTCCACTTTTTATCTTTCATCTCTATATTTTCAATTGTAAATATTCAAAAATAACATCTTTAGCGCATTTTGGATGACGTCTTTTATTAATAAAGAGAAATATTAAACTCTCACCATATGCATTAATTTGATTGTATTGTGTTGGTAGATACCATTTCATTTTATTCATTATATATATATATATATATATATATATATAAAGAGAGAGAGAGAGAGAGAGAGAGAGAGAGAGTAGTGCTATAATATCAACTAAATTTATATAGTTCAGATTGATTCTTAAGAGAATCTAATTGCAAATGACAAGCTCAATATTTAGCAATTGAATAGAGATTAAAAATGTATTTCTTTCAAGATTTTATTATATCATCTTATAATGATTTATACCTAAAACAACTCAACGGATTTACAATGGTTTCCAGAAAAAACTGTACAATAAACGAAATATCCAGTTAGTTTACCATAAAATACAGGTTCTTTTCTTCAGAATACTTAGTTGAAAACATAAACAGAAAAAAAATGGGATCCAGTGCATAGAGAAAATAAGAGTAAAAACCAACAGGATTAAAATTTGATCATCAGTCACTCTAAAAAAAAAGTATAGTGACAAACGTGAAGAATGTTCAAAGGATCAAAATCCAGGATGTTATTTGAAAAAATTAATGAACGCATATCACCAGAAAAACCGACTTCCCTCTCGGCATCAATTTTATATCAGCAAAGATTTCCGAAAGAGGAGATATTTTAATCAAATATTAAAGTCAATATATTAATGGAAGGGAGATAATCAAAAATTATTTTACTGATAAAAAGGAAAAGATTAAAATATTAATTTATGGTAAATAAAAGATGTGTTTTCAAATCCAATTAAATTTATTAATCGGTAAACTAATTTAATTAACATTTATAAATGTGTTATAAAAGAAGAAGCAAGTTGTCAATAAAAAATCTCTAAGAATAATTCCTAAAAATACATTTGAAAAATCTTTCAAAACGAATTTCTATTTATTAAAACAGCTTTTAAAACTTCACATACCATTATTTCTGGATTATAATTACAATATTAATAGTCATATACGTTTTTATCTGGAGATACTTATGTGGAATAGCCTAAACAGATTAATATTATATAGCCTTAAGTTCCTATTTACTTGCCTCCCTACGAGGGCAGAGTTAGACACAAGGTCGATGTTTAATGTGGGGAAAATCTACAATAGTGTAGTGAATAATGGTCAATCAACGATTCCCCCACTATCAAACCACAATGATGTCGTTTGCACGGCCACTGATAAGGCTGAACTACTTGCTCAGCGTTACGCTTCTAACTCTACTTTAAACTCAGATAGCCACCCCCTCCCTGAATTCCCTTTGCGGACCAAAGTCACACTTGATAACCTGGTCATCACCCCATCCAAAGTCAGAGACATCATAAAAAACCTTGACACCGCTAAAGCTTGTGGGCCTGATCTTATACCTGTAATAGTAATAAAGAAATGTTCTGCTGAACTGGCTCCTGTCCTCTCTAAACTCTTCAATAAATGCCTAGCTGAATCTTGCTTCCCCGATAGTTGGAAAATTGCCTCTGTGGTACCTGTCTACAAGAGTTCTGGGAATAGAACCGACCCTCAGAACTACTGCCCAATCAGTCTACTGTCGATCTTAATCAATCTAGCGATAGTACGGCACTTAGTTAATGCTAAACTTCTATCTGACTGCCAGTATGGATTTAGACAAGCACGATCTACTGCAGACATTCTAACGGTCATCTCTGAACGCATGTATCATACACTCGACAAGGCAGGTGAAGCTAGGGCAGTAGCGCTTGATATATCCAAGGCCTTTGACAAGGTTTGGCATAAAGGGCTTCTCCTGAAAATACGCTCATACGGTATTACTGGGCAACTACTTAATATAATTAGATCCTTCCTAAACAAAAGAAAAATCCAGGTTGTCCTCGATGGCCATTCATCTAAGTAACATGACATAAATGCAGGTGTACCCCAGGGATCTATCCTTGGACCCTTGTTGTTCCTGATCTATATAAACGATCTCCCTGACGACATAGAGTTGGAGATTGGTTTATTTGCTGACGACACAATGCTTTACTCTCGCCATGTTGGTAAAACAGACGCAATCATATCCGAAGCAATGGCTGAATCTTTAGAAAATGACCTCCAGGCTGTAGTGGATTGGGGTCATAAATGGTTGGTAACTTTTAATGATGCAAAGACAAAGCTCCTTTCCTTCAATAACTACAAGAAACCTCTCCAACCACCGATTGCCATGGCAAATAACACCCTACCTGAGAGTTCATCATTCAAACTCCTCGGCCTAACCTTCACAGGTAACATGAATTGGAACAAATACATTGAAGACATTGCCAAAGCTGCCTCAAAGAAGGTTGGCTCCCTCTACCGTGCTAGTAAACTCCTCACACCTGACATTATCCTGTATCTATACAAAGCCACCATCCGCCCATGCATGAAGTATTGTTGCCACATCTGGGCTGGTGCATCATCTACTAGTCTCTCCCTCCTTGACAAGGTCCAAAAAAGAGTAGCCAACCTAATAGGTCCCTCACTGTCAACCAAGCTCCAGTTCCTGTCCCATCACCGCAATGTAGCATCCTTATGTTTGTTTTACAAATACTTCAATGGATTATGCTCTGATGAATTGGCTACTCTGGTGCCCCCTCGATGTAAATTCACTAGACTAACTCGACAATCGACTAAATCTCATTCATTCACTGTGGAGGTCCCCAGATTCCGGAGAGTCTTCTACTCAAATAGCTTCTTTCCTCGTGCTGCTGGCCTCTGGAACTCTCTCCCTGCCCCCTGTTTCCCCGACAGTACTGACATGCAGAAATTTAAAACTAATGTAAACAGACATCTTGCTGCACAGATCCCAATTTAGGCTGACCCATCCCCCCCCAAAACCTTCTCCCCTTTTCTTTTTTCTCAGTAGCCCCCTACGTCTACAGTGGCGGCCTGCCTTGTTTGGGGTGAACCATGTTAAAAAATTTTAAAAATAAAAAATTCAAAAAAAATTTAAAAATCTTGCTCCAAAAAAATGGGCACTGGATTGGAACAAAAATAAAAATTGCCTCGGTCTTGAAAAATTTCTCCTAAATTGACCAAGGACAGAAAAGTTACAGTGTAGTATCAAAACAGGTACTACACTTTGCTCATATAGCTTTAAGTTAGAATTCTTCAAAATTTGTATAATTGATGATTTTTTAGTTAATACTAAGTAATTATTAATATATAATATGGAAAGATGTAAACTTTTTAATTTTTTATTTCAAAAAATATATATTTTTATTAAGTTTGTTTTGATTAATCCAAAGTAGATTCATGTGTGTATATGTTTTTGTTCTAAATTAGGAAAATTATGGTACAGATCATGGATAATTATAAAGCAGCAACGTATCAGATAGTATAGACTTGGAGGTACTGCTGATTATATAATCCCACCTATATAACCCAATGTAAAACTCTCTATCTCTCTCTTGCTCTAAATATATATATATATATATATATATATATATATTTTTTTTTTTTTTTTTTCACTTATAAGATAGATTATTCAGTGAAAGACCGGGATTAGGCCAATGAAAATAAGCTCGATGATACTCGATTACAGGGTACAGAGCATTTATATGTGATTTTTTGAAGGCTTACTAAAGCATTCCGTTCAGGAGACCAATCATCACCACAAAAGACTTATTCTTTCAAAGATTATTTATTTATCATATATATTCAAATTAAATAGTTTTTTCCTACACGTGTTTCACTACCAAGCAGGGCCTTGCTTGGCAGATCATCAGGGAAATTAAGTACCTGGCGGCACAACGGGGGGATGCTTTTTATCATTGTGCCACCCGACGAGAAGGTGTATTCTCGCACATTGTTCCTGTTTCTTTTGAATGCATTTGGGACTAATTCTTTGCTGTTTTGCTTAGTAGCAACAATACTGCGAAAATCTTACGAGTTACTTTTCTAAAACATTTTCTATTTTTTCTTTTTATCTTTTTATTTTTTCTTCTCTTCTTAAGTGACCCCAATTAAGGCAACACCACATTGTGTATTGTCAGTTGTTGAAAATCTTATTCCAGGTACTTAATTTCCCTGCTGATCTGCCAAGCAAGGACCTGCTTGGTAGTGAAACACGTGTATGAAAACTCTTTAATTTGAATATATATGATAAATAAATAATCTTTGAAAGAATAAGTCTTTTGTGGTGATGATTGGTCTCCTGAACGGAATACTTTGGTAAGCCTTCAAAAAATCACACACATATATATATATATATATATATATATATATATATATATATATATATATATATATATAATATTTATATGAAAAATGAAAAAGGAAAAACCAAAATTATTTATATATTCATCAACGTTTCGTCTTTATTTCAAGACTTTCCCAAGATGACTGATTTGAAGAAATTCTTTTTTCTTCAAATCAGTTATCTTGAGAAAGTCTTGAAATAAAGACGAAACGTTCATGAATATATAAATCATTTTGGTTTTTATTTTTCATTTTCTATCACGTTGGAATATTATTTCCATAATTATCATCATACATATATATATCGTTTAAAACATCTTCTTTGTTGAATCATAGTATTTGAAATATATGTAGAACACATCCAATCCCTATTTTTTTAGGATGAATCTACATTTGAAAATAGGAAGAATTGAGGAAAGAATTTAATCTTTCTATACAAAGAAAAAAAAAAATATTTTCTACTTGATTAAAACTAACAGCGGGGAAAAAAAGGAGATTTAATATTTATATTTATAAAATCTGCTTCTCTGTTACAGAACTGATTTTTACTTAACACTTTTATCCTTTGCATCACGTGTGTACAGTAATATTTGATGGGACTGATTGGTTCCGTTAAATGTAGAGGTTCCAAAAGCTAAAGGAAGACAACAAAGAAATGGGGGGGGGGGTGATGATCTGCGTCGGTATTATTAAGGAAACGGTCACTGGGTCATCTAAAGTTGAGGTAAGAGTGAGCCTTAACGGTGAAAATTATTGCACAATTTTTGATAAAACTTTCTTTGATTTATACAATACACAATCTTGTAACTTTCAGTCAAAGGTTAATTTTTTAAAACATTGGTGTCGGTTGTGAAAATAGTCATGCATTTTTTTAAACATTGGTGTCGGTTGTGAAAATAGTCATGCATATGTGCCCAACATTTGCGTTGTTATTTTTAAGTTATTCAAAAATTGCGATCGGAATAATAAGTTTAAACTAAATGTAGTGTTATCTTTGCTATATTATACAAATGTGAAAAGTTGACAAGGTGGCACCACTTATACGGATGTTGTCAACATAGTAGTTATTGCTAACAAGGTCTCAACCAATATATATTCACTCTTTCGGAGAAAACGTGTATATATTCAGGAGTTATTTCCCTTAAACTATATTAAAGTTATCTCCCCTGAATTATACTGAGCAACAAGAGAATGAACTGTTCTATTTAAAAGTACACAAAAGACTTGCACCACACTTGTGCTGGAATGAAAATGAGGCTTGTTCTTTTTCTGGTAGCGGGCTTGAGCTGGGTGCATATCTTCTGCTAAGCTCTACATTTTACATGGTTTTCATCACTGACGTGTTAACCGGCATACATCAAATTACGGATCGCAACTATCATTCACAAATAGAACTGGTCACAGTATTTGTCTCAGAATAGTTACCAGATAATATCAAAGTAAGTACTATTTACTTTACATCAATCATGCGTTCTCTGTAATGTGTTTGTCCTAAAAAGTCATGTTTATTTGGATTGTCTTTAAAGACAGTAATTGCGTCTGTTATTTTCACTTCATTTTATGTATCATCTCACGTTTGTTTTTGAGAAACAAATATATATATATATATATATATATATACAGGGTGGGCCAAAATAAGGGTCCTCGGGATCATCATTGGCCAAATCCTGAAGTCGCATAGCGTACTCAAGTCTTTTTTCTATTATCTCGAGGTTGAAGTTCTTGAACTAGCTGCACTTTATATGGAAAATATCCTCTTTCTCTTAGCATTCTCCGAAGTGAGCTTCGAGAAATGCCAAGTTCTTTTGATCTCCTCCTTGTGGATGTGGATGCATCCTCCTCCAAACTTCTCTCCAATTCCTCGAAATTTTGAGCTGTTCGTACAGTACGAGGCCTACCACTTCTCGCCATGTCGGATATTCCTTGTTGGTCCCTAAAACGAGCAATAATTCCTCGGATTGCTTTTGCCGAAGGAGAGTTTCTGGTGTTGTAATGACGCCGATAGATGAGTTGAGTCTCCGAAATCGACTCATTGGATTTAAAGTACCACTCTATTATGAGGGTACGTTCCTTAGGGCTAATACGGCTCATGCTTGCTTCGGAAGGGGTCCTTTACTTATTCTAAAAAAAATTTTTTTTTAAATCAATAAATAAAAAAGTTATGAATTTTTAAAAATAGGACCCTTATTTTGGCCCACCCTGTATATATATATATATATATATAATTCAATCATTCCTTTATTATTACCGTTTCTTCATCATTGCCCTTCTCCCTTTATATTCTGACCTCATGTTATTTACACTAACACAATATATTTAACATGGTGGCACTCATACTGGAGAAAGAGCTCTAACAAGTGCGTCGCTATAAAAACAATAAAATAGAATATCAAATATTCTAATTTTATACTTTGAATAATCTTACATAAAAGCGAAACATGTGTTATGTGTATTACTTTTTGACACAAATTTTCACCTTTTAATAAAATTTAGAATTTTAGTATTCGAAGTCCAAATAAGATCCTCTTAGCACGGTTCTACACTTGCTCATGTGAGGAATAGTGCATCTTCTCGTGATGTTACCTCAAGTAACAGCACTTAGCTGGGTACTCCACCAGACTAGATGAATTCTTGTCTGTGAATCCGCTAAGACCAAGAGACCACAGGAAAGATATAAGATAACATGGTTAATTTATCAATTGGGGAGAGGAAAATTAATGTTCTTAATGTCCTTTACTTTATTACTAACTCAACGTTTGAGAAATAAAGAACTTTAGTTGAACATTCGGATATCTATGTGGTAGCCCCAGTAAGGGGGCCCTTGATTTCTGTGAACTTCGACTGAAGTAATGAGAATTTGATAGTTATCTAAAGAGTGTTTTTAAAGTCCAACATGCTTGTTTTTGTACTGTTGTCATTTAATTCCGCCTAAATTGTATGTCCATGCTAAAACAAAATAAATTGTGACTTATAATTTATAAATAGCTCATTCTATTAATTAGTTAAAAAGAAGATTACAAGTAAAAAATAAAACTACTAAAACTTGTTCACGTTCACCAGTGTAAGCTTAAAACTAAAACCTGTATAAGCAAAATGAGGTGAATTTGTCCGAGTTAACACAGAAGGCATACATTTTTGTGGACACCTTTGTACTGCCATTAGTTTTGATCATAGAACTTAACGTACATTATTTAGCTGCAAAGTGCAAATGTAGCAGAAATGTATTGGCTTTAATTTTATACCGATAGAAATCCTACATGATAAAATGATAATCATTACATTACATTTAAAGGAAGAACATAAATCAGTTGTGAAACTGCATAAAAGGTAAAGGTAAAGGTCGCATAGCCTGGACGCGCACGAGTGTCGTTGCCGACATCGCACACTGCCCATGGCCGTAGCGGCGGTGATTTGTTAAGAATCACCGTGTCTAGGGCACAGCATATGGAAGGCAGAGCCTATCCCTCTCCTTCCGCTGCCTTGAACCTTCCCTGAGTTTTAGTCAGGTACCCATTTACTGCTGGGTGGACAGAGGGAGTTTTCAGACCCGAAAATTCGCATGCTGTGTGTGTCCTGCCCAAAGACAAGTGCTATAACCACTCGTCCACTGTGAAACTGCATACCTCTGCCTAATAACGAAAGGATGGACCAAAGTCTGATCTGGACCTTACTTCTCCATATTGTATTACGCATTCCCAAAGTTATACAATAGAAAGATTAAAATTTTGCATCGTGGTTATTGTTATCAAAGAGCATCAGATCCATACATCAAATTTGGAAAGATTGGAAGTTGAAATTTGTCAATATTTTGAACTTGACCGAACTTGTCAAGGTCAGAGGTCATGTAAGATGCGGGACTTAATTGGCTACAATATGGGTCAAATAACAAGTCTCTATGATGAACAGAATCAAAGGTATCGCTAAAAGAGTGCATTTAACAATTTATATAAATTTGACCAAAATCAAATCAGTTCTAAGTTAGACCATGACCAATATTTAAACCAAATTTGGTGATGATTGGTCAAGCGATATGGAGACTGGCTATACACAAAAAACTTGACTGAAAACATAACCTCTTTGGCAGAAGTAATAAACAAAATTTAATAATACATTTTAATAAAATTTATTGATGGTTTTCAAAAATGTATTTATAATTGACTTATTAATGTTTTATCCCTTCTTTGAATGTTTTGAAATGTTACAATAATAACACAAACAAAAAGACCTGCATATTTCTGTACCTCACTAAAACCAATGTGAGTGCTGTAATAAAAACTAGTGGTTATACAAAGAGGTGTTCACAAAATATGCGCCTTCTGTGTTAACTAAGGCAAATTCTCCTTACATTGTATTCTTCTTCATTATGCCGGTTTAGAGTTCAGCTTACACTAATAGATGAAGAGTTATTTTCTTCGAAAGTTTCTTTTTTACTTCTGGCAAATATTACAATTTAGTTAATTATAAATAAATTCTTTATTTGATGATTTAGTATTTTTTATTTTATGATTAAAAGTTAAAAAGTAGTCAATTATAATTTTAAAAATACTTATATGTAACATTAAAATTATTATTATTAATAGTAGTTGTATAGTTTTAAGATATATACAAATAGCTACGCATGATAACATTATTTTGTTAGGAATCTTATTGAATATTGTAGTCCAGAAGCATTAGCATTGCTACAGAACTAAATGCTAACAAACTGAGTTTTTACATAATGAAGAATAGTATATTAAAAGTCCTGAAGTTTCCACCTTGTGCTTTTACCAATATGGTGTCCAGTATAGCTGCTGCATTCATTAAATCCTTATTACACCAAAACTAGTTATCATAGGTAAGATTTCTCAGCAGTTTACAAATGTGATTGATAACATCAAAAGTTGACCAAAATCCAACAACGGGAATTTTCAAGATGACATCAAAGACGACCGATTTTAATATCATTGAAAACGTTCATAACTTTTTCATAACTCATCCTGAACAAGGTGTCAAAAGTCGTTCGTAGTATCAAGTACACTGAATAACATAATAATGGTTTATCATAGTATGAAAATGAAAAGTTCATATACAGAACCTATCTTGAATTTAGTTCTTTCCATCAGTGATAAAACGATTTGCAATGTTACTGCAGGTCTGACCTATGCAATTGGCACACATATCTCTGCAAACCATGTCTGCCTTTTCCAACTACATACTTTTATACAGCCAAAAATGAGCAGCTATAACAACATCTGAGGAGCAGGTAGTTGCTCAATGGAAATGGCAGGATTTTCTCTTCCAGTATTCATTCTCAGTCAGTAGTAGGTAAGTGTCGAAAAAAACCTACTGCTGAACCTGTAGATGTACTCTGTAAGAGTGATGCTTTTCTACCTAATATGAAGTTGCTATTGTTTTACCCACTGAATATTTGTATGCTACATGCCTATATGTGTTAAGTATATCAAACCTTTCATCTCCATACAATTTGAGTGGGAACTGTTCTTCTGTAATAGTGCTAGAAGATAGTACAAATGTATTCATATAGGAAATAAAATTGTTATCCTTTTTGTTGGCTGGCTTTAATGCTTTCATCTTCCCTTGCATGTAGAAACAAGATGTGTGATCTTGTGTCACCAAGTTTTTGCTGTTGTTGAATAGAGCAGAGGGTCACAAAATAGATTTGGTACAGCATAAACATATCCATTAGTGATGATGCTCTTGCTACTAATTTGGTCGATAAATTGATATGTTCCATCAACTATCACTAGTTGATTTTTATCAGAATTGGTAACATCAAGTACTGTTGAAACTATTAATTCATCAGCATCTGATTATGCGGTTTTCACAGTAATTCCATTGAACCTAAGATCGTACTCTGACTACTGAATGAGGTTACAGTTGTTCTCTTGGAATATACTCTTAGTTGTGGTTTTTGTAATGTAGGTATAACTACAATACCAACAGCGGTGACGGTGGCTAAGTGGTTAACAACACAGACTGACAACCTGGGTGTGCCAAGTTCGAATCCAGTTCGTTCCACAGAAACACACTTTCACTTAGGATGTGGGCAACCTTCATGCAGTCCCTCCTATAAGTATGCGATGTCTTTTTAGAAAAATATCAGAGGAACCAATGCCAAGAATAGAATCATCTGATTCATACAAAATGAATTAATACCAACAGAATTTCTGTTTTTTTTCTCTCCTCTGTCCCTCTGCTGATTTGGTGGTTGGAAATGTATCATAACAATCAAACACAATTGTGCGCCACAATGATGTTTGTTTAAATATTTTGTGTAAACATCACAAATATCCTGATATGTTGCTGGCATAGGCAATAATAATGAACTAAATGTTCTCCATCAATGACATATACAGCATCATCAGAAATTATACTATAACATTCAACCATATACATCATTATTCTAACAATATTTAGGCGATATCAATTATATTACACAAAATATAGTTAAGAAATGAGAGTGGTATTGGTGAGAAATAAGTAGTGACATAGTAAACATGAAGTTGCTTTAATGTAGAATAGTGAAACATGGCAGAAAAGAAAGACGAATTACTTGCTCTTTAGTTCTGCCTGTGAGACGAGACAGGCATGTTTTAAGGGATTTCACCACCCACCTTACATGTAGTGTACTGGGGAAGACTTGTAATGTACTGGTTTCAATAATTCTCTGCAGAGGAATTTAAAGAAAAATGAAACTAATAAAAATATTAGAATCCAAAAAGTTAATGTGTTGTCATTATGTAGACCTTTACATTGTTGAGAGAGAGAGAGAGAGAGAGAGAGAGAGAGAGAGAGAGAGAGAGACAATACTACAACTCGTACTACAGTCAACATCCAACGTCACATCATAGAGACAAATATTGCTATAACTGCTATTAGACAACACTAGATAAAACTAGTCAGCATGTGCTGGCTATATTTGTTTACTTGGCTAAAATTAATATGCTGTGTTACAGACGACTTCTTGGAGACGTACCCCCCCCCCTCCTTAAGAAAGTGAAGGAGTTATGTTACAATTATGAGGCAAAAGCACACTGAGTTGTTTTAATCATCTGTCTATATATATAAAGAGATGGAGATTGTGGAGCTAATTCATGCTGGATAAATATTTCCATTTCTGTAATTGTGTTCAATGTTGCAAGTAATTCGGTCGAACATTAATGGTGCTTTGAACAATCTTGAAAACGATCCATTAAGATGTTAACAAGCATAAACATTGAAAATAGCGTTGAAAAACGATAATAATCTTACATGAGTGTGATGATGTATGGAAGTGAAGCCTGGCCAGTGAGGGTTGAGGACATTCGTTGCATAGAGAGAAATAATATGAGAATGATACAATGGATGTGTAATGTGAGTCTTAAAGACAGGCTTAGTTCTGATTATCTCGGAGGAAAATTTAATCTGGAAAGTATAGGGAGATGTGTGCAGAGCAGAAGATTTCCATGTTATGGCCACATTAAAAGAATGGGTGAAAATTCCTGGGTCAGTAGATGTAGAACAGTAAAAGTAGCATATCAAGTTCACAGAGGGAGATCAAGGAAAACATTGGAGGAAGTGATCAAAATGGACTTGAGAAAAAGAGGGATGAAGACCAGGCCAGAGATAGGTTAGTTTAGAAGTTAATTTCTTAACATGTTTCAGTATCTAAAACGGACCTTAAATAGAATATGATGATGAGTATCAAACATTTCCTATCAATCATACTGGACATTATCTTGAAAATACTACTTTTCCAGTCGTTAGATTGCGATCAACTTTTGATATGTTCTCAATCACATCTAATACTATTAAAACCTGTTGAAAAATCTTAGAAAAAGCACAGTGTGGAAACTTCGGGGCTTTTAAAATGTTGTTCCTCACAATATAAAGGAACTTATAATGATAATAATAAAGTGCATCAAATTTGAAATAATCATGGAGATGCTATCTTAAAAATAATAACTTATCTGTGATTAGACGACGGTGTATCCATAGTATATTATGAACCACACTTAATAGTAAAAATGATTCTTTTTAAACTTGTTTAGGATGAATTATGAAAAGGTTATAAGCATTTTAAGGATTTTGCAATCTGCCATTGCGGTATAAATGGTGTGCCAGAACTGGAGTCTGGTTGCTGTTTATTGTTTGTTAATTATGGTGTCAGTTGGAAGAATAACTTGTATACAGAGATTTCAGTGGTGTGTACATCGTTTTTTTTATGTGACAGCCTGTTTTCTGCTTTGTTCTTAGCCATCTTGGATGCTATCTTGAAAATACTACATTTCCTGTTGTCGGATTGTGGTAAATTCTTAGTACATACTCGATTATACTTAATAGTTGAAAAAAAAACCCTGGGAAACCTCATCAATAACAATTAGTTTTCGTGTAATGAGCATTTTAACCGATGTGGCTGCTATCTTAACCCCATATTGGAACACCTTAAAGTGGGAACTTCAGAACTTCTAATATATTATTCCTCACTATGTAAGAGAACTATTCTGAAAATGAAAATCATCCTTTTAGTATTTGTTTCCTGGTTTGGACCTATCGAGTAAAAAATTATTGGAATAAACAATAAAATTAAATAAATCTTATTAAATGTTTGGTTCATCGTGCTTTAAAGATTTGCTCTGAATCCCTGATTGATTCGGAGATTGAATTTATCAAAGAGGTGCTCGTTGAAAATGGGTACCCTCTCGATATTGTTAATTCCAATATCGTTACTAAGATCGCTCATTTTAACAAGCCTAAACTTTTTGGTCCTCCAAAATGCCCGGCGTACCTCAGATTACCTTGGTTGGGTAATATTAGCATAAAATTTGCCAATCAAATTTCTGTAGCTGTGCGTCGGTGTTACCAGGCATCTAATCCTAGAATTGTTTTTTCTGCTCGACCTTTGCTCAAATCTATTCATAAGGATGTTCTCCCACCCCAACATATTAGTAATATTATTTATCTATTTAAATGTTGGTGCGATGCCGTATACGTGGGAAGAACAGTGCAAAGGTTTGAATCCAGAATCAAACAACACATCCCCCCTGCCATACGCCAGGGCCGACTAAATAATTTAAATAATTTAGTTAATACATCCGGGTCTGCTATTGCTGCCCATCTCATAAATAGCGCCGAATGTGCGTCGACGTACACTAGTGACTGGTTTTCTGTCATAAGTAGATCGCATTCCCTATTCCACCTCAAAGTCCTGGAAGCCATATATATCAAGTCAATCAAACCTTCCCTTTGTAAGCAAAAGGAATGGCTTTTAGGACTTAATGTGATCAACTTATGACTCTCCTCCCCATATTTTTTTTTTTTTCTCCTAAACTTGTCACTAGTGTTCATTACAAATTATTTTTTAGGTTTTGGTCGTATTCAATCACTTCCACGTTTTACTCTGATGAGTGTGGACGAAAACCGGTTCAGTACATTAATTAATTTCTTTTTAATCGTTTTCTCTCGTTTTTTTATATTTGTTTAATCTCATTCGACCCTCCAAAAAAAAAAATGTCCCAAACGTCCGTATTCCTCGCCGTTATCAAATTTTGTACTACAAAAAATTTATTTAAATATTATTATTATATATTTTTTTCCTTTGATCTCTTTCTGTCCGGATTTCTAACAGATGCCTAAGGTTAGAAATGTTGTCATTATATTTCCACTGTACATTTCTGCATGCATAATACAAAGGGGTGGGGGGGGGGCACCACATATATACAAATGTATACTTGGGTTTGAACTGTTCCTGAAAAAATTATGTTTTTGTATTTCATTTCTGTCAGACATACTTTGAATTAACTTATATGTATCTTTCCCTATTGAACTCCGTGCTCCAGAAACCACTGGTACCACATTCCATTTTATGGCCCTTGATCACTCTGTCTGAGTGATCAACTTCTATTGTTCTGTTTGTATGCATAGTAAAATCACATAAAATGGTAAAAAGTCTTATATCTGTAACCATTTATTAGTGATATTCATACCAATCACTTGAAGTTTCCTTCTCATAACAGATTTTGTGATGCAGATATTGGTCAATGCTATTATGTTTAATTTTATATTCAGTGGATACTGATATACAAAAGTGTCAATTGTTTTTTATACTCAACACATAATTTGCCTTATGGTTCAAGACCATGTTTAATATTTTTGCTAGATAATTTCTAGTTAAAGAGCATTAGTTTTTTGTATCAAGAATAAAACCTTCACTTTCAGCTTTTAAGTGTATTCCACACTTACTGATGGTAAAGAGTTTTATCTACAGGAATTTGTTTCGTACAGGCAGGATATCGGTCATGAACGGATTTATACTGTCATAGTTTCTGCATTTGGTAAATTGAATTAGCTTTTGCTGTCTTTTTTGCTCTTTGCATCTACGGTAGGGGAATTATAACTTATTGTTCATCACCCACTTGAAGTTTCCTGTTAAATTTGTCGGGTTCCTTTATCATAGATTAGCCAGTGTTGCCCGGGAGGGGCATGGACAACAAAATAGAAAAGGTAAAAAATGTGTAACATTTTTCTTTTAAAACGTCTCTCTCTCTCTCTCTCTGCCCCTCTCTCTATCCCTTCTTCTCTCCCATCCCTTATCCCTCCTTTCCGTTCCCTTCTATTACACACACTCTCTCTCTATCTTTATCACCCACTCTCTTTATTACCCACTCTCTCGCTTTCTCTAGGAACTGGAAAAAATCATTGACGAATTACTACATAATAACATTGAAAAATCGCTCTAAATGTCGACCTTCTTGACTAATTCTGTTCCTGTTGACCCCCCAAAAAGGAATATTAAAAATAAATGTGCATATATTTTGTCAATGGCAACGCTAAAAAAATAATGTAGCAGTTTTGTGGGTCTGTCTTGTGTAGTTTGTTTTTTATACTTTTAGCTGGACACACAAACATACACACTGACAGTTTGGAGAGTTTGAATTACCTACTAGACATCATCCTCGAGTGTCTTTGTTAGGACAACCTGACATGAGGATACTTCATTCTACAAATAAACTCTGACCAAATATTCAAAATAACATAGTATTCGAAGCCCAAATAAGATCTCCTCGGTATGGCTATCCAACACTGGCTTATATGAGAAATGTGCACCTTCTCCTAGTAATGTTATATCAAGTAACAGAACTTAGCTGGATACTCCACCAGATTAGATGAATTCTTGTCAAAACAGACCACAATGCAGATATACTATGACAAAGTTTACTGGTTAACTGAGAGAGGAAAATGAATATTCTTAACCTCTTTACTAACTCAATGTTTGACAAGAACAAAGAACTTAATGGAATATTCGAATATCTATGTATCTCATATAGAGATCAAGTGTTAGCCCCAGGAATGGGACCTCTTGATTTCTGAGAATTCGACTGAAGTAAAATGAAACAAAACAGACAACTTTCCTTTATATAATAGATTAGAATTACTTATTTATTTTATGCTCTTCGACACGTGACATTCCAGTCTTCTGTAACATGTAGGTATCTTTGGAGGCTGACTGTTATCATTTTGTAAGATATTTCTAGTTGAACTAAACATCAGTCTCCTTAGAATCTTGGCACATACAGATGATGAACAGCGGCCTTCAGATGATGTATACAATGGCAACTAAGGAATTTTCTCGTTTTGACATATATTCATTTAATGTCAGGTATGATCCAGTAAAGGATATTGAAACTGTATTGCACCACTGGGAAAGTCAAAGTGTTTATAGCTAATATTCTGTCTTTTTAAAAAAATTTAATTCTGTGCTCAATACACTATATATATATATATATATATAAATAATATTTTCTTAATGTCTTCTTCATTTCGGTATACTTGAATACATCTTTTCGCTTATTCCTTGGTATTTATATGCTTCAATTCCCTTATTTGTCTGTCAAAATCAGTATTGATTCAGTGCATTTTGGTACTTCCTTTAATTTTGAACATGTATCTAAACTAAAGTACATACTGTTGTTATAATTAAAACATTTGACAATTTCAAGGAAAATTTTTAATTCATTGTCATCTTTGGCAAAAGGTTTTGGGTCATTCATGTAGAATAAGTGATTAACAACTTTGTTTTTTATTTTGTATTCAATGATATTCCTGTTTAGTTCATAAAAAAAAGAAGAATTAGCAACACACAATGTAATTAGAAGTGTCAGTACCTTTTCTATGATTAAGGTATAACGTTGTTTTTCACAACCCATTTATTATTATTATTCATTGCAGATTCTCAGACAAACCGTTAACAGTGATTT
Source organism: Sepiola atlantica (assembly GCA_963556195.1). Taxonomy (NCBI): domain Eukaryota; kingdom Metazoa; phylum Mollusca; class Cephalopoda; order Sepiida; family Sepiolidae; genus Sepiola; species Sepiola atlantica. Next base: position 71,428,200 of record OY744525.1, on the reverse strand, counting down.
CTTACTAACAACTACTAGTGGCCATCCTTGGAGTATGAGTTACAGTGCGTCTCCCCAGACCTCAAGTGCTCTCCACAGCAGACATTGTTTTTCATGAACTGGTTAATGTTAATTTTGCAATCTCCATCGTTTTATGACTTCAGACGCCACTTTTTGCAAAATATTACTAGCTGTTTCAAGTATTTGATAGTGATGTAATATTTTTTTGTGAGATTCCAACTCCTTCAATTACTAGCTTTTTAGAGGATTGATCCAATCGTTCTGATTAAAATTGGTTTCATCTTTATCCATCCAGAATCTGGATAGTTCTACTTTTTTTTCTGAAAACTTGTTATTTTCTCAAACTGTTTTTTTTTCTCTATATACTATAATCATCAGGAATCTTAACATCAATAATTTTTCACCTTTTTGTTAACAATGATTTCAGGCCGTTAATAATCCTATCAGTATGTATATTAACATCACATAAATCTTAGCCTTTCCATTTTCCTAGATTTTCTCAGGCTAACGTTGATACCTCTTTCATGTCTGCTTCAATGACATATTTCAGAAACAGGCGCCAGTGAAGCAACAAGCAGACTTTATCATCACCTTTTGTAGTCATTCTGTGCACGCTTCTTATGAGTGCCCGCAATATTAATTACACTCTCTCCATAAAGTCTACATCTGCCTGAGTCAAACTGATGGTAAATTTATTTTTCGGATTAAGTTTATGTTTAGTTACTGATGCCATGCTGCCATAAGTAATGCCACACTTTTCCATTTTAAGTCTCCTTTAGTCAACCAATCTAAATATTTTTTTGTCTTCAATTTCTTTGCTTCACACTCGAACTGTCCATGTAATGGTATTACTTTGCTTAGCTGTGCTATCGCTTTCAATAACCTGTCCTTGTAGTCTTTTTTTCTCGTCAATGTTTTCTTTCAATATGTTATGTATCTTCACTCAAGTAGTCTTCTTCAGTTTCTGTCAGGCAAATATCTAGAGACTCAGATTTACTGGCAACACACTCTTCCCTGCTTATAAGGCCTCTTTCTCCCAGCTTTCATAGTGTATATAATCCAACTACATTTTCTCACACACCATACTTATACGTTACTTTTCTTGTTAATCTGCCAAGCTCTTTCAAACTTATTTTTATTCAATCCTACTAAATCTTTACTGTATCTCACATGTTAACAGCCGTAAAGTCGGTTTTATACCCTGTCAACACAAGAAAGAGTGCGTCCAGTGGAACCTGTTCAGATATGACAGTAATACTCCATCTTAGGACGGATCTGGCTCTTATTCAGATAAAGGATTGTGTTAGGAGTGAGGTACTTTCTGAAGCGATAGAATGATCCAACTATTTTTCCAGCGACCGTAGCAACAGATTTGATGTAAGTCTTTCATTTCGGGTCTGTCTTAGGAGCTTATCAAGAAAGAGGACTTCCTTAAGGAGAGAGCCATTCATTTCAACTGGGGATTCAAACGTTAGTGGTGAAAATAAAGAAGCTTGGTTTTAAAGGCGTTAAAACCGACAAGTTACTTTGTCCCCCATTGTACTACATGTTCCAAATCGGAAGAGAGAGAGAGAGAGAGAGAGAGAGAGAGAGAGAGAGAGAGAGAGTGAGAGTCCGAAAGATGTTGGCCATCAGTGCCTTTCGAGGTGCTACCATAAATAGTTGTCAAATTTTTAAAATGATCATTAAAAAATATTTTAAATTAATATTTTTCTCTTTTATTTAACACATTCGTAAAATTACAGTATAAAATTTAATTTTTGTTTTTAAAATGTGCTTCTATGTAAAATTTCCGTTTTATGATCCAATACTATATCAGAATGAAACTTGCTACTGGAGCAGTAGCAGAAACTCACTATGAATTGGGTGGACAACAGGAGATATTGTTGTTACGGATAAACAGCTAACCTTGTGGGCTTGTATATAACCATGTATTATCGATTGTTTTGACTAGTGATATATTTTCTTTGGCCTTCAGATAATGTCAGAAATATATGAGAATATGCATCATTTCAGGGTCCTTCTATCGACGGCTTTTTTCGTGTATTGACTCTCCTCACTGATGTGAGACTACATTATCTGAACTGCATTCCAATCATCGACTCAATAAACTGTTCCATAAAAGCGAAATAAATAAAAAATTTAACGGCTGAGCATCTCACACCTTTATCGCATGAAAACATGCTCTCACTGAAACATTCATTGTTTCTTCGCCCAGCGATAACTATACAGTGACCACTTTTGATTTCTATTATATCACTATGTGATATTTCTTTTTGCCCAAAGCCACATTGCACATTGTTCAATTATCTATACGAGGCGTTTGCTGACTGCAACTCTTTTCGGCCTGTAATTCCAAGCTGGCCTAGGTACTGATACAGATAGCCTGCAATGAACCCCCCTTGCTCCAATTTCAACAACAACTTGAAAGATTACACTATAACTTTCACGAGTCCGCTTTCTTTTTAGGTCCTTGTATCTTTCTATGTTGTACTGGTGTTGTTTTTCTACTCGGCTCTCATAAGGTACTGTTAATTCCACCAAGATGAGCCTTGTATTTGTTCTTGACGATAGAACAATGTCTGGTTGTTGCCCATTTTTACTTATAATCTTGGGGTAATTATTGTTCCAGTCAGAGAGCTCTGCAGCCAACACCCAATCGTCATCCGGTCCGAGAATATTTTGGTCGGGTACTAATAACTATTAAGCTGTATGCTTAGACCCGATTCACAGATTCCCTCCCTCTGCAAAAAAACTTTGGGGTTAGGTTATCTGCTTTGGTCCTTATATGGATGTTTATTGTTATGATCAGTTCACTCTGTGGTAATTCCACGTATATTGGCCATCAGCAAGGGCTACTCTGGAACTAAGAACATGTTCCATTGTTTGGGTGTTTTCCTTACATAAACGACAGTTTGGGTTGTCATCCTTCATCCATTTGATGAGATTGGTTATTGACAAAAGCATGTCATAAGTTGAGTGTATTATAAAGCTCAACCTAAGCAACCCCATATGCCAAATATCATTCCATGTAAGAGATCTTTGGATAGCTTCTTCCCAGTTCGTCCATTGTCCTTGCTGTGACTGTTGGCCTCTTTTAGCTTTTTGCTTCCTTCCTTGCTGTTCATTTCTTGACTTTGACTGGAGCACATTCCTAAGATTACAGTATATAATTTAATCTTCACATTTTTAAAACGTACGCATATGTAAAATTTCCGTTTTATGATCTAATACTATAGCAGAAATAATAGCATATTGGTACAGCAGTGTAAGATAACCATGTTGTGTCTTGCCTGTTTGGATCAAACTCACTTCCTTTAGAATGCGTAAAACACATTTAAACATAACGTGGGACACATGGTTTGATTCAGGTGCCCGGGTATTTTAAAAGCTGCACAAGTTCTGATGTGAATAAATAGATCGTCCAAAAGACAGTGGGGAGAGCTTCAAAAAGTGTCTCGTGTTGCATACACTAATGTTCCAACAACACCGAAAGTATAAGTGTTACCGAATTTCGTGTGCCCTGTGTAATAATCGTACACAATATGTTTTGGAGGCATTTATTACTGAAAATCCAACATCCTGTAGACTAAAATTCTTTGAGTTTGTGACTTATGAGGAAACTGTATTCCAGGTTATTGCTTTTGTTTTTTTAAAGTAAACGTAAATCTTGATTAAATTTTCTTAAAAACAATTTTTTTTTAATTGCTACCTAATTATAATTTTGAAACCTTCGTTAGGGTGATAATCAAAAGAAGAAAAAAAATACAAAAAACTAAATTAAGATATAAAAGTTAAATGGCATCTTCAGAGAATCCTCATATTTTTTTACATAAATACCAAAATCTTTATTAAAATCCGATATTAGATCATTTTTGTGCATTTAAAAAATCGATTTTAAAACAAAAGTACATTGTTAACATTCAACCGTTTACATACGTTTTTAATGTTCATAAAATTGAGATCATTAACACAACATAAATATAAACGGACACAATGCATATTATTATAGTTGATTGATGACAAGGTAAGATAAGAAGAAAAGTGAATGTTGGTAAAATGACTAAAGGTACAAAGTGCTGCCGATACCCCACCCCAAAGTGGTCTCCAAGAAGGCTTGACCCCAACCCCCTTATCCAGTCAGGAATAGTATTGCCAACCCTGCAGGTACTCAAGGTATATTTTTATAATTGACTAGATTACCAGTGACCTATTAGATCACAACTACTACCACTATACTTTCAAATTTGATTTCAATCGAAAATTCATGAATTGGGATATATTTGTTGAGACATTCTTCTTTTGTATAACTAAAAGTAATAAATCTCTTTGCTTCTATATTAGTCACATGGAAAACATGGAATTAAGAGACATTATTTTTCTATCTAATTTATGTATGCGCTTATGATGTTTACAAACATGCTATGTAAATGAACTCACAAGAGAGTCACTCTTTCTCTAAGTGCTCACAGGGACATTAAAATCTTTTAGAGAGTAGTTGAGTCAATATACAGTGAGAGGGAGCGTGAGAAATACATAGATAGCTAAGTGAGAGATGTGTGTCTTGTTCAGTTTATTACAAACTATGACTAATTAGAAGAATTAATATGGATTTCTTTTCAAACATAACTCAATCACAGAACTAAGTATATTTTAGCACGTATTTTGTGTCATTAAAGTATATAGAAAAAACGCCTGTACGAAAGAAACGTTGATTAACTCTGCTTTACTGTAATAGTTGATAATTTCCAATGTAATGTAGGTAGAAAAGAAATAATTTGTGTTTCTATTGGTTACCATTGCGTTTGTAAACGTTCAGTGAAAGAATGGGAAATCATCTTGACTAAAAATCAATTTGTTTGCTATTTCAATAAGAACATACTTTTATGATTGTTTTAGAAACTTGCAGATTTGAGTTGGACTTCCACAAATAAGTCTCCATCATTTATTGTCCCTAATTACAGTGGCGTGCAAGTAAATAGAAAGTAGCCAGAATAATTTACAGTATCTCAGCCGGTTAGACAGAGATGCCTCCTGTTGCTTCTACTTTATGTAGAGCAACAAGATCGGTCCTTTGTGGAATTAAACTCCCTCGTGAGCCACCAGCCAAGTTTTCAAAGTTTGCTGAGGCTGTGTTCAGCTTTTTAGACATGGAGACATTATGTTAGTTCCTCAGAGGATCATCATCATTATCATCAGGGTCTTTCTTTTTTTATTTCACTTCTGGTGAAGGAACCCCTCCCTGGTTTCTTTCCACCTTGTTTTTTCTCTGGCTAGATGTGACCAAGTAGGACTTAGTTGACTATTGAGGTCGTCCCTCCACCGTTTTTTTTCCCTTCCTCTAGGTCTTTTTCAGTGCCTTGGGGTCTATTCTGTTGCTCTATATGTCCACCTGTTGTCTGTACATCTTGAAAGGTGACCTGCCCATCTATGTTTTGCCATTCGTATTGTAGTGATAATGTTATTTACTCCAGTTTGCTGTCTGATCCAAGTGTTTCTTTTTCTATCACATAAACTGGTGCCCAGTATAATGTGTTCCATTTTGCATTGTACCACTGTTAGCTTTTCTATCACTCCATTATTAAGTGCCCATGTTTCGCTACCATATGTCATAACAGGCATGATGTATTCAATTCATTGAACACTTTTTGCTTAATGTTCATTATGGACTTTTTACTCTTCGTGATGTTGTCTACTTTGGAAAAGGCTGTCTATCCAAGTGGTGGAAAATCGTGGTTGGAAACCATCTTGTTCTCTGGATAGGTTTCTGTCAAGTGTGTTTTGCATCATTTTGAGGAGAATTTGGAAAAATACCTTGTAAACAACAGAAAGTAGGCTTATTGGCCTATAGGTTTTAATATCTTTCAAGTCTCCTTTCTTGTGGAGGATTATAATTGACGCATTCTTCCAGTTGCTTTATTAAGGCATTGGTTGTATAGGCTGGTGAGAATCTCTGCGATTGGTTCACCCTTATCTTGGAGAATGTCTGTCGTAATTCTATCTTCACTTGGAGATTTATCTCTCTTTAGGCGTTTGATTGCAGACTGTATTTCAGATTTTAGTATTGGAGGGGGTAGCATAGCATCCCTCTCTCTGTCTGTAAAGGGTTGATCTTGGGGTCTCCTGGTTACAAACAGGTAATAGGAGCTCAAATCGACTACAGCAAGTAGAATAGTATGCGGTTTAGCTTTTGGAGAAATCACCAATCTCTTCTGGGACTCTTGGTAGGATGGATAATCTGATTTGAATCCTTAGGGTGTAGTTCTGGGTGGATCTTAAGGGTAGTAAAATGTTATATCAAGGGAGATAATTTATCTGAACTTATTTTTAGAGTAATTTACTCCTCTCCAGGAGTTAGGCACAAGGCCAGTTTTTATCCTACTCCCACAAGTAAGATGTGACCCAAGCTCGGGTCGGAAAGTGGGGGTTGAAAAGCCAGCGCCCGAGAGATGAGTATTTTTAGATATTTTTTCAATAATGGATTTTGATTTAGATTTTTTAATGCTAGGAAACAATGTAGCAACAAACATAAAATTAAGGTATGGGAGAAAATAGGGTAAATGTTTACTTTTGGGTCCTAAATCTTGAACCCAACCATTTAGAGTGGGGGTTCAGTTTCGCATATAAATTTAACACAAAATGATTCCCCATTTCCAGGCTGTTTTAGCTTTTTAGGACAGTTAACCAATTTTTTTTTACGACTAACCCAAAGTCAGAGTGGCAAGACCCCCCCAAACAAAAACTGCTGTTAAACCGCACGTAATTGCCTATTCCAATAGTTAATGAATTGCATTTTTAGTGTACTTTTTCTTTGTTATTCCAATAGAAAAGTTGTTTTCCTTTAATTAGCCAATAAAAATGTTTTAGAAATAAGTTGAGATAAGTTATCTCCTTGATATGACACTTTGACACCCTAAAGTAACAAAGGGACAGCAGACTAAGATCGAAACATCGGTTCATGTTTGTCTTTGAAAGTGATTGTCTTTGAAGGGAAGAGACAAGGCTTGTGGCTTGTACGATTCACATTTTCCCTCTGATTCTTTACCAGTTATCTGTACTTCCACTGTCTGCAGCTCAGTTATTGATACTTGAGAGAATGACATTCATGGGTCAAATCTTGACAGAAGTCTGTTTGCAGACCAAAGGTTAGGACAATCTTACTTAAACTGAAGTTCTACCAAGAGGTTGAAAGCAGACATAGACCAAAGGAAGAAGCACAGAACCTAATCAAAGCTTGACAGAAGTCTGTTTGCAGACCAAAGGTTAGGACAATCTTACTTAACCCGAAGTTCTACCAAGAGGTTGAAAGCAGACATAGACCAAAGGGAGAAGCACAGAACCTAATCAAATCTTATTTTACATTTTATTTTTCAAGCCTCATCTCAAAATTAAAAGTAAATGTGATCAGAAAAAGAATTTGCTGAAAGATGGATAAAAGCTGTAAGATTATTTGTGTGGAAGGGATCCACATGGTTGTATGTGTTTCCTCTGCCTGTATGTGGTACATGGGTACTCTCGGATCTCATCTCATGAAGTTCTCAAATAGAAAGCTTACAACTTTACTCCTACTTAGATACTGACCTGTTAGTTTTCAGTCATATGGTCTGAAAACAATTGAAGTTCTACTTTTAGGGTCTTCCTAATCTACCATTGATTTTATTTTGTTGTCTTTTCTTTTGGGGTTTGTTTATCCCCATCTCACTTTATTAATTTTTTTATATATAAAAACATTTTTTTTAAATACATAAAAAATGTAAATGGGGAATTTGTATATAAACTTATTCAAAATTTTCATTTGGGGCTATTTTATGTAGTTCAACCCATAGAGTGAATATTGTATTATTGTGCTTGAAGTGTGGGTGAGATGCACAATGTATTATGGTGGATGGTATTGTTAGTGGGCACATGTCAGTGAATGTATCTAGTTAAGATTAAGGTAATTCAAATAAGACCAATAGCTCTCCCCTTTTCAAATTCGGACCTTGTGTCGCATTGTGTATTTTTTTCCGGAAATCATATAATTGTTATGGACACTACCTTTACGGACTACATACACTCTTCTATGTCACTATAAATACCGAGAGCACATGCCTCTCGGTGTTGGAACTACCTCAGTCTAATACTGGCGGTCAGACAGACGTCAAACCACTCTCTTTATATGCTGTATTTATACTATCCTCAATATACTCTGTTTCACTTTATCCCAAGTTTGTGTTTTCATTCCGGACCCCTTACAGGTCCACAACAATAATAAACATGTTAGACAAAATATCGTCTGTTTGTGCTAATTGACGTTCAAACATAGCTTTTTAACTGACATTTTTAAAGTATGTTATAATTTTACATAATTTTATCCAATTAATGTAATGACCAAATGATATCAGAAGTAATTTATTTAGATTGCACAAAAGTCTGATTTAAAAAAAGAAAATAAATAAATTAAAAAAAAAGGAGAAAGACTTGCACGTAACAGCTGCTTAAAAAACTATAGAACCATTTTATGGGATATGAATTTCAACTTTTTGTAAGACGTCCTATTGATTTTATTTCAAAACCCATATTTTTAATGCGATATGTTCCTTCATTGAATCATCTTTCCAAAAATATAAATATTTTCTTACAAGTAATTAATTCAAAGAAAGGGCAAGGAAGATAGTGGCGGTCAATAAGTGAAACAAAAATGAAAGTAAAAAGGCCCCAGGGCAATGCTGGGTAGATACAGATAACATGTATTAGAATGGAGTTTTTATGTATTTATATTTTATAGGAATCCATTGCAGTTCATTTTAGTCAACATCTCATTCACATTTATTATGTGAGACATTAGACAAATAAAAAGTTGTCTATAAACATAGATATCGATTGTGAAATTCGAATCCTCACAATAATATTGCCAAACCTCCAAATACAAAATTAATACGACCATTGGATGAACATATTAACATTAGACAAATAACACATTTTTAAAGATTAGCTGGCACACACAAAGTCGTCCGGAAATGAATGAAGATTTCTGTGTATTCTGTCCTCAAAACATGAAACATTTTTATTCTTAAGTAAGGAAATTGACAACATCTTTGAAGCACGGATTAGAATGTATTAAAGTGAAATATTTTGAAAATCAACAATCGTGCAATTTTGAATGAAAAATTCATTTACTTAATTTTTTTTTTTTTTGCAAGCTTTCGTTGTAGAACCACTTTGTCAGGCGAGACTCGCCTGACTGTTGTTTTGCAAAAATAAAAAAAATAAATGTTATTCTTATTTTTTAATTTCTAAAATAAAGTAAAACGTTATTTTTGCTGTTTATGGATGTCTGGTGAGAACGCAGGCCCCACAATAGTATTGTAAAAAAACCTAATACAAAATTAATGCCACCGTTGTGATTCCTCGTAAAATTTGATTTGGGGAAAAGTCGTGTTTGATCTTGGTATAGGGTTTTGTTATCAATTGTATTCCTTGACAGAAAGATAGACACTGCTGCATATATATATATATATATATATATATATATATATATATATTACAATAAAAGAAAATCACTAATTCCGAAATGTACAGAAAAAGATTTCAAAGTGTTTTCTGTAAAGAATAACCTATGACTCTATGCTGAAATGTGGTGGACATCTTCCTTCTAACATATCTTCTAACACATACAATTATCTTGTGAGATTTTAAAAGTTTGATCAAAATAACATTTAAGCAGATATATCAAACTTTGATTCTGAGTATTGATTTACTCCTCTCCAGGAGTTAGGCACAAGGCCAGTTTTTATCTTACTCCCACAAGTAAGATGTGACCCAAGGTCGGGTCGGGAAAGTGGGGTTTAAAAATTGCCTGGGCAGCCCCGTCGGCATTCCCTCAGGCAGTAAGCAATAAACTTACCCCTCCCCAAAGAGGGGAGGCGAAGCCTGGGAGGGTGGACCTCCTAGAACTGCACAGGACAGACTCATAGACCGGCGTAAATCAAGCCCCGAAGGCCAAGACAATGCCAGTCTATGGGGTGCAGTATCCATCGGAACAGATACTACACTTTGATCTTAGCCAAACTTTGATTCTGAGTAGGACATTTTCATTTGTTATTGTTGTACCATGTTATTGACACTATAATAAAATATTTTGCTTCAGTTAATAGTTAATAAATTATGTAGCCCCACCCGGACAACTTGTAATACGGAAACATTTTTCAATTATGACCGAAAAATCAAAATCAGCAGGAGGATTAACACATACTTAAACTGAATAAAATAAAAGGAGTTGTCTCCCTTACAACTAAAAGTTCATATTTTCCTGTATATATTTAAAAACATGTGAAAACAAATAAAACTAAACTTTACAGTTGAAAATATATTGTTATTATTAGTATTTATTTACATTTTTATATTTAAGTTCTATGTTTATTAAAATCCAGTAGTGTGGTACGCTTTCAAAATCCACAATTACTGGAGGTAGATAAATAAATTAATTTCCGTTTCACTATCCACGAACATTAATAAAATAAATTCAATTTAATGTTAATAAAAATTGAAATTACTTTATATTTTTTAGTTTGGTATTTAATTTCATAATGTTTTTGCAGTGGAAATGGCTAAAATATCTGACCAATAAAATGGCATCTTTTGAAAAAAGAGCCGAACGTTACTTTTAGTAATTTTGGACGCTGAAAGCTTACACCACTTTGAATTATTCGTGAAATTTTTCTTGAATCTTAATGTTATTCTATTTTCGAATAACGATCAAAGAAATCATGACGTAAGTGCGTCTTTTCAAAAGCCTGACCTTTGGCTTAGGATAAAAGTATATAATCCGTTCTGGTCAGAAAAGAAGAAATCCTTCTCAACTGGAGAATTTTTTTTAGCTTTGTCCCATCCAGAGTGCCCCATTTGTGGGAGCTGGATTTTCACCATGTTAAAAATTGACCTAGTGTCTAACCTTGTCCTCGTTTGGAAGAAAGTAAATAAGGACTTATTTTCCTTTAATTTACTTAGCCTTCGCCCTCAAGCAGTCACTAATTTGGTTTCTGGTGACCCCTAATTGAATTCACAGATAAATATAAATACAATTGGATTCCTCGCAAAATTTTATCAGATAAACGTTGTGTTGAATGTTGGAACATGACTTTGTTTTCAATCGCAATATCGGACAGGCAGACACCATGAATCTAATAAAAGATTTCACACTTTAAAAGTTAGTCAACTTTATTTGGTTGCTAACCAAATTATGTTCTAATACATTTTTTCTACATTCATCAATTCTAAAAAAAAAAAAAAACACATAAAGAAATCTAATCTGGAGAGGTTATACAAGTCAGGTGAGGGTGTGAACGAGCTGTGCTCGTTTGCCAGTTTCTGTTGCATGGACAAACTAGTGCGTTTGGAGTTCATTGTGGCATCATTTCTGGCAGTGCTCGCACATGGGGGCTAGGCAAAGGCATGGCCCCGAGCGCTTAAATTCAGTTGAAGAGTGTTTTCAAATCACAAAATAAAAAAGAAAAAAAACCATAGTGCAAAAAAAGAAATGTTTTGATGTTATGTAGTGAATTCACTACATTACGGAAATTGTTTAGTCAAAAACAAAAACTAATTATATCACTTTCATGCTTTTCTGCACAATTACTTTTGGATTGTAAAAATAAAAAATAAAATTTGCTGTGTAAAAAATTCCCAAACAAATGGTGGGTAAATATCGAAAAAGCGTGTGTTGTTTTTGTCTTTTTTTTTTCATTTATCATGCTTTCGGTCTTTTTTTTAGGGTGGGGTCTGTTGCCATCCTTGATTTAGGGTTAGAGTTTAGCCAATTTATCGTCTGCATATCTCGGCAAAGTTAAGAATTTGTTTTAAAAACTTGGAATCTTCCTTTTGGATGTCTATTCTGCACAGGCACAATAATTTGTTGTAAATAAAATAAAAATATATGGTCCCTCTGGTCACATATTTTTGCTAGGCTGGGAGTATTATATAATTGTGACAGAACTACATACAATACGTATTAAAATAATTCCAAGTAGTATTATTATAAATAAAATAAAAGTAAAGTATCTTATTTATGGATGTCAAGTGTGGATGCAGACCCCACAATATTTGTATAAATAAAATAATGTAAAACCTATTTCCTTTTTATAGATGTTAAAATAAACGCACACACCACACATTTTATAAATAAAATTAAGTGAAATTATTATCTTTTTATAGATGCCAAGCACAAAAGAAAATAATAGGAAATTACAACATGGCCGCCAGCGATTAAGGCATTGCATTTCGATTCTCAAGTCTTTAAAAAATAAATTAGAATTTTATTTCGGGATAAAAAAATCAAATTTAAGCCTAATCACTAAATTTCATCGAAAATGTGTGCAAAAATCAAACAAAATTAGTGAGACAAATTTTCCCTTTAGTACAATTGAACACTGGATGGAAATGTCTATTTTGTCCCTACATTTTTTAATTTTAACTATTTAGTAATTTGAAAAGTTTTTTTTTTTAAGTTTTAAATATACAGGAGGCTGTAATACATGGAAGACTTCCCTCACCCACCCTTAAAAACGGAGGAGGTAATTCTTGGGAGGACGGTCTTATAACAACAGAACCGATACTACACTTATAAATTCCGATTAAATCGATTTTTTAAATTCATTTAAAAATGTCGAGTCACAAAAGAATAATTTTTATTGCTCCTTGGCCCTTTGGTTAAGATCAGAGTGTAGTATCTGTTCCGATGGATGCTACACTATAGACCGGTACCGTCTTGGCCTTTGGGATTGATTCCACCGTTTTGAGGTACTTTCCTGTACATTTCTAGGAGGTCCACCCTCCCAGGCTTTACCTTCTCTTTGAGAAGGGGTTAGTTTATTGCTACCGGGCTGCTCAGGCATGTTTTGTAGGCCAGAGCGTGCCAATCCTAGTATGCTGGCTAACCACACCTAACTTTGTATCTAGCCTCCTGGAGAGGAGGTAAATAAAAATACTTCTGGAGGTAAATAACTTGGCCCTCTGACTAAGATCGAAGTGTAGTATCTGTTTTTTTAACATCAGCGTCGGAAGTTTTCATATAATTATCTCCCTTGAAAGGGAAAGTTTTAAAATGTTTTTAAAAAGCTATCGTTTTTTTAAAATAAAATCTCTTTAATTGTATTAATAATTATAATATCACTACCGAAAAAAATATTATAAATATATAACATTTAACAATACCAATTATAAATGTATATTACAGAATATTAATTTATTAGAAACCTAAAAAAAAAAAAAATATGCAAATGTGCAAAAGGAGGTTTGTTTGACAGAGATTAGAGACTCGGCCTTTTGGCTGAGATCAAAGTGTAGTATCTGTTCTGATGGATGCTACACCCTCTAGACCAGTGGCGTCTTAGCCTTCAGGCTTTGATTCCGCCAGTCTGAGGGATTGCCCTGTGCAGTTCTAGGAGGTCCACCCTCCCAGGCTTTGCCTTCCTACCCTTTGAGAAGGGGTTAGTTTATTGCTAATCGGCTAAGACGCCCCTACCTGAGAATTCCAACGGGGCTGCCCAGGCATTTTTTTGTAAGCCAGAGTGCTCTTCCTCTAGGGTGCTGACTTTTCAATCCCACTTTCCGACCTTGTGTCATATCTTACCGCTCTTGGATGGAGATAAATACCCAAAAAAGTAAGATTGAAACGTTTTGATGTTAATATACTTAGGAAAGATTCGCATTTATTCATATTTAGATTTAAATTAAATTAGATTAGATTAGAATATTAGATTAGCTAAATGCAGAATTATCCATTATTTCACAATGTATTTATCATTTTTAAAAAATTGTGACTGGCGGACGGAAAGACAGACGGACAAAATCCCTATTTATATAAGTTTAGATATAATGACGAGCAGCATTTAAAAAAAGTTCTGTTAAAAATATTATTGTTGTTATTTCGATTAAAATACAAAAAATTAAAAGTTTACAATTAAAAAAATTTACTATTAAAATAATTTAATTGTAAATATGTTTTATTTTTTCTCCATGATTCTGCTATTTTATGATTAAAAATAAGTAGTTAATTGTAATTTGCATGTTCTAATTCCTAACGAGTTAAATTGGTTAATTGTATTCTTTTCTCATGATTAAAATCTTGTTTCTTTTTTTATTAAAATATAAAAGTTAATTAAGGATTGTTAATATATAGTAACAATTATTACTATATAGTAACAATTAAAATAAAACAGTTCATATTATTCTCTATGCTAATAAAATTGTGTGACTACTCGCGTGTTTGTGTGTTTCTCCACTCTACCCGACTTATACATTATTGTTTTAAATTTACTATTAATTGATTATTTATTGAAGTAAAAATAATCAATAATGTAAAGTATGAAAACGAATTATTTAAAAATTATTTAATTATGAAATTAAAGCCACCAGAATGCATTTCAATTTATTTGTAAACAAGTCACTATTTCAAACTTTCAAAATTCTATGTAAAAAATATATAATAATTTTGTTAAAAAAAAAGAAAAAAAAGCAGCATAATTAAATATAAATACAACAAAAAACATAAATGTAAGTAAAAAGATTCCCGGACAACGCCGGGTAGGTACAGTTAATTTACTATATTTTAGATTTACTTTGGGAATATTTCATTTATGAACAACACAAAAAACTGAAAGCTGAGTCAAATATTTCCAGATGGGAAAAAATGTTCTTCTAAATACAAGGGAGGTAACTGATGATCGTAAAAAAATGACTGATTCAAAATTGAGAAAATATTTTTTTGTAACATTGCTGTCATTTATTCAACATTGTTTATACTGGCGTCACACTAGTTGAAATATCAAGAAAATCATAAATTTAGGAAAACTATAATATTTTAAAATAGTGTATGTAAACGTTTAGCATATTGAAGAAAGGCATGTCTTGTATGCATACTTTATTGTATGTCTGTTAGAGACAATCATAGTACTCATTTGTAATAAAGTTTAAATAGGTTTTGTTTTAATACAAATATAATAAAAATATAAAATATGTCATTGAAAATGAAAATTAATTAAAGGACGAATTCATTTATAATGGCTGAATCAGTTTGTATGAATGCAATATTTGTTTTTCATACATTTTGAAATGGTTTCTCAAAGATACGTTGCTCAAACTAAATTCAAAAATTAAAATTAATGTTCGTTTATTATATGCACACTCTCCTGTATTCACCTTAATTGTTGTATAGGAATTCTTTTTCTCTGCACCTTCTCTCTCACAGTTGCTAGTCTAAAAAAATGCAAACTTTTATCACCAAAAGAGATCATTGAGATAAAGAAGCAAAAATTATATTTATGCTAGCACAGATTTGAAAATATAAAAATAATATAAAAATACACAAAAATTTGTGTGTAAGTTAAAAAACCAAAAAAAAACCTGTGACGGCTTGATCTGGAAAAAAATCGTGCTAGTTGTTTGAATTTAATTTCAGTATTAACAGTCGATGTTGATGTAATCACCACGAGCAAAATGTTACTTAAAGACATAAACAACAAATAAATGCATTCAAGGTTTTAATTTGAAAAAAAAAAGTCCTGCTATTTGTGTGAATTTAAATCCAACAGTAACATTACTCCCACCCTCAGGTAATTCCTGTGAGGATAGTCTTATGACATTAAACCAATACTACACTAGCCACTCTCATTAAAAAAAATAATACAATAATAGATTAAATTATTATTTTTTTCATTCATTTAAAAATGCCTGATCATAAAAACGTTATTTTTTATGGTTCCTTGGTCTTTAGGTTAAGATCAAAGTGTAGTATCTGAAAATTCAGATACAAGAACATCAGATAAAAGAAAATTCCGATGAAATCTTTGTAAAGTTCCACTGAAATATTTGTATATATGTATATTTATGAACAATAAAATTTCCAATCAATTTGGGGATATCTTAAGTAGGACGGCTCTTAGTGTAAATGTGGTATTTTGGTGACTGAGATGACCCTAGTTAAGAGTAGGATAGACATTGTTATCATTATAGACCAAAAATGACCAGCGACATCTATTTTTCCTACTTTTGATAGCCTTGTGCCTAATTTGTTTTAAATGTAATTTTTTTAATGTTTTCTGCAAATAAATAATTCAAAGTGTAGTATCTGTTCTCAGCATCATCAGACGTTTACTATCAACGAAACTGTTGTGTATATATAAGAAATATGACAATGCAAAATTACAGATTTATATTACAGAATATTAATTTATTAGAAACTGTTTATAAAATAAACATGAAAATTAAGAATATCTATAACTGTTTTGAGGTGTTTGCTGATTACTATATATACAGTATTTCAAGATGTTATCATAGAATTTAATAAGCATGAGCTATGTTGATGTTAATATAGTTAGGTTAGGTGGAAAAAATGTTGCATTGATTTATTTAGATAATATATATATATATATATATATATATATATATAACGATGAGTGAATGATGGTTGAAGCATAAAACGATGTCGTTGTTTTTATTATAATTTTCTATTATTTCTATTATTATAAGACAATATTCCAAACACCTTGCGTTCTTCATCTTATATTAAATATATATAAAATATAGTTATCCACAGATATGTGTTTAGTTGTCTAGTGTGGCTAAACGTAGCAAGATTGGTAACCTAAACTCTAGTGCTCAAACCCCAGTGATTGGTATCCAGTGTTCTACCTACTGAGCCATCAAATTTTATTATTATTATTAGTGGCCTGTATATGTCGGATCCAAGACTTATAGAGTGCTGTGTTCATGTTCATATATACTTATATACATGTATTTATAGATGTATATATATATATATATATATATACATGTATTTATAGATGTATATATATATATATATATATATATATATATATATACATGTATTTATATATGTAGATATGTTTATATATACATACATGTATTTAAATATGTTTATATACTAATGCTGGGATGCCTCGAAGACACCCAGTGCTTGGCCTTGTTTCCTGACTAGGACAATGAACGTCGTCTCTCTTTCTCTCTATCTGGGCAACTTGGGTACGGTTTTTTCGTCACTAAGTCTCGTATGAACAAGAGCCACCAAGCTCTTGTTCAAAATATCCAGGAACTTAGAACTAGTATCAACGACGTAGAAACCTTTCTCCTAACAAACTCCCCGGATATCCTAGCACTAAGTGAAACAAACCTTCAATCCTCAATCTTCTCTCACCACTTTGACGTGACTGATTACATCCCACTCTACCGAAAAGACTCTGACACACATGCACGGGCTAGGAGTTTATGTTTGGAACACCCTCCCCTTAACTAGAGAACATAGGCTGACCATGCCTACATGTGCTTTAGATTGACCTTACAACACAGCGTTAGTAACTTATATTTTTTATACCATTCTCCTTCGACCCAGGACTGTACCCTGCTTTACTCTGTCTCTGAAAGCATAGATACAGAACTCTCACTTGACTCTAATGCCCAAATACATGTGTTTGGGGATTTTAATGCACACCACCATGACTGGCTGCGATTTTCCAGCTTTACTGATGCAGTTGGTAACTCTATGTATAATTTCTCCTTAGCCCACTCCTTCTCACAGACCGTCATTTTTCTGACCTGCCTCCCTAATCATGTTGATCAGCAAGCCTCACTTCTCGACCTATTCTTGACCTCACTGCCAGAGGCTTGTGTGACGAATGCCCATAGCCAGCTCGGGAACGCCAATCACATTGTGGTAATGATTGATATCACCCTAAAAACTCGTCCCAAAGCTGATGAGCCATTGCTCAAAACGACGAGATACAATGAGTGAGCTGATTTTGATTCCATCAGAGATCACATCAGCGACGCCTCATGGAGTGAAACCTTCTCACCCCCTGCTGATCAGTGTGCAAATGAGTTTACCGAATGGGTCAAAGTAGACATTGAAGCATATGTTCTCATGCGAAAATTCTTCAGCAAACCCCACTCTCTTCAATGGTTCACCTCAGAATGTGCTGCTGCTATTGCACTGAGGCAGCAAGCATTCCGACAATTCGGCCGCCATAAGTGAACTGCGAATAGACAGAAATTTATAGAGTCAAGAAATAATTGTAAAGTAGTGATAGGTGAAGTAAAGAGAAGGTATACAGAGATAACCAAAAAACGCATTCAGTCACAGAAACTAGGTACTCGCGATTTCTGGAAAGTCTACAATAGTGTGGTGAACAATGGACAATCAATAATTCCCCCGCTATCAAACCACAATGATGTCATTTGCATGACAACTGATAAGGATGAACTACTTGCCCAGCGTTTCACCTTAATCTTCACTTTGGACTCAGCAAACCACCCCCTCCCTAAATTCCCATTGTGGACCGAAGCTACATTTGAAAACCTGGTCATCAACCCATCTCAGGTCAGGGACATCATAAAAAGCGTGTGGGCCCGATCTTATACCTATAATAGTAATAAAGAAATTCTCTGCTGAACTTGCCCCTGTCCTCTTCAAACTCTACAACAAATGCTATATCTTGCTTTCCTGATAGCTGGAAAATTGCTTCTGTGGTACCAGTCTTCAAGAATTCTGGGGATAGAACAGATCCTCAGAACTATCGCCCCATCAGTCTACTTCCAATCTTTGCTAAAATCTTTGAATCCTTAATCAATCTAGCGGTAGTCTAGCACCTCATTAATGCTAAACTTCTTTCTGACCGTCAGTATGGATCAGGCAAGCACGATCTACTGCGCATATATCATACACTGAACAAGGCAAGTGAAGCTAGGGCGATAGTGCTTGATATATCCAAAGCCTTTGACAAGGTCTGGTATAAAGGGCTTCTCACAAAAATTTACTCATATGGTATTACTGGACGAATATTCAATATAATTAAATCCTTCCTAACCAAAAGAAAGATCCAGATTGTCCTTGATGGCCATTCATCCAAGCAACATGACATAAATGCTGGTGAACCCCAAGTATCCATCCTTGGACTTCTACTGTTCTTGATTTTCATGAACGACCTCCCTGATGAAATTGAGTTTGAGATGGGTATATTTGCTGACAACACCACACTCTACTCTCGTCATGTGGACAAAACGGAGCGCACATATCTGAGGCAATGGCTGAATCCTTAGAAAATGACCTCCAGTCTGTAGTGGAATGGGGTCATAAATTGATGTTAACATTTAATGCTGCAAGGACAAAGCTCCTTTCCCTCAATAACTACAAGAAACCTCTTCAAACACCGATTGTCATGGGAAATAACATCCTACCTGAGAGTCCAACGTTCAAACTCCTCGGCATAACATTCACAGATAACATGAATTGGAACAAATACATTGAAGACATTGCCAAATCTGCTGCAAAGAAGGTGGGCTTTCTTCACTGTGCTAGTAAACTTCACACACCTGATATTATCCTATATCTCTACAAAGTTACCATCTGCGCATGCATGGAGTTGTGTTGCCACATATATTTATATATATATATATATATATATATATATATATATATATATATATATATTCATGTATATATATATATATATATATTCATGTATATATATATATATATATATATATATATATATATATTCATGTGTATATATATATATATATATTCATGTATATACGTATTTATTTATATATATATATATTCATGTATATACGTATTTATTTATATATATATATATATTCATGTATATACGTATTTATTTATATATATATATATATATTCATGTATATACGTATTTATATATATATATATATATTCATGTATATACGTATTTATTTACATATATATATATATTCATGTATATACGTATTTATTTATATATATATATATATATTCATGTATATACATATTTATTTATTTATATATATAGATATATATTCATGTATATACATATTTATTTATTTATATATATAGATATATATTCATGTATATACATATTTATTTATTTATTTATATATATATATATGTATATATATTCATGTATATACATATTTATTTATTTATATATATATATATATATTCATGTATATACGTATTTATTTATTCATATATATATATATACACACACACATATATGTATCTATATACATGTGTACATATACATACATACATATATCTATATCTCTCTCTCTCTATATATATATGTATGTGTACATGTTTGTGTGTATATATACATATATATATATATATATATATTTTTTTTTTTTTCTATATATATATGTGTGTGTGTGTGTATATATAGACAGAGTTTGCGACAAATTTGGCCCTTTTTGGAAAGGAGAGAAAAAACTTCAATTCTTTGGCTGATAATTTGATGTATTCTCAAATTCAAATTACATTTATTTGAAAGATTTTTTTGAATACAGTTCACACAAAGAATTTCTTTGGGGAAAGGAAAGAAAAGACTTCATGTCTTGGCTAATAATTGATGTATTCTCAAAATTCAAATTGTATTTTTTTGAAGACCTTTGATGAATACAGTTCACACGAAGAAGCTACATCCATGCATGGCTTGATCCTGGAGCACCCTGCTTTCATGGTGTCCCTTGAGAGGCCTGGACATCATTTTGTCCTTTGCAATCAGCTCTTCCTTGATGTTGTAATCAGGCGAGTTGAAATGGTGAAGTCGTGAAATTCTCAGACAGCAACTTCTGGGTTTTCCTTGAGGTGTGACATGAAGCTGAGTCATGCTGCCACATGTATGACCTTCCTCCAGTCGCTATCTCCACCCAGATCTTGATAACAGTGGACAGCAACTCAATATAACCACCTGAATTGACTCTGAGTCCCTTTTAGAAGATCTAGTGCAACATGATGTGGCCTTTGCTGGAAACATGCTTTCATGACACATCGGACTTCATGCAGACTGTAGGCTTGCCACCTGTTGTTCTGCACATATTGCAAATGGTTATCATAAGAACCAGAGCATCCTGGCTCGACT
Organism: Sepiola atlantica; assembly: GCA_963556195.1. Taxonomy (NCBI): domain Eukaryota; kingdom Metazoa; phylum Mollusca; class Cephalopoda; order Sepiida; family Sepiolidae; genus Sepiola; species Sepiola atlantica. Next base: position 71,407,291 of record OY744525.1, on the reverse strand, counting down.
GGGTGTTTGAACTTGTTTAGGAATTTTTTGGTTTTCCTAAGGCAATTCTCTTAGGCCTTGTCGTTAAGTAGTTTGCCTTTGCAGCTTTTGTTATGAGGAGTACTGATTTATTCCTCTCCAGGAGTTAGGCACAAGGCCAGTTTTTATCTTACTCCCACAAGTAAGATGTGACCCAAGGTCGGGTCGGGAAAGTGGGGTTTAAAAATTGCCTGGGCAGCCCCGTCGGCATTCCCTGGTAGAGGCGCCTCAGACAGTAAGCAATAAACTTACTCCTCCCCAAAGAGGGGAGGCAAAGCCTGGGAAGGTGGACCTCCCAGAACTGCACAGGACAGACCCATTGGCCGGCGTAAATCAAGACCCGAAGGCCAAGACAACACCAGTATGGGGTGCAGTATCCATCGGAACAGATACTACACTTTGATCTTAGCCAAGTAGCAAAGATCCTCATTTAACACTTTCTTCATAGTGCTACTCAGACTTCCCTCCCTCACGCCATGGTCCACATCGCCATGCCTGGATGTTGCCATGCATTTTTTTGCAGTGTCTTGACAAATTTCATGTTGCAGACACAACACCTACTGTGACCCTTACTTTCTTTTTTTTTTTAATGAAAATCGCTTCAGACAAGGCATGAAGCCACTTGATGTAAGGAGCTAAAAAAAATACTACTTCAAGGTCATAAACATCCAACGATAAGTGTTTGATGGATAGATTCTGACTTAGAAAACAGCAATTCTTCCTTTTTGTCTGAAATGTGAGGACTTAAGGACAAAATAAAGGAAGAAAGAGTTACGAGGCTGCCGAAAGTAAACCCAAGGTCCATTTTCTACTCTCCTAATAGCAACTGCTTCCACATGTCCATTGCAATTCTCCAGCTCACTTTTCACGACCTTACATGTATTCAAGGAGCAGTTAGCTACAGCTAATATTTCTACATTTTTTAATATGGCGCAAATCAATCATAATGCTGGTCACTCTCTTGCAATGTTCCTGTGTTTTCTAGTCGTCCCTGGACTCAAGTTCACAAAGACCATCACTAGTACACAGAAAAGGCTACCTGTTGCAATTTACTGCTATTAAACACTTTAAATTGTTCTGAAATGAAAAAAATATTAGAAATTATCAAATTAGTCTCAAACACCCTGTATATATATATATATATACACACATACACATATGCCTATAAATGTATATATATATATATACACATAATTATATTTATACAAATTTATATATATAAACATATATATGTAAGGTTAATGGGAAAGAACTCCAGCAGAGTGCTCGATTATTAAGAAAAATCAAAAATAAGAACATGATATTTATTAATGTTTCTATTATAGAAGATAAGAACAACATCGGTACCGTCGGTTTCAGGTCCCCTTTGTTAGGATTATAAACCGACGGTACCGATGTTGTTCTGATCTTATGTAATACAAACGTTAATGAATATATATATATATTTGTTTCATTTTACTTCAGTCGAAGTTCTCAGAAATCAAGGGACCCCTTCCTGGGGCTAACACTTGATCTCTATATGAGATACGTAGCTATTCAAGTGTTCAATTAACGTTCTCCTTTACCTCTTAAGCTTTGAGTTAATAAAGAAGTTAATAACATTAATTTCCCTCTCCCCAATTGACCAGACAACTATGTTATACTATATCTTTCTTGTGGTCTCTTGGTCTTACAGGATTCTAGAAGAAGAATTCATCTAGTCTGGTAGAGTAACCAGCTTATGCTGTTAATAGGCACAACCTCACTTGAAGAAGGTGCCCCATTCCTTGTATAAGCCAGTATGTAGTCATACAGAGGGGATCTTATTTGGGCTTCAAATACTATGTTATTTTGAATATTTAGTCAGAGTTTACTTGTAGGGGTAAGTATCCTCATGCCAGGTTGCCCTGTCAAACCTCTGTAGAGAGAGAAATTAGACACTGTATCTTAGACACTGTATAGAGTTTTTTTTTAAGACATTCTAAACGTTTTTGTTTGTGATCATATGCTTGTATCTGTTTTGTTTTTGATTTCTTCACTTGTTGATTTATTATTATTATTATTATTATTATTATTATTATTATTATTATTATTATTATTATTATTATTATTATTATTATTTATTTAGAAAAGATGAAGTGTAGTTAGTATTAGAACAGGGCTATATTAAAAAGAATTATTATTATTTTTTCATTTTACTTCAGTCGAAGTTCTCAGAAATCAAGGGACCCCTTCCTGGGGCTAACACTTGATCTCTATATGAGATACATAGCTATTCAAGTGTTCAATTAACGTTCTCCTTTAATTCTTAAGCTTTGAGTTAATAAAGAAGTTAATAACATTAATTTCCCTCTCCCCAATTGACCAGTTAACTATATTATACTATATCTTTCTTGTGGTCTCTTGGTCTTACCAGATTCTACAACAAGAATTCATCTAGTCTGGTGGAGTATCTAGCTAAGTGTTGTTACTTGAGGGTAACATCACTAGGAGAAGGCGCACCATTCCTCATATGAGCCAGTGTATAGCCGTGTCGAGGGGATCTTATTTGGGCTTCGAATACTATGTTATTTTGAATATTTGGTCAGGGTTTACTTGTAGGGTGAAGTATCCTCATGTCAGATTTTCCTAAAAAACCCTTGTACATAGAGACCGAAGAAACTCGAATTTTATATATGTGTGTGTTGTTAAAGACTGGCTATGAATTGTCTCACAAGGAGATGCCTTATTACCAGACACAAACAAATAAGTTTCCGGATTCAAATGGAAATTATTTTTAAACATTTTTTCAATAGTTGTACATTTTCAAACTTTCTTTTAGACCTCAGAGAAGATATCAATAAACACAACATGCTAAAGAAACAGCAATTACACAGAATATTGTATAAAATATATAATTTATTCATAGGTGTATTAATAAAACAAGCATGACAAGAAAAGGGGAGAATAAACAGAAAACGGATAATGTTCATGCTTGGGCTAAATAAATTATTCTGGGAATAAAGCAAATTCAAAAACGCTAAGACACTGCCATGAAATTAATATTTCTTCAAGATGAAATATTCAATTATGTCGTTGAGATGATCCCCGGCAGAGTTAAAGAGCAATATCTTTGTCTATATATATATATATATATATATACAGGGTGGGCAAAAATAAGGGTCCTATTTTTAAAAATTCATAACTTTTTTATTTATTGATTTTTTTAAAATTTGTTTTTTAGAATAAGTAAAGGACCCCTTCCGAAGCAAGCATGAGCCGTATTAGCCCTAAGGAACGTACCCTCATTTAGAAAACATTATTTTTGCTTAAAAAACTCAAAACAGTGTAAAAAAACAATACTTTAGTTTTTGTAAGTTTTAAGAAGTGTTTTTCGGCTAAAATTTGTTTTGTTTATTTCAAAAAATCTCGGAAGGGTCAGTCTACACACACATAAAGTTTGGTGAGTTTAACTTTTATTTTGTGGAAGTTATTCAAATTCAAGTTATTCAAATTTAAAGATAGGACCCTGATTTTGGCCCACCCTGTATATATATATATATATATATATATATATGACAAGGGGTTTCCAGTATGAAATTGGTTTACTTTTAAATAAAATTTGAATCTCGAACAGAATTCCAAATGCAATCTTTTACATCTTTTTGAAAGGCCGATTTCAACTCTTGGTTTAGATGGTGTTTAGCATGCCTGGCTTGATGACTTCAGGGAATAGATGGAATATGATATTCCAAAAGGTTTTTAGGGATGACCGTGCGGTGGGTTTTACAATAAAATGTTTGATTGCATTTGAATATTTATAAAAATCTATTTTGCAAAAAATGTTTTTTAAGAAAATTTTGCAGCTTACATCTCCTTTGAAAAACTTATGACAGGGAGAGACCCTTTTCTTTTGTATAATTTATGTTAAAAATATGTAACTTGAGGTATATGTATTAAAGTTCATAGTGTTATATTCAAATTATACCACACAGAAATATATAAGTAAGTAAATTATTTTTTTTTTAATTATTTTCAATATTATTCTGATATTTCTGATTTCATTAAACTACATAAGTATTTGATTATTTTTTTTAGCTATGCATTCTAAAGAGTGTATTTTATCATGATATTTGACATAAAGATGCCACAAACACTAAATACCCGCTTACTTTTATTCTCTTTTCATCTCCTGCATCACATCTGCAAAGAACACATGCACACATACACAGCTACTTGCCTGCACACCCACATTCAATATTATCAATTCGCTTTAATCAGCAGCATTTATATCCCTTTAACTATCTACTTTCTGAGCGACTTTTTCATATATACAATACATCAAAAACAGATTGAAGACTAAAGTCTTTTAATTTAATTTTAAGTTGATATAACTCCATGATGATGGCACATTTCGTTGTCTGCATATTATGAAAACTACTGTCAATATGCAGTGTTCATAACATAAATATATTTTGAATCATTAAATTTTATAAAAAAAACATTTCCGTTATATTTTCAAAGACAAAAAAAATAATAGAAACATCATTATTGAATTTCAAGTATCATAGAATTTATATAATAATACTTGACATGTTTAATACAATTAAATCATGTTGATACACCAGTATCTGTTAGTTAAGCAACGTTGAACCTGTTGTTTATTTACTCCTCGCGGAGTTAGGCACAAGGCCAGTTTTATCTTACTCCCACAAGTAAGATGTGACCCAAGATCGGGTCGAGCAAGTGGGGTTAAAAGCCAGCGCTCGAGAGGTGAGCACTCTGGCCATTTAAAAATTGCCTGGGCAGCCCCATCGGCATTCCCCGGTAGGGGCGCATCAGACAGTAAGCAATAAACTTACTCCTCCCCAAAGAGGGGAGGCGAAGCCTGGGAGGGTGGACCTCCTAGAACTGCACAGGACAGGCGTGCAGTATCCATCGGAACAGATACTACACTTTGATCTTAGCCAAAAGGCCGAGCTCACCACTTGGCACTGTAAGTAAACATTCCATCCAGGTGTATAAATGGGTATCAGCATTGCTGGGAAGTATAACCAGCAACAGATTAGTGTACGGTCAAACGATTGGGGTTCAGGCCATCCATTCCACTTAACGCTATAAAACTGGGGTTAAACACCGGTTCCATGAGCTTAAAGGCTTAGAAGGGAACTTTACTTATTTGAAATGTTTAATTATTACTTTTTTTTTCAACTTGATTAAAATATATGCTTAAAAGTAGTGCGCCTCAGAGATTTTAAAGCTTGCTTCTGTAGAAGGCAATTTACTGAGATTAGAATAAAAAATAAACTCTTTATTTGGGTAAACAGTGAAAGTTATAAAATATAACTATCTCTCAATAATAATAATAATAATAATAATAATAATAATACTAAATAATAAAATAGAAAGTACATTACATGAGTCCAAGGGAATGGAAACTGACAGACACCCCATAATCTGACAATCATCTCAAAACAAAATACTTGCATGCACACACACACACACAAATATATATGGTATCACACAAAATGATCATGAAGAGTCAAGGAGAATGGAAAGACTGAGGAGAGAGATCATCCACCAGACCTCCAATGGAAGGGTGCAGAGAGTACTGGAACCTTGGGGAGGCTTATTCCCAGCGAGAAATAAATGGTAAACGGCTGTTGCGATAATGAAAAATGATTTGCTATGGTTATCAAAAGAGGCGGATAATGCTAGAAACCTATGGAGACTTGTTGTCACTCAGACTCCATGTAACAGAACTTGTTATTGCCAGTGAGTAATCATGTGAGAACTCCTTGTAAGTAAATGATAATAATGACACACACACATACGAATATATATAGCACAATGAAATTCACTGACATTGTTACCAATATAGTTGTCATCGTCAACATCATAGTCCCAATTAATTACATATTCATCATAGCTTAAAACTTATGTTAGAATCTTTTGTGAACATAAAGACAATTTCACTTATTTTCATATTAAAAATTACTTAAAAAATAACTATTTGATTACTAAGCAGCTTACGTTTTTAACTATTTATTTTCTTGTTATTTTCTACATTCAATTTTAACAAAGTTACTTAAATGTATTTTCATATAAAACAATAAAAATGATAATTTATCATGTGTTGTTTTACATTTTATTTCTTGTTTTTTTTTTTAATACTTCTATTATAACTACTACTATTAATACCCCACCCGCACACTTTTTCTCCCCATACAACTGCATTTTGAGTAAAATCAATCAACCAAATAGTTTTGTCTCAAAATAGAATGTGTAATTATTACAGTTTCTTCGTTAAGGCCGTTTTACGGCGAAAGTCTCAGAGACACATATTTATGAAAAATGAGTTTATTCATTTAATAAATATATATAAAAAAAATAACGTTTCTTGAATTTTTTCAAAATTTTATCATACATTTCAAAAAGCGTTTTCTTAAATATGTGTACACATCTTGAAATTCATATAAGCGTTGCCGCGCTAATACATACATCCAAAATGTGTACTTTCTTCAGGATCGTCAACGAGATCAGACGGAACTTTTCCTCTTGGATTTACTTGCGATTTTAACACCAGCAAAATGAGGAAGAAAAAAAAAAAGAAAGTAAATAACTCGTCGTTAAGGCCGTTTTATGGCGAAAGTCACAGAGACATATATTTATGAAAAATTATTTTATTCATTTAATGAATATATATTAAAAAAAAAAAAATAACGTTTCTTGTTTTTTCAAAATTCTATACTATTTTCTATTAGGCGTAGTAGTATTTTCTGATTAAAAATGAGTGAATTGTAATATTTTAATGTTTTACAATTAAAATAAGAAAGGTAATCAATTGTAATTTTTCTTATTTTATGACCCAAATATTGTTATTGAGAATAAAATAAAAATATTATTTTATAATAATACGGTATACAGACTGCATGGGGCAAGTTTTGTGAGCTTCTTCTCATCTTAATCTGTCATTCACTCTCACTTGTTATTCGGGGTCAGTTCACAACAGCTATGTCCATAGTGCCATGTTACATGAAAGTGAATGCTGAGCTCCCGCTGGCTCGGTCTTTCTGAGGATGCAGAGGAATGACATGGCTATGGTTTGGTGGATTTGTAGTGTGCGCCTTGACAACAGAGTTAGTTCTAACTCATTGCTATTAAGGCTGAAGATGCTCAGACTTGAGTCAGCTCTGTGTTGCAACCTCTTATGGTGATACGGGCAAGTTGAACGAAGCTCTGGTTCAATAAACATATGTACACACATCTCAATTGAAAGTCAGTGAGAAAAAAGCAGGCCGAGAAAGACTTGGAATGATTCGATTAAAGATGACCTCAAGTAATGGTACATCGAAGCCAACGTGCAACCCACATCTGATGTAGAAGAGACATGTTAAATGAAGATAAATATAAAAAGCATAGTTAATTATGTATTTGTTGCTTTAATTTTTAATTGTTTATTTTAGGATTAAAATAATAATTTAAAATGTGAACGTTTAAATTGTTTCATTTTAAACTTTCATTATTTTAGTTTAAATGCACCATGAACCAAAATGTTGCCTTTTAGATGGATTTTAATCTTGCTTGTGCAGGTGACTGTTGATGCTTTTGTTCTGAATCATATAATTAATATTCTTAATTTTATCATAATTAGTATTTATCATAATTATAAATTAGTATATTTCATAATTACTATTTTTTAAATTTTATTACATCCGGCATAACAACGTTGGTGCGATTTTATACAATAGTTTTGGTTAACAATCAGTTCTAAGTGACAGTCTACTGTAGGTTGATGGTTCAATCCTTACTACAGGTAATAATAACTAAGAATAATATAAAAAATAACACTTCATGGCTGACAGAATGAGAACAATCTACCTCCATGGATTAAATAAAGGGTTCAATTTTGAAATTCCATATAAGTTCCTGAGTTCGATATAAATATTTCAGAGTTCAACAATATTTCCCTGAACAAGGTCGTAGGTTGCATCAGCCAAAATGTTAACGCTATAACAGCCAATATGAGAATAGTAGACCGAATAGTCCAAATAATACAAATTATCAATCCTCATCTCAAAAATTCTGAAACATAATAGTTTGGGAGGCTAAGTGTTTATAATTATTATTATCAGTAGTAGTAGCATTATACATTTGACCCTCTTTGACACACCAGGGTTCTCCATTCCAATTTTGGTGGATTGTTATCAATAATTTTGAATCTCTGTTTATTAGTAATAATAATAGGCAGATAAAGAACAGCAGTAGTAGTGTTATGACACACCTTTTTAAGTTAAGGGTGGGGTGTGTCATACAAAATTTGATGGAAATTTTACCAACAGAAGGGAAGACCTAAATCAAACAGAAACATAACAGGTTAAAACAACAGCCTATAGAGACATCATAAAAAAGATAAGGAAAGGCATGAACACGGCCAAAGAAGATTCGTTCGAGAAAGGATGTATAGAAATTGAACACAGCCTCAAAAAGAAGAGTAAAAGGACATTTCATGTAGTAAAAGATGTCACAAAGGCAATCGCAAGCCAGCACCGGAGAGAAATATACTTAACAGATGGAGTATTGTACATAAATCAACAACTGCTAGGTCCATGAAAACCCAGATGTATGCTAGAACGAAAATTAAACTTCCCAATCATGCATGAAGTGGTCGAAAAAGCAATAAGACATAAGTGTACTGAACAATGGAAAATCTGAAAGAGCTGATACCAACCGAGTTGATAAAACATGGAGACATTCTCACCAAAATTTGCAACAATATCTGGCAGACAGAAAAGTGGCTATAAATTTGGACTAAAAAAAAAGGGGGCAACCTACAACAATACACAAACTACAAAACCATCAACCTCATTAGCTATACAAGCAAAGATGCCGTTGAAACCACAAGCAGAAAGAATCATTGCTGAAAAACAGGCTACATTTTGTAGTGGAATGAATACCACAGGACAGATTATCAATTTTCATGTTCTGTGTGAAAAGTATAACCAATATCAACAAGTCATCAATCATGTCTTTATCAAAAAGGCATTTGACAAGGTGTGGCATGATTAATAGTGAATCACAATAAATAAATATAGCATAGGCAAGAAGGTGATCCAAACCATCAAACAGCTGTACAGAAAAAACAGTAGCATCGTATTCGTCCAACACACAGTAGGAAGCTGGTTCCATACATCAGTCAGAGTTCGTCACAACTGCTTTCTATTGTCCATGCTGTTCACCATCTTCCTTGAATATATCATGACAGATGCTCTTGAGGACCATTCAGACACAATCAGCGTTGGAAAACAGGTCATCATAAACCATTGTTTCATAAATTACATAGATGGGCTGAATCAAAGCCACAAAAAACTTGCCAACCTAGCTACAAATCTGGATGGAGGAGAATCAAATTGACAGCATAAAGGGCTTCAATAGTTGATATGTAAATATTGCTTAATTCAAGCAAGAAGTTTCCTTCATTGTCTAGCAGCCAATCACAACTCAGAGAATGGACTTTCCCATCTGAGCATAATGAAACATCCCAGTCTTCTTATAAACCGGCTTTCTAGTGATTTTTTTTCATTTTTAGTTTGACTAGTAGAGCTACAAACAAATAGACAGCTGAGCACTGGCTGCTTAATTCAATAGACAGAATGTCTACCAGGTATGGTATGGAGATCAGCATAGAAAAAGCAAAGCTAAACCAATCAAAAGATAATACAGTGGGTAGGTATTAAATCCTGTTAAGAAGTTTAAATACCGAGTAGGGGGGCATCCTTAGTGAAGAGGGTTTCACAATCAAAATTTAAGCAAGGGTATCACAAACAGCAACAGCATCGGTAAACCTGAAGCCAATTTGGAAAGACAAAGACACCAGTCTCAAATCAAAACTGAAGTTAACTCATGTGCTAGTAATCTCCATCTTCCTTTATGCATATTAGTCATGGATTATGACAGCTGAACTACGATGGAGAATACATGCAGTGGAAATAATATATGTCAATAGAATTCTTGGTGTCTCCTACAGAGACAGTATTATCAATGAGGAAGTCTGCAACACCATTAAGCTACATATGAGTCACTATGAATATCTGTTGACAACTGAAGAAGAGAAAGCTAGGATGGTACAAGATCAAATGGGCACTTGAATATCATCTTCTAGGGGAAGTGGGGTAGGACAGACCAAAGAGAAGGTGAACCTTAAACATCGCTGAGTGAATTGGAAGAAACTTTGCTACAATGCAGGCAATTGCTCACAATTTCCAGGGATAGAAACAACAATTATTAAACCTAATTTTTTTCTGGTATTCATTGCATATTTACTGGAGTAAGCATTAAGTTTGAAATCAGAAAATGTTTGTCATATTTAGACATTTTTAAAAAGTCAATAATGGTAGACATGGTTTATATAATATTATAATATTTTGTTTACTTTTTCATACATATAAATGCATTAATAAATATTAATAAAGTCATACATTTATTAAAGGCATAACATTTCACATCGGATATGAATGCAAAAATAATCATGCATGTTATATGGCATTTTCATTGGTTAACTTATAGAATGAATGGAAATATCTTAATAAAACACGTTTTTGTTTATCATCATCCGGAAAAACAATTTAAATCCTTCTGAATTACATAACTTGATAACATTTTTGATTATTCGGACTACTATTCTCATATTTGTTATTAGTTTCACAACTTACTACTGTCTGTCTATTATATATGAAGAGCTTGTTTGAATAAAATTCAGTGGATATGTAATCTATATGATATCAGAACAGTATTCAGGAGCGACTCAACTCTCTAAAACCATCTCGTTTGAGTCAGGTCTCCTACCTAAAACCCCATAACCGTGTATGCCATTCCATGCTGTCCACGAAAAGTAAGGCTAGAGCATTGTGAAAATAACCACCAAGATGAGAACAGAAGTCAAAATAATACAAATTATCTCTTCTCAAAATTCCAAAACATAGAATTTTATTTGTTAAATTGACAAAATAAAAGTTAGATTTTTCTAATTAATAAAATAAAATCAAAAATAGTATTTAAAATTAATCACAGTTCAAATAAAAAAAAACTATATATTTTAGAATGTGACAAAACAAGTTTTTTTTTTTTTTAATTGATGGTATATGTCATTATTCAAAATTAATCTGAGCGTCACACAATCGCTGCTATAACATTAAAAAAAACAACTAAAGCCTTATATACATGATTTTAGGATGAGTTATAGGGTGAAAGGTAATGAAACTAATTATTTTATAAAATAATCAAAGTACTTAGAAAAGGTGTGGATTACTATGACGATGATAAGACTAATCACAAAAATGGGGCCTAGAATTGTAGAAAATCACATTTGCATGTAAGATTTGGCAAACAAAAAAACGGCAAATTTACTTGTTGATAAATAGATTTATTCATAGACGAAGTGAGCTGACAGATCAATTTTTCATTTTTTTTTGTTCAGTTTGAGGGAAAGAAAATAGAAAGATAATTGGCGAGTGGGATGGAAGGGGTCAAGCAAGCTTTCTTTGATGTAACTGCTAAAGCTGAAATCTGTGCGAATGGTAAGGGGAAAGACAGAACATGGTGGAGAGAGAAAAAACCCAGCAGATTTCAGCCATAAAGTGGGGAAAAAATGATTGGCGGGAATCAGCTTTTTCCGTTTCACAAAAAGCAGATTTCCGCCAATTAACAGAGAACTCACATTTCTGATATTCTGTATGATATAAATAATGACTGGAAAATCTTATGTGGAGTTAAACTCCCATTAGAGGTTTTACAATAAATAAAATGGTCTCAAATTTTGAGAATGAGTATAATTTTGTATTCCAGCTAGTATATATATATATATGTATATTTTTTTTGTTATTGTTTTTACTGGCAATAAAAACATAACTGTTTTCTTCGTACTTTTCCACTTCCTAAGCGGTAAAGAATTAGCCATGTTGATGACGATTGATAGTCAGAAACATGTGTCCATGGATTCCTTTTATATGTACGTAAACATTAATTAATATATATATATATATATTAATTAAGTTCAAATATATTGATAACATGAACTTTAAACCAATATTTTTTTCAATAGTGCTCAATACAAATTAGAGCTTTTATAAATAAAATTAAATAAAATCCGTGTAGACTGTTCCTGATATTTATTAAATTATATTTTTTATTTATATATATATATATATATATATATATATATATATATATATATATATATATATATATATATATATACACCTTGGTCAGTTTTGTTCATAGGAGTGTATCTATGTAATAGTTCTCAATAACAAGTGGAGCTATAGTTTTAGTATAAAATTTCATTTTGTTATTCTGATCTGCAACGCCTTCGATGCAATAACCATGCCATGATCAGGTGGATGTGCGGCTGCAAACTGGAAGAAAAGTCCCTTTCAACCGTGCTTCATCAGAAACTTGATATGGGTGGGATTATGAATGCCTTATGTGCTCCGCATCTCAGGTGGTTTAGTCATGTATAGAGTGCAACCACTTGCATCAATTCCATGACAGCCCTGGATATCCCAGACACTAGGGAACATGATAGATTGAAGAAGACCTGGCTTGAATGCATAAAAAGTGATTTGACTGCATGTAATATGCCTAATATCGTTGCCTTATTTAGCCCTTCCCAGAGTTCAAGCAACTCACAGCACCTTAAATACCAAAGCATGATGATGATCTGGCCTGAAGAGGTTTAGCCGAAATACGGCTAAAGTCGAAACATGTGTGCACATATGTAGCTAAAATGTTTGTATAAATATAAACTAATACTATATATATATATATATATATATATATATATATATATATATATATCCTCTTCTTTTTTCTGAATTTATACTGCTAAAGCAGGGTCTGTACTGGAGTTTTCTATCCAGATTTTAAAAATTATATATGCATAAAAAGAAGAAAACTATCCAAGAGTATGATATAAATAAAGATTGGAAAATCCTGTTTATGTCAAATAAGCTTTTTTTCCTTTCATATGACGTCTTAGTACAAATATTCAAAAGCAGGAGAAAAAAGATTTTTAAATTGTATTATTTTTAAGCTATAAATCTTCTAAATATACTTTGTTAAATATGTGCCTAAAAAAACACTAAATAAGGTGATAATGAAAAAACGAAACCGAGAACTAAAAAGAATAATAAAACCAAACATAAGTAACAGGTGTACTGTCAGAACTTTCCTTTTTGTATAAATTCTTAAAATTTCGTTCAAACATTCGCTTATAAAATAAATTTGTTTTTGAACAAAACGGACTTGTATAAGGAAATGCAAGAATCACTTTGAGTAAACTTTTTGAATAAAAAATATTTTCAGTTGAATTACCCCCCTTGGAAAATGAAGTATAAACAGAACACGAATATATGTAAGAAAATCACTTCCTTGTATATGTAAACTGCTGCTTTTATAGATATGATACAATGAAATAGATGTGATACAATGAAATAAAAATTAATATCTCAGGACAATTATTTATTAAAATAGGCTGTTAAGAATGTGTATCGATTAATGATGTTAACTTTCACAAGAAAATATGCACAACTATTGAAATTTATATATGACTAGAAGAATACCCGTTCTAGGACAGGTAAAAATAATTCTCTGAACAAAAAAGTTTTGCATCACTTTTATGTCCCCTTATGAAGATGAAAATTACCCCACTTTATGTCTAGAATCCTTATTCCAATTTTGATAAAATCCATTACATGATTTTGATTGTAGAAAATGTCTAAAATTTAAGGCTTAAGCTTAAGGGGGTCTTAAGAAGAAATTAAAATTTAGGGAATCTTGCTTAATTGTTGTCTAATGATTATGGATCAAATTTGATACAAATCTTTAACATTTGGATTTTCAAATGGGAGGTTGTACCCATATTATGCCCCCTAAAAATCCTTTAAAATACTCGAAAGAAACTAAAATTTAGGGAATATTAATTAATTGATGTCTAATACCGATTGTTGAAATTTCATAAAAACGTGAGGTATGTAAATTTTCACAAAGGGCTTCCACCCCCTTTTTACCCTTTTTGCATGAAATCAAATTAAACTAAATATAACCCACATTACGACACTTAATTCTTAGTAATCACTTAATTAGTTTAGGAGTGATTATTGTACATAAAAATATATAAAAAAATACATATACTTAACTTTATATAAATGCAGATAAATGTTTAAGAGTAAGATTTTGACAGTATTGTTATTTTTCCTGATTTAATACATGCAAAACGTTATTGGAAAAAATTATTTAAAAATTTTTTGTACATTGCCTTCAGTATCAAAACTAGTTACTTTTTCTGAATAAAGGTAAAAAATCTTATTAATTTAAATTGAAATGAGAATTTATATGTATTTCTCAGATATGAAATACGAACATCATCGAGAATAATTTAAAGGTTAAAAGAGCATTTGATGACTGAAAGAATATGTTTTCTGCAACCTAAAGTTGACGATTTTGATGCTATTTTGACATTTATTTGACATTCATAAAACAGAGAAAAATACAATAATTCAAAAATTATATAGGTTATAAACATTTAATAATTAAAAGAAAAGAAAAAAGGTAATTTAATTCAAAAATAATATTTAAAAAACAAGTTAAAGTTCGAAACAAAACTATATTTTGAGAAGTGCTGTCACAATTAGTCATTATCTACACATATTTTAGTCATGAAGTTTTTCATCATTGTTAATTTAAAAGCCAGTGTGATGATGATGTGATGTACGTTAAAAGAAGTTTAGAAAATTGGTAAAATATTCTCATTTTCTAGAGATAAGAAGGACTTAAATTGTGCACATGGATGTTTTTATCAGCAGACAGTGCAATATTATCTTGTAGTATGTTGCCATTGTGAATTTCGTTTTAAAATGGACCTTTTAATGACATGAAATGAAGTGGCTAGGAAAACTGAAACTAGCTATAACCATTTTAACAAGTGCATTAGATGAATTTGCTCTTAAAAGATTTGTGGTATGTAAAAGAAACATTAAAAGGGCAGATATTCAATAAAAACTGCCACCCAATTTGCACACCCACATTAATGAAGAGTAGAAAAATGCACCATGGATGAATTTTCGACAGCTCCGTAACTCTTGCTTCCCCTATTCTGTCCCTTAGTCCTCACCTTCCAAGAGTGATGTTTCTGACAAAACGGGTAAGAAAATGCTGTTCCTTGGGTCGGTTGTTGGTTAGTATTAGCTGTACATGGATATGACTTGAGTAGATTTTCTTTCCTCTATCTTTGTTGCCATGTCACTGATAAGGGTGCTGGAGGTAAACGTTTTATCTGGGCCGACGTTAGCTGTAAGGACCGGAACATTGGGGTAACTCTGGGGTTGCTGTATTGCCATTTGGTAAATGGAGTCTGGACCATGCAGTAATTTCTAGTAGAGCCTCTTGATGCCACGTTGGTGGGAACTGCTACAGCTTTTTCTTCTTCAATAGTTTACAAAGATAATCTGCTTACTTATTCTGTCTCTGTTTTATCTCTCAACCCATCTACTGATCTCTTCCACAAATTTTACAAATCTCAACATGAAAAGTTCTAAAACAAAAAATAAACTTAAACTCAGTTCCCCAACTCCTAACATGGATCCCAACTATCAGGTCCCTTTTTCCAATTAGCGTTCCAACCTTCCAGAGGTTGAGATTCACTTACAGGAGACTAAACCGGACCTATTCTTTCTGTGTGAAACTAGCATTAGCCCGTCAGCTTCCTTGATAAGCTTCTAGACTGACTTTCACTCCAGACTCGAAATGGAAGACTTATATCAAATGTGTTGCTAAGATTGCTGGAAAAATTGCTCCAGAAAGTATCTCACTCCTGACGCAATTCTCTTCCTGCATAAGAGTCAAATACGTTCAAAGATGGAGTACTGTTGCCACTTTTGGAGAGATGCCGCTCAGATCATCCTTTCTTGCATTGACAGAGTACAAAACCGACTTCGAAATCTAGTTGGGGATGTCCTCTTCTCTTCCTTACAGCCTCTTTCTCACAGGAGAGAGGTTGCTAGTCTTTCTCTACTCTATCGTTATTTTCATGGTAGGTGCTCGATAGAGCTCCAATCTATGGTCCCCTACATTCACAGGAAGAACTCGTCGATCTACAACCACTGAAAATAATTTTTCTTTCTTCTTCTGTGTACCCAAAACTAAATAGAACTTCCATGAGCATAGTTTCTTTTCAAGAACTGCCCGTCTATGGAACACATACCACAGGGCTGCTTGCCAACTGACTACAACATGGTCGCTTTCAAGTCCAATGTTAACAAATTCTTGTTGAGCCGTCCTCCTAAATAATCAAACTCTACCCAGTCCCAACCATCGTTACTAACCCTCTGAACAAACTCATTAACCCTTATCCTCAAGTGGTCTTTGGGCCTTGATAAGCAGTGACTCGCTATTACATAAAAAATGTATAAAATTTCAACCATGACACATCCACTTAGCAAGATGATTTGTAAGACCGTATCCAAATTTCGATCAGCTGGACTCTACTTTTTACTCTTGGAACAAACAAGCTTATAAGAATGTAGAACTTCTGCATGAGAAACTGAAAATACATACATATTCATTAGTATTCAATCTTTGATGCATGCCCATGCCACTTCTTAAAGGTTGTGCAGAACTTTCTATCCTCAAACAAAATTAACAGCCCAGATTTTAACCCCATAGAAAATTTAGAAAGAAGAGTTCAAGTACTAAATTGTGTAAAAGCAATAATCTAGAATAATCATTAAAAAGATGTGGACAAAAGAAATCTCTGCTGGTTTCAACAATTTGATTCTCATCATGTTCCACTACATACAAGTAGTGGTCAAGAACACAGGAAATATACAAAATATTGACATTTTGACTGAACTTGTATTGGAACAAAATTGTAACGTGAAGTAATTTTGTTTTTAACTAATATTTTTTAATCCAACATTGTAACAATATTGAATGTTCATAAACTTGTATTAATGATTGTAATGCACGGTTTACATTATTTGTATAAATTTTAAAAAATACATTTCATGATTTTCATTTTCTTTTTCGTCTTCTTGTCTCATGCTTGAGGTTAGGCGTTTCATGAATGACTTCCAACTTTTCCTACCTGTTGCTATTTCTGCTTGTGCCGTACGCCAGGATCAGATCATCATCCCATCCATGCCTTAAGCGGCCTACCACATGGCTTTAGGTCAAGTTGCTTAAGACATGGAGGGGATCAGTTGATGACAACCTGATCCTAGCAGGCGGCACATGCGAAATGGCAACAGACAGAAAAAGTTGGAAGTCATTCACGAAACGTCTAACCTCAAGCATAAGACAAGAAGATGAAAGATGAAACTAATAAAATAATAATGATAATTGGAAACAAATCAATTATTATTGAAATGTCTGAGCTGTATTCACAAACCATCAACATTTTTAGTTAAACTCTGTATTTATATAAAACTATTAGATAAGATCTTGTGTTTCTGTGTGTGTTTTCTTTATTTACTATTAACCGAATATTTATTAAAATAAAAAAGACGAAAACATTTTTTTAAATCCTATTTAAGAAAGAAAATGTAAATATGACTATATTTTGAATTATTTTTTTAAAGCCTCCACCCGGTCAACACCAGTTAAATACATCTGGTCTTAGAATAAAACTAACATATCATTAAATAAAATGCTAATAGCTGAACTCTAAATATACTAAAAGTCAATAAATTAATAAGATACTAGATTTAAATCTAGGAATATTTCATATAAAGTACAGAAAATCATATGAAAATCATATAAAAAATGTATTTTAAAGATTTTTAGATTTTTCTATTTAATTTTTATTTCGCAATTAGAGCTATTCCTTAGATTTTTTTACGAATTTTTATTATAAAAAAGCATATTTTTTAATAAAATTTCTTAATAAAATTATGATGTGCTTTTACTTAAAACTATATTTGACAATATTTCTGTTATCCACAATGTGGTTGTTAGATTCACAATGCCCTGAAACATGTAAATAATAACACTTAGCTCAGAAATATACAGAAACGTTGTAAATATAACAACTATAATGAGGATAACTGTCTATATCAATAAAATTATATTGTTTTATTTGAATTATTCGGACAATTTTCTTATTCTTTATATTATTCTTGCAACGTTTCAGCTGATGTAACCTCCAACCTTCTCCAGGTGCCCCTTATCAAACTCGGTAATCTTTATGTCAAACTCAGGAATCTTTACAGAATTTCTAACAGGACCCTTTATTTAATCCACCCGGTTAGCTTGCTCTCGTTTCGTCAGCCATGACCGGGTAGAAGGCGTAAGTAATTCATAATTGTATTCTTAATATTGCCTGTACTGAGGATTGAAACTTCAACCTCCAGAAGACTGTTGCTTAGAACTGATTGACATAGCACTTTTATCCGTTGCACCACGGGTTCTTGCAGAGGTTGAAGGTTCAATCCTCAGTATGGGCGATACTAAGAATACAATTGTGAATTACTTAAAACTTCTACCGGTCATGACTGACAGAACAAGAGCATGCTACCCACGTGGATAAATAAAGGGTTCTGTTTGTAATTCCGTACAGATTCACGAATTCGCTAAGAGACACCTAATGAAGGTCGGAGGTTACATCGGCCGAAACGTTGTGAGAATAACATCCAAGATGAGAAGAGTAGTCCGGATAATACAAATTATCAATCCTCATCTGAAAATTTCCGAAACACAATGAAATGATATTGTTTCTAAATTAATAAAACTTTGTCATTTCATTACTGAGTTGAAATATATAGAAAATTCATACATAGATAAAACACTCGGATCAAACATTTCTGGAAAAAGTAGGGATTCTCTTCTATTCATATGAGTTAAATATCTAATTTGCATAAGGAATATGTGGCGTAACTGATTTATATATATTAGAAAAGAGATTTGTTTAATTTATAATCCCTGATTATATTTCAAATGAATTTTCAAATGTATTAATACATCATTGTGGGATAAATTTGAGGTATTTTATCAATTGATTTCGCTAATTTTTACTTAAGTTATTTAACTTGATATTTTCATGTTTGACTGCTTGATATCCTTTAGTAAATAGCATTGATCTCTTTGCATTACCATTCCTTGCTTAAAATAAACTTTCTTAAAAAAATTCTTAATTCAATTATAGTCAATACATTTGACCAATTTGGAATAAAAAATTAAACACCAGATACCCAACCAGTACTGTAGAACTAATCTAAAATTAAAATTTAAATTCTGCAAATTATATTGTTGGTTAAGGATTTCATTTTGCAACTTTATCAGGGTAAATAATGTTTAAAACGTTAAAGAAAATTTTTTAAAATCAAGATAATGCAATAAAATGCTTTCGAAAATAATTGCTAGATAAAAAATAAGAGTTATTTTTTTCGTACAATGGGAGATAATCCACTAATAAGTAATGGAAAAAATATGTAATGCAAAATTTTATAACATCTGTAAAAATATCTATATTTAAGCACTAATCAGATATTTATATTTGGGCTGGTGTACTAAATATTCAACTTTCATTAGTCAAACATTAAAAGGGGGTGGGTAATAAATACCAATACAGACTATGGACTAATAACATTAGGCTATTTATTATCACCTTCTCAGCTATGGGTAAAGCAAAAATATATTTTTAATGAATCATCTACAATAAACCATGTGTTTTGACATTAAATAGACCAAAAAAAGGATTGTAATACAGACAAAACCCATACAACCAAATTCTAACAAAAAAGTATGTTTAAACTTTATTTAAAAGCTACTTTGATCATGTATCAGTTTAGCCATTCACTCCATAGAAAGTGCTTTTTTAAAATTGTTATTCAAGTAAAAACTTTGAAAACAGCAATTAACAAACTGAAAGATATTTGAATTCTGCTGATATAAATTAATTTACAGAAACGAAATACTCGAAGCAACATTGAACTTAAAGATAAGTAAAATGATATATATTAAATTGATTTATAGCATATACTTAATTACTAAATGATTACATGTCAATAGGATACATATCTAATGAATTATAATGCAGTTCAGTTTTTGATCTTAGAAAAATTCATAAGGTTTATATACTTTACTAAAATTCGTAAGTATATATATAGTGATGATTTAATGTAATAAATAAGAAGAATGTGAATGTTATGCCATTTATACTTACTACTTAACACATAAGATTTTTTTAAAGCTTGTTTACATTTGAAAAATGCTCAAACAATATCCTAATAAGTTATTAAGAGATGTTAGCAGTAGTGTTTCAAATCAAAACAAGCAATTATATAAAAATATACTGAAATTAACTGAAAAATGATTAAACTTGTACCCATGAAGTTATGTTTGACTAGCGAAACAAATATTTAAAGACTGGTTAAAATTTATAAAAAAATTGATTTTCTTGATATTTCTAAAAAGTAAATTGAAAATAATGTTTTAAGAACACAAAAAAATTATTTTTTCAAGAAAACTATGTATAGATGGATTAACAACAAGTTTGAGAAAGTTTGTCACTTTATTTACGTAATATGAATATACCGTTTTATGAAAGGTGATGCGTTTAAATTCAAATCAAAATATTTTATCTGGGAAAGCACAACTTAGTTTATAATGTAAACTTTGAAATCATTGTAATCATTCAAATGATGAAAAGAAAGAAAAGGTTTGTATTTGTTAGAAGATATAGGACACGATAGGTACTGGAAAACAATAAAAATTAGTGCATACAGACAGAATGAATGCAATAAGTAAAAGAAAGAAGGATAACACAAAATGAATAAACCAATTTAGTTAATACATTTCACGAACTGTGTGAAGTTAAAAAAATAAAATGCCAGTGTTGAGTTAAATTTATTATATTTTAATACAGGGTGGGCAAAAATAAGGGTCCTATTTTTAAAAATTCATAACTTTTTTATTTATTGATTTTTTTTTTTTTTTTTTTAGAATAAGTAAAGGACCCCTTCCGAAGCAAGCATGAGCCGTATTAGCCCTAAGGAACGTACCCTCATTTAGAAAACATTATTTTTGCTTAAAAAACTCAAAACAGTGTAAAAAACAATACTTTAGTTTTTGTAAGTTTTAAGAAGTGTTTTTCGGCTAAAATTTGTTTTGTTTATTTCAAAAAATCTCGGAAGGGTCAGTCTACACACACATAAAGTTTGGTGAGTTTAACTTTTATTTTGTGGAAGTTATTCAAATTCAAGTTATTCAAATTTAAAGATAGGACCCTTATTTTGGCCCACCCTGTATAATAAATACATCTTCATAATAGAATGATACGATACTTGACTATTAAGAGCTATCATATATCAAATTTTCAAGGTTTTAAATATTATTAAGTCTCGTCTAAAACGAAAAATAAAGAGGATCAGTTTACTTGCGAACTTACCTGATGAGTCATTTCTGTAGATGTTGGATGTTTTAATGGTGAACTTCGATGGCCACCACTAAATTTGTCTTGGGATATTCTTCTTGGTTCTGCAAAATGAGTATTCCTTCCTTTATCAGGATCTGATATGGAAGCTGGAACATCAGGCCATGAGCTTGTGTGGTAGGAAGGACACATCAAATGTCTTTGATCATTTGGACATCTATGTGGGGTACTTATCACTTCTCTTTGAGGAATACTTCTTCGATGGCAATATCGAAGAATGCAAATAGACATTGAAGCTGTAATTATCACAGATACAGTGACCGAGATCAATGTGATGATGATGACCAGATTAAAATGTATTTTGTCATCAGTTTTTATATGGACTGATTTTGGAACTTCAAATGTTTTATTACTAACAGTCAGTATTAAAAAAATAGTTGTGGATGCAGATTGAACTGGGGTACCACTATCCTTGACCACAAACTTTAGGTCATATGAGCCAGAGTCTTGATGAGTGACAGTGCGAGTAAAAGATAAGAGTCCAGTGTATCGGTTGATTGTAAATAGTTGTTTATCATTGCCTGAAGTTATTTCATATTTGAGAAATGCATTCTCCCGGCTATCTGTATCAGAAGCTTTGAGAGTTGTAATGTTCTTTGTATGATGTGGATAATACACAAGGTCTAATGTGAAAGGATTTATACGAGGGAAAGTAAAATACGGAGCATTATCATTTTCATCTCTCACTTCAACAATGACATCCACTGTGTTATTTAGTGGTGGTATTCCATTATCTTTGACAAGAACTTGGAATTCATAAATATGTTGCATTTCATGATCTATAGAATTTAATGTTGAAATTAATCCATTCCTTTTTATCTGAAAAGGTAAGAACTGTTTATCTTTGGTGAGCAGAGAATAAGAGAGTTCCCCCCCTGCTCCCAGGTCTTGATCACTGGCATTAATAAAGCCAACTGGAATTTGGGATTTCTGGTTTTCATCAATGCTAAATCTATAAATTTCTCTGAAGAATTGTGGTCTTACATCGTTGACATCAATCACTTTTATAGAAAACTCCTTTTTACTGTGCAATGGAGGGGATCCTTTATCATAACAAGTTATGACAATGTCATGAAGGTCTTCAGTTTCTCTATCCACAGGGCTCTTCAATATGACTTTATATTTTTTCATTGCAAGATTCTGCAGTTGAAATTTATCATGGTGCAGATCACATCTGACTTCTCCATTCTGTCCAACATCGTGATCAGTGACCTTTACAAAGGCAATAAAACTGCCAACTTGTATATCTTCCGAAATGGTTGTTGTATTTGCCGTAGATAAAAAAACAAAATTAATATTTATTGTTGGTGGATTATTCTGTTGGCTGATTACATTAATTGAAACCTTTGCTAGAGAACTCAATGATGGAGTGCCCCCATCTCTGGCTTCCACATATAAGTTATGAGTCAATTCTTGTCCAAGAGAAAACTTTTTATGTAAAAAAACTTCTCCTGTTTCTTCATCCAAATCGAAATGTGCCCTGACAGTTTCTGATGTTTTTGAGATAAAATGGTAAGAAACTTTTCCATTTTTGTCAGAATCTAAGTCTTTTGCTGATAAAATCAAAACAGGTACCAGTCTGCTTGGTTCATTATTTATAGAAATATTGTATACTTTTTGTGAAAAAATTGGTGCATTATCATTTACATCTGTTATCACAATGTTCACATCTAAAACACTTTGTTTATGAGGAGATCCACCATCTTTAGCTATCACTTGAATTAAGTAGGAATCTTTGGCTTCTCTATCAAGCATATCCTCTAATATTATGCTCAAGTCGGATGTGCCATCTACTCTTTCAGAAATAGAAAGTGTAAATGGCTCATCTCTGTTCTTTTTCAGTTGATAAGTTATCTGTGAATTTAGAGTTCCAACGTCTTTGTCTACTGCATTAGGTATTGTTATTTTGGTTCCTTTGCGATCTCTTTCAGAAAATTCTATATTTACCTGATTTTGAGGGAATTCAGGTTGGTGGTCATTTACATCTTTTATGATAACTTTAATTTCTAACAATTTGATGAAAGATGTTCCTTTTCTTACTGCCACATCTATCATTTTATAACATTCTTTTTCTCGCTTGCACATCAGTTCTGCATCCAAGTTTTGTGTTGTATAAAGTTTTCCTGTATTCTTAGATACTCGAAACAGCTGGCCAGAATCTGACACACCTTGTTGTAGAATGTTAAATGTGATTAGTTCATTGCTTTGATGTGAAACACCATCTATCAAGTGTGTGTCCATAGAAATATCACCGACCAATGTACCTGGGATTTGGCCTTCTTTTACATAGTAAGTTAAGTCTACAGCTTGACTTATATGCATGATAATGAGTAATATATATGTTGGTATCAACATGATGAAGTTGAATCTGTTAAGAAAAAATAAAACAGTTTTATGCCATGAAAATTATTTGATTTTAGTTAAACATATAGATATGAATATCTTTTAGCATTGTAATTTTTAAACATTGTACATAATTAGAAATTATCTTTTCATATCTGTATATATTGATTTATTATATTTACTTGAGTATCTATTATTAAAATAGAAATTTTAAAATTAACTAATCTATTCTTAATTTAATACTGATTTTAAATGTAAGAACATCTTAGTTTTACCAATATAAGTTTAATTCGTTATTTTAATTCTTTTGAAATTTAATAATGATCAATCTATTAATTTCATAAATGAAGTCTTCTCTCTGAATGAAAGTGAATGAAAATCAATCACATGAAACTGAAAAATATATTCTGGAAAATAAAGATAATTACCATAAATTATTTTTTACTGATATCACATGAAATACTTGCAAAATACCGACTTTTAAGATATTTATAAAAGTTAATTTTCACCAAAGTGTATCATAAAAATGAAACTTGAAACTTGCTAATGTTTCATTTAAAGTTTTAATTGCTTACATTTCATTCTACATAAGTTTATTCTTTTTCGTATGTAAAAGTAGCGAATAAAAATCCTACAGCACAAAAATCTAACATTGATCTGAAGCATAAAAAAAGTTAGCATATTTTATTTATGATAAAGAATCTATATTAGACATTTATTGTTGTTACTACTGCTTCTGCTACCTAGTGTAAGATAGACACTGACAAGATTTGATCTGATTATCTTGTGACTTTCATGTCTATGCAAGGTTTTTTTTTGGTATATATATATATATATATATATATATATATATATATTTTATTTTTGGTGTTGGATATTTAATTCCAAGTGGAAAATATTTTACTGGGTAGAATAATACAATTACGTATTTTACTTATATTCACTGAGATTTATCAGCATCGGTAAAATATTTTTTAATTTTGTCAAGTTTTAATGTATTTTGTAAGTTCTCAATATATTAAACTAGCAGAATACCCATCCCATGATGGATATTCTACTAGTTAATAATACAATTAATTCACTGAACAGAACAGTTTTGCAAGACTTTTATGTTTTCTTTGAAGATTAAGATATATATCCTACAAAATCTTATGTCTAGAATTTTTTTCCAATTTTGATAAAAAAAATTCTTTAAATGATTTTGGTTCTTGGAAAATGTCTAAAATTTGAAGTTTAAGCTTAAGGGGTCTTAAGAAGAAGTTGAAATTCAATGAATCTTGTTTAATCAGTGTCTAATAACTATGGATCATATTTCATGCAAATCAGAAATATTTGAATTTTCGAATGAAATGTTGTGTCCATTTTACCCTCCTCCCTGACAATTCTTTAAAATACCCCACAGAAACTTAAACTTAGGGAATATTTATTGACTGAAATATAGCCCACATTACCCACCCTCATGCCTAGCAGCTGTATTACAAAATTCATAATGATTGGATAGTTTTGGAGTTTACTCGACACAAAAAGGGTAAACATACAGTAATTGGTGACAGGCACTTTGTTTTATATAGATAGATAGGAATACATACATGATGTGTGCATGCATGTACATACACCCACAGTTTCTGTATGTGTATAATGGGTATATTTATACATGCAATTTATGTGTTGCTTTAACTTTTAATCATTTTTCTCTAACTCTATAAGTTATAAAAGCATTAATCAAATTCATTCGTTTTACTTTTTGTGTTTTTAATAGTTCAGTATAGCATCTTTTAACAACAAGTAGAATGAATTCTTATACTCAAATCTACTTAAAAGTTTGTGATTTATTTTATGCATGTTAACTATCTTTCAGTAAAAGTCTTATAGTTGAATAAATATCTGACTTTAGCGTTATTCCCAAATAAGTTTGTATTATTTTTCTTCTTTTTATTAAATTTGCATTTGTTCTCAATTATATATCTTTTTCGAAAAATGCATTGATTTTTTTTAGTTGCAAGTTTAATAATGAAAACCATGAGTTGTATAATTATCGTTAAGAAATAAAACAAAAAAATATTGAGTTCACAATTTCATACATTGTAATTTGTAACTAATGAACATGTTTTAACTAAACTCATTTATTTGTTTGGAAGACAAAAATGTAATTTATATATATTTTTTTTATTTCATTCGATGTTCTCAATCATTTTAATCAACCAACTTTATGTCTCACATAGCATATAAGGATCTCTGAGTGCATAAAATAATTGTTGCAAAAAATAATTTGGCATATAATAAGTAGCAATAAGTATGGAAAAGATAACGTTTCTTTATGTAAAAATCTTACATATCTTTTATATTTATTGAATCCTTCTAGTATTAATATTTTTTTTATTTGTGTATTTTTTTAAATTTAGATGACTGTAATCATTGAAACTTAAAGAGTTCACCAACTTTTCTGGCATCAGATCATCTGTGAGGTATTTCATTCAGACTGTGTAAAGTAAAAATGAACTTTATATTTTCAGAAAATTATAGGTTTTTATTAAGAAATAAAAAAAAAACTTGAGAAATATTGGAACAAAGGAAAAATAAAACAAATCATAAAATTTAAAACTTATTATTACTACAGAAAGTTTGAGATGGGTGAAGTAATTTCATCAGTTTAAACATAAAAGTTAAAAGTATTAATCATTAGTCTATTTTATTCATTTATATTGCACTTTTTAAAGTAATGATCTTTTGTTTTATGATAATTGATGTTATCATGAAGAAAAAATATATTACTTTCTATTTTGCAGAATGTGCATTTTACTTAAATTGATGATTAAGCAAATCCCTTTAACCCAAACAAACTCAAACTCATTCAAAAATTAAAACAACTATAAAACCTCAACAGCTATCTTTAGCAGACAAACAAAAAAAAAAATAAATGTCAAATAAAGAAGATAAAAAGAAAAAAAGATAATGACATACTTATCACAAATGTACAACTCTACAAGTGAAGATATTTACAGAAATGCATAAAACTAATTTCAACATTTATCTGTATATATATATATTTTTTTTTTTTTTTGTGAAAATATCTGGAGAAGTTTACTGGAGCCTTTTAAAGTAGTAAAAACAAAACAATACATTCAATGAAATATAGATGTAAGCATAAGAATATACTATTACAGCTATGGAGACTTACATTAATTATTCTGTTATTTTTTAGAGACATACACTAAGGGAAAAAAATTGTTCAATTGATCTGACAAAAAGATTAAAACCATATTCAGACTTATTTATTTATACCAGACTACTTGAACTCCGAGACAATAAAAAGAAATATAAAATCATTATCAGTTACTCACCTGTGATGTTAAATCCAGTGGAATCTGTGGTGAGATAAGAAGTACATCCTTGTATAGATGTCTGTTTTTACTGCTGCTGCTGTGTGACAACATCAATAAGTAAATGTGTACGTATGTGTGTGTATGTGTGTTTGTGAGAAAGAGATAGCAGTTTGTTATCCTATCAAGTGTCTTGTGTATGTAATGGCTGCTCCAGTCACCGGAACTGATTGAATAAAGGCAGGATCTCTATCGCTACCTTTTTTTTTATTTTGTTGCACACACGCATTCATAAAACTCTTACATAGAGAACACACATACACACATACACACATACATACACATACAGAATAGTGAGTGATGAATCAAAGCTTCTTTGAAATAATTGATAACTCAGCCCTTTTTTCATACTACTATTGGCAAATTTAGATTTTCTTTGATTTGATATTTTTTTCTCTCTCTCTCTCTCTCTCTCTCTCTCTCTCTCTGATGTTGTCATTCTTAATAAAGAAAAATGTTAAACTATGTAAAGTTATGTTGTTCTCACTTTACCTATCTAAATAAATTCAACTAATGCCTCCTATATAGTGTTTAAACAACTTAATAACTATTTCCATACTTTAATAAGAGTTATTTTAGAAAATTTAAAAAAAAAAAAAAAAAAAAAATTTTTAAATTATTTTTTGTTTGTATTCAGGTACTGAACTTTTTCTTAGGGAATACTTTCTCCAAAATGCTAGTATGTTATTATAAAAATATAACATCAGAACAACACTTTAAAAATATATTAAAAATCAACAGTGATGATAATCTCTAGAAATCAATATTCTGTATATTTACTTATCAATACAAAATCTGAGTACCACTTCTAGAACATAGAAAATGTAGGTCAATGGATATGTTCTCTTCAAATCAATATACACTATAGAAATCATTGCCGCTTATCTTTTCTATCATTTTTTTTTGTATGTGTGTCTGCTTTGTAATCTGCATCATTATTTTTACTCGTTATATCTTAAGTAAATACTTATTAAGTATTCTGGATAATGCTGAATAATTATTTGCAATAACTTATATTGCTTCTTCAGATTATTAGTAACTTTTCCTTCTTTTATTTATAATTCTCTGATTAGTATGTTTTTAACAAATGAAGATGATACAATTATCTCTTGTGTCTGTGTTAGAAGAAGAGAACACAGATTCTTTTATAGGGCTATAAAACATTTATATCTATTCATATATTTTCATGTCTGTCAGTTGTCTATGAGCTTTTTTTAAGCCACAGATCAACTAAATGAAAACAATAAACGATGCTATTTTTCATTCAAAGCTTTAATTATCATTGAATTTTAAAAAGCATTTTAGCTTTTGCAATTGTGATTTCTGATTTAATACAGAATGATTTGAAACACATTTGAAAAGGCATTATGATAGATTTACATGATATATCTACTTAGGTAGATGTGGTACAGGAGGTAGAGGTCTGGGATATGAAGCAGGACAGCTGCTCACTGGTGAAGTCCTAAGTAGTGGATGTGAGCCAGGTGTGTTACTGTCAATTGTGGCAGAGCTTTTTTCCAACAACTGTATGTTTTGGCCATTGTTTGTTTTGAAGAAACACCTAGCAGTGACCATGGCATCACTGGGGTGGCTGATTAACTGTTCTATGGACTTCATATCTCTGTTGTGGAATTGGTCAGTTTGAGGTGAAGGAGAATGACAGTATTGGGATGAGAACTGTTCTGAAAAAGTTAAATGCATGTAAACAATTATTAGGGAGACAAATGTCATTGATACTTTCAAATAGGTGTTAGTGAAATAGAATCAAACTAAAGCTGCCAGAAACAGATAGTCTAGAGAAGAGGATATTATTTTTTGCGGAAAGCAGATTATCTCTTTTTTTCATTAGTTTTTTTTTTTGTCACAATTAATGTAACATGTCTCACAGGTGAGGTGTGATGTCCAGTATCCATGCACCGAAAAGACAATTTTATCAGTTTCATATTTCTCTAGTGAAAAAGCCGTGGTTCAAGTAATTCTCAGAGATTCCTGCATCCAACTAGGATTAGTGTTTTTCTTTTTATTACACACACACACACACACACACACACACACACACATATATATATATATATATATATATATATATATATATATATATATTCACTGAGCATGCAGAACGTATTTTCTTCTTTTTTTTTTTTCAATCAAAATGAAATTTAGAAGTTACATTTTTCTTGTTTCATCAATATGAGAACACTTTTGAGAATATCTCAAATAAATATGAAACAAAATAGGTTACTGACATTCTTACTTTATATTTATATATGTTGTTGGTTTTCTCTTGGTGACATTTGATGCAAACATGAATGAAGGTGTGTCTTTTGTTTTTCTTTTAAATATTTATTATAGTAATGGTTTATTTGTAGCTGACTAAAAAGTCTTTCTGTCAATCAACTAGTAAGCATGTTTGGAATATGTTAAGTGAAGAAGCATTTTTGTTTGTGACACGCTTGATTCTGAACATGTCACACACTGATCTATCTGATATCCCTTACTACATACCTGGCACCTCTACACCCCGTCCCATGCCTCCCTCATGCCAGCCGTGTCCACTATCAGAGTGTGATGATTTTGTAGATCTGCAGCTATTATTTCCAGAAACCATAACAGAACACTTTTCATGTCTGTCCATATTTGCGATTTCTGCTATTTCCTCAATACACATCTGTGAAGGAAAAAGAAGGTAGCATCTATATTCCTAATTTTACATATAAAATAATTTATACTTATACAGAAATATTTTAAAATACGATTTCAAATCTCAATCTTTCACTTTTTTGTCTACTTGTTTTATTACACATAAAACCAAACTTTACTTAGAGACTCTCATTGCCTGGATATATGTATCTATTTTTGAATTTATTACATGATCATTTATTTATCACCAATCTTTAACAGGCATTACAATGAATATAATATAATGAAATATGAAAACTTAAAATTAAAAAAAGAATTATGGGAGCCCATAGGAAAATTTATATTTTGCATTTTTTAATTAACATCTTTCTAAATCTAAAGATTTTATTGCTCTTTGATGTACTTACCTGATGTGAGATATCTGTAGATGTTTGTCGTTTTAATGGAGAATTTCTTCGCATATTATTATACTTTTCATTTTGTGAAATTATTCGTCTTGGTTCTGTGAAGTGAGTATTTCTTGGTTTATCCGGATCAGACACTACAGATGGAACATCTGGCCATGAGCTTGTGTGGTAGGAAGGACACATCAAATGCCTTTGTTCATTAGGGCATCTATGTGGAGTACTTATCTCTTCTTCTTGTGGAATATTCCTTCGGTGACAATACCGAAGAATGCAAATAGACATTGTAGCTGTAATT
This sequence comes from Sepiola atlantica, assembly GCA_963556195.1. Classification (NCBI taxonomy): domain Eukaryota; kingdom Metazoa; phylum Mollusca; class Cephalopoda; order Sepiida; family Sepiolidae; genus Sepiola; species Sepiola atlantica. Next base: position 71,376,766 of record OY744525.1, on the reverse strand, counting down.
ATCACAGATACAGTCACAGCAATCAAAGTAATGATGACCACTAAATTCAAATGTATCTTTTCATCAGTTTTTACATGTACAACATTTAACATTTCAAATGTTTTATTACTAACAGTCAATATTAAAAAAATAGTGGTGGATGCAGATTGAACTGGAGTACCACTATCCTTGACCACAAACTTTAGGTCATATGAGCCAGAGTCTTGATGAGTGACAGTGCGAGTAAAAGATAAGAGTCCAGTGTATCGGTTGATTGTAAATAGTTGTTTATCATTGCCTGAAGTTATTTCATATTTGAGAAATGCATTCTCTCGGCTATCCCTATCAGAAGCTCTTAGAACTGTGATGTTCTTTGTATGATGTGGATAATAAGAAAGGTCTAACGTGAAAGGATTTATACGGGGGAAAGTAAAATACGGAGCATTATCATTTTCATCTCTCACTTCAACAATGACATCCACTGTGTTATTTAGTGGTGGTATTCCATTATCTTTGACAAGAACTTGGAATTTATAAATATTTTGCATTTCATGATCTATAGAATTTAATGTTGAAATTAATCCATTCCTTTTTATCTGGAAAGGTAAGAACTGTTTATCTTTGGTGAGCAGAGAATAAGAGAGTTCTCCTCCTGCTCCCAGGTCTTGATCACTGGCATTAATAAAGCCAACTGGAATTTGGGATTTCTGGTTTTCATCAATGCTAAATCTATAAATTTCTCTAAAGAATTGTGGTCTTACATCATTGACGTCAATCACTTTTATAGAAAACTCCTTTTTACTGTGCAATGGAGGGGATCCTTTATCATAACAAGTTATGACAATATCATGAAGGTCTTCAGTTTCTCTATCCACAGGGCTCTTCAATATGACTTTATATTTTTTCATAGCAAAATTCTGCAGTTGAAATTTATCATGGTGCAGATCACATCTGACTTCTCCATTCTGTCCAACATCGTGATCAGTGACCTTTACAAAGGCAATAAAACTGCCAACTTCTAGTTCTTCTGAAATGGTTGTTGTATTTGCTGTGAATTCAAAAACAAAATTAATATTTATTGTTGGTGGATTATTCTGTTGGCTGATTACATTAATTGAAACCTTTGCAAGAGAACTCAATGGTGGTTTTCCTCCATCTCTTGCTTCCACATATAAGTTATGAATTAATTCTTGTCCAAGAGAAAACTTTTTATGTAAAAAAACTTCTCCTGTTTCTTCATCCAAACTGAAGTGTGCCCTGACAGTTTCTGATGTTTTTGAGATAAAATGGTAAGAAACTTTTCCATTTTGGTCAGAATCTAAGTCTTTTGCTGATAAAATCAAAACAGGTACCAATCTGCTTGGTTCATTATTTATAGAAATATTGTATACTTTTTGTGAAAAAATTGGTGCATTATCATTTACATCTGTTATCACAATGTTCACATCTAAAACACTTTGTTTATGAGGAGATCCACCATCTTTAGCTATCACTTGAATTAAATAGGAATCCTTGGCCTCTCTGTCCAATTTGTTTTCCAATATAATGCTCAACTCAGATGTGCCATCTACTCGTTCAGAAATAGAAAGTGTAAATGGCTCATCTCTGTTCTTTTTCAGTTGATAAGTTATCTGTGAATTCAGAGTTCCAACGTCTTTGTCTACTGCATTAGGGATTGAAATTTTGGTTCCTTTGCTATCATTTTCTTCGAACTGTATATTTACCTGATTTTGAGGGAATTCAGGTTGGTGGTCATTTACATCTTTTATGATAACTTTAATTTCTAACAATTTGATGAAAGATGTTCCTTTTCTTACTGCCACATCTATCATTTTATAACATTCTTTTTCTCGCTTGCACATCAGTTCTGCATCCAAGTTTTGTGTTGTATAAAGTTTTCCTGTATTCTTAGATACTCGAAACAATTGACCAGAACCTGAAATACTATGTTGCAGAATGTTAAATGTGATTAGATCATTATTTTGATGTGAAACACCATCTATCAAGTGTGTGTCCATAGAAATATCACCGACCAATGTACCTGGACCTTTGTCTTCTTTTATATAGTAAGTTAAGTCTACAGCTTGACTTATATGCATGACCAACAGCAGAATATACGCTGATATCCACATATTCCAGTCCACTCTGTAAACAAAAAGAAAATATTCTGATCATAGTATACAATTTGATATTTCTGACAGTTTAAAAAAATAATCCAATATTTTTAAGCATATAGTTTCTTTCTTTTTCTGTTTCATGTTTTTTTTTTTTTGAAAAATTAAAAATATTTCATTTTTTATAGTTTTCAAGCCATGCATTTATTGTCCAATTAAAAACAGTTGTATACTTTTTTTTTATTTATTTTTTTTTTTTATTTCTAACCAATATTTAAAAAAATCTGAATTGTATATGAAATTCGATTCTTCTCAAAATTTCTTTAAATTATTTTTTAAATCTATTTTCCATTCATGTTCTTACATCTACTATTATATTATTAAGTTGAATTTATCTCATTATTACTATTGCATTTATATAAAAAAAACATTTCTATATTTTAATCTATCTGAACAAGCAACATGAAATAGAAAGAAAACAATAGATGACCATATATTATGCCACACATAGTCACCACTCTATATATTTTTCTTACATGAATTCCTGATTAATGCAATTGTTCTGGTATTGATTCATCTCTAATTATATGTTAAAACCTTAGTTATTAAAGCTTATTAAAGTTCAGTTAAATATTCTAAAATTTCGTGAATATCATCATCATTATTTGCTTTCTAACTATTTTACATCTAGATATCATTTTCACTCTTAACTCATTTCTCAACTGATACTATTTCACTAGACCTCAAAAATACTTTGTTGATTTAGAAATTTAACATAACCGGTAATAGAAAATACAAGGTATTCCTGTTGAAATTCTATAAATATTTTAAGTAAAAGAAAAAATGTATATTAAACTCATGAAGGGACTAAATAAAGAAATGAATAAAAATTATTGATAAAGCCTATTCTTAGCAATGACTCATTACTTAAGAAAACTTTACTCAAACAATACTCGTGCAATGTTTAAAAAGTAGTGTCCCGACCCCACTGAAGCTTTCTTGTATCGATTTTTAAGATAGCAGTGGCTAAGGGACGGTACTGTCGTGCTGAACTTGAACGCGTCCACATGTATCGGCTAGTATGGTCATTTACTGCTTCTTGCCACTATCAACTAAAAGCAGACTAATAATGACTATGTAACAGTTGAATTATGAACTATGAACTAACTGAAATATAAGTTATTTAGACACCATCTGTCCGATCAAGAACCTAGCACCCAACTAAAAATAATCGTTGAACCAATAAGACTTGGGATAAAAATGCATGACTCTAACGAAAACATTAGTCGGACACTGCTTCAGATAACTAATTTGTAAAACTTTCACTTTTTAACCTTTTTTTCTTATATAAAATTTATTACATAAAAAATGTTGTTATTGCTGTCTTTTCTTTTCAAGCAGTATCCGAACTTGAAAACTGTGGAAATCACGCCAAAATTTGCCCTCCCCAAAGTCCTCTCAAATAATTTTCCCCATAAGTTGCACATCATGCAGAGAAATCTTAGAAATTTCAGCACATCTCAAGAATAATCAGAAATAAATTATCATACATAGCAGAAACAATGTATCTTTAAGTTAGGGAGATTCATTTTTTCTATGTATACTAATACAATGATTTCAAAAATAAATTTATTGTGATGTAAACAACAATTTGATAACTCGGGTTTTACTTAACCAATTATCCTTACTAAAATGACGAAATTCACTTAAATACAAGTAATTATCTTTGCAAAGAAAGTAATGTTTTCATCCTTGTCTGTTTCTTTGTTTGATTTTTGTTGATTGGTTTGTATACAAGATTACCCCCCAAAACTACTGATTGGATTTCTATGATACTTGGTAGAAGAAGGGTGGTCCTTAGCACAGGATACACTCTATTTTATTTTTGGATCCAAATAAAAAGATGGTTGCAGGAATTCTTTTATACTTTCTATAATACTGCAAGAATTTTTAAATATATTTTCGCTCATTTATAATAGAATAATTTGTGAATCATCTTCACAAAATGCTTTTTATTCGAAAGTTAAATGTTGCCGATAATATTTACAATTACATTATCGGTTTTTTTTATTCTCTGATGAAAGAGTTTGTCTTTGAAAATCCATAGATTAAGGATATGAAACGCCTTGCTTTGAACTTCTGATGTTTTAATAAATATTGTATCCTTACAATATATATATATATATATATATATATATATATATATATATATATATATATATATAATGTGTTTTATTTACTCTTCCCCAGGAGTTAGGTACAAGGCCAGTTTTATCTTACTCCCACAAGTAAGATGTGACCCAAGATCGGGTCGAGAAAGTGGGGTTTGAAAAGCCAGCGCTCGAGAGGTGAGCACTCTGGCCATTTAAAAATTGCCTGGGCAGCCCCGTCGGCATTCCCCGGTAAGGGCGCCTCAGACAGTAAGCAATAAACTTACTCCCCCCCCCCCCAAAGAGGGGAGGCAAAGCCTGGGAGGGTGGACCTCCTAGAACTGCACAGGACAGGCGTGCAGTATCTATCGGAACAGATACTACACTTTGATCTTAGCCAAAAGGCTAAGAAAATCTATTTAAAATTATCTATTGACATGTATCATTACACACAGATGCTATAACATGTCTCATTTGCATAATGAATATTAAGACTCATGAGATTAAATTAACTGTTGTTTCTTATTATATTTAATTTTTTGGTTTACCTTATAAATTATATTAACGCATATGCAATATAATTATATATTTATTTAATTTTACCAATCCCCCCCCCCCCCCCCCCATAAATTGACGAGCACGGCTACCTAGCGTTACCGAGAGTCAGGGATAAGAAAACTAAATAAAGTATTGGTAATGTCTTTACTTTAACCCTCTTTCTCTCTGTCTGCCCCCCTCTCTCTCTCTCTCTCTCTCTCTCCCTCTCTATACACACACACCCACGGTCTTGTTACTTTTTATCACCCCCTCCTCCGACTGCCTCTATAGATTTCTCTCTGTTCATTCATTGTCAACACACCTCTTTCTCTGAATACTTCAATATCATAGAAAGAAAGAAAAAAAATAATATCAACAGTTTTACCTAAACTAAAAATTCTATTCGGAACAAACAAATATTTGATTATGTATATTTTTATGTAATAATCATATCACACCAATCTTTCTTAATTCAATAGTTTTTCATTGTAATAAAAGTATTATATGCTTAAAATTGGTCTAATTGATAAAGATTTTAATTTTTTTTTTTATCCATTTTAACAAATTAATTTTTTTATAAAAACTATTGAATTAAAACGAAAATGTAAATATTTCCGTTTTTGGTCAACTGTAATTTTTGAAGCACTGTAAAATTGTCCTCTATATTCTAACGTTATTAATACTTATTTTTGATCTACAAAATCCTCGTTCATATAAACTTTATGGTGATATTTTTTTTTACTCGAACATGACCAGGGTAATTCTGAATCGGAATATGAGAGTTTTGTAAGTGTATTTTATGTAGTTTCCAAGATTAGCTCAGACGCACAGACAGAAAATACAACTTTCCTTTATATAATAGACGATTTATTTTCGGCTCTTAAGAGAGTAGTAAGTGGACGTTGGGTTTATTTTCGGCAGCCTCATAACTCTTGCTTTCCTTTTTTGTCATTTAGTCCTCACATTCCATGAGCAATGTTTCTGACAAAGGGGGAAGAATTGCGGTTTTCTGGGTCGGAATCTATCCATATAAAACTTATCGTTGGCTAGGTTTTTACCATTGAAATAGTATTTTATTAGCCCCTCCCACAAATGGTTTTATGCCTTGTCTGTAGCGATGTCCATTACAAAAAATGAAAGAAACAAATGTTGTATTTAAAAAAAAAGCAAATATTTAATCATTACAATTTGCTCATCAGTGATACTAAATAAACGATATAGATAATGTATTTTAATACAAAATTTTGAATATGGAATCTTTTCTAATACGATTATATATATATATATATATATATATATATATATATAAAATCTTTCTGACGCAGTTTATTACACAGGTACAAAAAGTACTTTTTAAGAAAGAGCCCTTCAAGTTTATCCGTGTAAGCTTACAACTAAACCTGCATAAGAAATGAGAATACAAGATTAATATTTTTGAGTTAAATCAGAATCAAAATTGATGGGAATACAAAATGGTGTCCACAAAAGTCTGAGCTTTTTGCATTAACTAAAGAAAATTCACCTTGTATTCTTTTCCTTAGCGGGTTTAACTTCAAGCTTATTCTGATAAACTTGAAGAAGCCTTTTCATACGGAATATTTGTCTTGTAATCTTCTTTTTAACAGCAATCTGTATAAAATAATATACTTGTACTTTCGTTCGTTTATCACCTTCCACACCGAATTTAAAAAGTAAGATCGTTTCATCACTAAAGTTGAAATAAAGTAATTGAGAAGTATCTGATGTCGCTGCTACCAATTATTTAGATTTAACCATTTTAAAATTATTAGTTCCAAAATCGAATTTGTCATAACTAGAATTCTGTTGTCGTCATCAACTTAAAAGTGACATTTATTTAAAGAAAATTTAGCTGACAATTATTTTTGTGGTGAGAAAGTAGCTATATATTTTTAAAAGATTTAATTTCTTAAAATAAATAAATTAATTAAATGTTTAAACTTTCGTTTTATTTGAATTAATTATACTACTATTCTCATTGTGGTTGTTATATTCATAACGTTTCTGGCCGATGTAACCTCAAACCTTCATGTACATCTTTTTGAAACTTGGGAAACTTCTAGTCAAACTTGGGAATCTTATGTTCGTTTTATTTATTTAAAAAATATATTTAATTTACAAATATTTTGGCTAGGAGCACAGTATTGTATTTGTTCTGATACTACACTTCCTATTTTCTGGAGAGAAGGACAGATTATTTTTTGAAAACAAAATTATGATCGATCGATCGATAGCTTTCCGATTAAACAATTATATTTATTCATAACCGAAATAACATTTTCTTGCACGCGAAAAAATCCTCTTTTAGTCACGTAAATGCAAGTAAAAAAACTATTTGCAATTCTCAGTTTTAATTGCATAACAAATCTGTATATATAAAGCAATTTCGATTTTTCCCCTGCATGCATCTGCAGTCTCAATAGGAAAATAACCGAACACTTGCTAAACAAATGTTTAACACTCAGCACTTACAGCATTTCCTAAAACATGTTTCACGAAACTATGCGTATATTTCGTCCCCGTTTACAAATTATTACATTTATTCAGAATAAACTGCTTCTCTCAATTACGTATTCCCACAAAGAAGGTAGCAAAGAGTTTCACTCTCTATCCAGTTACTCATCATACGCAACTCTTTAACACCGGGTCATTTCCTTAATAGGTATAATTATTTATAAGTCACCGTTTATTATTTCATTTTTGAATCCATACAATTGACTACATACTACACTAGATTTTTTTTATTAAATAATAAACGCGCTCTCTAAATTTCGCTTACATTCCACCTGGTGTCCTAAATGTATTCGCGGAATAAACGTATATCGGAATGGTTTTATTTCATAAGTCCAGTCTTGATTTTCATACTACTTTTAATCATTCTGAAGAATGATTGATTAAATTACCGAGCACTTTACGACTCCTAGGCTAGTTGTAAGTAACTTTTTCTTAAAGAATTCCTATGTTTTTAGTTTTATAAAAAAAACACATTCGTTAAAACTAAGTAAACGATTTTCAGGTTGTTTATAGTAAAAAAAATGTCCTTAAAGGTTATTACGTGATCATCTGTTTTGCTTTTGTAAAAAGAAAACAGTGACAGACATCGTACGTTTCTGCTATTATATAAAAAAAAAATTCGTTAAAACTAAATAAACGATTTTAAGGTTCTGTTTAGTTAAAAAAAAGTCCTTAAAAGTTTTTAGATTTTGTTTTAGTAAAAAGAAAACAGTGGCAGACATCGTATATTTTTGCTTCTATAAAAAACAATCGTTAAAACTAAGTAATCTTTACGAAACTCGAGTAATTTTTCAGCATTTATAGACACATGTAAACGTCATCTTTTTTTTCATTCGAGCGAATTTTGTTCCAAACTACTTCAATTTAAAATAACGAACATTATTAGTTAGCCTTCTTCGTTACAAAAATTAATTAACATATTTATACAAGACAAACAATAAACGCATCCGTATTAATGAAAATGTACATGGAGTGAAATGGACCACGAATGAATATCTATATTTTCTACCGACTTAGTTTTTTCCCCAGAGCTTGATGCTTCCATTATGGAAGTGATACTGATGTTTAACATGACTTTTATTGTAAACTAGAGTAAATTAAATTCATCTAATATACATATGTTGATGAAAAAATGCTTAATGCTCTTCTTTGCGGTGATTTTTAAACTCTTAATATAGATCGCCCTATTCACTCAGGTATTTGTAAACTCTTAATATAGATCGTCTTATTCACCCCAGTATTTTTTTCAAGATATGTAAAGTCTCTCATAAAACTGTGTACATTTTAGTACTATAAGGAACATCACCATGCACTATCTTTATTTCACTGAATGCCGAGAACCCATTTGCTACCCCGAGCACTTCAGCCATGCAGTTTTTGTTGTTTTTATTTACTTTTCAAAATAGAATAAACGTTAAAGTGTTGTATCTGTTCTGATACTATACTTAATCTTTTATCTCCGCGGTCAGTTGAGGAGAAATCCTTCTAGACTGCGGCAATTTTAATTTTCGTCCCAATCCAAAGTGTTCTTTTTTAGGGAGATGGATTTTCCCCACATTAAAAACCGAATACCTATTCCTAAAAAGTACCATACATTTATTACAAAATAATAAAAAAAAAAAAAAATCTGTTTTTTCAAGGAACAATTAAAAATATATTCTTAGTTAAATATAAATTTACTTAATTTATTTTGTAACGAACAATTAAAAAAATATCAACAACGAACAATTTAAATATATATATATATATATATATATATATATATTTACTTAAATAAAACTTAGTTTAGGATTAAGGCTGTTTCGTTCGTATTGTTTAAAAGTATCTATAAGTTTATTAATATTGTTTTGTTTTTTTATAAAAAATATACCTAACCAGTCTGTGTATGGAGGGGGGTACTAAAATACAAATCTTTTTTTGCATAAGTTGGACAAACCAGTGTTATTGAACTTTTCTTTTAATTTCTTAATGAGAATATTGAAAAGAGGTTTATAAACACTATTGTACTATCACACCTATCGTAGTGGGGGGCGCATTTCTCTTACATTTTTTTCCAAATATAATACAGCCCGGCTGCTTCTCAAATTAGCTTCTATTTCCTTAAGTGGTGAAAAAAATTACATTTTTTTATATCTTTTCTAGATTTTTTTCTTTTTAATACTCTACTATTGATTTTCTTTTAATTAAAATATATATTTTATATTTTCCCCGGGCAACGCCGAGACACGGGTCCTGCTAGTTTTTAAATAAAATAATATTGTGGTGGATGTCCAGAACAATGTTTACACCCTAAAATGAACATTTGAAAGTGATTTTAACTTCACTGGAAAGTTATTAATATTAAAAGTCGTCATGGCTGCATGGTTAAGGAGATGGCCTATAAATCCATCAGGATTTCCACACAGGTTCTAATTTGTTTTTTTTAATACAAAGAATGTTTGCTGGCTTGTCTGTTTAAAAACCAAAAAAGGAGACGAAAATTTATTTTTATCTCTTTATTTTTTTTTATTATTTCACATGGTGTTGGTTTGCTTAGCCTATTTGAAAACCAGAAGAAGGAAGCGCTGTAATGGATTTTTTAACTGACTTCAAATATTTTTTATTTCATTTAGCTTTGTTTGTCTGCTTCACAGCATATCAACACATTCGATTTTATTGCTATACTGATTTGTTTAAATAGCATATGAATTATCTTTCCAAAAATGTAAAAGAAAGGACAAACAGTTGAGGGTAGTCCATGAGCAAAAAAAAAACATGGAACTTAAGACTCCCGGGCAATGGCTGCCTTTTTAATGGAATTTTTATCCTCTGTAAATAATTCTCAGTATTTCTTCTTTTGTACAACTTACATCAATATTATCCTTTAAAATCTGTATGTTAGGTTCAACATTTGTAATAGTTATACATAAATTGAGAAAGCAAATCTATTTCAATGTTTTCTTTCTGCTGTCTATACAGATTTATTTATTTCCTTTCGTCTTTTTTTTTATTCCAGTTTTTTTCTTGCCTTTTTATTTCTTTTTTTAAACTTTTCCGATTCAGATGTTATTTGATATGAATATGAATATTAATGCAAACACTGGCGAAGGATAAGTTTTTCCATCATTTTTGACAGAGGGTGTACATTCTTTTTCCTATAAACATTGACTCAAGCTTCTGGCAATAATAACATAATTGTCAAGATATATTTAGTTTACAATATTTTTTAAAAAGTACTGATAACTAAATGCTTTTTTACATTTAAGCGTAGACTTTTTAAAAACTTATAAATTTGCATTATATTTAAAACATCTTTTTTTAGAATATTTGAAAAAAAAAGAAGATATTTTTCAGAATATTTCCTTCACGTGTATCGTTGTTTAATGAATATTTACAAAATAATCTTAGTATTTTGACCCGTGGCAAGAGTATGTTTCATAGATAGTACTGTTTTGATTTTCAAAATGATTATTTTTTAAATTAAAAATTTTAAAAAACATATTTGAAAAATTTTATTTTCCCCAAAATATTAATGATACTTTTAAAACTTCATGTAACGTCTGTTTGAAGAATAATTGAGTAAAAAAAGCAAACATGTCAATTTAGATGTTGCTTGTAAGGTTATGCTATTTTATCTTTAAGAAATACAATTATATAAATAAACTAGCTGGCTTCGTCCGCTAGCTCTCACTTCACATTTATATATATATATATATATATATATATATATATATATATATATATATATATATATATATATATAAAGAGTTCAGACGCAAAACGCGATAAATCCAATTCGTTTAAATTGAGACCTTAAACAATAAACACACGAATATATTAAATCTAGACTTCGAATGAAAACTGATTTTTATTGAAATCAAAAAGAAGTTATTTCGGTATCCTATTTTGTAACGCATAGTTTTGGGTGTCGTTGAGCGGCAACACTTTTTGTAGGGACAGTTTTGTGATTTCGAAAATGGCGTTTATCATTCGAACTCTTCATATATATATAATGTAAACCATCCTTATTTAATATGTATTAAATAAGGTATACATTTCATTGAAATTGGACCTATTTGAATTTTCGGTGGACCTATAGTTTAAATTTCAGTGTGGGTGGGGAGTGGCGGGGTTTGTGCCCCCCGAGGACCTTCTTAATATTATGAAAATTCGCTGAAATTTTCGGAATAGACATTATTTTTGGTCATTTACCTATGGTTTAAATTTCATTTGAATCAAAGAGAAAACAGTTTTCAGTTGGGGGGGGGGGGGGGGCGACGACCCTCTTAATATTAAGATTTGCTGAAATTTTGGGAATAGACATCTTTTTTTTTCATTTACCTGTGGTTTAAATTTCATTTGAATCTTAGGGAAAACAGTTTTTAGTGGGTGAAGGGGGCGCCCGAGGACCTCCATCGTTGAAGTGATATATTTCTTATATAGCCTATGACCTTCACTGAGAGGTCAGTAGTTCACATGCTAATTTTCAAGCAATTCTGTTCAGCGGTTTGGGTGAACATAAGACACAAAGATCAGGCGGACACATACACACACAGTTACTATTTTATATATATAGAGATAAAATCCAATTTATTTCATTGAAGCAAAATTGTTTATATGAGATACGCATTGATAAGTATATTATAGTTGACAATGTTTGACAGATGTAAATACACAAAATATGTCTATGGATTATTTTAAGCATTCGTGGAATGATTCTTGGCTAATTTTCGACCAATTAAAATTTTTCAAACTTTCCTTATCTCATGGATAATGTGAATAACAAAAAATAGTGAATCATTGTATAACGATATTGCACTATCAATGTTAAAATCATGACTTCTAAAATCGATGGCCTTTCTGAATTCATTCTAAGCTACATTTTGATGCCCAAATTATCATAATTAATTAAGTTGAGTTATAAGAATTGTGGTATATGTATATGCTGCAAATCGAAATTAAAGATTGATCATTTTTTACAATAACAAAGAATAAAGGTTTTATTGGTTGAAATCGCAATGAATTGAAATTATTTTTTCAGGATTAATTAGGATCTTAAGTCTACATTGTATATTTTATTTTTTTAAATACAACTCTGTTTTCAAAATTTTAGTTGCATTTCAGTCTGGCTACATATCTGAATTTATCTGGTCGACTCTTAAAAAAAAAGAAATTATTTATAGTGTTTATCGTTAATTTTAGTTTATAATAGAAGACGTGTTACTTATTAAAATAGCATTTCTCAAATAGTTTTTAATAAATTACAAAATTTAATAAAATCTGATTTAACTTATTATTTAAGGTATATCAGTTTGTTTCCCTGGGGCATTTTTTTCTATATATACATTAACAAGAAAATACATACTAAAATATTCTCAGTTTTGGGATTGAGTTATTATGTTTGAAACAAAAATTTTAAAATTTTTTCTAAGTAGCCATAATATATAATTAACTAAAAAATTCACCCATATCTCTCTTAGCTATCTATGTATTTCTCTCACCCATCTCCCTCTATGTTGATTCAACCACTCTCTAATATTTCTTAATGTCTCTGTCAGCATTTAGAGAAAGAATTACCCTGTTTTTTAGTGTGATCATCTAATTTATATAAGCGTGCCTGTACGCACCACAAACACGTTCGTAAATTAGATGGCAAAATATTAAGTCTGTAAGTGTAAAGAGACTTATTTTTAATTATGCAAGAAAAATGTCTTAACAGATATGAAGTCATAGTTTATGAATTTTGTAATGAAATCAAAATAGAATAAATAGTGTTAGTGGTTGTGAATCAACGGTCACAGATATGTCTAGTGTTATATAATAGACTAGCATGACCCGTGTCCCGGCGTGCCCGGGTGAAATATTAACGAATGATGTAACTTTAAAAAAAAACTATTAGAATATCACTTCAGAAAAAAAAAATCAGAAAAGGAATCTACTGTCAGAAATTTATGTGTATCAAATAAGATTAATATGCGGCGTAGTTTACCCCCTCAAGAACTTAAAATTTTACTTTTTTTGCGGTTACATATAAACAGCCTGAAATAATATCTGCAAAAAAGGGATCATTTTTCTATATAAATTTAACATAGTTTCTCGATTTGAGGGCGGGAAAATTTCAGTCAGGGCAAATTTTTTTTTTACTCATCTAAATTAGTTGTTTTTTTCTGTTTTAAATACAAATGGGGAGAGTATTTTACTTTAAAAAAATTTTCAACTTTATAGAAATATTTTTAAATTCTAAAATTATTATTTCTGAAATTTAACGTACAACGAGCACGCACTTCTGGGACATTTAGAAGTAGTATAGAGAGGAGGAACCAATTTTTTTTTCAATATTTTAGGGGAATCAAAATTTGTGCTAGATGTAGGTAGGTGTGTGTTAAGTAAGCTTATATCTTTATTTTATTTATTTTTTCCTACAATAAATTGAAGTGGGAAACAATATTTAATGTTTTAGGATACATTTTTTCTGCCCCCCCCCCTATTTTTGTGTGTGTAGAATAGAGGGCGGTAATTTATTATTGTGCTTTTTAGGAATAGGTATTCAGAAATTTGTAATTGTGATGTAAGTAGTTGCGACTTTCTGGAGAAAGCCGAATCAAGTTCCCATGCTTTTACATAATACGAACCGAACTAAACGGACTTTGCAAACTAAAATTAAAACTTAGTTTAGGATTAGGTTAGGGTAAAAATGAAATAAAAAGAACAGTTTTGGTTCGTATTGTGTAGATTGTTCGGTGAAGTTTGTTAACGTCACTTTTACTTAGCCAAACACGGGTATTTCCCATCATGACAGATTTATTTTTGTGAAGTGGTCCCTAATTTCAGAATATAACCCCCCCTTCTAAAAAAAAAACTTAAAAAATAAACAAAAATTTAAAAGTAAAAGGAATTACGTAGATGCTTTTATTTGAAAGTGATCATGTGCTTTTTATTAATTAAACCGAAAAACCGGAATAGTTATGAAAACTATAAGGAAAAGTAATTCTTAACGCAAAAACTCTGAATTCCACGATTCCTGTATTCTTATGATGGTTGCGATTAATATTTCGTTTTAAAAGCCTGTAAATTATGTAGAAGACTGTTAGGAGGTTGAAAGTAAATAATTTCGGTGTTGTAAATTAATTTCCATTGTATTACATAAAAACACGATGTAGAAGAGTTTCATCAAAGTAAATTTATATGGAGAGAAAATGGTTGCTACTCTCTTTTTGGAAGACGTATTTGGGAGAAGCAGATATCCCTGAATAAATGTGATAATATTTGTAAGCATAAACAATGTAAGAATATTTTCGTGAAACACGCTTTAGGAAGTGCTGTAGGTAGGGAATGGAAAAGATTTGCATAATGATTGAAGTTTCCCGGGAAAAATCGACATTATTTTATTATATAGAAAGATTAGAAGTGAAAACTTTGAACTGAATTGGTTTTTACTTTTTATGCCCATCAACCTGTCGTATTCCGGTTCAGATTCTCTAATGTCTGCTAGCCTGCACAATCTCTGCCCGTCAGCATGAACAATCGCTGCATTCCTTGAACTTTTTACTTTCTTGTTGTCATTTTTTTTTTCTTTGTTCGATGCCCAGTTTTATTCAAGTATTTTAAATATTTCTTACAGTATTATTTGAAATACACTTAACTTGGCATATAGTTTTAATTTAAGTTAACATTTTAATATTATGAATTTGACATCTCGATAGGTAATAAAACGGGTATTTTTCTAACTGGTATGCATTTAGAAAAACAATAGATACATAAATATAACTCCAAATGAAAGGTAAAAAATGAATAAATAAAATAGATTTAATCACAACTTTCCCGGTCGTAAAAATTATATGGAATTTGAATATGGACCTAGAAAGATATTTTCCAAAATAGTTAAGTTCAGGGTTTTTAAAAAAATATTTCCTCTTATATGTATGAATTTGAAAAGAAAAAATATTGTTTACTTTTTACAAAGATTTTTCTGCAACCTTACTAGCAGAAAGAAAACAAACAAACAGTTTGGATTTATTTTGTTTTAGATATTCCCTTATGTGTAAAAGTCTAAAGGGAAAATGTTTATAAGATTGAAAAATATTTAATTAGTGCGGAACCTGGTGAGACACTAGGAAAATATACAATGTCGTAATTGTCAAAATTGACGTTTGCAAATGACGAGCATTGTTTATGCATCAGCAATTAATTAACTGAGTTGACAAGCAGAGAGTACCCGAATGCTGATGGGCATTAGAGAATCAGATGCAGCTGACGAGGCCATGGGCCAATAGACATAAAATATGCTGACAGGCATAAAAAGTAAAAGCTACCTTTTTCTCATTTTACTATCCAGGAGAGATATTAATACATTATTTTTGGTTGTCTCTTAAATATTATGAATATTTAAGATTAAAGTCTACCTATGTGAATAAATATTTAATCTATATATTACTAAAAACTAAAACCTTCAGGATCTTGTTTACTTGCTTGTCACCGTGCGTACTTCATCTGTACATGGAATGTGTTAGATAGTATCAGGAAGAGTGAATAGCATAAATAAAGGGCGAATAATGAGAGAAGTGATGAAAGAAATTAAATGGTGCAAATAATTGAGAGAAAGATAAAATTTTATCGTTAAAATATTTAAGACTTTAATAAGACCTCATATGGAATAGTCTACTCAATCCAGTAAAGAGATTCTTGGCTTTTTGGCTAAGATCAAAGTGTAGTATCTGTTCCGATGGATACTGCACACCATAGACTGGTATTGTCTTGGCTTTCGGGGCTTGATTTACGGCGGTCTATGGGTCTATCCTGTGCAGTTCTAGGAGGTCCACCCTCCCAGGCTTTGTCTCCTCTCTTTGGGGAGGAGCTTACTGCATGAGGCGCCCCTACCGGGGAATGCCGACGGGGCTGCCCAGGCAATTTTTAATGGCCAGAGTGCTCACCTCTCGGGTGCTGGCTTTTCAAACCCCACTTTCCCGACCCAACCTTGGGTCACATCTTACTTGTGGGAGTAAGATATAACTGGCCTTGTGCCTAACTCCTGGAGAGGAGTAAATAAATACCCAATCCAGTAGTTAGACATGGAAATTGAGATATAATATTGAAATTTGAAAGTGTACAAAGAAAACTGACTAAACTAATATCAGGATAAGAAGATCTCAATTATAAAGATAGGTTGGGATCTTTAGGTTTAACTACTTTATTAGAGGAAAGAATATGTGTTGACTTAAAACTGTCAAAATAATTAAGGAGTTTTCTATATATGGAACATATTTTTTAAATATCTCTCCTTGCACTTGGCATTTATTGGCAGGAAAGATTTCAAAAGCTAAATCTGCAAGATAATTAGATTTTTTTCCAACAGAGTAATATACTTTTAGAACAAATTGTCTAATGAGATTAAAATATATCTAAATTATTTAAAGAATGAACTGGATAAATTAAGAAATAATTGTAAATCCTCCTTAGCCTTTTGGCTAAGATTAAGGTATAGTATCTGTTCTGATGGATGCTACACTCTGTAGACTACCGTCTTGGCCTTCGGGCCTTGATTCTGCCGGTATGGGGTATTGTTCAGTGCAGTTCTAGGGTATGCACTCTCCCAGGCTTTACCTTCTCACCATTTGAGAATGGGTTAGTTTATTGTTAATCGCCTGAGGCGTTCCTACCGCAGAATGCCAACGGGGCTGCTCAGGCATTTTTTGTCAGCCAGAGTGCTCTTGCTTAATGGCGCTAGCTTTTTAATCCCACTTTCCGACCATGTGTCAAATTTTACTGCTGTGGGAGGTAGATAAATACAAAAAAACAAATAAGAAATAATTGTAAAAAAATAAATTTACAAGGATATATTTCGAGTCTATCTGATTAAATATTTAGGACAATTTGATCTATATAATCATATTAAATATTCTGAGATTTTTTAAGTCGACCTGAGATCATAGATTTAAGCAAGAGATGCCTAAACACAGGCATAATAAAGAAATAAATTGCAAATCCCTCATTTTTCAACAATCTGGTTATAAAATAAATTGTACACATTATTTGTTTTTACTTACTTTGGTTCACCTCAAAGCATATTGTCACTGTCAATGAGGGGCCAGATTTATAGGGAGGGGATCCTAAGTGGGGAGCTGTGCAGCAAGATATTTGTTCACATTACATTTAAATTTCTGCATGTTGGTACCGTCGGGAAAACAGAGAGCAGAGTGGGAATTCCGAAGACAAGCTGTTCAAGGAAAGAAGCAATTAGAGTATAAAGTTTTCTGACATCTGGGGATCTCTACAATGAAGGGGTATGACTTTGCTGCTTATCGGAAGTATTTACGTTGAGGGGATACAAGTTTGTCCGAGCACATTTGGCAATGGGACAATGGCTGGAGATAGGTAGACAGTGTGGGACCTATTCGGTTAGAGATATTTTTTTGCACCTTGTCTAAGAGGGAGAGACTAGTTGATTGTGCACCAGCCCAGATATGGCAACAATACTCCATGCATGGGTTAATGGTGACTTTATAGAGATATAGGATACTGGCAGGTATGACGTTTCTTAGTCTAGTCGAGGGAGCCCACCTTCTTTGCAGCAGACTTGGCATTATCTTTGAAGTATTTATAACATTGCACATAAAACTGTTGTGCTTCATGTGTCTATCTTGGTAAATTTGTTTAAAATTTCATTAAAAACAGATAATTTCAGGGGTATAGGCATTTATACTTTTTCTATTTTATTTTTTGAAATACACTAAATATTTTTTTGAAACTAATTAAAAAATAGTGGATTTAATTGTAAAAAGAAAAATTATTTGCAAACATGAAACTGAATATTTTTCAAATGTATAAAATATATTTTCATGCATTTATTTTGTATTCGTAGAAATCTTAAAAAAATTATTTAAAGTTTTATATAAAAAACTATTAGATTCCATTCAGCTATCATGAAAAAGAAATTAGTTCACATATAATTGAAATAATAAAAACATTAAAATAACTAATACCTTTGTTATTTTAAGCAACAATAAAGAAAATTTAAAATATTAATTCCTTAAATTCGATTTTACTTATCTTTCATTTTGAAAATGAATGCAAAAAACTAAGCCATTTGACAAAGTTATGAAAAAAATCAAAATTCTTCTACAAAGCAAAACAACTTCGACTAACTAATCAGCTAATTAAGTGTAAATAGTTGATTTTAACATTCAGAGACTATGTAGATAATAACTTCAATGGCCAGTCCATTATTGGAATTGTGCATAGTTGTTTTGAAATGTTGCGGATTATTCAAAATCATTCCTCTTACTTAGTTTGTCCTTGTTCTGCTTTTCAATGCATTTTCATCTTAATTTTTACGTTAATCTATTTCTATTGTTGTAATATTTTTATAATTTTTAATGATGAATTACATTTTACTTTTATTCTTATGATTGTTGCATTACTTTTCTTTTACTTGTGTTATTAAAATGTAATTTTGAACAGTTCTTAATGTATATGAGTTTCACTGTATTGAACTACAACTTGGAATCATTAGAAACATAAATCATTGAATTAATTATTTGATTTTGTTTTGATTTTTTTCAAATATGCTAACATAAAAAACTATTTACTCTTTTGAATTAATTGGTGAAAATTTAAAATCATAGTCATGTTCTCTCGGTTCATTGTATATCTAAAATTAATTTCTTCTGTCATTGTTTTTAAAGATAAAACAATTAATTTTCTAAAGTAATTGTGTTGTTTTCTGCAACTGAATCTATTATTTTATGTATGATACAGATTACTCTGATTATTATTCTCATTTTGTTTGTTATATTCACAACGTTTCAGCCGATGTATCCTCTAACCTTCTTCAGGTGCTTCTTTTCAGTTCTAAATTCTATCCAGATTCCCAAGTTCGAAAAGGTACACCTGAAGGAAGACTGGTGCTATCAGATCAGGCTATCTGAAGATACTGGTTTCCTGACCTAAAATGCACCAAACATTGATGTTATTGCTTTTTCCTTTCCTTATCAAAACTCAATCATATTATGATTAGCCAAAAACAAAAACAACAATTTTCCTCTACAAAAGAACCAAAGCAAACACCATGAACAAATATTTGGAGATATAAAGAGCTTGAAGCCTAAAAACCGTTACCAAAATGACCGGATTCGGCATTAAATAACCTGAAAAGGGTTGATATGCTGTAAAACAAAACAACCAAATCAAACGAAATCTAAATAAGGTCAGAAGTTATACCAGCCGAAACGTTGCTAAAAATAACAACCAAGATGAGAATAGTAGTCCAAATAGTCCAAATTATCAATCTACATCTAACCAAAACTTTAAATTATTATTTCATGTCTTTTGAAGCTTAAAATTAGACATTGCTCATCCTCACTCAATGATATGGTTTGTTGTTCCTAATTGCATCAATGAATTGCTCAATATAAAAAATGTGGGAAAATGCCTGCTGAACATTTATTAGGTTACTTTATTTTGACAGACATTTGTATTTATAATAATTTGTTAAAGAAAAAAACCCATCTTACTTGCTTGTATTATAGAACCGAAGCATCAAAAGAAATTAGTAGAATTAAGCAATGCTAAAAAAAAGAATGTCTATGCAAAATAACGAAATTATAGAATAATATACTGAGGCAGCAAAATAGTGACAAAAATAGAATACTACTGAAACGTGTGACAAAAAAACTGAGTGTATAAGAAAGCAAAAGACCAGGCGAAATTATTCTATCAAAATCAAGATTGTTTCACACATCAGACATGAAGAGAAACAGTAACAAAAGAGGCAACATCAAATCTGTGCAAATGTGTTAGGGTCAAACTGGCTGTACAGAAGCAAATTAGGATGAGCCACAAGATCAAGATTAAGATCAACCATGATGCCAGTTATAAAGGAGGGAAAGAAAACCAAAATCAGACCAAGGTAGGTTTGTTTGGTTGTTTTGTTTTACGGCATATCAACATTCCTCGGGTTATTTAATGCTGAATCCGGTCATTTTGGTAAAAAGTGTTAAGCTTAAAATTCTTTATATGTTCAAGTATTTATTCATGGTGTTTGGTTGAATGAAACGGGGGAGGGGAGGGAAGGAAATTATTGTTTTTTGTTTGGGGTTTTGCAGAACATAATTGAGTTTTGCACAGAGAAAAAAAATAATAAAACATCAATGTTTGGTGCATTTTGTGTCAGGAAGCCGATATATTAAGACAGCCTGATCTGCTAGCACAAGCAAAATCCGACCAAATAAAAAAAGTTAAGATAAACATAGCTAAAGATAAAAGAAGTCATAGATATTTAAGTCATATACAAAATAATAGCAGTTGTCAGCTATTTAAGCATTATATTCAGACATTCATTGTTTATTTACTTGTTAGGAGATTCAGGTTTGTATGTTATAACATTAAGAAAATTACACTTAATATTTAAAAAAGAAAAAAGGAAAAGAAAAGATATTATCCACTCTTAACACAATGAATCTTCTACTTTAATCTTGTTATCTTGTTTTGATAAGTTTTATTTATTTAAATTCTTGAGATAAACAAATTGATTTGATTATGTAGATACATTGTAAGATCCAAATAATAAATCCATTAACTACAAATTAGCATTTTTACAATTATTATTCTACAATAACGACTGATAATATGTATCCCAAACCTAAATTTTATTTTCAGTATATTTAAAAACTCTTGTGGCCACATAGATCTTTGCAAAACATAAACAATGGTACCAAATTTATTTGTGTAGCTAAATTAACAACCAAACTATGGCCATTGAAAGTTTGTTGTAAATTATAAAAATTTGCCATCTTGTGTGCTATTGGTCCAGAAGCTAATTTTCATGGTGTATAACTAAAAATGATGGCTTCGAACAAGTGACAAATTAAGACAAATGTCATGTTATTTTGTGGTTAATGAAAATGAATCGTAATGGAACCAATAATTATTAGATTAAACCCATCTAAACATTGGGCAAAATCCATTACCCCTCGGAGAAAAGTACAAAAATTACACAGAAACGCAACTTTGACTGTTCATATAAAATTCATTTCAACAGCAAAAGCATTGAATCTTCCTTATATGATTCATAGAATATTAGAGATCAAGCTAGATTTTCTTTTAATAGTAAACCAATTAAAAAAAACCCTCAGATTTGAACCATGTAAAAACAGGCCGAATCACAATTTGATAATAGCAAACATTTCTTTAATATTTCATTCACTAAAGTTTTGAACTTAGATATTTTTATGAAAGAAAAATTAAACTTCTATATTAAGCCCACTATACTGACGAGTGGCCTTTTTTTCTTGAAGATGGGACTATCTTTATATGCATTAAGATACACAATATTATGCACACCAAATTAAAAAAAAAAAACAGAAACATATTTTTACATAAAATATAAATCGCTTGTGACTGAAAAACTAATCCAACTTGAAGTAGCCTGAAAAAATATTAATGACACAAGAAAAAGAAGCGTACATTTATAAAGAAAAAATTATATTTCGTTTACATCTAAATTTGATCAAAATAATCAAAAAATAAACGAGATAGCCTAAGTTGAAATTGAAGAATTTCACTATATTTACCCATTTTCGAACCCTAAAACCAGAGTGGTTTGTGATACCTTCTTATAAGTTTTTTTTACTTCTTGTTTAAAACAATACTCCAACAAGAGATTTAGTTTTGCAACTATTGATCATTACAATATGTTGTTAATAAGAGTTATATTTAACATAATTTTAAATATTTTAATTTGACAGAAAATTATATATTGTCCAAGAACTTATAGTCACAAAAATTAAAAATTTGCATACAGTAAAATTAATTTTCTCTATGCAAGGCAATATTTTTAAAAAAGTATTTACTAAAATAATGCTGTTAATTTGAAAGAAATATTATGAAATTTCAATTAATAGACATTTCAGTGTCTTGAAATTAAAAAAAAAATTTCCTGATAAAAAAATACCATTTTAAACATACTGTTTCGAACCAGATATTTGCTTATTATTAAAGCATGTATAACAGTCTTTAAAACCAACTTATTAAATTTTAGTTATTATACATAATAAAATATGCTATTTGAAGTCGTCGATCATAAATAAAATATATGCTAATTTGTAATTGTCCTGAACAAGTTTTTATCCTGCTAATTGAATTTCGAATTAAAAGACTGCAATTACCAACAATGGCTAAATTATGAGGAAACAAAAATATGTACATCTGATATTGACTACATTAACTATGATATGGTATAATTTCAGTCTGATTATTTTGTAATCATATCAGAAATATAACAAAAAGCTAGAATTGCACTTAAAATTGCTCTTAGTTTCCCAATACCTCTGCTGGGAAAGATGCTAGATTGAAGGTAAAGCCAGACATAAATATGGATATCCAATGCCCTTCAAGAATCAGAGCAAGTAGAATGACTGAGAAACCTATCCACTTTATCAGAAATGAGACAGGGATAGCTGTTAGATGTGGTGGTGGAAAATGGACGTCCATCTACTCAGTAACAAATCAATACAGTATTCCTTACAATCCATACCTTCTTCTCAGATACGAAGCTCATATCAATGTTGAAGTAGCCATTTCCTGACTTGCTGCCAAGTACCTGTTTTAGTAAACGTGTCACAGAAGATAGTGACAGTATACCATGGTTATTTGAAAAGGAGATGGTGTCAAAAATGTTAGAAATAGATATGCCAAAGAAAACTCAGACCTTTAGAAAGGAAGCTGTATAGAGGCTTCTTTTTTATTCACATACATAATTGAATGCCTGCATTTTATTTTTTACTGAAAGAACACTCTTTTTTCAGGAAGCCGTATTCTCTCATAATTATTGTAGAAGATTGGACATAGTAAATTCAATTTTATTGATAGTATTTTTAAGCAACACATGAATGATAAATGAAACGTTGTCACATTTTGAGAGAAAAACAAATTTGATCAAAATAAAATACATAATAATGATGCAAACCCATTTTATTTAAGTGCTTCTAAAATCTTATTTTAAAGTACGTACATGCATATCTTTCATAATTTAAATAAAATGAAGTAGTATTTAATCGCAAGAGAATTAAAAAAGGAAAATGATATATGTTTTTATAACTGAATTGCAGTTTTCTTTTTATGGAAATCGCTTCAGACAAGGCATGAAACCACTTGATGTAAGGAGCTAAAAATGTTACTACTTCAAGGTTAAAAACTAGCCAACGATAACTGTTAGGTGGATAGATTCTGACCGAGAAAACAGCAATTCTTCCCCTGTTTGTCAGAAACATCGCTCATGGAATGTGAGGACTAAAAGACAAAATAAGAGAAGCAAGAGTTACAAGGCCGCCGAAAGTAAACCGAAAGTCCACTTTCTACTTTCCTTAACACAATAGTATCTTTACAAATGATTTCTTTCTAGTAATTATAAGTAGTTATGTGGAAATTATTCGATATTATTTGATCTGAAACCTTAAAAAGCAAAAACAAAGAACTGATAGGTTGTGATTTATTAGATACTAAATGAGATTGCTGTATATAGAGTAATATTCTCCCTGGTTTCACTCAGTCTATCTATCTCTATCTCATTTATTTATTGTCATAGCAATAAATTAAAGGCAAAATAACACCAATTCCTTATACAGCAGCAACCATTCTTTGCTATCAGCATAACAAGTACATTGACACTGAAACAGGCTTCCAAATAGAAAATTGTGATGTTTGACCCAATGACAAGAAAAATGGAACAGGAAGAAGCATTGGCAATATTTGCTGATGCCTTAGGTTGGAATGGAAAAGTCTTCACTTTGATTACAATTCTTTCAGCTGTTAGGTTACTAAATAGCCAGAATAATGTTGCAATTACAATTGCCTCGAGCAGAATCACAGCAACTCTGCTACTCCAAAATGGACCTTTCCATTCAAAATTCGAAGCAAAATCTCATTGAGAAAAAGCATCAACTCTTTTTATATCAGCACAACCTTCTATGACAGAATTAATGAGAAGATAGATCAAAGCTAACAGTATGGCATTAAGCACAAACGCCAGGCAGGTTTTACCTAGAGGCACTTGATGATAACCAGTTAGATTTAAGAAATACACAACAACTTTCCATTAGGAATATAATCACTTGGTATTGGACATTTCAAACTAGTTCTTTCAATGATCAAACAGAAGTAAAGATCTTAGGGAGAGTCTTATCTTAAAAACATGTCAAGATAATAATATATGTGTCCAGTTACTTCTAGTAACCTTTAAATATAAGATTATTTGATATAAAGCTCTTTGAGTCACTCGGAAGCAGACATTAAGTATTTAAAGCTTTATAAAATAGATATCTTCTATGTATTTTAAATAAAAACTATCGTAAGTCTTTGGAAAATTAAATCGAATTTATTGATTAATATTTCAATAATTATCAAATTGTTAAATTCAGACATACAGGAAAAAGTATATTTCATATTTTGATAGAATTCAGAATAAAAAGAAATAAGATCTAAACATTTTTTTTTTTACTTTATTTATTCATAAACTTTTATAATTAGTACTAATATTAATAATAACTTTTTGATTAAGAAATTAAAGGTTTACAAAAACAAATATACAGTTTTAGAGTATAAAATGGCAGGTTTAAAAAAATACTTGGAGAGATTTTTAGCCCAATTTCAAATAATTAATGAAGATTTTCTATTTCCGTAAAAAAAAAACGTCTGTAATTTCCTGTGCTAGTCACTTTGCAACGACAATTAACAATACCTTGGGACAAATTCTTAAATTAACATGTCTACAAGAATCAATGATTTTCTGATGGCAGCTAAATGTTATAGTCACATATGGGTCATCCAGACAGCATTCAGTTAACTCAGTGGAAAGTAATGAGACAACTCAACAATGCCCCGAGGAAAGTTGTTTACAAAGATATTCTTTGGCATGATTAATGTTTCATCCCTCCCAGGCATGACTATGCAAGCGTAAAAGTACCAATATTATTTCAATGGTTTCAATATGGCTAATAATGACATCATGGGTGCATTTGAGCATTTATAGATGGAGATCTTTTTGGAAAAAAATACTAATAAAATGGAGGACATGACTTTATAAAAACATTTGACAATCTATATTACTATTTTTAATATTGATGTTCATCATTTAAGTAAATATTTTTTCAAATTTCAATTGATGTTCAATAATGTTCAATAATGTTTATAATAAAATTGCAATATTCACTTTATAGGACTCGAATCCTATAAGAATATTGAAATCATATATTACAAATTATATATATATATATATATATATATATATATATATATATATATATATATATATTTCTGCTTCAAATTAAGTAAGGAACAGAGTTGACTTTTGGTTAAAAATGTTGTCTGGATTTGTGGTAGTGAATAATGAAGATACAGTGGGTCGAGTTTTTAAGAGTGTACAATTGATTCTTAAACAGAAAGTGAAATTTCTTGATACAAAAATCTGTTGCTATTGGAGTTATATAGAAAAAGTAAAATAATCATATATATATATATAGAAAGTGGTGTGGGTTAGGGTTACATGCACGGACTGTGGGCTTGGTGTATCAGGTTCGATTCTGTCAAGTCTACTTTCATTAATACCCTTGGGAAAGATGAATTCATATATCCCCCCTTCAGCTATGGATTAAATAGTAGACAAGACCCTCAAGCCTTGGTTGTGCAACTAGTCTAAGAAAAACTCCAAAATAATAACAGTTTTTCTCTGCTTATTCCAACATTCTTTCCAATAGCCTTGGATTTCTCCTTGCCCTGGACTCAAGAAATACCGGTTCAGAAGAGATACAGTTCGAGTTTGTGTAACACTTACTTCACTATGGACTCCCTACACAACCACACTTACAAGGGTTATCCATTATCTCTTGAGACTAAAAGAGGGTCTCTCTTTCACTCACTCTATCTCTCTCTCATATATATATATATATATATATATATATATATATATATATATATATATTATTAACAGAGGTGTAGAAATATCTGGTATAGTACCCAGACACGATGCTACTCTACTCGGCGAGATTGACCTGTAAACTTTGTTAGATCATCCATCTAGGAGACGGAAACTCTGATATAAAACCTGTGTTGTACATCGTCTTTCAGTTATCTTACTTCGGCTTGTCACTGAAACCAGACTTTGTAGAGGGAAAGCGTGCTTTGCGTGTCGTACAAGCACACAGCATGGCCATCTACAGGTACAGATATTCCTACAAGACCCACGGCGATAAGACTTGCAGAAATATTTTAGGTCTGCTGAACCGGACAATGCAATCTTGTAGGGATGGCCTTCTTCTGTAAAGAAGTTGCAAGCATCATATATATATATATATATATATGATTATCTGTATCTACTGATATTGCACAGGAGTCTTTTAACTTTAAATTTTCTTTTTGCTCCCCCCCAACATATTTTTCTTTTCTCTTAATTACTTATCTTTCAATGACTTAAAAAAGTAATATATTTTTATAAAACAGTCATTGAAAATTTTTTATTAAAAAATAAATGGGCAATGAACATTATTTTTGTATTGTTGTAAATAAATGAAGTGATGTTAGTTTCGATACTACATAAAGAATTTTATCATATATGTATTGCACAACGTACCTGCATGTAAAAAGAATAAAAGTTATTTTAGAAGTAAATGTTAAGTTTAATTACTGGAATTTTAAATAGAATATATTAAGTAAGTATTCTTTCATTTTAGTTTATGAATATGACATGGACTGTGAGAAATGAAGATAAAAGTATGTCAAATAAATACATACCCACCGATTTTTCAGATAAACGGTGAATCTCGCACCGAGTATGCTACTGAAAGAGTTATCGGGCAGGATAGATTACATAATCAATGAAAGTGATTAGAATTTCAAATTTTGTTTGCAAATGATACAAATTGATAATTTACGTAAATGAGTGTCGCGTCAGAATCAAATATCGATTTGTCAGATGTATTGTTATTTAGGTCTAACATGGAAAATTACAACAAGATAATTGTATATATTATATAATTATATAATGTAAAATTAGTTTACAAATTTCAACTGGAAAAATCAGATGTAATTAAAAAGACAACAGTAATAATAAAGAAAACAATGTCTTGGTAGGCTTACAATAATTATTGCTAATGGCTTTATAACTGTTTTTTTTATTAAATAATAATAATCCATTTATTATTTCTGTGATAAACTTTACGGTTTTCAATATCATAGTATAAAAGACATTTTAATCTAGCTTTTAATGTTAGCTAAATTTTCTTATTAATTTTACTGACTCTTATTATTTAAAGTCTATAGATAGATACAATTAGATTATTTTAAATCAATGTAAAAGGAGTGATAAAAAGTATCATTATTCCTAATCCTTAATCATAGTTATCTATTTTAAACTTGAACAAATATTACTTACTCAACTACTTGTGTTAATTAGAGACCAAATCTATTGATTAAAAAAATTAAGAAAAATTCTTTACCTAAATCATTCAAGTCAGGAACAAGGTCTTGTTTGTCTTATATCAGTCATCTTTGAAATCAATTTCATGCCTCAGTAGTTTAATCCTGCATTCTGTTTAAGCTTTGAAAGCAAAGTTTTTTAAATTTTTTTTTACTTCACAGTTCTTATATAGATATCTAAGTTTAATTTGTTAGACTTTTCTAATGGCAAGCAGGTTTTGATAGTTTTTCAAATCCTTGCATTGTGTTTATCTTGTATAACTTCTAGAAAAACGCAACGAAAACCACTTATCTCTTGATACATTGTTGTCAAATGATGCAGTAAATCGTCTTTTATTCGCATTGAAATGTTGTTCAAACACTTAACAAAACGTGCACGTTGGCTCAGTTGTTGAACATTATTATATATAACCAATCACTCATAAACAGTATTTAGCTCATTTAACACTCAGTGAAAAAGCCTTTCATTCACAGCTCTTGATGTAATGAGGTGGACAGCTTTGTTAGAACATTGATTACATCTTTAGATGGTCTTAAGCTTGACTTTGCAGACACAAAATCTTCCAATGCACAGTAGAATAAAAGCCTAACACTGAGATCTTTTGTTTTGGTTTTTAACAAACTTACAAAACCAACATCATTCCCCATCATACTTAATGCACCTTCTATTGTTACATCTATTCTCATAGATACTATCTTTAAAAGATCTGTCTTGGCATCTCTAAGTTCAGTTGCAACTGTTTTACACATGACTGCTTCAGCAGTAGTTCTGTTAAAGTTGTTGATTTAATTTGTTTCCTACACATTTCATCACCTTTCAAGTGAAAGTAATGATAGCTTAGAAGACAATAAGCTGATGTGATACCAGTATTTAACTGAAACACATAAATAAAAGTGAACATGCATTAACTTAATTTTTAAAAAGTTTTGAACATTCTAAAACCTATCTCATCTTACTTAAAATACATTCTCCTGAAGGCAACTTTCTTATATTTTAAACATAGAAGCATGAGACTAAATTATTAAATGTTACTTATGATGATCTTTGAAATGTCTCACTCATAATTATTTTTATGTTTTTAATTCTGTTACAGGGTAGTTTTTCACTTTAAACTAACAAACAAAATAATATAATCATATTTTTTTTATTTGTAAGGCGTTATGATATTTGTGAAAGAAAAAACTCAGACTATTTAATATTTTATATTTCTGAACATATTAATATAAATTATGTATTTTCATTATTGTGTTAAGTTTTTGAAGTTCTTTAAAATTTATTTCTGAACAAATTTATAATTGGATCAGGTGTCAACCATGATATATTATTAGGGCATATAAATATGCAGTAATATTATTAATATAATTATATTACGAAGTGAAGCATAATTTTATAAAAGAAAACAAAAAGCTGAAAACATTATTACAATTAAATTGATAATTTGTGAATAATTTTTAAAAGTTTAGGAGAGAGAAAGTATGCTGAGTTTATCAATGAATAATTGATCCAGATTTTGGAGAGAAAAAGAAAAGAAAAATCAATTGGATGTATTAATAACTTAATAAATGCTGAAAATGAAAACATTCCTGGATATGTACAAATTGTCACAAAAAATAAGTACAAACAGAAGATTTCAAACAAATTAGTTTAGTTCAAGACTTATAGTACTAACTAATTTGGAAGTATGAAAAAATGTTAGATTTGAAAATAGTTTTAAATAGTCATAACATATATAATATAAATAATAAAAGTAAAATAAATTTCTCTTCTTTTCATCTATAGTTCACAGCTTATATCCATTAAAATAATAAAAGCAGAACAATTATAGATTCACAAGTTTCACCAGGTAGGCTTAACCTATCAACAAAATAAATCAGAATGTTTACAGTAAGTTTATATTGTTCAGTGATGATAAAATGGATACTGAAATATTTTATTCAAATACTATTAAAAAAATTAATATGGAAAGGTAAACACATAAGTTTGAATCTTTTGAAAAATATATTTAAGAACATGTCTACAATCACATTTGAAGCCTGACTAAAATATCATGGAAAGAAAATCAATGTCTGTATTTTTCTTATTGTACACATAGACAGACACACACATACATACAAATATACATTCATAAATATTTGTATTCATATAAATAAATAAAAAAATATATATGAGTGCATGTTGATATATATATATATATATATATATATATATATACACACACACACACACACATGAATGCATGTTAATATATTATAAAGATACATTTGTAAAGAAATAAAAAGATAAGAGCATGCACACATATAAATTATCAACTAACATATAAAAAAAAGAAAATATTTAATTTATATAACAATATCAGATACCAGTTCATAAGAACTTTAGTAGATAGGGCCTTTACTTATGAAATAGATTACATTTTTCTCAAAGAGACTATGAAGTACAAAACTAATAATCAACAAGTGTATTGCTATGTTAGTTTCTTGTGAAATGTTAGCTTTAAGAGTAGGTAACATTGAAATATAGTAATATTTATAGCCGTGAGTTTCTTTCGGGCTACTTGTGTTGAAAGACAAACAGAGAAAGCCTAAAAACATCAACAGCAACTCACCTGTGATGTTAAATCCAGTGGCGTCTGTGGTAGGTCTGTGGTGAGCTGTGATGTGCGTCCTTGTATAGAGTTCTGTTCACTGCTGCTGCTGTGTGACAACTGCAATAGGTGTGTGTATGTCTCTGTGCGTGTGTGTATGTGTGTGCAAAAGAGAAAGCGATAGCGGTATGTAGTCCTACCAAATGTCTTGTATATGGAATGGCTGCATTAGTCTGTGATGGACAGCCTCACACATGGAAATCAAATATTCATACACATATACATATACTCTTTCCATTACTTGCTTTCATTTTCTGTGTGTATATATATGTATATATATATATATATATATATATATATAATTTTAGGCTTATATACAATGTATTAAGATTTCATAAATATAGACATGTATAAACAAACACACACACAATCACACACACACACACACATATATATATATATATATATAATTTTAGGCTTATATACAATGTATTAAGATTTCATAAATATAGACATATATATATAAAAAAAACACACACATATATATATTTGTATATATATATATATATATATATATATATATATATATAGTAAGATGCCCGACAATGTTAATCACAGTTGGAAGTGACCTGACATTCAAGTTTCGAATCTTAGCATACATACACACTGCATTTAGCCACAACAAGGAGTTGTGATACGATGAAACAGCTTTCTGTTAATGACACACACACACACATATATATATCTTACTTGCGCCAATATTAACATATTGAATACATATATAAATATGATGCAAATAATAACAAATTCAGAAGTTATAAACATATATGCATCAATTATAGTTAAAATATAAATTATATATAAATATGTTAAAATCTATTAAAAGCTGTATTTATGAAAACTAAATTGCATGCAAAACATATGCATTGTTTATATATATATATATATACATATATATATATATATATATATATATATATATATATATATATATATATATATATATATATATATATATATTAAATTCCCATAACGTCCGAGGAGTCAGGCAGATACTTTATCTGTCCTAACTTTTCTGGCATGATAGAACCTGGTAGTGCCCATATTCTCTCCAGGCCACATACAGCGCCAGGTGCTCTCAAATGGTAATTCATTTAGTACTGGCCAGGCTCAAATATATATATATATATATATATATATATATATATATATATATATATATATATATATATATATATTAATTCATTTATACTATGTATCAAAGATCTACTTTTTTATATTATTTTGTTTTTATTATTATTATAAAGCTCTATCATTTTGATGTTGATCATTCTCGTCATAAATATTGCAACCCACTTGTCATGTTATTTTGAGGAATTGCACATTATATATATATACATAAGTTAAATAATAATGTTATAATAAATATATTTTTTATTATTATCCCCATACATATATGTTGCATTGTTTCCGGGAATCGTCAGTGTGCAGATAACTGATCTGCTGGTCGCACAACTCTAACCCAGAACACGAGTCACCTTTTAAACTTAAGTCTGAACTCTTTTGTCCATGCGGCCAATGTGGGAAGAACAGAATTAATGTCTATTTATGTCTTTACAAGCGAACATATAGTAAGCTGCCACACAATGTTCGACATCACAGATGGACGAAACTCTCATGTATATGTTTATATATTTGAATATACAGCATTCACTCTTACACTAATTAACCGATCATTATGCATTTTAGAACACATCTAATAGGCGTAATGGGTCGTAATGTGGGCTATACTTAGTTTAATTTAGGTTTTAGGGTTTAAACAGAGGGGGTAGCCGTTCATGAAAATTCAGATAACTCTAATTTTTGTGAAATTTTAATAATATATATTATGCATCAATTGATAAATATTCCCTAAATTCCAGTTTTTCTTTGGGGAGAGGCATAATATAAGCACAACCTCCCATTTGAAAATTCAAATATATCAGATTTGCATTGAATTTAATCCATAGTCATTAGACACCAATTAAGCAAGATTCCCTAAATTTCTATTTCTTCTTAAGACCATTTAAGCTTCAACCTTAAATTTGAGATATTTTCTTAAAAGTAAATCATATAGTTTATTTTGATTAAAAGTGAAATAAGGATTCTTGACATAAGGTTTAGTATCATGTGTGTGTGTAATGTTGTGTTTTTTAGTAGGAAAAATGACCAGAGTTCTCAATTACGTATATAAGAACATACATTTTTATTTCAAATAACACGATAGATTAGTATCATCATCCACCGATACCTGCAGTTTCATGGAAGCATGTTAAATGCTAAAACATGTAGGACTAAAGATATTAAGTGTGACCATGCTTCAGTTGATGCTATGAAGAAGAGTTCACTATAGCATCGACTGAAGAACGGTCACACTTGGTATCTTTAGTTCTAAGGGCTGAGTTTCCAGTGTTTCTGTGAAACCGCAGGTATTGATGGGCGATCAAACTGTTATTTAGAAAAGTATGTGTGTGCGTGCATTTCGTTACGGCTCCAGGTCAGTTTAAATATTAATTTTCATCAGTATGTGCACATGTAATTATTAATGTTATGTTAAAATGTTATTAATAATACCAGCATACACATAGACACATACATATATACATATATATATATATATATATATATATATATATATATATATATATATAATGAATGCATGTATCAATTAAACCAAGATAACTCCTACCTTCCAATATGTGGCTA
Organism: Sepiola atlantica; assembly: GCA_963556195.1. Classification (NCBI taxonomy): domain Eukaryota; kingdom Metazoa; phylum Mollusca; class Cephalopoda; order Sepiida; family Sepiolidae; genus Sepiola; species Sepiola atlantica. The sequence continues at coordinate 71,343,682 of OY744525.1, read as the reverse complement.
AGTCCTTTACCTTCTTTCATACCTTTTCTGCACGCATACTTTATTCTTGTCATATTTTCAATCACCAAAGTAGTAAATACTGTCAGATTACATCTTAACCCTTCACAATCTTTTATATATTTTTCTCATTTCCCATCTCATACTCTCTTTCATAGATACAATCTTACAATAAATTGTTCTACACACGTATGCTTACTTGTGTCATGTTAATGCATGTTTATTTAAGTGGAATGTATTTTCCATTATGCCTGTATGCTTTCTTGAATATCACTTCTCTGAATGCTTGACTGCATGTGATGAAGTGCATATGTTTAGTTAGCCAGAGTATTTTTCATCTTTTTTTTTTTTTTCGAACTGGGCATATAAAGTTTATCCACTTGTTAGGGTTATTTTTTGCAAAGCAAATTTAACTAATTTTCTAATTAGAAGCTGACATCAATTTAGATAAAGCTTTTGAAATAAAATCCAATGTAATTAAATTCCTTTTCAGGTGAGTGATTTATTTCTTTAAACCAATATCTGTTCACTTACCAGCCATCTGTTTACTGCTGAATGCACAATTTTGTGAACAAGTTCTGGAATACATAAAATCTTGGTCATTGGTAATCTTCTCTAGAAATCAATATCTTCTATGCTTTCTTGTCAATACAAAATCTGAGTACCACTTCTGGAACATGGAAAATCTAGGTCAATGGATATCTTCTCCAGGAATCAATATATTGCATAGAAATCATTGCAGGTTTCTTCTCTTTCTTGTCACTTTTCTTCCGCCAAGAGGTTCCTTTCATAGACCGCATCATTACTTCTATATTTATATTATAAGCAAAGAAAGGTTTTGTATATTTTGTTCTATCTAATTGTCAGGTATTGACAAATGATATTTCTATAGGTTCATATAGAAATATGAACATTTCTTTGCTGCAGCATTCATAAAGTATATGAAACATATTGTTTTTAATGATGTAATGACATCAATCTCAATTAGACCAGAAAACCTTACAAAAATATTCCCAATTGTTTAAATGTACATCTTGTAAGATTCCAATTATTGCCTTTACATATGTAGAGTTTTTTTTACATGGTTTATGATACAAGAATATTGACCTGACAATATGTTGAATATAGAAATGACAAAAAATTGTATCTATTTTAATAGAATCTTACTGAATGAAAAAGGTTAAATAAGAATGCCCTGAAGAACATAACATGTAGAGATCAAAATTATCTAAAATATGTTAATGGGTTGTATTATTTGCAGCTTCCACATGTAAAATAATTGTAAAAATAAATATTTTGGACATCTTTCTAACTTGCATAAAAGAACTATTTTTAAATACTGACAATTAAAAATTATGAATAATTACCTCTTGTTTACCTATTATATACAAAAGAAATAAATGACCAATAATGATATTTGATCCATTGATTGATTCTGGAGAAGAGAAACATTTTACTGATATCAGATTACTCGTTAAATCCATGAAACTGGATGATGGCAAAGTAGCCAAGATCCTATTTCACTTAGAGCTGTCATGAATGGCAACATTACGTTATTAAGATAATGATTTATAAAATTTTCAATAAGCTATGAACATTTTTTTATGCTGTTCTTTCTACAAAGTCACAAGGTTATACATAATTCTTTAAATATTTCATTCAAATTTTATCCCAGATCAAAATGAATTTTACAAAAATATGTCGAGTGCTTCTATTCCACTCTTTTGTGCAATGAAGGCAATAAGTGGCTGCTATTTCATTATTTAAAACCAGCCCAAGTGTTATTCTCATATTAAGATGCATGTTTTTAAATAGTAAATGTTCTAAAAAAATAGATGGTATATACTGTATCCCCCCCCTGTTATTGCTTGTACTAAAAATGTTATCAACTAAATAAAAATAATTAGCAAAATTAATTTAGGTTACATTTTTTTGTTGAACAATTATTTCACGTTCTTGTAAGACATGTTATATTCTTGTTATTTATAAATTATATATTATTGGAGATATTCATTTATAGGTATGTGTGTTTCTTTTTTTGCCTGTCCACTGAATGAAACAGTGTTATTTTGGTACTGGAGGAAGAGGTCTTGGGTGTGAAATACGACAACTGCTCGTTGTTAATGTCTTTAACTGAGGTTGAAAATCTGTATTACCACAGCTTAGAGTGGCAGATTTTGGAGTTGTCCACTGTGTTTGTAATCCAGCGGATGGCTTGTATACTATCCTGGCACCAGCAGTTGCTTCACTTGGAAAGTTGAATGTCTCTTGTAAAAACTTCAAGTCTGTTATGTGGAGTTGATCTGTTTGTGATGGAGGCAGGACACAGTACTGAGGAAGGAACACATCTGAAGAAGACAAATGGATGGAAGTAGTCCTTAAGAGTTCTCCTTTCATTCATGCCATGAAAACTTGAAAAGCACTATAGAGATGTTCTGTGTTGGGATTTGTGCCATGTTTCAAATATTATATATGCATGTGAATACCACTAAGTAAACATATTATCTGACTATTTGAAACTGATTTCTTATTTACTGATTCAACACATGCTGAAATATGTATATTAAATAGAAATACTTTATATATATATATATATATATAGCTTATATCAACAAAATGAGATTATTTTTCTATAGAAGTTAAAGTTAACATAGTTATGTTGTTCTTTTTATATAATTATGCATATTGGAGGATAAAATACAACCGGAATTTATTGTCTGTTGTGCATATTTGTTGAAAAGTGTAATTCATTTTTGTTCTGGAGTATTGGCAGGAAAGGTGAAAGAAATGTGAACATTGATCTATTTCATTCTGCTGTTCACAAGCAATTTTGAGTTGAACGATCATTCTTGAACATTTATATTAACTTCGTTTTTATCTCTTCTCCCATTCTACATACCTGGCACCTTTTCACCTTGTCCTGTTTCTACTTCACTCCAGCCACGTCTGCTGTCAATGTGAGAGGATTTTGTAGATCTCCAAGTGTTATAACCAAGTGCCATTAATGGGCTGTTTTCATGTTTTTCACCGGCGGCCAGCATTTCTCTTTCCTGAATACACAACATAACATTTTATTTAATTATAGAAATAGTTTATAGCAGAAGATAACATTAATCATGCATTCGAGAGAGAATAGTTTTTAAGCAAATTCATGTTTAGGCATGTTCTTGTTTCATGCAATAAGATCCACATTTGCTTTTGTTGGAACGAATACGTATTCTTATACTCATTACTATCACTTGCAAAATACGAGCTTCTTTTTTATCTATATGATACTCCTATTTATCTACGTCCCACAAAGTAGAATGTGACACAAGGTCGGAAAGTGGGAATTTTCACTCTAGAGGAAGAGTGAGGTGAATCTCAAAAAATTGCCTGGGCAGGGCGCCTCAGACAGTAAGCAATAAACCCACTCCTCCCCAAAGAGGGGAGGCAAAGCATGGGAGGGGGTTAACCTCCCATAACTGCACAGGACAGTCAGAACAGATACTACACCTTGATCTCAGCCAAAAGACCAAGGAAGCATACTCTGTGGATCTTGTTTGTTTGTTATCCTTGATGTGTGTTTGTCCCCGTGCACACTAGATGACATCACAAAGGGATGACTTCACACACTAAAATAGGTGGAAGACACTGAGATGATCCTTTATGACATTTTAAGTGGATGACGTCATCAATTTGTGAGATCATTCATTAAAGAGGGGTTGGAAGACATCGAGAGGAGATGCTTTATGACGTCAGAAATGATAAAGGATGATATCATCCATTAAAACAGAACATAGATAACATGTGATCCAAAGGGTCATGGGTCAGCTATGTGCACAGTGACTTTATATATATATATATATATACTAGGCAAACCGTCTAAACCCAGAGGGTCTAGTATTTCTTTAAAATTATAACCTTCAATTTGCCTGTCTGAATTTGTATAATAGCACATACAGATTGTTTTCTCAAAATATATTATCTATCTTTTACTTAAAAAAAAATATTTTGACACCCCTTGTTTCATAATATAAATATTTAATATAATTTTTATGGTTAAAAGTTGCAAGTTTAGAAAATATTCTCATTCATATTAATATTTTCTAATTTGATAGCATTATATTTCTGAAATAATATGGATAAATATTAAAAAGTATATGTTTACCTACAGAATAAAATTTAATTTTTATTTACTATAAAATGATATGTTATCCAATATATAGAAATATATATTTTGATGAATGCCAATATTAGTAATAATAATCATTAAATTTAATGAAAACATTATGTTTATCTTAACTATCTATAATCTCTTTTTACAATAACTTACCAACATATAATATTTAAATGTATTCTTCCTTATTTGCATTTTTTTTGTTTTCTACAAAATATCCCGATTTACGTTTCAGATTCAATAAAATTTATTAGAAACTAAAAGATATTTTCAAAGATTTTGTATGATCATAATTTTCACTGAGAAATCAAGCAAATGTTATGAATATTTTACACATTAAAATGTAGTTGTATAAACTGGTTATGAATCATACATTTGTTATATAATTCCTAAGATATGTCTATATGGACGCTTAGACAATTTTTTATTAAAAAAGTTCTGTCTGTACTGCATTAAGTATGGATCTAGTAAATAGCTGCAAAAATACATCCTCTGTAGTGTTACCTAAGTATAAGTATCTTCATATCAGTTGTCTAGAGGAATGGTTATTGATTAGCTATAAATATCCACATAACAAGATTTGTTATGTGGGAAATAAATACTCAGTAATTATTGAAAAAATGTACTGCAAGGAAAGAAAAGATAGGAAAGTCAAATAAACAAGAAAAAAAACCTAGGTCAATAAAAAAGATACTGTTCAAAAGAAAATGCTTCTTTTTAACTTCATAAATATTTTAGAAATACATATTTTGAACGGCTAAGTATTGACATTAACTTTGAATGTCACAAATTGTCAGTATAGAAACAGTATGAGAACTAACAGTATGGAAGATTCTCTCTTCATTATTTACCATTTGCAATTTCCACTATTCTCAGACATGTGACATCTTCTTTCATATTTTTGTTTCTTTCTTTATTTCCTTATATTAGATTTATAAGCTCAAGATGGAAGCAGACACAAACTGATTGTTTCCTTTATTGCACACATGAAGGAAGTGAAATGACAAATTCTAAAAGCACTCGGCTTTTATTTAGGAGGTTGTAGACTTAGTGGAGAGCGCCAGGTGAAAGAAATGGTTTGTAGATTTATGAGCTGATTATATATGATAGCATCAGCTTTGTGGAAAAACAATCTCTTTTATTCCTCTACCTGAATATTTATCACACAATTTTGGCCTAATGGATACTGACTTATTCATATCATTGTACATATTTTACTAATCATTTATAACATCTTTAAACTAAAAATCTGAAACTGGATTTGTCTCAGTTACTATATAATATTCTTAAGAATTAAGTAGGTAATGTCTTTGCTTGAATAGAATTTCCTTCCAATATAACTGCAAATTCTATGGTGAATATTTCAGATTTAAAATAAAGATTTTCTTCGGCTTCCAATACAAATTCTACCTTTCAAACTCTACCTTGCTATTTACTTATTTTAAATGAGAAAAATACCAGCCATGGACATTGAAAGAAAAATAGCAGACAGCCATACATCCATTTGGAAGCCAAACTAACATTTAGTCAATCATATGATCAATAAATCTACTGCAAGTTGAGTATCACAGAGAGTAGTTCATTATTCAAGGCAAGCAATGGGGAAAAAAAAGTGTCTGACAACTTGTGGCTGGTGCAGAATAGATGAAATGCTTGGACATAGAAGGAAAATAAAGCAATAAAAGATACGTTTGTCTGCACATAAACTGATAATCAACAATTGAAATTGTGAAACACATCTATCTTAGTATATTTTGATATGTTGCTTTACATAAAAAATGTGTAAAATTAAATACTTCTCTGAGTTATATTAGTTTCATGATACAAATCATAAATCTTGTTTACCTTCAATCTTTTTTTATGCTTTCACTAATAATTTATTTGTCTTGCTCTTTGGTGTTATTCTACATTCTTCCTTGCATAGAAGATTTCAGGAAATTGTTTTAAACAAAGTATCCGATTCGTTGTCAGATCATAAAAAAACGTATAAAAAATCATAATTTAATAATTTTTTAAAAGACTTAAAAATTATAAATGATAATAACCACAAAATTAATACGATAAGTTTCCATTGTTTTACAACAATTTTCATATGATATAAAAACCATCATATTCTTAAACTAACAACTTATGATTTTTGATCATTTAAAAAAAAAATATCAGATATCAATTTTCAGTATTTTTTCTGCAAGTTTCAGATAATTCTGGAAATGTGTCTCTTACCATCTATATATAAAGTTATAGTTCCTGTTTGTTTGTTTGTTTGTTCAAAACTCCTCCATAGATTTTGTAGATAGACCTCTATTATGCTGATTATCATATTCGGTTTAACATCTGTTTTACATGCTGACATGCATTGGACGGTTTTAAGAAATTGACTTCCAAACTATCTCTGGCCAGGTCTTTATTTATCACTCTCTCTTGAGTCCATTGTTATCACTTTCTCCAATCTTTTCCTTCCCCCCCCCCCCCGGTGAACTAGACCTGTTACCTTAACTGTTCTACATCTACTAACCCAAGAACTCTCATCCATTCTTTCAATGTGGCCAGACCATCAAAATCTCCTGTTCTGCACACATCTCCCTATACTGTCCTCGCCCGGTCGGCGGGGCTACGAATTCGCTGACTGCAACCCTATGCAGAGGAGTACCCCCATCCCCCTGTTAGCCGTGGTTGGTAACCCATGATGCCATAAGACGGGATCCTGGTGGCTAAGCATTCGTCCACTTTGGCCCTTACTTTGACTAGATGGGAGGTCGGAGAGGCCCAATCTGATTAATTGACTGGTCACGGCATGCCCTAGTATCTATAAGTTCATCCCCAACCGTATAATTCAGTCTTATTCTTAAAAAAATCAAAACCTTATTTCTCCTTTTTATTCTTATTTTCCTCCCAAAATAGATACTAGAAGGCAATGGCTGAGAGTCAATCACGTTGAGAACAAAGAAGATTACCAATGCCAAAGAGTAATGTTTTCAAAGAAGTAATGTTTTTCTGGGAGTGGTGTTTTCAGAGAGTAATGCTTCACCCTCTCAGTAGAATTCCCTTCTAGGAATAAAGTTCCCACTTTAACTGTATAATTTCCTTCTATGAGCAATGTATTCTGGTTATCTAAGAGCAATGTATTCTAGTAATATGAATAATTACCCTACCTACGGAATTACATTTGACAACTTTTTTCCAAACAACACAAAACTAATGAAATAGGTCTATGATTTGGGGGATTGTCAGTCTTTTTCCAGCTTGGGTGTGGGTATTCTCAAAGAGTAATGTTTTCAGAGAGAAATCTATTCTAAGAGCAATGTATTCTAGGAATATAAATAATTATCCTACCTATAGAATTTTATTTGACAAATTTATTCGGCATTAAATAACCCACAGATGGTTGATATGCCGTAAAACAAACCAAACCAAACTCTTTACTGTCCAGATTTAATCTTCCTCTGAGCTCATCAGAACTAAGCCTGTCTTTAATACTTACATTACACACCCATTTTGTATTATTCTAATGTCATATATCTCCATGCAACGCATGTTCTCAACCTTCACTGACCAGGTTTCATTGCTATACATCATCACACTACGTACACATGCCTGATAGACTCGTCGCTTAACCGTATATATTTTGAAACTACATTACCCAAGGTACTTGGATAAGTATATTTTATTACAACATTATCAGTGGGTCTGTGTTCACACTTGACAACCATGAAAAGGAAATAAAATGTTTTACTTTATATCTGACTAGCTGTATTTACTCAACATTGGATGAGGGTATTTATGTCGCATTGCCAAGAAAAATTGAGGAATCCAAGATTATTATTAATTTATAATCTTTCGGACGTCTGACAATCTGCTGCAATTTTAAATCAAAAAAAGTTGTATTTATACTTTTATTTTTGTTTTGCATTGCCTCGAAAAATACAGAACTCAAGCTTATTAGTAAATTTAGATCATTCTCACTTTTTACGAACTGGTGAAAGTTAAATTGCATATATATCGTTGAATGTTTTTTTTTAAGTGTTGAGATGATAAAAAACGGATTGCTTACCAATTCATGTAAAACTATTAACATCAGTAAATGTTGCAACTGAAATGAATGTTGATATATTTGAAATTGCACTTAAATTATTTCTATAAATAATATGAAATAACAATGCGCATATCAGTTAAACTTTAATTTTGTGGTTATGATAACCCAAAATAGACAAAAATCAAAAGCTATGTTAAAGCTATACAATTCATCCAAGTCATACAATTTAAAACATATTCAGGAAAGACACCCACTTAGATAACTTTTTCGTTTTTGGAATACCATTCACCACCTGGATCACTTTTCAATCAACATCTTGGGTGTCTTTCCTGAATATGTTTTAAATTGTATGACTTCGATGAATTGTATAACTTTAACAAAAAAGTACGTTTTGGGCTGATATATTTGATGTTTTATATACTTTTATGTATTTTTATATATATTTTTATATATTTTCAAAGTTATTTTATTATCTGCAGTAATGGTCCTCTGAGGAGAATAATTTTCTTTGAAAACTCATGAGTTAAGGACTTTAAGGTACTTTGCCTGAACATTGAATTCTAATAAAATTTGATTCGCACCTTATTTTATTACTTCATTTTATATTATGCTATATATATATATATATATAGAGAGAGAGAGAGAGAGAGACCAATTCTTGACTAAATCGAAAGTTCGAGGAGATGAACTCCACTACCAGAATAAATATCAATTGTCAAGTAATAGAAGTAATCTAAACATTATCCGAATATATTGTAAATGATAAATTTGCCATTAATTATCTTAACTTAAACCAAATGTTCCCTTTATTTAGCCGACATATTGAAATGAAAGAAAAAACATGTAAATTATTTTTTAATAAAACGTAAAATCAATTTAGTTTGTTGTCCAATGCTTGGAGCTGTCTGTTATCGTAATTCGTTATATTTCTCTCTTGCTCTCTCTCTCTCTTGCTCTCTCTCTCATATATATATATATATATATATATATATATATATATATATATATATATATATATATATATATATATATATATATATCCATTAAACAAATGTATATTTTAAAAGTTAATGTTAAATAATCTTAAAAGCAGAATACTAAATGTGTTACCGATATTTTTTTGACGAATTTAAATGAGTGAAAGAACTTTTTTTTGTACTTAAATATCGATACACTAAATTGACTAAAATCTGTATCCACTGTCCCATGATAATTTTTAAAAAATTTATATTCACCCCAAGTAAGGCTCATTACAACTGAGACGTAAGGAGCTACTGTGAATTAAGGGGTTGATTTATAGGGGGCATCCTAAGTGAGTGAGTTGTGCAACGAAATGTTTGTTCACATTACCTTTACATTTCTGCATGCTGATACAGTCAGGGAAACAGGGAGCAGTGAAGGAATTACAAAGGCTATCTGTTTGAGGAAAGAAGCTATTAGAGTAGAAAGCCCTCCAGCATCTGGAGACCTCCACAGTGAAATGATGGCATTTAGCTAACTGTCTGGTTAGTCGGGTGTATTTACGTCGAGGGGGGGGGGCACCAGAGTAGCAAGTTCATCGGAGCACATTCCATTGAAGTACTTGTAAAACAAGCACAGGGATACAACGTTGCCGCAATGGGACAGGGTCTGGAGCTTGGTGGACAGTGTGCGACTTATTAGATTGGAGACTCTTTTTTAGACCCTGTGTAAGAGGAAGAGACTATTTGTTGGTGCACCAGCCCAAACGTGACAACAATACTCTATGCATGAGCGGATAGTGGCCTTGTAAAGATATAGGATACTGACAGGTGTGAGAAGTTTTCTAGCACGGTAGAAAGAGCCCGCTTTCCTTTCAGCATATTGGCAATGTCTTCTATGTATTTGTTCAAATTGATGTTACCTGTGAATCTTAAGCCGAGGAGCTTAATGTTAAACTCTCGGATAGAATCCTGTTAGCCATGGCAATGAGTGATTGAAAAGTTTTCTTATAATTTTTAAAAGAAAAAAAGCTTTGTCTTAGTAGCATTAAGTGTTACTCTCTATTTATGTCCCCATTCAACTACAGACTAGATGTAATTCTCTAAAGATTTAACCATTGCCTTGGATATGTGCACATTCGTTTTACCCACATGTCGAGAATAGAGATGAAACAATAAAGGTCCAATGATCGACCCCTAGGGTACACCCACATTAATGCCATGTTGTTTGGATGTACGGCCATCGAGGATAACCTGAATCTTTCTTTTGGCTAGGAAGGATTTATTTATATCAAATATTTGTCCAGTAATACCATATGAATTAATTTTCATGAGAAGACCATACCAGACCTTGTCAAACTCTTTGGATATATCAAGCGCTACCACACTAGCTTCATCTGCTTTGTCAAGTGTATGGTATATGCGTTCAGAGATGACCATTAAGATATCTGCAGTAGAACTGATGGTCAATTGCAAAGTATTTAAATTAGTCAAATCAGTATTTGATGTAGTATAGTAATTGTCAAAGAGTTTAAACATTTATGTTGTCATTAACTCCACCAAGGATGTTACGTTTTGGTCAGGTTTGTTTGTCACTATGTTTGTATACAGCCTAGCGTCCACATCACTTGACCAATCGTCACCAAACTTGATTATAATATCGGTCATGGTCTAATTTAGTAATGATTTGATTTGGAGATATCTAGATCATTGGTCAAGGTAACAGAAAAGGTGAAAGTTACACTTTTTGCAGTAACTTGGGTTCTGTTCATTATAGAGACTCACTCTTACCCATGTTGTATGAAGTCTGGCATCTAATATAACGTTGACCTTGAACAGTTAGGTCGAAATTTTGACAGAATTTCAACTTCCAAATTTTCCAAATTTGATATATGAATCTACTGCTCTTTGATAACAGTAATCATCATGCAAAATGTCAGCCTGAACAGATGAATAGTTTTTGAGTTATAAATGTTTCCATGGGATAACTTAATGAATATTTTTTACAGTATGGAGAAGTAAGCGCCAGATGACTTTGTCTCATCCTTACGTTGCCAGGCAAAGGTATGAAGTCTCATGACTGACGTATGTTCTTGTTATTTACTGTAACGGAAACGAAATCTGAAAAGGTATAGTAAATGTGTTATGCTGTGTTTTTTATGAAGTTAAAAGAAAGCTCTGCTATTTTAAAAATTAAATCATGTAAGTTCGTTTTCTAAATAATTAAGGTGATTAAAATAGGAAGTAACCGATGGAGAAAAGAAACTATTAAATAACTGAAAACGTGTGTATGCACATAAGAAAACTTTGTCAACTGCAGGAAATATGTCCATGGAAAAAAATGCAATTGTTAATTATTTTCTTAATGTATGATGACAACATAAAGTACCGACTTGTTTTTGTTGATGGGTAGCCCTTATATTGTAGGAAAATTGTTATGAAATAAATATAGGAACAATTAAAAATCGCCTAATTACTGTAGAATTTTCTTTGTAAGTAATAATTTAAACAAAAACAAGTTTATGAACCGATCTTCTGTTTGGAAATAAATAAGACATCTTTCAAATATAAGGTAGTTAACTCTTAATTATTTTTACAAATATTTATCTCCCTTAGCTTCGGAAAATAGTTGTGTTCATCATGAAGCTACCCTTAATGGATGATATATGTGGCCGGATTTAGTATGTTATCGATGAAATAGATGTGAATTTCTTTTCTTATTGTGTGAATAACAATGATTGAGAAATGATGTACTTCATTCGCCAGGCAGAATCAAATATCGATTTGGCAAATGCTATTTAGATCTGTTGGCGAGAATTCCAAAAGATAACTTTACATGTTAGATATATAAATTTAAGTCGGTCAGATTTTAGTTGGACTTAAGTAATATTTAAGATGACAAATCAAAATTTGATTCTGACTAGGCAATTTATCTGTTATTGTTGTACCACATTTTTTTTAAATGCTTATACTACCCCAGAAAATAGGTAATATGAAGACATTTTTCAATAATCACCTCAAAATAAAAATCAGCTCATGTCATTAATAAAATCTTTCCCCATTTTTCGATCTATTTCCGCTATCAGATAATCAATTGCATATGTTTAGATTAAATATTACACTTTATCTTGAAATTACTTTTTCTCTCTTATTACATTTAAATATAAACAAATAAGTACAGCATTGTTCGCTTTTAAAAATTGAGAGATTTTCTTTATCAAAAGAAGAGCTTACGCACTTAATAAATATGCTTTTTGTGGGACGAGTTTGTTTAAAAAACTATTATGCTACGGAAGCTCATTGTCGTAATAATTAATAATTAACAGATATATGTTAACAATGCTTCTTTCACTAATTACTTACATTATAGCAAATACTGATTACTTCATAGAATTCGTTCTTAAATTAGTTAAAACATTACATGGTACATACAATCAAAACTTGCAAAGACTATCATTATTATGGCGTGTGGTGGACTCCATATATTTTCAACTTTTTTCTCTTTGCTCATAACTTGCTTTCACCTAGAACAAAAAGTAGAAAAGAAATAAGGTGGACGAGAGAGAAGTTCCATCTCAAGCTTTAATCGAATTAAGATTTCTAAACTTGGCACGGTGGTACTGAGGTTATGAGCAAAGCGTTTTACAGAGTGTTTGTTAGTTCGAATCTCGGCCAATATGCATTCATTTTTTTCTCTTATTTTGTGCAAACCTTCGCTTAGTAAGTTCAAATAATGATGTTAAGTGATTTTTTAAAAATTTATTTTTATTTATTTTTTATTTTTCTTTTTTCAACAACATTTATGGAAATTAAAAGATGGCAGGGAGTTCTTTCAATCTTTAAAAGACTTTCAATAAATTTAACAATTTTCTTCATACTTATTTTAAAAAAGATAACGAATTCTCCTTTTTTAACTCAGCACTGCAAATTCGGAAAATTGCGTCTTATTATTTGTAAAATACAGTTATCGTTAGCTTTACACTGACTTCAATAATGTTTGGACAAATTCTTTGTAATAAAAAGTAATAATATTTTGTTGTGAAATAATAATGCAAGTACAAATATTTCTGAGCAACGCCGGGTTGGAACAACCAGTTATTTATAACTTAAAAATTATGGAAATTAAAAATATACGAATAAAAATATTAATAAGGGGTGCACAGTTTTGACAGAAGTATACAGGGGCACTCATTAATTCTCAGGAAACGTCGGGTTTACCTCTAGGTGTTAAAGACGATAAATTTACCCAAAAAATGGTTCAATTAATGTCACTGTACTTAGATCTTCTCTTACCATAATAAGTACATCTTTTGACCTCACCCCAAAATTGAATATTATTAAATGAAGAAAATAAGAAAAAAATGTAATATAGTGTTACGAGCAAGCAACATAGGGTTCCTCATTCAATACCAGGTAACGCTGTGTCTTCCTGTTAGTGTAATATGAACACAGTACTATATTAACATAACAATAAGCAGCATATATTCTCTTTTGTTTCATTTTACTTCAGTCGAAGTTCTCATAAATCAAGAGGACCGTCCCTGAGGCTAACACTTGATCTCTATATGAGATACATAGATATTCGAACATTCCATTAAAGTTCTACTTTACCTCTCAAACGTTGAGTTAGTAAAAAAGTGAAGAACATTAATTTTTCTCTCCTCAATTGACCAATTAAATATGTTATAGTATATCTTTCTTGTGGTTTCTTGGTCTTACCAGATTCCAGGGCAAGAATTCATCTAGTCTTGGTGGAGTATCCAGCTACGTACTGTTACTTGAGGTAACATTACTTAGTGAAGGTGCACCATTCCTCGTATAGGCCAGTGTCTAGCCGTGTCGAGTGGATCTTATTTAGGCTTCGAATACTATGTTATTTTGAATATTTGGAGGATGAAGTATCCTCATGTTAGGTTGTCCTGACAACCATTTATACAGAAAGACCAAATACACTCGAGGATGGTGTCTAGTAGGTAATTTGTGTATATGTGTGTTAGTGAAAGAAGCCTTATTGTATGATGCTAATTTCTTCTTATTTTAATGTTTTATGACAGAAATATATTTATTTAGGAATTTACTATTCTCAGTATGTTCTGTATCAAGTTTTAAACACTAATGAGGAATTATCTTGCATTAATTAACTATGCTGCAAGTAAAATATAATTGAGATATCTGAGAAGTATTGATGTATAGAAGTCTGGTGTGGCTATAACATAACGAGCAAGAGGCTAGAACTGAACACAGTTCTTTTTCCGTTTAGACTTTAGTAAGAGCAGATGTCCATAAAGGAGGAGAGGAGTTTAAGTACATGTTAATGGCGATAGGTTTACTCTGGCCAGGTTTAAAATAAAGATCTAAACTATGAATTCTTGTGTCGTATTTACAACAACGCTGGATTGTAATCATGTGGTGACACAATTAAAGATGATAACAACAACACATGGAAAGAGTTTGGGTAATACAACAGTATTTGAAGTTAGAAAACAGTACTTTAAGAATATAAAAGCGTGTTTATGTTTATATAGAATAGTAAAATAAAGTGATATTTTACATGCATAAAAAAGATGGTTTACATTTATTTATGCAGTGAGGTTCAATGTAAGATTGAATAATTTTCGCTCTTGAATATTTTTTATTATTACTTATTTAGGCGTTTTCTTCATAATCTATTGAAGTCTTGATAAATTCTATTTCAAAATGAGAAAATCATTTTTGTTAAATTTTATAGAAAAAGAATAGTAATCGAGAATGACATATTCGTGAATATGACCACTTGAAGTGTGCAAAGAGGTGAAAAAAGAATCTACTAAGCCAACATTAGGTTTAAGACACCGGAATTCCACACCTGGACACATGACATAGTCAATAATAGTTTATTTTTCTAAGTGATTGAGCTCTGTCTGGTGACATTTGATTCATTAAAATAAACGAATACAAAATACAATGTTTTAAACATCAAAGCAATCTATCCTCCTGTAGATAAAATAAACATTTTAACTCAAAAGTAAGACTGTGGCAGATAGGAGACAGAGGGTACAGCAGCCAAAACATTGGGACTGTAATAATCAAGATGAAGAAAGCAATCTGATTGTAATCTAAAGAGAAGGAAATATATCTGCTTTTATTGTATTATTCATTTTTAGTAAGATGAAAAAGAAACGAGAAAAAACACACACAATTTTTCCGATCTTACCAAGAGTGTTCGTCACCTATTAACTTGTTTATTTTTCTTTTTTTGTAAATGTTATTTTTTATTTTTACTTCATATGTTCCACAGTCCACACAGTATTACATTCAAATTTTTGTTTACTTTATTTCTAAAAAAATTATAATTGTGTATTTATTTTTAAAAAAAATCTGTTTTTTGGCTGTTTGTAATGATTGGAAATCTTTTCTACTTATATTTTCATTTTCTTGGGAAGCTAGTTATATAGTTATCAATTTTTGGGGTTGGAAACCATAACGAAATTTTTTAAAAAGGAATGCATTTTGAAAATAGTAAATACAGAATCTTTGTGTATCTTTATTGGGAATTATTAAATATCCTATTGCTCAGAAACACATTTTGAATATAGTATATACAGCCTTTGTTAAAATTACAAAATGTCACCTGAAAATTAAACTACACTTTTTAATGTATTTCACTTTTGATTCTCTATGACTTATAAAAAGAATTCATTGCTTGCATCTGAGGCATTTTTATTTTTTATTTTGTTTTAAATTTTTATTTAAAATAATTCAATATGTAACATTACCCTAAAGTAAATGATGATCTAGGTGTTATATTTTGTTGCTTTTTTATTTCCTCAAATATAAAACAAAGAATTGCCTATTTAATAATAATAAAGACTCTAAATTTTAATGAAATTATTTGCATATTCAAAAACTAAGAAACTTAGACAAAATACCTTAATATAATAATATATATAATAATATAATATTCTTTTGTATAAAATAAGATAAAACAATCTTTAGGTTTTGAATACTGAACATTTTGAGGTGAAATATTAACTAGAAAGATTTGTTGATTGTATATAAAAATAAGTCTTAACTCAAATCAGTTTGAATCAGTTATTAAATCATTTTCATATTTTAACAGAGAATCTTCTTTAACAATTAAAGCTATAATTAATTGTTGATTTTAGTTATGATGAAGACATGTCAAAATATTGATCTAAAACTTATAAAATCATCTTTCCAAAAGAGGAATTTTCTCCTGACAAATTTTCAAAGAAATACATTATAAGAATTTTAAAAAAGATCATTTGAAAATCTTTTCGAATGTTTCTTTCCTTTTGTTTTTGCCAGAGGATCTTTTCACCAAATTAAACGGTAGAAATTGTTTTGCGAAAATTTATTTTTTAAATGCTTTCCTGCATGATGAGTCAAAAGAGCGTCTCAATCAACACACAC
Organism: Sepiola atlantica; assembly: GCA_963556195.1. NCBI lineage: Eukaryota > Metazoa > Mollusca > Cephalopoda > Sepiida > Sepiolidae > Sepiola > Sepiola atlantica. Next base: position 71,327,121 of record OY744525.1, on the reverse strand, counting down.
AAGGGATTGTTTAGATTCAACTGCTTTCCTTTCGGAGTCAAACCAGCTCCAGCCATTCATCGATAATATCATCGTTACAAGTGCTGCACAAAATGAACTTCTACAGCGTTTGTTTTCTACAGTATGGATTCCATGTAAAAGCTGACAACTTTGAATTTTTTCGAACAAAAAGTAAATATCTGGAATTTACTTTTGACAAAAATGGTGGACGGCTAGACCCAGAAAATATTTCAGCCATTAAAAAGATTCTGGCACCAGCAAATATGAAAACTTTATGTTCTTTCCTTGGCATGGTTAGCCACTATAGTGCATTTTTGCCATAACTTCATCGAGTTTGTGCACCTCTCAACAATCTTTTAAAATGGATGTACCATGGAAATGCTTCACTGAGTGTCAGTCTGTCTTCAATAAGGTAAAATCGTTACTTTCTTAAGATATGTTGCTTACACGCTACAACCCATCCATCGATATTGTTGTTTCTGATGCATTATGGTGTTGGAGTTGTCATTTCACATAGCTTTCCCGATGGTAGCCAAAAAGCAATAGCTAATGCATCCAGGTCACTGACATCTGCCAAGCAAAACTATAGTCAGATAGAGAAAGAAGAATTGGCAATAACTTCTGCACAGAAACATTTCACAAAATCTTATATGTACATCACTTTACCTTGATCACAGATCATAAACCTACTGTTAGCATTTTCGGATCCCAGTCTATACAGCTAATCATCTGCAGAGATGGGCCACTCTGCTGTTGGATTATGATTTCTCCATCAGATATTGCTCAACTGATGCAATCGAACATACACATGCTTTATCCATACTCATGAATAAGCAAACCAAATCAAAGATGATTCAGTGATTGTAGCATTATCTGTAGAGCAAGAAATTATTTCAGCACTCAAATCAACTGCCAGATCACTGTCAATTACTTCACAAATGAGCCTCGAGGCTACAGTTCTGACCTCTTACTCAATGAGTATTGCACTTACACCGTACAAAATTGCCTGAGCTATGTAACGATAAACACCTTAAACTCTGTTTTTCAGCGTGAATCATCATTGTCTGAGGTTGATGGGTGCGTTCTTTTTGGAGAACGTGTGATTGTTCCATTAAAATTGCAAAATTGTCTATTAAAACAATTTCATTTTAAACATGGTATTGGCCGGATGAAAGCATTCGCACACAGCTATTTCTACTGGAAAAACATTGACAAACTATTAGAAGATCTAAGCCATAACTGTTCAAAATGTCAGTTAGCAGCTAAAGCTCCAAGAAAAAAAAAAATTGGGGGGGGCCTATTCCGGATTCATTCTGGTCATGTCTTCACATTAACTTTGCAGGACCCGTTGATGGGAAATGTTTTCTACTACTAGTAGATGCTTACAGTAAATGGCATGGAAGTTTTCCAATCAGTCGCATTACCTCGTAAGAAACTATTTTAAAATTACAACACATTTGCAGCCGATTTGGAGTCTCAGAGACCATAGTCTGTGATAATGGTACTGCTTTCACTTCAGTGAGATTTTCAAATTTTTGCAAGCAGAATAATATCAACCATATATGCAGGCCACCATTTCGTCCTCAATCCAACTGACAGATCGAGCGTTTTGTGGATACATTTAAGAGAGGGGAGGGAACTGCTCCAGAAATCCTAGAGATATTCCTTGGAAGTTATAGAGCTACACCAAACCCAAATGCCACAAACGGTAGTTCACCGGTTGAAGCTCTATTGAACCGGACAGTCATTTTACCAATGGATGCCATTCGTCCAGCTGCACAAAATTCTCATAAGAGAAATATAGTGACTCCTATTTATAGTTTAATAAAACATTCAAGATACTTTACTGTTCCCTTGTATATATTCAGTATATTTGTAAACTTAACAGAACACACAAAATATTAGTCTATTTAATTAAATACAAACAATAATTAAGCGTAATCTTTATTTCTAATAAATGATTTTCATTTTTCACATAGTGGAATAAAGAATGAGTGTCATAATCATTCTCTTATTCTGTAACCTTGGTCTGTTTCGAAAAAGTATCTTTATCTTCTCTTTTAGATTAAAATGATTAGTGTATTTAATTAAACAAAACAAAAAACAATAAGTGTAATATGGTAGTGTATTTACTTAAATCAAAACAATAATTAAGCATTATTAGTATTTCAATAAGTTATTTCTTGTTTCTTTAAAAGCGGGAATACATAAATAATAGAATGAGCAGAATACTAATTCTCTTATTCTGTAACCTTCCATTTATTACGATTAGACTCCTATTTATAGTTTAACTTAACATTTAAGATAGTTTACTCTTTCTTTCTTTAAATTCAGTCGTATTTGTAAACTAAACAAAAGAATACATAATTAGTATATTTAATTAAAAAAAAAAATAATTGAACATAATATTCATTTCTCAAATATTTTTCCATACGGGTACATAGTGAAATAAATAAATGATAGAATGAGCGAATTAGTCATTCTCTTATTCTGTAACCTAGCTAAATAAAAAAAGACAATACTTAAGCAAAATGTTTGTTTCCAAATATGCTTTATCTTCTATTTCAGTCGTATTTGTAACCTTGACGAAATGAACATCATTAGTGTATTTAATGAATAACGAAGTGAATTATTTAAATAACACTCTAATTAAACCTCATGTTTATTCCTACATATGATTTTTTACTTACGCTCTGGCTCATGTTTTGGGACGTGATAACAGAATTAAGTAGTTGAAGTGCTGTGTATCTGAAATATTATGTGACTTTTAATATATTTTTTAATTTATCTTCTCTAAGTCTTCAACCCGGGGTATTAATCAATAAATTTAATAATTATCAAGAAGTTTATGCCAGTACTGGCTAATGTAAACATGGAATACTTTGAGGAAATGGCATTAGAATCCACATCAGCAAGCTGTGATATGTTGATGACACGTTCATACACTGGCCTCATCAGGAGGATGTTCAAGCATTGCTGGAGGATGTGAACTCCAGCCGTCCATCTATACCAGGGGCGGGCAACCTTTATAGAGTGAGGGGCAGATGAGACTTTTAGAAGGAGATCGCGGGCCGGAGTGAAAAACGAAATGTCAGAATTACTATATTTTGTTTACATGAATAAATTGTGCAAAAATTGCATTGAACACTCTACAAATCAATGAGACTGCTGGTGCTGTTTGCCATGAAAAAGTATTTCCATGTCTGGCTCGATGGTTGAGGTAGACAACAAAAGAATGTCATTGAGGTGGCGGTCCGAGAGTTGGGAGCGAAGGTGAGACTTTGTGTACTTCATTTTCAAAATGATATGAGTTTTACTGGGAGGTCCGCGGGCCGGATTGCAATAATAAAGCCTAGCAGGGTGGCGGGCCGGACGCTAAGCCTTCGCGGGCCGGATGTGGCCCGTGGGTTGCCCACCCCTGATCTATACACTTCACTATGAAAAAGGAACATAATAAAAAATTGTCCTTCCTAGATATGTTGATAACTCGCACTGATCAGGAGTTCAGGTCATCCGTATATCGAAAGCCAACTTTCACTCAACAATATCTGAATTTCAACTCCCACCATCCATATAATGTTAAGAAAAGAATCGTCCGTTGCCTACAACATCGAGAAAAGGCAATGTCTAGTAACACTAGTACATATCAAAAGAAATGGACAGTCTAAGAGAAATATTCCACCGAAACAACTATCAGATGGCATGACATCTGGATCAAACATCAAAGAACGCTACACGAAAGCTCACCACAGTCTGTCTACGATATACGAAGGGTTTATCTGAAAAACTTAGAGAATATGTAATCCATATGACATCAGAATAGTATTCAGGAGCGACTCAAATCTCTGAAAACATCTTGTGCGCATAAAGCCTCTTACAGAAAAAGCCATGACGAAAAACTGTGTGTATGCAATTCCATATATAAGTGTGAAAAAATATACAAAGGTGAGATATGCTGCTCACTAAAAATAAAGCAACACAAGAAAGCCGTAAAAAGTGGAGATATTTAAAAATCGGGTATGACTGACAACATATGGAGAAAAAGGGAAACTATCTACTCTTATACGACAAAGTAAAAATGATAGACAGAGAAGAATGGTGGAAAGTAAGACAAGTCAAAGAAGCAGCACATATGTTGCGTGATAAGGGTCTCCTAAGTAGACCTAGCATAGAATTTAATACTGTATGGGAACCATTAATTATAAATAATAGATTAGAACATCATTAAACAATATATATATATAGTAATAAGTAGTAAGACTTCTACCTGGTCATGACTGATGGAATGAGAGCAAGCTACCTAATGGATTAAATAAAGGGTTCTGTTCAAAATTCCGTACAGATTCCTGAGTTCGACGAGACGCACCTGAAGGAGGTCGCAGGTTACATTGTGAGAATAACATAAAAAATGAGAACAGTAGACCGAATAATATATGATCAATCTTCATCTAAAATATTCTTAAACATAATGCCACAAAGATAATTGCTAATTTGTCACATGACAGATGAATGACCAGTAAATAGTAGCTCTTTCAAGAAGAAAATAAAAAAAATTGCAAGTGAATGTAAGATAAAAAATATTGTAGTGCTCATATTACTTCAATGAGAGATGCCAATCCATTATCACTGTTTTATTTTTATTGCTACAAATATCATTATAAATAAAGAAATAGAAAGTAGTTATGTTGCATATAATATGATTCTAAAGAAATGCATCTTCCTATTTATTTTTCTTACTGCATCTGTTCTCAGACTCATTTATTTCTTGATACTCTCTCATACATGTAGCACTACCTTCATTATCTAGTTGATCTAATAATTACAATTTATTATCCATTTATTGAATACCAGTCTTCTTTTGAGTCGTAGATACATTTCCTTTACTTTCACTGTATTGAATTGGATATGGCTTGCCTATAAATGATTCAAATCATTGTGCGGAATATGATGTTCAAGAACATAATCCAATTCTGTCAGTCTCATTTAAAATAATTGACCAGATAAAGCTTATAAACATGGCGATGATAATAACAAAGCACGAAAACAGTTAATTTTACACATTTCTTTAAGGTTACTATTGATAGATAATGAGAAAAATCAATCAATAAATAATCATTATTTCCATGTATTCGGTAAGATATGGTATTAAATGTATTTATGTGACAAAATGCCATCATATATGTTACTTTTTTTTACTCAGGGAAACTATTTGAGTACTTAACTCTCAAAAAATTCATTTTCACTTCAGTAACTATTTAATATAAAAACATTAATCTACATTGTCACTCACTTAATCGTCATTCACGATTATTAAATAATATAAAAAGCGGTATCTCTGCGGACCGTGCTGAAATAATCACGTTATTATGTAGAAACCCATTCTTAACATGGGAAAAGGGGGCTTTGTTAACTATTCTGTACTTTCACCTAACAGTTTAAGAAACAAAAGATACCATAAAAATTAAATTTAACTTGAAAATCCTATCTAAAAAATAGCACGGTCCGTAAGCTGCAGAAGTACTAAAAAAAAAACAATTACATTTGACAATAATATATTTTAATGTTTTTGAATTTGTGAGACAAAAATTGATAATTTGTATTATTTAGACTCGTCTTTGTCGTCATATTCACAACTTTAGGTGCATCTTTTCGAACGCGGGAACCTTCTAGTCAAACTCAGGAAGCTGCATGGAATTTTGAACTGAACCTGTTATTTCATCCACAGGGATAATTTTTTTTTATTCCATCTGTCACGATCGGGTGAAAGTGTTAATTTATGTTATTCTTAGTTATTATTGTCTGTAGTAAGGATTGAACCTTCAACCTCCAGAAGACTCTCATTTAGAACTGATTATTGACTTATGCTTTTAATCATTAGGCCCTGTTCATGTGGATTATATCAAGGGAGGCGCGAGAGCGCTCTATCCCTTAATATAAACTTAAGAATGGCCTATGCTGGAAATCTCATTTCTTTGATCAATCATAACTCAAAAACCATTAAACCAAATTAGTTAAAACTTTGCACAAAATTTTTATTTGATAGGTTCTATAAGTGTGTAGAATTTCAGCATCATTAGTCAAGGCAACCCAGAGATCCAGAAAGTTCAATCATGAAATCATGTTATCTGTGTGTACGTACGTACGTACGTACCACCCTGTATCTCATCAATTATTTGATGGATTCAGCTGATTTTTGGCAGAGATAGAGGTTCTAGGGTCTAGTTGTTGGCATTTTAATTTCAGTTTACCATATACCTTAGTTTTACAGAAAATTAAAAAAAACCTTATGAGAAGGCATTGTATTGAGGCATAGCCTTTACAAAAGTAGTGAAATTCCATGAAAAATGCCAGTATACTGAAATCATATGCCCTTAATAGGGTTAAGAAGAAAATTCATATACACTAAATGTACAAAAGCAAGGAAGTTCCCAAATTTTTACACTTTTATTGTCATTAAGGGTATGACTACATATCAACCAAACCATTTCATTATCACATCACTACAGTATAAATCTCTATGCATGAGTGGATGAAGTGTGTGAGGTGCGCTGAAGAAAAATTCCTACCAGTAAAATACATAGCCCTGTTGTGCTCGCATGCCCTTAATGACAATAAAAGTGTAAAAATTTGGGAATTACCTTGCTTTTGTACATTTAGTGTATATGAATTTTCATCTTAACCCTATTAAGGGCATATGATTTCATATACTGGCAATTTTTCATGGAATAAAATGTTAAGTTAGAAAATCCGTCCAGCTTGCCGAATTGAATTAAAAAGTTCCCAAATTCACAAAGATACACCTGAAGAATGCCAAAGGTTACATTGGCCAAAACGATTAGACGAGTAGTCTCAATGATCCAAATAATACAATATATTTTAAGTTTATGATTGTACGTATTTTTGTGAGAACATTTTTAAGCCTAGCAGTTTTCATTTTAAAATGTCTAAATTATCAGTGTGAAGTCATCTGAGAATTGATAACAAATTTAATACTAAAAATCAGTTTTCAGTGATTAATGCAAGAAGTCGTGTAGGTCCATTCAGAGGTGTAAGAGTTTGAAGGGATTGCATTTCTCACATAGTAGATAAGCATTATATAAATAGCAAGTTTTGTGAATGTCATCCTTATCAGCATATTGTTTTACTACTAATACTGATTAAAGTTTTTAATTAAAGTTTTTTTTCTAAATGGAATAGACAGAAACTGCAACCAGTAATTAATAAATAGAACATATTTTCTATGTTGCATGAAAAAATACTGTTTTTCTTTCTGCATGAATAATAATACTTGCTATTTTCTAATACAAAAAATTGCTATATTTTCCTATATTTGGAATTTAAAATGAAATATTTCTCTTTTTTTTTTCAATCTACAAAATTAGAACTGTTCAATGTGAAATACTTGATAGAAGTTGTCTTGACATACAACTTAAAGGTGATATTTGTTACAAGACTTTAACAGATAACTGCGATATATTGATTATACGAGACCTCACATAACATCAAATGTTTATCAGATTCTCATCTTAAAATCTATTTCTATCATAGAATCTTGAGGTATTTGCATTAGTTATATTTTCAAGTTAAAATATGTAACTTATAAAATACAATAAGACCTTAACAGCACATTAATAATTTTCTGAGTAGTCTATAAAATGTGTTTTATAGTGTAGTTATATGTTGCAAAAATGTGTTTTATAGTGTTGTTATATGTTGTAAAAATGTGTTTTATAGTGTAGTTATATTTTGTAAGAAATGTGTTTTATAGTGTAGTTATATGTTGCAAAAATGTGTTTCATAGTGTAGTTATATGTTGCAAAAATGTGTTTTATAGTGTAGTTATATGTTGCAAAAATGTGTTTCATAGTGTAGTTATATGTTGCAAAAATTTGTTTTATAGTGTAGTTATATGTTGCAAAAATGTGTTTCATAGTGTAGTTATATGTTGCAAAAATGTGTTTCATAGTGTAGTTATATGGTGCAAAAAATGTGTTTCATAGTGTAGTTATATGGTGCAAAAAATGTGTTTCATAGTGTAGTTATATGTTGCAATAAATGTGTTTTATAGTGTAGTTATATGGTGCAAAAAATGTGTTGTATAGTGTAGTTATATGTTGCAAAAAATGTATTTTATAGTGTAGTTATATGTTGCAAAAAATGTGTTTTATAGTGTTGTTATATGTTGCAATAAATGTGTGTTATAGTGTAGTTATATGGTGCAAAAAATGTGTTTTATAGTGTAGTTATATGTTGCAAAAAATGTGTTTTATAGTGTAGTTATATGTTGCAAAAAATGTGTTTTATAGTGTTGTTATATGTTGCAATAAATGTGTGTTATAGTGTAGTTATATGGTGCAAAAAATGTGTTTTATAGTGTAGTTATATGTTGCAAAAATGTGGTTTATAGTGTAGTTATATGTTGCAAAAAATGTGTTTTATAGTGTAGTTATATGTTGCAAAAAATGTGTTTTATAGTGTAGTTATATGTTGCAAAAAATGTGTTTTATAGTGTAGTTATATGTTGCAAAAAATGTGTTTTATAGTGTAGTTATATGTTGCCAAAAATGTGTTTTATAATGTAATTATATGTTGCAAAAAATGTGTTTTATAGTGTAGTTATATGTTGCAAAAAATGTGTTTTATAGTGTAGTTATATGTTGCAAAGAATGTGTTTTATAGTGTAGTTATATGTTGCAAAAAATGTGTTTTATAGTGTAGTTATATGTTGCAAAAAATGTGTTTTATAGTGTTATATGTTGCAAAAAATGTGTTTTATAGTGTAGTTATATGTTGCAAAAAATGTGTTTTATAGTGTAGTTATATGTTGCCAAAAATGTGTTTTATAATGTAATTATATGTTGCAAAAAATGTGTTTTATAGTGTAGTTATATGTTGCAAAAAATGTGTTTTATAGTGTAGTTATATGTTGCAAAAAATGTGTTTTATAGTGTTATATGTTGCAAAAAATGTGTTTTATAGTGTAGTTATATGTTGCAAAAAATGTGTTTTATAGTGTAGTTATATGTTGCCAAAAATGTGTTTTATAATGTAATTATATGTTGCAAAAAATGTGTTTTATAGTGTAGTTATATGTTGCAAAAAATGTGTTTTATAGTGTAGTTATATGTTGCAAAAAATGTGTTTTATAGTGTTATATGTTGCAAAAAATGTGTTTTATAGTGTAGTTATATGTTGCAAAAAATGTGTTTTATAGTGTAGTTATATGTTGCCAAAAATGTGTTTTATAATGTAATTATATGTTGCAAAAAATGTGTTTTATAGTGTAGTTATATGTTGCAAAGAATGTGTTTTATAGTGTAGTTATATGTTGCAAAAAATGTGTTTTATAGTGTAGTTATATGTTGCAAAAAATGTGTTTTATAGTGTTATATGTTGCAAAAAATGTGTTTTATAGTGTAGTTATATGTTGCAAAAAATGTGTTTTATAGTGTAGTTATATGTTGCCAAAAATGTGTTTTATAATGTAATTATATGTTGCAAAAAATGTGTTTTATAGTGTAGTTATATGTTGCAAAAAATGTGTTTTATAGTGTAGTTATATGTTGCAAAAAATGTGTTTTATAGTGTAGTTATATGTTGCAAAAAATGTGTTTTATAGTGTTGTTATATGTTGCAAAAAATGTGTTTTATAGTGTTGTTATATGTTGCAATAAATGTGTGTTATAGTGTAGTTATATGGTGCAAAAAATGTGTTTTATAGTGTAGTTATATGTTGCAAAAAATGTGTTTTATAGTGTAGTTATATGTTGCAAAAAATGTGTTTTATAGTGTAGTTATATGTTGCAAAAAATGTGTTTTATAGTGTTGTTATATGTTGCAATAAATGTGTGTTATAGTGTAGTTATATGGTGCAAAAAATGTGTTTTATAGTGTAGTTATATGTTGCAAAAATGTGGTTTATAGTGTAGTTATATGTTGCAAAAAATGTGTTTTATAGTGTAGTTATATGTTGCAAAAAATGTGTTTTATAGTGTAGTTATATGTTGCAAAAAATGTGTTTTATAGTGTAGTTATATGTTGCCAAAAATGTGTTTTATAGTGTAGTTATATGTTGCCAAAAATGTGTTTTATAGTGTAGTTATATGTTGCCAAAAATGTGTTTTATAATGTAATTATATGTTGCAAAGAATGTGTTTTATAGTGTTGTTATATGTTGCAATAAATGTGTGTTATAGTGTAGTTATATGTTGCAAAAAATGTGTTTTATAGTGTAGTTATATGTTGCAAAAAATGTGTTTTATAGTGTAGTTATATGTTGCAAAAAATGTGTTTTATAGTGTAGTTATATGTTGCAAAAAATGTGTTTTATAGTGTAGTTATATGTTGCAAAAAATGTGTTTTATAGTGTAGTTATATGTTGCAAAAAATGTGTTTTATAGTGTTATATGTTGCAAAAAATGTGTTTTATAATGTAATTATATGTTGCAAAAAATGTGTTTTATAGTGTAGTTATATGTTGCAAAAATGTGTTTCATAGTGTAGTTATATGTTGCAAAAATGTGTTTCATAGTGTAGTTATATGTTGCAAAAATGTGTTTCATAGTGTAGTTATATGTTGCAAAAATGTGTTTCATAGTGTAGTTATATGGTGCAAAAAATGTGTTTCATAGTGTAGTTATATATTGCAAAAAATGTGTTTTATAGTGTTGTTATATGTTGCAATAAATGTGTTTTATAGTGTAGTTATATGTTGCAAAAAATGTGTTTTATAGTGTAGTTATATGTTGCCAAAAATGTGTTTTATAATGTAATTATATGTTGCAAAAAATGTGTTTTATAGTGTAGTTATATGTTGCAAAAAATGTGTTTTATAGTGTAGTTATATGTTGCAAAAAATGTGTTTTATAGTGTAGTTATATGTTGCAAAAAATGTGTTTTATAGTGTTGTTATATGTTGCAAAAAATGTGTTTTATAGTGTTGTTATATGTTGCAATAAATGTGTGTTATAGTGTAGTTATATGGTGCAAAAAATGTGTTTTATAGTGTAGTTATATGTTGCAAAAAATGTGTTTTATAGTGTAGTTATATGTTGCAAAAAATGTGTTTTATAGTGTAGTTATATGTTGCAAAAAATGTGTTTTATAGTGTTGTTATATGTTGCAATAAATGTGTGTTATAGTGTAGTTATATGGTGCAAAAAATGTGTTTTATAGTGTAGTTATATGTTGCAAAAATGTGGTTTATAGTGTAGTTATATGTTGCAAAGAATGTGTTTTATAGTGTTGTTATATGTTGCAATAAATGTGTGTTATAGTGTAGTTATATGTTGCAAAAAATGTGTTTTATAGTGTAGTTATATGTTGCAAAAAATGTGTTTTATAGTGTAGTTATATGTTGCAAAAAATGTGTTTTATAGTGTAGTTATATGTTGCAAAAAATGTGTTTTATAGTGTTATATGTTGCAAAAAATGTGTTTTATAATGTAATTATATGTTGCAAAAAATGTGTTTTATAGTGTAGTTATATGTTGCAAAAATGTGTTTCATAGTGTAGTTATATGTTGCAAAAATGTGTTTCATAGTGTAGTTATATGTTGCAAAAATGTGTTTCATAGTGTAGTTATATGTTGCAAAAATGTGTTTCATAGTGTAGTTATATGGTGCAAAAAATGTGTTTCATAGTGTAGTTATATATTGCAAAAAATGTGTTTTATAGTGTTGTTATATGTTGCAATAAATGTGTTTTATAGTGTAGTTATATGGTGCAAAAAATGTGTTGTATAGTGTAGTTATATGTTTCAAAAAATGTGTTTTATAGTGTAGTTATATGTTGCAAAAAATGTGTTTTATAGTGTTATATGTTCAAAAAATGTGTTTTATAATGTAGTTATATGTTGCAATAAATGTGTGTTATAGTGTAGTTATATGTTGCAAAAAATGTGTTTCATAGTGTAGTTATATGTTGCAAAAATGTGTTTCATAGTGTAGTTATATGTTGCACAAAGATCATAGACACACCTATAGAATTTGATTTAGAAAACATTATTCTGTTAGGAATTAAAAAAAATGTTTATTATTTTTGAGAAAGTGTATGATGTTTTTTCGATATTTTATCAATTGTTCATATGAGCTAAATAGATATTAAAGACAATAAAATACATATTTTTGCATTAGAAACGAAGTAAATGCAGCAAGAAAAGTCTTTAGAAAAATAATATGTTCTGTAAAGACTGTAAGCAATCAAAATACACAAGTCTTCTCGACAGATTTGTATTCCAACCAATTGTAGTGAAAATATCACGTGAATCTTCCTCAACCGCCTGGATCTATCAATTTTGCACCACACCGGGGATTTTCATGAGTTGACTTGGCTCTACAAGTGCCTGTCCATCACCATTATTCGAAGAAACGTTTCGAACCAGCCCTTGGCCTGCCGAGCCAGCAGGACATCTGATCAAACTTCCTGATGTTTCGGATGTATCCACAATTGCTTTTTAAACTTGGCAGTTGAAACAAATTATTTAGAATACGACGGCAACAAAGTAAATGTTAACATCAACTTTTTAACATTTTAAGTTTAATAAAAATTCTATGAAATGTATTTTTTAGCGTAATTATAGTTTGCAAAAAGATCATAGACACATCTATAGAAGTTCTATTTATAAATATGATCTGAATAGAATTTGATTTATTTTTTTTAGAAAGTGTATATGTTTCTTCTATATTTTATTAATTGTATATATGAGCTAAATACATATTAAAGATAATAAAATAAATATTTTTGCATGAGAAAAATATAAGTAAATGCAGTAGAGTGAATCAAAAAAAAATAGGAATATGTTCTGTAGAGAACACCACACTCCAACAGATATTCGTTCCAAGCAACATGTTCTCCATCATTCAATGAATCTTTTCACTTTCTAATATATATATATATCAACATGATAGGGAGTTTTCGATGCAGGTGTCATAGAGGCAAACCAATATATTAAGCATACCTGAATCTACAAAATAAAACATTTTTAAATTCACCGTACAGTAGAATATTCAATACAAATAAAATATAACAAATCGAAATTATTTTTAGAAGATAAAAATATCTCACTCAAAATTTATTCATCTAAAAAATAAATTTTCCTGAAAAGAATATCACGAGGCAGAAACATTTTATTACAGGGTAAAAGATTCAACATGATTAAAATGACTGACACTGAAATAGGATGGTGAAAAATTTTTTAAAAATGAAACGAACATCTTAAAATCTATTTTGTCCTGAAATGCTGTAATTTCTCCATTTTGTCTGAATCTTAAAACTTTTAAGAAATTCTCTGTTCTTTATCTATGTACAATTTTTTTTTCGATAGTATCCTGATAGCCAGACACTGTAAGACTTAAAAACTTCTTTTCTTTCTTTTTTTTTTTCATAAAAATATCCAACGTCCATATTTTTTCTCCTAACCGGTGTCTTTTTCCACAAACATTTTTTGAATCACCTGTCAAGAATTTATAATACAATTACAATGTATTTGTTCAGTCACTGTACATTCTCTTCCAGCACCAATTGCTGAGGCGCAAATGGCCAACCACTCATTCTTCCAAGTAAAACTGATATGGCGAAGAAATGCGTATTATTCTCAAATATAACAAAAATGTTGCTTTTCATTCCTTCTTTGATATATATCTGCAAATATATTGGCAAAACTGTAGAAGTGACAATCAATTGTTCAACACACGGTGTACAATATTCAATGCACACTGGCTGTGTTTGGTTGTACATGGTCAATGTGTGGTCAAGCAGTCAATCTTGTAATCACAAACATTTTAAGGAATGTATCTGTTGCTGCTGCTGCTGCTGCTGCATCTGTTGTTGTTTCATTTGTTGAGGCTGTGATCTGGGAACAGATTAAGGTCCAAAAGCTGACTGTGAACAAGCAGCCTATGGCCTACCTGATTTTACTGTGCTTGTCTTTCTATTGGTGTGCTTTTAGAGCTGTCCATTATTCTTGTCTCTACTTGTACATTGTTTTCTCTTCACAATAGCCTTTGTTGCCAACCTCAGTGTATTGTTGAATGAACCTGAAAAGACAATGAGAGCCACACCTGTGGTCATTGGAGCAGCAGTATTATTTGCCTTCTAATTATATGAAAGCAATGAAGTGCATACATTGCACTGTCTTATATCAATGCAAAGATAACTTTCAAAGGAAAAGAGTGAAATAATGATCTGGACATTTGGAGAAAAATTACTCATATGAATGAATTAAAAAAAAAATAATAATATTAATGAAAGTAACAAAGGTTTTGAGTAATACTGAAAAGTTACAGTTATTCATCTGATCAGGTTTTAATGAAAAAGAATACTTAATAAAAATATACTTGTAACAGATTTCTGTTACTTTTATAACACAGTAAGAAGCTGAATATTTTTTCACATCTTTTTATATCATATTCCAATATATTTAATTTCTTTTAATTTTCTCTCCTTTTGTCATTAAAACCTTTTTGTATTTCTATAAAAGACTAAAGTGATGATAATTACTTCATCAATGATACGCCTAATAACATTCTCATATTTTTATATAAAATATTTCTTCATAATGTGAATAATTTCTTTTTGCAAAAAACATCCAGATCATTTTTCTATTACTTATTATATTGGATTATCTCTCTCTCTCTCTCTCTCTCTCTCTCTCTCCCTCCCTCTCTCTCTCTCTCTATATATATATATATATCTTTCTCTTTCTCTCTCTCATATATATATATATATATATATATAATGAACATATTGACCAGTCTGAATGAGACAAAACGGCTCATTCAATTCATTTATTTTGTGCAAGATACTTGTTTACGCCAAACAGTCATTCTATTGAAAAAATAATTCTCTACTGTATACTGTTTTTTTTATTTATGGAATAAGAAAAAGATAATACCTTAGATGTTACTGTAATGAATTATTTCTAATATTAAAAGGATTCTTTATAATTGAAATCAGATACATTAGCATTTTTTCTTGTTCATATTGTTTCATTGTATAATTTGCCATCTTTAAGTCAGCCTAATTGTTTTTTTTATTAAAATTTTTATAATGTAAGGTTATTCTTGAAAACACATGTCTAAGATTTTGAAAAAAATAGTGATAATTATCAAAGACATTAAAAGATGCATCTAAAAGTTTCAATTTGAAACTTTAATGAGCCCTGAGGTTAGAGTCTGATTCCTTAAATATATTATAACATAGTCACATTATTTTGATCACTTGATTAAAGATGGCACCATAAGTCATTATCAGTTTACAGATATATAAATAAATGCAAAAACCATTAAACGTTTTTAATAATCATATGTTACCATTGAATTTCCCATAAAAAAAAATTAAATGTTTTCTGAAAATCTCAGCAGAATCCAACAGTTTAATAAGAAAAATCAATAACTGCTATCTGATTTATTATCATTGGTATAAAAAATTAAAAAAAAATCTGAATGCTTATGATTTCTCAATTAAAGCTATATTGATTTAATATTATATAAAGAATGTACATACAATACGAAATGTGGAAAAGTAAATTGTTTATTGTTTGGAACGTGTTTACTTAAAACTATTGATAAGTATCAGTTTCTTATGTTGTTAGAATAGTCAACTAAATATTGGAAAGAAAGAACAGCAAAAACAAATTGATGTGAATGAATAGAGATGTTTCCTCAATTATCACACATTTTCTTTAATTACTATTTACCATTTGTGTACTGGTTTCCTTATCTTTGTTGCTGTTATCCCAACGTTTTGTTAAATAAGCAGCACACCTGCTATGACATGTTAATCTATTCAGTCGGTCGAGTTTAGAGATGAAAACGATATGGGAACTTCTAATTACGGAGAAACTTGAATAAGTTAATAGGTCTCAATAATTCATTCTACCTTGTCCTAGAGACGAATAGTAAGTGTGCAGGTTATCTAGACGTTCTGAGTTCAATCCTAAGCAAAGGCAGCTTTTTAACAATTTAACTGAAAGAATGTTGCAAGACATGAAGAATGGAATAACACAATTTATTCATTCATTTCGTATAAATCAGATGATTCTATTGTTGGCATTGTTTCCCAGATATCTCTCTAGAAATAAATGGGGTACTTACAGGAGGGACCACGTGAAGGTTTGAAACATCCTAAGTGAAAGTGTTTCTGTGGAACGAACAGGATTCGAACTTGGCACACCCAAGTCGTCAGTCCATGTCGTTAACCACTTTGCCACCTCCCAATAAAACAAAGGGTTGATTTTTAAAATTTCATGACGAGTTTGACACAAAATCCTTGAAGAAGGTCAGAATGCCAAATGGCTGAAACGTTGTGATAGCAACAACCAAAATGAGGAAACCAGACGAAAATTTTAAAATAATGATGAAAATTGCCAACCTCAAAATACAGACAAGTATACAGTTTTTAAAACTCAACTGCACATGACACTTACATACATGTGAATATATGAAAATAAATCCTGACTTCATTAGTTTTCAATGAAGATCACATATAGGGATTTACTTATTGTTGGAGACACATTTTGTTTTCTTGTATAGCTGATTGAGAAATATATGTTAAGGCAATTTACATTTTTGTTATTTTTTCCGCAATTTTTTAATATTTGCATAATGAAAGTTGACAATGTGTGGAATATATTAGATTAAATATTTAAGGCACTTGTTTGCATTTGAAAATATTACATTTTGATATTATGCAATAAAATAATATACATATCTGTCTTTAAAAGTATGAGTTTCTTGTTGATACTATATAACTAAGTATAATTCTTTAAGTATGTTTGTATTATTACACGGACTGTAACCAGTGCCTTAGACGTTAGACTGCTGCTGGCTTCCAAGCGCATACAGGCATTCAGTGTTACAAAATTAGTATACAATTATTTTTTCTTATTATAAAAAAATTAAATCTTAGTTATGAAAAAATATATCAGCATATTTTTAACATGTTGGTTCATGCAAAAATATTAATATAAGATGCAAGCATCACACAATACTGAGACTAAAAACATCCACCAAAAATACATCTGAAAATGTTTCAAATAAATATGAAGTGCAACATATGTTCACAGGAAAACCTTTTCTTTAAGTACATTTGTTTTATAAATAACGCCTTAACCTTTTATTGGTAACATAATTAGGATGCAGGAAAAACATCTGATAATGTAAATTGTTATATTGCTTAATTCACTCTCCAAACGAACTAGAAGTAAATCATATTTTGACTTCATCAATTCATTCAAATTAACTGAGATTAAATTTACATTAAATGTAAATAGAAATTACAACATAAGCAAATTGAACGTCCGTAGCGACTTGAATCTTGAACCCAGTGTTAAACTTGCTTTTAATATATATGATACAACATGTGATCCAGTAGGGCACACACTAATTGTTTATTGTAACTTGCTTTTAATATATATGATACAACATGTGATCCAGTAGGGCACACACTAATTGTTTATTGTAACTTGCTTTTAATATATATGATACAACATGTGATCCAGTAGGGCACACACTAATTGTTTATTGTAACTTGCTTTTAATATATATGATACAACATGTGATCCAGTAGGGCACACACTAATTGTTTATTGTAACTTGCTTTTAATATATATGATACAACATGTGATCCAGTAGGGCACACACTAATTGTTTATTGTAACTTGTTTTTAATATATATGATACAACATGTGATCCAGTAGGACACACACTAATTGTTTATTGTAACTTGCTTTTAATATATATGATACAACATGTGATCCAGTAGGACACACACTAATTGTTTATTGTAACTTGCTTTTAATATATATGATACAACATGTGATCCAGTAGGGCACACACTAATTGTTTATTGTAACTTGTTTTTAATATATATGATACAACATGTGATCCAGTAGGACACACACTAATTGTTTATTGTAACTTGCTTTTAATATATATGATACAACATGTGATCCAGTAGGACACACACTAATTGTTTATTGTAACTTGCTTTTAATATATATGATACAACATGTGATCCAGTAGGGCACACACTAATTGTTTATTGTAACTTGCTTTTAATATATATGATACAGTAGTGCACACACTAATTGTTTATTGTAATTTCTGATTATCCATATTATAATCACTCTTTAAAATGAGTCTATAGTGGAATTGGAGTCTTTTCTTTCTAAGGAAATTATATACACAAGCACAAATATGTAATGGTGGAAATATAGTAAAAATAAGTGATTAAAACGATCACATCACTACTATAGCTACTACTAATCAGTAAATGAACAAAATCGTGAAATAATAGTCAATTTATTTGCTACAAGACAATTCAATTATTGAAGAACAAAATTTATGAAACTTGTTTTATTCTTTTTCCATTATCTTTTAAGACATTTGATGATAATAAATATTGCCATCTATTTTTTGGCTGAAAAAAGAAATTCCAAAGTTACAAAGATGAATTTCTATAACTAAGATGAAATTGTCTAAATGGGACATTTGCTTGACTAAGAGTGTATTTTCTTTTATCATTTATTTAATTTACTAAATTTGTTTTTAGTATATTTTATAATTTTATGTCAAAAAGTAGCT
Source organism: Sepiola atlantica (assembly GCA_963556195.1). Classification (NCBI taxonomy): domain Eukaryota; kingdom Metazoa; phylum Mollusca; class Cephalopoda; order Sepiida; family Sepiolidae; genus Sepiola; species Sepiola atlantica. The sequence goes on along the minus strand of OY744525.1, from coordinate 71,308,536 downwards.
ATAACAGTGAAGAAGCAAGAGTTATCTATTTACAAAAGAACAAATAAATATTTAGTTTTTTCTTCTTCTTCATCTAGACATACGTTGTAAGATGGCGTCAGAATGGACATGACATTGCTTCGGATGATAACTAGGAAAATGCACTGGAACATTCAAGTGGCCCCTCGGGGTGAGTTATCTTATTTGTCTAACAAAATAATCATGTACTTATTTTCCATGTAATTACAGTTGTAGTTTATGTGTGTGTGTATATTGGCACAAATATTATTTAATTACAGCCATATAGTTTGGTATTAATGTGTAATTTATGGCATTGTGTAGTACAATTAAGTACTAATAGTTTAAAATTTCTATATAGTAGTTTAACTATTTTCATAATGAAATTATTTTTGTTAACTTTAGATTCAATCTTAAAAATGAGAGTCATCCATTTATAAATCTCACTATATTTAATTGATACACGTTTCTTTCAGGAAAATAAATAAAATAAAATAAAATGAAAATATATCAATTTCAAAGTAATGTCAGACAGATTATTTAATACATCGATTCTTAACTGGCGGATTGTGAAACCTTATCAAGCCACACATCATGTACTATAGCTAAATGTTTTCATATTATAGACATTTTTTATTAGAAAATACATTAAATCTTAAAAAATATGAAGAATATGATTACCAAAGTCCACATTTATAATTAAGTTGGTTATATTTTATATCTATTAAATTTCTCACTGAGTTTTGTTTGTGTCTGAATGTCTATCTGTGTATGTCCATGTGTCTGCATGAATATGAATGCGAATTTGTGGAGAGTCTATTAATTTAATTGGTCAGTTTATGTCTTGGTGTGAGGAAGCTATTAGGTTGTTAGAATCTGACTTCAAAGGATTAGATATATCTCTTATATATCGTGTACTGTTAACTACGACCTAGCAAATAGCAGTGAACCAATAGCTGTTAAGACAAGCACAAAGCATAAAACACTTTCTTTGATAGAGTTATTCTATGTAAACTATTTAACCACTTAAAGATAAAAGATATCGTTTTTGGAAGAGAGTTGAAAAAGAAATGGATGGATGTGATACAACAGATTTATTTTTTAGCATTTCAAAATCTAAATTAAGGAAGCAAAGCTAAGACATATCATATTGCCCGTTTCATCTAGTTGCATGGCATGGCATGAACCGTGAAAGAGATAATTTCACTTCATCAAAAATATCTAGAGAGACTCTACAATGCATGTTGTAAGCTGGTTTCCAGTGGCTTAATTCTACAAGATAAATATATTGGTTGACACCATAGCTCTTAAAAAGACCAAGTTAATTAATGAGAAAAAATGAAATGTTATTAATACTTTTATAACCTGAACTTTTAAAATAAAATAAAACATAAACAATTTTACTAAGATCTCATTATACATTTCACGATTTTGTTATTTAAAAACTTAAAAACCTGTTATAAACCAGTATCAGTTTAAATTGGATTTTCAATTAGGCGACATTGATACAGATTTTAAATACAGAAGCAATTTCAGCTGGAGTTTTTTTTTTACAGACATCTTTATTGAAAAAAATTACCAAAAACATCTTCATCGAAAGACACTGTTTAAATACTAACATAAAAGGCTTCCTTGCTTTTCATTCTAAAGCCTATGTTCAATTATATGAATCATTTCAAATGTGTAACAAGGTAAAGATTTCCCACCTTTTATATACTGGTATGCTATACTGATACGTTGAAGTAACTAGATCGTTAAAATCTACTTGCATATCTTGTACAGCAGTGACACAAAGAAAGAAACAAATATCCCCTTCACTAGCCCATGTGAAGTCCCCCAAGAATATAAAAAGCAACAGCATCTAGAAATTAAGCAGTAAGATTTTTGATGTCCTGACTTTAACAACGCTTCATGTTTTCACCTACTCTTGGCCTTTTGGCTAAGATCAAAGTGTAGTATCTGTTCCAATGGATACTGCACCCCATGGACTGGTATTGTCTTGGCCTTCGGGGCTTGATTTATGCCGGTCTATGGGTCTGTCCTGTGCAGTTCTAGGAGGTCCACCCTCCCAGGCTTCGCCTCCCCTCTTTGGGGAGGAGTAAGTTTATTGCTTACTGCCTGAGGCGCCCCTACCGGGGAATGCCGACGGGGCTGCCCAGGCAATTTTTAAACCCCACTTTCACGACCCGCTCTTGAGTCACATCTTACTTGTGGGAGTAAGATAAAAACTGGCCTTGTGCCTAACTCCTGAAGAGGAGTAAATCAATACTCATCCACCGACCCATTGCAGGCCACCACTGACTTCGAACACTCGTTCGATATGACACCCTCTTTCACTCTAACACACCTCACCTACCCAGGTGTTGCTCCCCTCAAAGAATATTTAAATATCCATTTTTCGTCTTCCCTTTTTTGGAGATGTTACAAGATGAACATCCGGTGTCTCACTACAAATTAGCTCCTCAAATGTCAATAAATGTGAGAGATTACAGTAGTTTGATGCATTATTAAATCTATAATATGAAAAAAATTGTTTTAAAAGTATTTTTGGATAAATATTTATTTGCTGAATTGCTTTAATTTAATATAAAGTTTTGATGTGTAACTGGTTCAAGAGAAAAATTTCTCCACCATAGTTGCACTAAGAATGTATTTAAATTGCGTTTCTATTGGTTCACGTGAATGAGGTATCTATATAAGCAATGTAATTGCATTGGATTGTTATATTGTATTCCTATTAACAGTATTCTAATATATAGTTTAATTTCTTTTTCAAGATTTTAGTTTGTTTAGCCTGTTTCTCAGCCAATAATCTTTCTTTCACTTCAAGGTTTAAAAGTTTTCACTTATCTTTTTCAATAGAAACAATCATGTTATTTTGTAATTCTGTTATCTAAGACCACTTTAATGACCCCATGTATTTTAGCAAAACCGAAACATTTGCTTATATTTCACATACTATTTCTCCTCAATCTATTTCTTATAACACTAACATATCAGTTAATAAGTTCCTGACCTGACATATAGATATCGCTACTAATAAAAAATCCATATGATTTTTATAAAGTATTAACCTTCAAATGGCACGTGTCAACATTTGAGCCCAATCGGATTATTAGTTTACAAAATTGCAGTTATTTAACTTCTACTGTTTTCAAAAGAATGGAAAAATCTGAATTTCGTGTGTTAATAAAGCATTGCTTTCTGATGGAAAAAATACTTTTCAAGCAAAACAATGGCTTGATAAGTGTTATTCAGACTCTGCTTAAGAAGAGGTATGCTGCTTTTAAATGCTGCCGTACAGACGCAAATGATGCTGAATGCTCATGTCGCCTAAATTCGACAGTTGTACCAAAAAGCATAAAAAAAACGTCAACAAACTCGCTTTGGCTAATCGTAAATTGAAGTTGCATGACATAGCATAGGAATTGAAGATATTATAAGGCAGTGTATTCACCATTATGTATGGACATGAAAGCTGTGTTCAAAGTAGGTGCAACGTTTGCTCACAGTTGATAAAAACAAGAACACATCAGTGTTGTTTGCAACTGTTTCAATGCAAAAAAAATAAGTTTTTACATCAATATATGATAATGGATGAAACATGAATCCACGACTTCAACAGCAGATAAAAGCCGTCCAAAGCAACCAAAGATGCAAGCATCAGAAGGCAAGGTTTTGACCTCTATATTTTGGGATCTGAAGGTATTTTGTTCATCGATTGCCTTTAGAAAAGCAGAACCATCAATAGCGAATATTATATAGCATTATTGGTATGTTTGGCGTCAGAGATCACCAGAAATCGGCCACAAATGACGGAAAAAACCCCAAGACAATGCACTGTCACAAGTCGATCACAAAACAAGATAAATTACATTTTGAATTGCTTCCACACCAACCCTATTCTCCAGATCTTAACCCGGCCGTTTGTAAACCTAAAAAGAATGCTCAAGGGAAAGACATTTGGTTCCAATGAAGAAGTGATATCGGAAACTAAGGTGAATTTTAAGGCCTATGACAAATCGTTCTACAAAAAGGATATCAAGTTGTTAGAGAAGCGTTGGAATCAGTGTATTACTATAGAAGGAGACTATGTTGATGAGTAAAGTCGAATTTTGCTTAATAGTTGTTGTTTTCTAGTTAGGCCTGGGACTTATTGAATTACCAAGGAACTGTGCTTCGGTAACTACAACATTCATACATTCAAATATATAAAACTAGCTATTATACCGACGTTGACCAGAAGTTTTGTTTATTTTCATTTTTGTTTTACTTCTTTTTGTTACCGATGCCGTTTGTTTTGGTTTTTATCAAATTATTATTTTATTTTTAATAGGATTTTGAATGTTACATTTCATTATTACGGTATTCCTTGGACATTGAATTATTAATGGAACTAAATTGTTATAAAATTATAACTAATTTTGTTAAGGTAATGTTGTTTTAATCTCTATTTATAAGATTCCAAGACTTTCAGTCTTTTCATACATGAGGATTTGCTAAGAATGTTAAAGCCGGAAATTATTTTCTATCCGACAGTTGAAATACCTCCAAATTCCTTTTAGATTCTGAAGGGTCACAATGTAATTTTTTAACTATTAGCAAAAGATTAAAATGTCTGATTTGTTAAAGAAGAAACCGAACTGCATCCTGGTGGATTTAATTATGTAATTAAATTATTTTTAAACTGTATTTTTAAAAAGTTATTTTTGTTATTTTACACTAGTGCATGTTTTTTTCAATAAATAATAGATAAATAGGGAATTGATAAAATATCCAAAAATATTAAAAGGAATAGTAAATAAAATATATATAAAAAAGATACGAAAAAAACTAAAAATATAATTTTTCTTTTGTATTATTTGGAGTATTCAGACTACTATTCTCATCTTGGCTGTTATATTCAACGTCTGACATTCTTCAGCTATATCTTTTCGAACTTCGGAACTTTTTAGTCAAACTGTATAAGCTATAAGCATGTTGACACACTGGTTCACATAGGATCACTAAAGTTAAGTTGCGTTGAGCCTGAACAGTATTATATGTATGATCATTTGGGAAGATAAGGTGCTGTATGTAAAAGAAATCTCCTTTAAATGAATCTATAAAATCAATCGTATACAAAAAAATGAACGGTTTTAGCATAAAATGACCTAACGATGGTTTACATGCCATAAAATCAAACAATCAACAATTATATCGAACTTGGGAACTTCTACGTAATTTCAAACTGAACCCTTTATTTAATCCACATCAGTAGATTATTAGAACAATCAGAATAAGAAAAGTCTATCCCTGTGGATAGAAATAAAGGGTTCAGTTTGAAATTCCATTCTGGTTCCCGAACTGAACATAAAGATTCACAAGTTTAAAAAGAGGCACCAGAAAAAGGTTGGAGGTTACATCGGCTGAAACGTTGTCAATATAATAAATAAGATGAGAATAGTAGTCCGAATAATCCAAATTATACAAATTATCAATCCTCATCAAAAAGAATTCCGAAACAAATGTTAGCTTTATAATATAGAAACAGATAATCTCATTATATTATTTTAAATGTTATTTTTAACATATGAAAGTAAAAGAAAAGAGGGTGAATGAGTTTCTGCAAGCCATAATCAAGACGAGCAGTATTCCATTTTAAAAAAAGTCGTTGTTAATCTGTAAAATTTGAGTATTTTATCTTATCAAAGTGGTAGGATATGAGAGATCTAATCATCTATTGAGCAACAAATTAAAGAATTTTATTTGTGTGCATTGTACAAAAATTGTATGAATTAAGCCATAATCATATTCTATAATATGCAAGAGGAATATCAAGTAAACATAAAATCACAAAACTGATTTCTATCACCTTTCATGTAAAATTAGTTCAAACAAATATTAGTCACGTTTGCTCAGTGTTGACACTTCACTGATCGCTAGAATGACTGATCACTAAGAAAAAGATGAAAGAAAATCAAAACAAATCTTATGAAAAATAGTTAATCAATGAAATCTGTACAAATTTCCAAATATCTTTACTATTTCTCTTCTAGTTCACTTCAGAAAATTTGCCAAACTCAATGTTTTTCACATTAAGATTTAAAAAGAGAAATCGATAGTTCACTCATGTTAATTTAGCTGCAAGTCATCAGAGTTTTCTTGTGACCATAACAAGAGAGAATTACTCCTTTTGTAGAGTCATTTATAATTTTCAATTATCCTTTCTGAAAGATATTCTTCAATTATAACTCTTTTGACTATAGGAAGGAAATATATTTATTGTTAATATATTTTAGATAGATTTAAGGGGAATGTTTCCAATTTTAAATATCTTGGAGATATCCTAAATAGTTCTGGAGAGTGCAAATGTGCAGTGATCGGTAGGATGAAAATAGCATGATTAGATTTCAACTCATTGTTCGAGCTGTTGTGTCAGAAGGACATAAAAAGTAAGATCAGAGAACAGTCGTATACTGCCTGTATCTGATCTGTTCTTCTGGATGCATCTGAGATACAGACTATGGAGTCCAATTCCATAGCCTGTCTGAAATGATCTGACAAGAGCAAATTCGTCAATGGAAGAGTTGGGGGGGGGTGCATAGATGTGAAGGAAGATATTCGAAGCAGAAGATTAAATTGGTTCGGTCAAGTGCAAAGGATATCTTGAGCAGATCTAAGAAAATTAGTTTTAATGGAGGTAGGTGGTCCACAAAAAGTAGGTAGATCTCGAAGGTTTCGGAAACAGTCGGTGGCTAAATACATGGAACTGTTTGGATTGCCGAATAAAGATGCAAGTGATAGAAAATTGTGGGAACAACAAATGAAGATGTCTAGCCTCATCAAGGGAAGGATTTCAAACTAGAAGAGGATAGCTGGCATACTCATTCCAGGATGAGTTCATAATACTTAAATATGTTTGGGCCCTTTAATAAAAGCAAGAGGCCGGTCCAAAAATACTTCAAAGTACCCAAAAACAATAATATGGTAAGAACTATATAAAAATGCAGCTTTCTCCAGCAGGATTAAAAACAAGGCCTGGCACAGGGCGGATTTTGGATCAACGGCTATTTAGACATATAAAATCAATGTGCTTGACAATTCTCGAAAGGCAGTTCTTTAATGAACAAATATTTCTGATATTTCAAAGATAACTGTAGAAGAGGGCTGGTTGTCTACACTTGATTTCACTTTGTTTTAATGAAGGAATACTGCTGGAATATGTGCACCATCAGTGTGACTCTAAATTATTTCTTTGCGCAGGTGTCTGTCTGCCTTGATGAAACTGTTAACCAGACTCAAGATCAAAATTAAGGTACTGATGGGTTATCTTATGAGACTGCTTTTTGGCAGATATCTGTGTGACTGAACAGACCTATTTAGGAATCAAACTATTCAGCCCAAGTTTAGAGGGATGGAAAAATGGTGGCATAAACATTGCTCACTTAAATATATCTTGGATGAACTATCGCATTCATCTGGACATTCCAATTTACAGTCGAAACAAATACTGGAAAATAATCCCTTTTAAACTGGTGACGTGGAACATAACTCCATTGAACACTAGCAGTAAAAGACATCAGCATCAGACTACACTGATTGCAGTGGAACATAACTGCTACAATATTGACATCACTGCACCCAGTGAAAGCAAACTCCTGGATGAGGGCTTACTGAAAGAGGACACTTAAATCGTTTTTCTGCAGGAGAACAATATCAGCATGGTGTGAGTTTTGCAATAAATAGCAGCTTTCTACCAAAATTCACTGAAGCATTGATTGGCATAAGCAAAAGACTCCCATCACTCAAGATACCTCTGGGTAAGAAACTCTATGCCACACTATTAAATACATATATTCTAACTTTACCATCAAAGAATGATGTAAACCGTTTATATCAGTCACTAAATTAAGCTCTCTGTTGTACCTAAGAAGGACTTGTCGATTTGAATACCAAAGTGGGGAAAGAACATAAGGTTTGAAAAGGTGATATTTGGCATTAGGAAAGTCAATACTAATGGTCTGTGGCTACTCAGCCTATGCACTGAGCAACCATCACAAACACATTCTTCCAATTAAAACATAAGTACAAAGCATTCTGGATCCACTCATGCTACTATCATTGATACTTGTTAAATTATTGTAAGGCAATCTGATATAAAATACGTCTTGTTCACTCTTCAATGAGGGATACTGAGTGCTGGGCAAATCACTGACTCATCATTGCCAAGCTCCAGTTAAAATTTGATCTCTCGTGGTCATGAAAGAGAGGGTTTGACCAGATCCACCTAAAGATAAGGCCTGTTGGCCTGGCATTTATTTGTTTACATCACATTTACTAGATCCACGATTTGCCTTTTTTTATTTATTTTTTATTCATGCTTGGTTTGACTTAGTCTTTTAATTATTAGATATTTTTTCAAAACGCCCCCCCTCCCGAACCGACACAAAAAATTATCTGTCCATGCCTTGTTCCAAATTGTAAAAGCAATGATAAAAATGGGTCAAACGTTCATGTATTTTCTTTTCCAAAAGATAAAGATTCATTTTAGAGATTGAAGCGTTCAGTTAAAAGGGAACATGTTAATGCAATTAAATTCATATATGACGCTGAATAAATTTAAGTATTCGACTGAAATGATGGTATTTTATTTGTTGTTATATAACTGCTCTCCTACTTGTAGGTAATCTATATATTACTAAAACTTTGATGCTGTTATTATCTTGATTGTCACTGTGCACACTTCTCATATGTACATGGATGTTTAGGTGATGTGAGGAAGAGCTAATGATGTAAACAAAAGGCAAATAAGAAGAGATGGTGGGAGTAATGGAATGATGTAAATAATCATAAACGAGAGAGAGAAAGGGGAAAAAATCACAAAAGAGTTTCCTCAATATTTAGAAATAAAAAAATGTGTGAATGACGTAAAGAAAGCATGAATAATAAGATAATTAGTGAGAGGAATGGGATGATACAAATAACTAAAAGAGACAGAGAAAGTGTTGAGAGACAAGAAAAAAAGGAAGAGAGAGGAGACAGAGAAGGAAAAAGAGAGTCTATTATGACATAACAATGTAGACTCATATTTACATTTTTATGTAAATGCCATGTTATTCAAAATGGTATGTTTTATATATTTCCAAATATGAAAACATTTTGGAATTTCCAAATATTTATGAAAACTTTTTGAAATTTCCATAAGTCTCCATAGGTATTTGGAAATTCCAAATGGTTTTCATAGGTATTTGGAAATTCTAAATATTTGGAAATTTCAAAAGGTTTTCATAAATATTTAATAATTATATATATATATATATATCTATATATATATATATATATATATATATAAAGATTAGATTGGTAGAATGAAATCCAACAGTGCTCAATTATTTAAAGTTATTAATCCCTGAATAATGTGTGCTTGGCACAGAAACACTTGTTAATCGGTTTAGGCTGATTTAATGTTTATATGAATTTTGTTTATAAAGCTCTACTTTGTATTGAACACTTTTGTAAAAAATATTAGTTTAAGTTTATTTTATTAGCATATTTGAAGTTGATTAATGGAGCCCAACAAAACCTTTGATTGTATATTCATATCCCGTTATGAAGTCCAGATATTTTCCCTTCTTATTTGACTCAACCTATAGCTAAAATGCACTAAAAACAACTGGCTTGATCAACAAATATAAGTAAATGCATGATGTTCTCAAAGTTTTGTCATAATTAAAATCATGAATTAGATAGTATCTAAAGTCCACCATTTTGTCCCTTCAGAAACTTCATGCCATGGAATCCTAATAATTTTTATAATATCGTCACTGTAAAAGTCATTTCTCTTACAAATCTTGCAAGGTAAAATTTTCTTTAGTTCTTCAAATTTTTAATGAATACACTATTTGAAAATTACTAATCTTAGGAAAACAAATGTTTTCCCAACTTTGTAGGAGTTGCAGAAAACATGAACATATTTTATATTTGATGGACAATACTAAATGTAAAAAAAAAACAGATAAACATTGTTTTTGCAATAAACATTGTAATCCACTGAAATTATACATCATACATTTATGTCTATAATCTGGGATAGCATTCCTGAATAAAGATGGCAAATTGACAGAAGGAACATTCAATGACCTAGACTATTCTAATTGTGGAATTTTAGAACTAATGAAATAATGCATAGAAAAATTGAAAATTACATGTATATTACCGTCTAATTTCAAAACAGATCATCTTGGGACAAGATCTGGCCATTACCATCACCTTAGTGGGGATCAATATAATATTTCTATAAATTAAGTGTTCAAATGTGAAACAACACTTAGAATGTTTTCAGTTTTAAAACTTAGCCTGACATTTAATAAATAAAGTATTCCTTTGAAGAAGCTAACTTGGATGAACTGAAAGAGGCGTAACAGGTAGATGTTTATAAATTTAAGAGAGATGTAACAGATGATGATGATGTTGATCAGTGCAGATGTGTTATTGTTATAATATACATAACATGATAATATTAACCCATTCTTCTTGTTCGTATTGATTTTGTGTTTTGTTTTTTACATAAAAGAAATTATGCGTTTTTATTTTTTAATTAGGAAAAAATATGTTTTAAATAAAAACAATACGAACCACAACCATAAATAAATAAATCATCATTTTCTTCAAAAAACTAAATTGTGTTGAACTAATATCGAATGTCAGCACTTAATACCTCTAAACTAAGAAATTAACACCGATTTAAAACAATAAAAATATAAACAACTCGATTGCAGAAAATCTTCCCTTAATTGTAAAATGAAAAAAAAAACCAAAAAAACTTAAACACTTTGGTACTGCTATTGTCCTATGAAATGAAGATTGAATTGAAAAAATGAATTAAAAAATAACTTTTTTTCATCTTTTATTGATCTCAGATGTTAATCATAAATCGTTTTGTAACTGTGCCAAGACGAATAATTTGAAGAAAATTAATGTTCTATTCTAAGTAATTCGAATACAAAAGAGTGTCTACATAATGTCAGAGGCCACCATTAGCGTGTTTTGTGAGGCAGGATTCTTTTTTTTTTTAATTATGTCTTATGCATCATATTATCGTTTAGAGATTTTGTTTATGTCTAAGACAGAATTATGATGGGATTTTTAGTTGCAAATATTTTCTCCAAACTGTAAATTCTAAAAAGTTCTTCACAGATCTAAAAGGTTAAAAAAATTATACAAATATGAAATCTAAAACGTTCAAAGTGGACTAAAAGAATTTCAAAAAGTCAACCTTGGAAAATATATTTGGAATAGACAGCCACCCACCTCTTACACATCGACTAATTTACAACACTATATACTTAGGGCGAAAAGAGACCAAATGGAGAGTTTTGATACACAGTAATTTGAATCCATATCCACTAGACATATCAGCAACTTTTCCTATGCTATGGACAAATTTTCAAAGACACAAATAAAAAACGCTTAAAGTTTAAATTTAAACACAATTGAAACAGTTAAATCGAAGTAGGTTTGGCCAAAATAACGAAAATAGATACGATGGAGTTTAATCTTTTATGAATAATTCCAATTCCAAACCATGTTTTTACATTTATTTTAGCATTTTCTCTATTGAAGAAAGCATAAGATTTTGAAAAGAAAAATAGTAATAAATTTAACCAACATAGAAAAGATGCATCTTAAATATTTGTTTAATGTTTTTATTTTAGAAAAGATAAAAAAGTTATTTTACAGCCATTTTTAGCAAAAATTAATTAGCCGTGATGTTCTTGTCCTTAAGGTTTCACTTTAAAGAATCTTCGTGGGTTAGTCTACCTATGCTACTCTACTGAGATCCATCTTTGAGTTTGAAGTAGAGAATCTGCCATGATAGTTTCTAATTTTCTAGCTTGTTCATATGGCATATCCATCACAAGTTCTTTTGGATGAGAATTTTATACACGCTGAAAGGGTTGACTTGGCCTAGGATGTTCTTGTTGGAAACAAAGTCCCACCACTTAATATGCTAAATTCGTCGCAGATGCCACATTATGTATGTATTTAACTTGTGAGTCGTAACTCTATATACCTGTGATGTTTCTGCACCATAGATCAGCAATTACTTCTGATTTTATTGGGATTTAAAATATGTTAAATGACACAGAATTATGATGATTCTCGAAATTGGATCAAATTTCAATCATTTTACACAACTCTCTGTCTCTCATGGCCTCCGTTCAGTCTGAAGTAAGTATTGCACAATCCTCAACCACACCTCTCCTGAATCGGCACTTCTCGAATCCAATGGTAAAGAGAAATCCGGGATGACTGGAAACAATGGTGATATAAGCGGAGAGCACATACAGCACCTGGTATTCCCAAATGGTCACCCATTTTAGTACTGACCAGGTTCAATGTCGCTTAACTTTGGTGATCTGTCGGGAACCGGTGTGTCAAGGTGATTATGCCGTATATTACACTCCCTAATGGAGGCTTATCCCCATAAAATTAACATATTTCTAATTCCATATGTTCAGTTGTGGCATCTATTTATGAACAGATTTTACCCAGCATTATGGTTTTGACCGTTTTAAAGTATTTTAGGGTTAAAAAGTTTTGTACTGATGAACCTAACCTGTGAGGGATATTTCTATGTACATATATTCATATGAGAGACATGTGTCCCCTTTACTTTTTCTTCACACAAGAGAAAAATTATATACAATGTTAGATTAATACGGAAAATCCAGCTCCCTAAAAAAGACCACTCTTAGCTGAGAACAAAAATATCATGTATACTCCCATTCATACTCTCTCATGAATAAGGGCACCTTAGATAACAGGCAATAAATACATACCCCCTCCAAAAGGAGGAGGTAATTCCTGGGAGGATGGCCTCCTAAAACCGAAGGAATACTAAATTTTTATTCTAGCCAAAAAGTCAGGAAAATATGAGACATGTGTCTGCTTGTTTGTTTTTCAGTCAATCTGTGTCAGCTAACTACTTTTAGATTATATGACATGAACTTGAAATTTGGTATGAATCACCCTCACCTATGCCAAGGTTATATAAATATTCATTTATTTTTCTTATAGCGCTAAATATTTAATCTCTGTTTTTAATAAGATTGAAACCATAACTAAATGATGCAACAGTTTGCTGATTTTCAAAACTTGAGTAAATTTTGATCATTTTAAGACTCTAAGACTTTACTACACACAATTAAAATTGAGCCTATAACTTCAATCGAAGCCATATTTTCACACACTTTTTATCACAGCAGTGTTTTTGATAGTTTTAAAGAAGTTTAGGATCAGGACATACCTTGAGTCAGACCTCTTGCGCTTTTGAATTTTGAGAAGGATAGAATTCTTTTATCACTGTTATGACCTATGATTAAAATATCCCAAGTAACTTGCTGATTTTAAATATGTCATTGGTTTTTCTAGGACATCAACTGTTGAAAATTGTCGTGTGGACACATACATATACAAACATCTTTGCCATATGGATATAAATAAAGAGACAGAGAGAAAGAGACAAACAGATATAGATATACACATTTATATATACATATAAACGCACACATATATATCATTTCACAAATACAAATTACACATTGACATGAAAACAATTTGCATACATACACCAATATTGTAATAGACATATACATACCCACACATATGCATATATACAAATATACATACACCTAACGATATCGACAAAAACAAACAAATGTACAGAACCAAAGAGACAAACCTACATACCTATACAAACACCATATATAGAAATACATATATGTACACTACCAATCAAAAGTATTTGGCGGTCCTCAAAAAATGTTATTTCTCAAGCTAAAAGTGTTATTTTTAATGAAACCAATTAAGCATCGAAAAGGTTTTATTTATTATGCTAGTTACAAATCTTTCTGAGCTATATTTAATACAAATTAAACCAAAAATACACAAAAACCTTCTTAAACTTTTGAGTCATTAAAATGACCTCCTTTGACCACTATCACTGCTTCACAAATTCTTGATATTTTTTCCATAAAAGACTGGAGGTGAACTGAAGCTAGTTCTGCCCAGCTTTCCTGCAAGAGTTGCTAGTGATGAGCCGCACTTGTGGGTTGTTTTGTTCAAACTTTTCGGTCAAGTTCATCAAACATCAGTTCAATGAGATTTAAGTTTGCTGATTGTGCTGACATCAGTTAAAGCACATTCTATTCCTCTTTACTTTTAATGTACCTCTGACAGAATTTACTAGGATGCTTTGAGTACTTATCTAGCATAAATCATTGACTCACAAGCCACGTTCCAGACGGAACCACATAATTCTGTAGTATGCTGCAATAGCTAGTCTAATTCAATTTGCCCTTCACTTGGTGCAGATCCAGACTCGAAAATGTTCAAAAGCACCCATCTCCACACACACCATAATAGAGCCTCACCCATATTTTATGGTTGGTGTTATACAGGAGGCTGCAGCTCTTTCACCAACTCTTAACTTATTTGACCCAAAGATTTTGAACTTTGATTCGTCAGTCCAAAGGACTTTATTCCTCTGTGCTATTGCCCAGTCTTTATGCACATTGGCAAACTGGAGGTTTTTCACTATTTTGCTTCCTCAACAGTGATTTCTTGACAGCAATTCTGCCATGTAGGCCAGCTTCACAGAGTTTTCTCCTCACAGTAAATGCTGAGACAATTTTTTCCTGACATTGGTTCAGTTGTGCAGTGATGTTTGAGTCTTTTGCTATATAAGCTGGTAGCTCTGATGAAATTGTCCTCTGCTCTTGTTGTTGCTTTTGGTCTACCAGCCATACTTTTGGTCTTGTTTTGTCACATTCTCTGAGATCTCCTAAGAGAAAAATCTACATGTTTTTTTGAATTTTGTTGACAAAAATATTTTGATTCAGAAGAAAATTGAAATCTTAGGTTTTAACTTAAACAAAATAAGGATAATAAATATCACTACTAAGGTATATTGACAGCATAGGTAAGACAGGTAGTATGTAAAAAGTAGAAATTCAACAGAATATAGTCTAATGTGAGTTCAAGTAATGGTAGACTGTAACTTTTACAAAACGTTTTGTTAATGCTCAGTAAGGACTAAAGAAAACAAAACGTCTTTAAATAAATTGTTATACTAAGGTCAACGCTACTGGGGAAAATGTGTATTTAGTATAATAAATAAAACTATTGTAGTACTTGTCTCATTAAAATAACATTTTTAGGATGAAACACTTTGATTGGTAGTATATATATATATATATATATATATATATATATATATATATATATATATATATAACATATATACAAAAAAAAATTACCTGGCATATACATACCTACAAATAGATCAATAAATTATAACATAAATATAAGTATAACGTGAAATAGAAATATCTCACACAAACACACACACACACACATACACATATATATATATATATATATATATATATATATATATTATATATATATATATATATATATAATTAGTTCATGGAAATGTGGATAAGCAAGTCAACATGCTAGTAAAAATAAGGACACAAACACATCATTAAAGCTGGACCAAGATATTTCGACCGATAGGTTCAACCATATTCGTTTGGTAAAATGGGCTTCCTGTCGAGTTCTCTGAAAGAAAGCCCATTTTACCAAACGAATATGGTCGAACCCATCGACCAAAATATATTGGTCCAGCTTTAATGATGTATTTGTGTCCTTATTTCTACTAGCATGTTGACTTACTTATCCACGTTTCCATATACTAATTTTCCATTTTGTCTGAAATTTTATTTCATATTTACTCCCTCATATCTATATATATATATATATATATATATATATATATATATATATATATATATATATATATATATATTTTTCACTTATAAAATAGATCATTCAGTGAAGACCGGGGTTGTTCCAATAAAAAACAAGCTCGATGATACTCGATTACAGAGTACAGAGCATTTATATGTGATTTTATGAAGGCTTACCAAAGCATTCCTTTCAGGACACCAATGATCACCATTAAAGATATTTTTTCTTACAAATACTATTTATTCAAATTAAATGTTTTTTCCTACACGTGTTGGTAGTGAAACACGTGTAGGAAAAAACATTTAATTTGAATAAATAGTATTTGTAAGAAAAAATATATTTAATGGTGATCATTGGTGTCCTGAAAGGAATGCTTTGGTAAGCCTTCATAAAATCACATATATATATATATATATATATATATATATATATATATATATATATATATATATATATATATATACTAGAAAAAATGTGACGTTTTGGGTCACTCATTGAAGTTGGATTAGATTATTTTGATCAGGAAAAAATGAGTTCGCAAACTCACTAAAATAAAGACGAATTTCAAAATTAGTCTCTTTCTGTTCACTATATCTCTCTTTATTTCTTTTTTCTCCAGCTATGGGTTAAATAGTATTCTTACTTCTTGTGATATGCCCTATTGTTTATAATGGACTATTCCAATCTACTGTTTTATAGTTAGTTTTATTACCTTTGAATGTTAATAAACACACATGGTGGAAACAAGATTGTTAGAAACTGTATAAAATATGAACAGAGGCTCAAACAACATCGAATGAGAGAGGGTGAGAGTAATAGACAGAAACTTACTAAAAGATGAGTGATTTGATGAATAAATTTTAAATTACGGCTAATTAGAACAATTAAAATGGTGTGTGTTTCAAACATAACCCAATCTAAATACCAAATGATATTTTAACATGTATTTTGTGTCATTAAATTATGTATAAAACAGCTTTAGGGTAACAAACGTTGATTAAGTCAGCTTTACCATATATTCTCAAATATACACAGATACACCCTGAAACATACATGTACACACCTACACATATAATAAAAATGTATAGAATAGATACATAGCTGCATTCATTATAGTAATATTTATTATTTGAACCAATGAAAATCCTTCTGTATGTTTAAAAATGACTGCTATTTCTTATCTTTGATTTCAAAGATTTTGCTTTTCAGGGAAGCTTATTATGGCTAATTTACATTAATATATAAAAAGCATAGATCATCTAGACATCTACAAATGATTGATTGTCTAATAATTTTTCCATTTTATAATTGGTATTAAGTTTTGCTACTTTAGCTTCCAGAAATAATTAAATAATCAAATATCACTTCTGTATCGGTTGTTGCTGAAAGAGAATTTATGGTTATTAAATCTAGTTTTAAATGATGTAGTAGTACTTCAATTATAATATTTTTCATGTTGTTTTTATACATTGGACCCTGTTAGATTGTTATATTTTAAGCAATTATTGTGTCATGGGCAACTGTCTGTTTTACAGTAAAAAATTTTCTTCTTTATTATTATTATTATTAATTTTTGCTACATCGCCCTCATCATTTTCGTTTATTATTTTGTTGTCATTTTTATGATTCTTTTTTAATTATCAATATCTAATTTTTCACATATTTTAGTTGAAGATTTTGTGAAAGAGTGTAAATGAATAATTATATATATATAATGTATAGGTAATAATATAAAAAGCAAATTTTATGTAAATGAATAATTATATATATATAATGTATAGTCAATAATATAAAAAGCAAATTTTATATAGTTCAGGTCGATTAAAATATTATTTTTCTCTATTGTCTGCTTTTGACAGTGTTTTGCTGGACATTTTCTTTTGTATTTAACATGTTATATCTAACGATTTGAAGTCTCTGATTGTTCTTGTATAATTTCTGATTTCTTTTCTCGATTGCCTTTGGATGTGTATTTTGTTAATTTTTTCTGATGATGGGAGACTGTTGTCTGGAGTAAACTGCCTGGATTATCTTTGTTTACCTTCGACTCGTCTCGAAACATGTGTAAAAACAATTTTTGGTCCGAAACTGTTTTTAAACTAGAGAATGGTATAATTTTGAATTTAATACTCATATATTGTGGATAATACTATACAGTGAAAATTAGATTAGGCATGGCATCTCGATCATGGCGAATTATTGGTAGCCTACAACTGTTTATAAATAAAAAATAAAGTAGCCTGTATGAAATACACTGACTGTCCTCAAAACTGGAAGAGGGGGGGGGGTAGGAATTATAGTTAAGTATTATGCAAGATATGGTTACAGAATATGCCATATACATATATGGCATATTCTTTAACCATAATAATACTTAATGTTGAAATACAAAATAAAAACAAGATAAAAATTAAATTATATATATATATATATATATATATATATATATATATATATATATATATGTGCGTATGCATAACAAGCCTAAAATAATTCAAAGCAATCAAAACGTATCGTTATGATGAAATCTAAGTGAAATTATGGGTTTAAAACGTTTAAATGCTCTGGAGTGCAGCATCTCCCATTATAAGGTCCTAATATAATTAAAATGTGCTCTAATTTAAAAAAATCTATATGAATTTGTATTGTTTATTTATGGTATACTTTTCATGAAAATTAGACCCCAAAACGCTTCAGTTTAGGTTTCCTGCACACTCTATGAGAAAAACTATATATATATATATATATTATCCAAAACGCTAAACACAAAGCCTTTAATATTCACAACAAAAAACAGACTAACACCACAAAAACTTCCCCTCATAAAATCACCAGCACAAATAATGCCAACCCGACTGAGAAAAATAAATCTTAAATAGTTCTCTCCAATAATTCCATATCTATTTCCTTACAAAAACGATTTAAATCTGACATAAAAATAATAACATCAACCTCTAAAACAATTAGGGATATACTCAACACTAAACCCCACCCCCAACTACCTCCTAAGTTCACCTCTTCCCTAGCCGGCATTTACGAAATAAAATGTGCCGCATGTCCAATGTTTTATGCTATGGAAACGGACAGAAATATAAAATCCCACATTTACGAACAAAATCAGGACCTCAAACACAACAATCCCACTAACGCACTAGTCATACACAGAAACACTTTTACCCACAATTTTGATTTAAAAACTGCACGCTCCTCAAGACCGAATACTCTCTCCCACGTCGCAAGTGCATCGAAAGCGCTATAATACTTCTCTCATCACCATCTAACATAAACCTCATACTCGAATCTTATTCCTTAAGCAAACATCTGACAAAAAACGCACTGAAATAATGCAATATATTGCGCTACTGCGATCCCAGTTAAAGTAACTTTTCTTTTTTTACGACACTTCATCCATATTTTCCCATTTCTTTGCCTTCTGCTTCTCTTTTGACTTGTCCCTCCCTTTACCCCATTTTAACGTCTCCCCGCACGCGTTTTAATATTCTTTCTTTTTTTCAGATAGTTAAACGCATGCCAATGACATCTCTTTGTGCGTTGTTTTTTTTCCCTATGTTTTTACCGTTATCGAATAAATTTAAAATCTTCACTTTTTCTGAAGACGTTCGTTGAGCTGAACGAAACCGGTAAAATCTCTCG
Organism: Sepiola atlantica; assembly: GCA_963556195.1. Lineage (NCBI taxonomy): Eukaryota > Metazoa > Mollusca > Cephalopoda > Sepiida > Sepiolidae > Sepiola > Sepiola atlantica. Next base: position 71,289,087 of record OY744525.1, on the reverse strand, counting down.
TTCCTTGATGATTTCTTTCTGTATTTAAATTTGTTTTTCCGTTTGTTTTTTTCACACACACACACACACACACACACACATATATATATATATATATATATATATATATATATATATATATATATATATATATATATATGACCTTAGGACAATATGCATAGGTAGTTGGTCATTCGTGACAAATTCAACATTTCTAGGTCTCATTGCCTAAAAGTAATTAGTGAACAGTCAAACAGATAGAGACACTTCTAGCATATTAGCATAGATTTGTTTTGACCACTTTACTCATCATTGTTAGTTTTATCATCATATTTAATTTAATGCTTAGCCCTCTTTAGGTGTATACTTTGTCTTGTAGTGGGGTCCCTATTATTCTTTGTTCTAGAAGAGACTTTTTCAAACAAAATTAATTTACACATTAAATTGAAACGACACAGGTCAGATGTACTGAGGACATCAACATTAGATCTTATTACATTCACAAAATACTTTGGTCCGTCTATTTTATGGTATATACATCTTTTTGTGAGTTATTTAATGTTGCAACACAATACTTAATCCACTTTATATCATTGTAAACGATTCATTGTAGACAAATAGTTTTTTTAACTTGTTGCTTGGGAACAAGGTACAAAATATTATGTTTGCACTTACAGTAGGATTTTAATGTGTTTATCAATTTATGAAACGTATATACCTACACCACACTAACCTTTAAAATGACAAACTACACAATCTTTAATCATATTCTCCATCTTATTCTTTTTACACCATCCGTAGAAGTCTTTTGTTTATAAAACTATACATATTTCCAATTAAGATGATATTTTTCCTTTTTGTCATATATATTTATCATCCCTTGTTTGATGATAACATCTAGGATGTTCGAGAGGAAAGACAGTGACTGTAATATATCTGACTGGATTTGAACTAGGTTTGCTGAATCGAAAGTCTATGTTTGTAACCATTAGGCTGCCTACTCTCCATCTTTATTTCTTCATCTTTTTAATTACAAACTACATTTTGATAACAGTTTAATCTAAAATCATTTTCCAAATGTTTGTACAACAGAATCATTTAATGCAAGTTTTGTTTATCTGAATTGAATATTCATTTTACTTATGTCAAATTTACAAATGAGATTTCACTATGGAGATATTTTTCCTGGTTTTTATCTTCTAGCTTAGTAGTGATCAATTTCTATCTGTATTTTTTTTTATGGAGGATGAGAAACATTGTGGATATTGTAAAGATAAGATATAAATTATCTAACATATAATTGATACTAAGAAAGAATTTTCCTTTACAGAAATGTGTAGAATGATGTTAAGCATTGGTGACTTATATTATTTTCAGTATGATCTTAGCTTGATGTGATGCTCAACTCCTTCCCTATCACCAGAAGGAATGAGAGAGAAAAGTAAGTGCTGGTTGAAGAGCAAAGTCATTGTTATGATAAAGGTTGTATCATTGAAGTTACGTTGCTGCAGAGTTTTAGAAATTGATAAATTGCACCGAGAACCATAAACTTATGTCAAATGAGGCAAAATTTTTGATTTTGGTTTTGAGTTTAACCTGTTTATTTATCTTTCATTACTAACAAATAGTTGATAATAGAGCATCATATATTTGTTTGTATATATATATATATATATATATATATATATATATATATATATGAAGTAATTGTATCAAAATCTCTTTTAATTCAATAATTTTTCATTTTACTAAAGTATTTTATGCTTAGAATTGTTAAAATTCATAAAATATTTAAATTTCTGATCAATTTGAACAAATTAAATGAAACAAGCCGTGCGTGCGTGGTCCCCCTCTGTATGTGACTCGATGTGGCGAGTGTAAAATGCAATAAATTTGGGCAATTTGGGGCATTTTTTACCCCCCTTTGACCCCCTCGAGGCGCGAACCAGAGTTTTTCTGAGGTCAAAGATGCTCATTTTATATCCAGAACAATTGCCTCTACATTTTGGCCCAGTTTCAGAAAAATTGAATGGATGGATCAAACGTTATGGGAGAAAAGGGTCATTTTTTGCCATTTTGGGGGCTTTTGATCCCCTGGGGGCGCGAACCAGATTTTTTCCAAGATCAGCAATACGTATTTTCTATTAAGAACAATTGTGTCCACATTTTAGCCAAGTTTCAGAGAAATTTAATGGCTGGATGAAAAGTTATGGGGCAAAAAATGTCATTTTTTTTCATTTCGGGCCTTTTGACCCCCTGGGGGGCTAACCAGATTTTTTTTCAAAAAGCGGAGAATGTCACTTTCTAACCTGACCAAAGTTACAACTACATGCAAAATTTCAGAGAAATTCAATCGATGGTTGCGGAGAAAAATCCGGACGGACGGACGGACGGACATGCCTCAAAACATAAGTCCCCCGATTTAAAAATCGGGGGACCAATAATTATGAACAACTATTGAATTAAAATGAAACAGAAATGTGAATATTTTCGCTTTGGTCTACTGTAATTTTTTACACGCTGTAAAAATAGCCTCCTTATATTTTAAAACTAGCGGTACCTAAATTAAATTGAATACCCAGCGTTGAGTGGGAGTATTTTTACTTTCATTATGTTTCACTTTTTTTCTTTTTAACTGTGCCATTTCTTTCTAGTAAATTATTATTTTTTATAGAACTTTGAAAGTTAAATTTTAATCATTGCAGTATCGTTTTGGCATTAAATTATTAATTGAACCAAATTGTTATACAAAATATAGAGAGATTTTTTCCAACAACTGAGGAATGTAAATATGCAAAAAAGAACTAATAAGAAAAAGTAGACTACCAATCACCAGATGCCAAAACTTGGAATTAAACCCAGGATCATTAGATCTTCAGTCTAATTCTTTTCCACTGAGCAATCTCATCTGCTGAATGAGAAAGTGACTGTTTAATTTAATTTGATTTATTTTCAGTTTATAATAATAAGAAGAATAATAATAGATATGTTTTAAACAAAAAAACAAAATAAATTGTTTTTGAACAATAGAATCAAAAAAAATATAGGTCATTATTAAACAAATAATCCATTTTAAATTAGCCAATGAAAACACAATGAATATAAAAAAAAAACTGTCTGTTATTAGTACCCAGTGATTTGGGTGGCAGGAAGAGGACTTGCAACTTTGAGATGGTTAGCTTCTCCAACTTCCTCTATGATATTTGTGATCACAATAAAAACTGTTGATCGGATTAAATATTAAATCCGATGAAATCAATTTGAAATTGCATTTTTGTTTTTAAGAATACAGACCAATATTTGCAAAAATTGACTGATTAAGCTATTTAAGTCAAAAGGAAAAACTGACTCTATTTTATCTATAATATTATTATGTCATTTTTAATTGTCAAAGTCATTTACGGTAGTAATATTTTAAACCTAGCTGACCAGAATCGTGCAATATCGGAATCTGTAAATTTTGTAAGTGTATCTTGTTTAGTTTAGAAGAGTGGCACAGTCACACAAAATCTGACTTTCCTTTATATAATAGAAGATTAATTGAGTTTAAGTTCTGTCCAGAGTAAAAGTTTGTTCAAAATGTTAGCTATTTTACCAAAATTTCTATTTGTAACATCACATAATTTATCATATCAAGTTTAAAACTTTGTTTATATTCCAATACAAATTGTATATTCATGGAATTACATTTCACTTTAACATTCTGAATTAAAATCAAAGTATAAAATTTTAAAAAATAATGTCTGTGTTCTGACTGGTTATAATTCATTTTAAAATCATTTAGATTTATTTTATGGTTATCCATTTTAATTCTGAAAACTAATTAAGATTAACGATCAATAAGTGAAAACATCTAAAGTTGAATTCTATATGATTAGAAAAATCCCTTTTTAGATATTTCGAACCGATAATACTTCGAGTGGTATTTAGGTCTGCCACTAGTGCGTATAAAATCCTACTTGTGAGACATCGGCCTGGGTTCTAAGTAGTTGGATGACTACACCTTTTGCCGAAAAGAGTAGGTACATTCCACAGTCGGTCTTCATTGTGGTTTGCTTAATCTGTGTAAGTTAATAGACTTTCTTGTATGTGGCAAAGTAGCTCAGTGGCAGAGTACTCGCCTCGCATGCAAGTGACTCGGTTTTCGAATCCTGACTTTGGATATGTTCTACTGATGAGTCCAAACGAGGGCGAAACTCAAGTCTAGGACTTCTGGTTTGTGGCTTTCATGGGTTGTGGGCTGCGGCGTTGTCTGATTGTGGAAATAATTATATATATATATCATCTCACATTCAAAAATCTAATGTATATATATATATATATATATATATGGCGTATCTAATTTTGAGTTAAGCTCAGAATTTTGTTACTAATACTCTCAAAAAGCCTTGCCATACTTCAAATAATTTTTTGACATTGGACTCAGATTTTGAATGTCATTTATATACATTTGAAGATCAGCCAAGTTCTAGATGATAAGTGTGCAGAGAAACCAATCATCATCAAAGCACAAGAAAATGGGTAAAAAACGTTGACTGACACAATAAGACTATCACAAAATAATTCATCAGACCTGTCACATGATTGGAATAATTTAATTTAGGCCTGGTATGAGAATTGTCAAACAACACCATCATTACATAAAGTAGAGTTATAACTTCATGCATAATTGAATGGCGTAGTCTAGGTTTTGTAAACTTTTTACTATTGATACTGCTTTTAATTCTATGGTAGCTTGCTATTTGCATTAAGTTTTTATAAATACCATTCTGTGTAATGGAGATTTTGGTGAGTATGAAACATTATTTTTATAAATATAAACTTAGAAAGATTCAAATTGTTTGTTTTGGCATTAAAATAAAATATTAAACAGTAAGAGGATTTATTAAGAAAAATCTGCCAATAGAAGGTTCAATCTGATATTTAGTTATTTTGTGCAAATAGATTTTGCAAATGGTTTGACTGATGCAAATATAATTTATTTGTAAATATTTCTTGGGTTTCATTTTATACTAAGGGGAAAGTATAAACAAACATAAACAGTGAAAGAAAGACAGAAACTGAATATATATTAGTAAATTATTATCTGAATATATATATATATATATATATATATATATATATATGTCAGAGGAAACATTATTTTAATCAATGAAACGGGCGGGTGGGAAAAAAAAGAAAATTGCTAAAATTTTCCTTATGTCCTTATCGTCTGACCCTCTAAGAGGAAACGTCAGAATGATAAGTTAAAAACTAAGAAAATGGAAGGAGATATTAGGGGAAAATTGTTTCAGTTGTAGAAAACAATGAGACAGGAAAAAAAGCGGTAAATCTCTCAACGTTATGGAGGGATTTGAATCATTGAAGATCTCCAATTGATGTTTCAAAATCTTTTGTCTACACAGGCTAGGTCTAGAATTGTTAATAGCTAATGCCTCAATAATATTGAGATGATAGTTCGACTTGGCATAGTGTAAAACAGAAAACCACCCATCGGAATACTGGTCAGAACAAATATTTGTACCAACCAGGTCATTACCAATGGCAGATTCATGTGCTTGAAAGTTTCCAGATTATCTTGAAACCTTGTGTGAACGAATATCACGTGGTATATGTTGGGATATTCTCATTTATAATCTTTGGGATGTCTTGCCAATGTAGTCAGCTCCACACTGACACAAGAATTTATAAACAACAGAATTCAATTCATCGGTAATCACTTGGTTGGTACAAATATTTGTTCTGAGCAGTATTCCGATAGGGGGTTTTCTGTTTTACACTATGCCAAGTCGAACTATCATATCAATATTATTGAGGCATTAGCTATTAACAATTCTAGACCTAGCTTGTGTAGACAAAAGATTTTAAAACATCAGCGCCACACTCATACAAAAGAAAAGAAAAAGAGATCAAGTAAAGGTCAGCTGAACTGAGATTTGAGAGAAGCTCAACCATTGGATGATGAAAACATTAACCCGTAGGAGGGAATAACAACGCATCTGATTGTTATCTAGTGAGACTAACCACCACATGGATATGTAAAAACTATCAGTAACATAAATTCATGTACTTAGCCTGAAGATTACTTATGGGGGTGAAACACGGGTGCCTCTGTGTAGCTTAATTGCCATAAATATTTTTTCATAGCTTGCTACCTTGCTCTACTCGCGTATTGAGCACTGTAGAAGTAAATACTGAAAATATACATATATTATATCTCCTTATAATATTATATATGTATACATGAAATAATAATAATAATATATATATATCATAATAATTATTATAATTGCTTTTATTTTATCATATATTCAATTAATTTTAAATAGAAAATATTTCTGTTTTATCCAAGCAGTTCATTATCTTTGCTTGTTTTATTTTGTCTTATGTGTTAACCATACTTTTTACTTGTTTACCACAACAGTTTGAACATTTTTGACTTGTTTTTCTACAGTTTTAATTTAAACTACTTTACATGTATCGAACATGTTAATAGCAATGGTAACATTTTCTATTAGCTACCTCAACTGACATATGTAAGCTGACATTTTGTCTCCTTTGCATGTAATTGCTTCTTGTACCGTAAAATGTCTGCCAGCCTACTCTTTTTTCTTAAAGAATATTCATTAGTTTGCTCCAGTTCATTCTGTCAAATAGGTTTTATGATGTCTACAAAACACACATACAATTTATTGTTGAATTCAGGCTTTCTCTCTCTGATAATTGGCTTACAGTTCTAAATGTAAGTTAAATGTAACTGTTCATTATAAGACAGGTTTTTCTGTGAAATCTTAACTTTCTATCATATTTACAGTTAGGATTTTACAATTTCAGTATGCTATTTTACAAATTTATGACCTACAAGATTACAGAATGTTTATTTTATTGTAGGTTTTTAATTAGAAAGAACCTTTATTCGAATTTTCTGTGTACGCATACAATACATCTCTCCATACTCTGAAATGCTTATTGAATCTTTTGACAAAAAGGACCCAATCATGAATCCTGGGGTACACTGTAAAGTATATACTGTAATTTAAAATAATTGTAACTAAATTTGTTTTCATAGTTCTATCTATGGGTGAGAAAATATTTTGGGAGGTTAAGCACTCATTTGATGATTAATATTTCCTCAAATCTTGAGAATTTGCATAAATTTGTACCATTCAATTTTATGAAAAGTTTTAGCGTGAATTTCAAGATTTCTTTTGTGTTGATTTTATAAGAAAAATGTACACACACACACACAAACATATATATATATACTACTCCCTACATGAATTATTGCATTGGTTTCTTTCATCTTTGAGCCATTATATACATCCCTAAGCAATGTTTCAGTCTAGTCTGCTATAATTTGGAGACTACATACATGAACTCCTCTCAGCGTTTCTAATTTGCTGTTGTATTGAGGATGTTGGTATCTGTTCCATTGATGCTGTCTATATGCTTTTAATTCATGTCAATACTGTGTGCTGACGACGAGATCTGATATTAATAATGAAAATACATGGTCTCCGAAACGATCGTACACAATCTGCTGTTATGCTGAATTCTTGGAAAGTAAATAAATAATGTAATTGACTTTACATAAATCTATGTTATATATATATATATATATATACCCACCCACCCACTATATAAGTGGTTTGGTGTGATTATTTTAAAGCATATCAACTCTTTTTGTGTTATTTAATGCTGAAATACAATACCTATAATAAATGATGCCTTGCATATTATTCATTGAACACAAGTTAAACAAGTTTCTATTTTGCCCACAGCTGGGTGGAAAATTGTAGACTCATACATTTCCCAACAGTATTAGTTTGTAAGTGAACCTGATATATCAGCTTGGATTTGAACTCGGCATAGGCGATTTCATAGTCTGTGAATGTATTCATTACACAAATCATGTACACTCAACATAAATCTACATATATATATACTTGTAACTCTCTTTCTCTTTATTTATATATATATATATATATATATATATATATATATATATATATATATATATATATATATATATGTGTGAGAGAGAGAGAGATCATATCCATCTAAACACATTATGATACTAGTCTACTTGTTAGACGGACATGACTATGACTGGCAGGTTGATTGAACTTTAAAAGTCAAGGATGAAAATGTTAAGTGTTAAGTGTCAACAATGCCTTAATAAGGGTTTTAAGTTGAGTTCCACTTGCAGAAAATTACAATTACTCTCACTAGAAATAACAAGAAGCTAAGAGTAAAACAGAATGTAAGATATCTGGCTCAATAGATCAGCGGGTTTTATATAATGGAGTTAGATAGAGACCAGAGGTTGTCTCTCACTCCCAGATAGCTTACTGAGTCCTTGGACATCAACTTGAGTATTTCTACATCCGGTATATACATATATCTACATACATCTAAACATCTGTACATATAATGTGCCTGTGAGATGGATTAAAAGATGAACATCCAATTAAATGTAAAGACAAAATTAAAAAGGAAAAAGGTATCTATATGGAACTAAATAAAATCAAAACGAAAAAGTGTGGAGAACATTTATTCAGGCTTGTTCAAAATGAGACATGTTAAAGCAAAAACGAAGTATTTATGCATATATATATATATATATATATATATATATATGGTATAGTATGAGAGAAGAGTCGAAATGGTGCACACACAAGAGAATGTGTATGTGTGAGAGTAGGAGGTAAGTATATATGTGGAGGGGGCAATAGAAAAGGCAGGTAGTAGGGGAATGAAGAGTAGGTATGGTGGGGTAAAAGATAGCAGCATGTGTGTGAAAGTAGAAAGTAAACCAATTAGCAGGAAGAGCTAATATATGGTAGGCTAGTAGCAAAATGGAGGTGAGAGAACAGGAAACTAGATGGGAAGTTAAGAAGATGTGTGTTGATGTCCAGAGTGGGAAAGAGAAACTAAAATGTGTGTGCAGAAGGCAAATTCGGTGGAATTGGGTCGTAACTAAAATATCAACTTAACCTTTGTCTATTAAAATATCGTTTTCCACAGCTATGTTTTTGGTGAAAGAGGATGATGAATCTGAAAGAAACTAAGATATTTCTTGATATTATTTCTAGCATGTGCAACCAAAGCTGAATCCATGATTATCGCGGCTGTAGCAAACTTAATACGATGATTAAATCATGCATATGCAAAACAAGAGCATTTTTTACATTGCTGAGTTTAACGTCTCTGTTATGTTTATACATCCTTTTTCTAAGGGAATACTGAGTTTCACTGATGTAGTGATTATTGCATTCGTTACATGGTATGGTATAAATGTCAGATTGTGTAGTAAGGGTAGTACAAGTAGTTTTGTTTATTCAAAAACATTTTAATTGTGAGAAAATTAGATTGGATTCTTCTAGATCCGTTTTTGGTTGAGGCTGTGTATATATGTTCATTGTGTGTCTTAGTTAGTAGGGTGATAGGTCTGGACGTGTAAATAGACAACATTTTAGGGTTTTTATTGTGAAAAATACAGAGGGCTTTTAGCAAGTTATCTTTAGAAAATGATCTCCAGTTTGTCGGAGAATGGGACCAGAAATAAATGGTTATATTTAATGCTACCAAGACAAAGCTCCTTTCCTTTAACAATTTTAAGAACCTTTCCAACCATCGATTACCATGGCTGATAGCACTCTTATTGAGAGTCTAACGTTGAAACTCCTCACCTTAACATTCACAGGCAACATGAATTGGAATAAATACATAGAAGATACTGACAAGTCTACTCTCCCTCAACCGGGTGAGTAAACTTATCACACCTGCCAGTATCCTATATCTCTATAAAGTCACCATTCGGTCATACATGAAGTATTGTTGCCTGGGCTTGTGAAGCAACCACTAGTCTCTCCCTCTTGGACAGTCTAAAAAAGAGTCTCTAACCTAATAGGTCTCACACTGTCAGCCAAACTCTAGCCCTTGTTCTATCGCCGCAATGTTGCATCACTGTACTTGTTTCACAAATACTTCCATGGAATGTGCTCTGATGAACTTAATGAACTTACTTAATTCAAATTTTTTACCCCCTCAACGTAAATACCCAAGACATGCCAGAAAACGTTTTACTCTAATAGCTTCTTTCCTTGGAACACTTGCTTTTCAAATTCCCTCCCTGCTCCTTGTTTCCCCGACTGTACCAACATGCAGAAATTTAAATGTAATGTGAACAAACATCTTACTCCACAACTTCCTTAGAATGCTCCCTATACACCTGGACCCTACGTCTCAATGCCAATATGCCTTGTTTGGAGTGAATAAAAGTTTTTAAAAAATGAACGGTAAAGTGTTTGAGGTATTTTAGGGTTTGAAGTCAGGTTTTAATCATGTTAAATTAATCCGACAAATACTGGGCTACACATTCTTAGGGAACGGAGATAAAGTCCTATTATAAGATTTGTTTTTATTGTGAAGTGGTGTGGGAGTAAAATTTATGTAATCGCGTTTGTTGGTTTGCTTACGATAGACTTGACATGATAGTGTGTTGTGGTTTTATGTATATACTAGCTAGTTTCGCCAATTCGCTATCCTATCGCTTTGCAAAGTTCGCTACTTGACACGAAAATTTTAAATAATGAACAATAATTCATAAGTTTCTTGTAAACATGACACTAAAACTTTCGCATTTATTCATATAGATATATAAACATTAAAAATAATTATAAACATTTTTGTAATTTCAATACAAATTTACTCTTTTAAATAGGACCGTAAATAAAAGGAGAGAAAGAAGAAATCAAGTCGCCTGAGCGATGATACGTGTTGGGGGGATGGCTCTTTAAAAAAAAAATCAAATTTAGCGTCACTACAGATAGAGAAGAGGAGAGAGAAGATAAGGAGAGGGAGCAGTTACCTCCTCCCCTTTCTCTATGAACTCCTGATACAAATTTATTTATCTTTTAAATAAGACCGTGAAGATATGAAATGAAGAAGAAATAAATTCGCCTGCGCGATGATGCGTATGAGGGAAGGGGCGACTCTTTGAAAAACAATAAAACAGAAAATTCGGCGTTGCTAGAAAGAGAGGGGGAGGTGAGGGAGTGAGAGACAGGAAAGAGAAGGCAGTCACCTTCCCCCTCTCTCTCTGAACTCTTTTGATAAAAATATATTTATCTTTTAAATAAAACCGTCAGAAAGGTTTTCATAATTTATCATTTGTTTATAAAAATCATTTCAATTCATTTTTTATTTTACTAAATGAGTCACCGCTTATCAAGGCCCAGAGGCCACTCGAGGAAAAGGTTTAATGGGTTTGTCGGGTGGACGGTGAGACAACACCGTGATGATTGGTAACGATGGCTGAAACTGATCAGAATTTTACTTAAGGGGGCGGCTAAACAAACATTTGTTTACATTGGACTTGAATACGACCATATTGTATTATGGCTCATCAGCATGGCTGAATCTAGCAAAATTCGAAACCAGGACCCCAGCAACTGAAGTCCGACGCCCTTACCACTGGGCTATAAAACCTCGTAGCAGAAGAGATATAAATGTTGTTATTTTTTTGTTGTAGTTTTTGCGATGTTCAGTTGTGAATATCGCAAAAAAACCCAACAAAAACAAACATATGCGATATATCTCCTCTGCTACTAGCGAGCTTTTGGCCTTTTGGCTAAGATCAAAGTGTAGTATCTGTTCCAATGGATACTACACCCCATACTGGTGTTGTCTTGGTCTTGATTTACGCCGGTCAATGGGTCTGTCCTGTGCAGTTCTGGGAGGTCCACCTTCCCAGACTTTGCCTCCCCTCTTTGGGGAGGAGTAAGTTTATTGCTTACTGTCTGAGGCGCCTCTACCGGGGAATACCGACGGGGCTGCTCAGGCAATTTTTAAACCCCACTTTCCCGACCCGACCTTGGATCACATCTTACTTGTGGGAGTAAGATAAAAACTGGCCTTGTGCCTAACTCCTGGAGAGGAGTAAATCAATACTAAGGGCACTAGACTTCAGTTTCGAATCTCATTAGTATCTGTAGATAATTTATATATATATATATATATATATATATATATATATATATATATATGTGTGTGTATATATGTGGTGATTGCCCATCTTGACAGATGAGTGCCGTCTCTTTGTCCTTAACTGTTGTCAGTACGATTACTGTCTTTCCTTGCATGACTTCGTAGATGACTTTGAAAACCAGCCTTTTGACCTGAAAGGCTGGAAACATAGGTGGCAGATGAAAGAAGTAGTTTCAACATTATATATATATATATATATATATATATATTGAAACGCTAGCGTCTGTAGGTATTAATAATTCAATATTTATTTATAAATATTATAATAAGCCCCTTTAAGAAATTAAAGTTGAGCACTCTCATGATGTTAAAAATAGACTGTCAAAAAGCTCTAATACAAAGTTTCAAATACGTTCGTCGAATACTCTCGACTAGTCTTCTATCTGTGCCGTTTCTAGGTACATATAGATCTTAATTTCCTTTAATTATGTGACAGTTTCCGGTGGCCGAGTGGATATGGCGACTGCTTGCAGATTTTAGCTCGCACCTCATGACTGTCTGAAATTGTTACTTTCCTGCACTGATGAGAGCAATAAGCTTGAAACGCTAGCGTCTATAGGTATTAATAATTTAATATTTATTTATAAATATTATATATATATATATATATATATATATATATAGTTTGTTTATTTTTGTTTTTGTGTTTTTTTATATAAAAAAATGACACAATACTGGTCAACTCTGATGATGGAATTTTCTTCCAAAATTAATAAGATTAAAGTAAAAAAAATAAATAAATTAATCTTGCATTGATAATGGCTTATATTTTCAATTCATAATACTGACCCAGCAATGCTTTAAAACTGAACGACCCATTTTATTTTATTATATATATATATATGTATTGTTATTACCCATCTGGACAGATGATTGTCGTCTCAGTACATGTCCCACTCATCTATCACATAAGACTTTCAGTAGATGTAATGAAATACTTCATGGCAAACGAGATGACCGTCAAGAGACTTCTGTACATCGAAGGATTTAAGTGACATATGCTTGTACAACACTTATAGCACTCTCTAGGACTCAGCAGGCAACAAGCAATAGCAAGATGGCCAGCAAGCTGCTTTGTCCTCTCTAGGTATGTACTGTTGTAGCAAGTGGATGACATTCCACCTCCTTTATATATATATATATATATATATATATATATACAGACCTAGTTTTTGTAAATTCATCTACTATAATTTGTCTACAATAGCAATTTCCCTACGAATACAATTCAACTACACCAATAGTTCTACTGATACAATTTTTCTTCAGACATTTAATCTTCTCATAGAATCTATTATAAAAATATTTCTTTGACAAACATCTATTTTTAATTTAGATAAAAAAAAAGTCCCACTCTCCTTAAAAAATATTTTATTGTTTACTTTGATAGGCAATAGGTAACCTGTTATTTTAGAGCAGTTGTAGGAGAGTGAATGCTCTGTCTGTCTGTCTGTCTCTCTCTCTCTCTCTCTCTCTCTCTCTCTATATATATATATATATATATATATATATATATATATATATATATATATTATATAAAGGCGAAAAGTCTGTTTCTATGTATGGATGTTTGTATGTCTCAACAGATACCGTAAATTTGACATTTTTTTAATCCTCCAGCTTCCGGTCCCATAATATCGAAATATTGGAAAAGAAACCTCCATTTCTTCGTGCCGAACCGACACGGAACCTCTCTGGGGAGGTACCAAATTTCATTATTTCCACCACATATTCACGTTGTACGCATGCATGTCGAGCCCCGATTTCAAACCTTTAACTGGCCTATTTTTTATCAGTTTCTTTACTCTGTCAGTTTGGGTCCTTGGATATCGACGAAGTACCGCGACCTCGAAGTTGATGGTTCGATTCCCACTAACTCCCAGAATTTGGTTTTTATAACCGTGACCTAAATATACATCGATGGGGAGAGGGAGCGACCTGGAAGACAGAGTTAGTGCTTACTTCTGCCCCGGCCAACGGGGAGAAAGGGGTACAGAGGGTGGGACGAAGGAGAGGAGGGTCGACCGGTGAAGAAAAACTGGTGCCTGCAGAGGGAGGGGGGGGTAAGATAGTGGGGCTAAAGAGATTGGGAGGGAGATCGACCGTCAGGTTAGGGTAAGGGGATAAGTGGGGCGACCGGGGAAGACACAGCTTTTGCCCGGGGAAGAGAAAGATAATTACACTTTTGCCTGTAGAGAGGGAGGGGAAAACGGGGGTGGGGAGGGTAAGAGCCTCGGGCAACGCCGGTTACCCTTTCTAGTATATATATATATATATATATATATATATATATATATATATATATATATACAGTGTATTTAGGCAGCATTTATTCATTTAAGCAAAGATTGTTAAACATAACAGAATTCTACTACTTGATTATACTTATTTATTTTTCAATTTTTCTAATCTTTTTAGGTCGAAATCATAAAGATTAATAAATTTTCCATATGTATCACTCGCACTTTCGATTCTTCATCGAATCATTTTAAGCTACCTTTATTAAAACCCAGCAATCTACAATAAATAGCATTACATTTTAAATCAGCAAACAACATTTTAAAATGCTTAATATAATACAATTCATCCTGTGATGTTAATTCTGGTGTCCTGGAAATTCAATTGTGAACGTTTCTTTTGGAAATTCAACTGTTTGTTCTTTTGACATATAACTGACTTCACATGCACATTCTCTGTTGCTTTTGAAATTCTCTTCTTTTCTCTAGTTTTTTGTTCATTTGTTTTTGTCACCTGGAGATGATTGGACAAAGAATCGAAAGTGCTAGTGCTACATATGTAACATTTATTATTTTTTTAGATTTTGGCACAAAAAAGATTACTAGAAAAATTGAAAAAATAAAAAGAGGTATAATCAAGCATGAATTATGTTATGTTTAATAATGTTTGCTTATATATATATATATATATATATATATATATATATATATATATATATATATATATATATATATATATATATACAGGGCTTTACGCACTCCACTACTTTTGGAGCTGCTCCCATCCTGCTCAAACGCCTAAAATTGGAGCTGGCTCCTCTCACGCTCCCCATTTTCAAAAAGGAGCCGCTCCTGCTCCAACTCCTATAAAAAAGGAGCGGCTCTTTTTCAGCGCTCCATAATGAAAATGTACCTTCTTTCATAAACGTTCTATTCTGCTAATAAGTAGTCGAAGCATAGGGTGGACTTCAAAGGATTTCGTTGAATATGGGTTGGGATGTCACTTTAAGTGTAAGACCGTAAGATAATATTTGACAAAATCTCACTAATATTTTGAGAGTTATACGAGAACATGTCGGACGAAGTATAGGGTTATACGTAAATTTTCGTTTCCTGAGGTATAAAATAGAAATAGAAAAATACCTGAAGTATTTTTAAACAATTTTAATTTTCATTACATTAAGAACATATTTTTTCAGGAAAGGAAAATTTGACCCGATATTTTTTCTATTCATTTTGGAAGGGAATTTAGATTTGTTTTAAGTAAATAAAGTTTTACTTTTAAACATTATTAGTGATTATTTTCTTGTTAAAGAAAACATTTCTCTGGGAGAGGAGAGACAGCCAGAGCAACATTAATCGTCGTACTATTGTTTAATATTTGTTTGCTTTATAAACGTAACTATATTGTATAATGTATATTATTATTTATCACAGAGAAACGCGCAAGTACTTTCAAACAAATCGATTTATCCATTTTTTTTCAATAGTACAATTTGGAGCAAAAAAAAACCCAATGAAGTTTATTTTTTAAAGATTGAATAAAAAATATTTTTCATAAGTTGGCCAAAAAATATCAATAAACTGTCAATAAACAATTCAGAAGTTCATTTAATGTCTTAAAATTTCATACAAAATATCTAGCTTAGACCTCGGGAGTTGAAAACAAATCGGCTTAAATTTTCTGGAGCAAGTTTTCCTAGGTCAGGCAAAAACATTTATTAAAATTAAAAATTTGAATAAAAAAGGTGAAAACGTCTATATTTGAAATCTCTAACAAAAACAAACTGTTTACAATTATCATATTCGATAATAGATTTTTTAAGATAAAGAAAGATATCTAATCTACTTTAGGTTCTAAAAAAACAACAAATTAGTCAGAAAGTCTAATTATTTGCTTTTTTTAAATTAAAATTTAAGATATTTTCTTTAATTTAATTAAGTTTAAAAATCGGTTTAATTATAGAATAGGGACCGCTGTTTTCTTTTGCTCATTTCGCTTGGTATTCGCCCAAATTTTGGATGAAACTGATTGTTGGTCTTAATTGTATTTTTGGTCCTGAAATAAAATTCTCATTTATTTTTTAAAGTGTTGAGAATCTAACTTTAATTCCAGGTTTTAATCGCTGGCAGCCATGTTGGTTTTTATTGTTGTTTTCCTTGGACTAAAGATATTTTTACTGCTTTAACATTTTATTACACACAAAAAACAAATTTTGAACATTCTATTTACAAAAGCAAGTTTTAACGAATTTAAAAGCAAACATGAAAAGGTTAAAACATACTAGTCGTGAATTTAAGAATAACAAAATGTCGCTGAAAAGACGACGGGTAAAAATGTGGCATAAGAGTTCAATTTGATATATGCTAAAAAATAAATTAGAATTTTTTGTTAGGACAAAATGTACCATTTCACCCCAAAAATCGATTTTATCGAACATTTGGGTGAATACCGAGCGAAATGGGCGAGAAAATCCAACGGCCCCTATAGTATAATTGAACCTAAAATTCTTTATTTAAAAACACGAATTAAAAGAAAAATTGGCTTATTTATTCAATCAGCAATAAACATCCTTGTCATACATACAAAAAAAGTTCAAATCTATAAGAAAATAACTTCAAAGACCTCTATAGAGTCACTGGCGCATTTAAAGACATTTGTTGCCAAATTGTCTCCTGCCTTAAGAAAACTGTCCCATCAAAAATTTAACATGTCCATGTAAAAATCTGAGAACTTCAAATGTTCTATTTCTATGTGTAACTCTCTCGTTCTTTCTCCCCCTCTCTCTCTCTCTCATATACATTTACCAGAGATATAATTTTTAAAAATAACTCAGAATAAACTCTGAGAGTTTCTTTTCTTTTCCTTTTTATTACTGAATAAAAAACTAATACTTTTTTTAAAAAATCAAATAATTTTGGAGCGCGGAGCGATAAAACCACACTCTTTAGTCCCAAATGGAGTTGCTCCCACTCAACTCCCGCTAAATATAAAATGATCCCTCCTCTCCTTCGCTTCAGCAAAAAAGAGCGTGCTCCTGGAGCGTGCCGTAAAGCCCTGTATATATATATATATATATATATTAAATTACTATTTCATGTATATGTACATATAATATTACAAGGTAATATAATATATTGTGTATGTATTTTTTCAGTATTTACTTCAACAGTGGCCAATACGTGAGTAGAGCTTAGTAGTAATATAAAAATATATTTATGGCAAGTAACCTACATGAGTCTGATGATTTCCTTCGGGAATAAAACATAAACGTTTCTGTGTAGCTTACTTGCCATAAATATATTTTCATACTACTACTATATAATGCAGTTTTTATCTAAATATGTATAAATAATCCATTTAATTACTTACGTAATTTGACTCATAACCGTTACAAAATTTGTATCATTTTAATAAACATTTATCCACTAGATTATTTTACCCATAAAACAAACACTATTATTTAGGTACGTTAGGAAAGAGTTGCCTAATTTATGATATCCATTAGCATGGATGGGAGAATCGAAATTCTTGACACCTTTGAATTGAGTACATATATTTTTTTGTAATTATCAGGTTATCTACTATGATGGACGTATGAGGAAAGCTGGAAGGTATACAAGATTAAACATTGTGGCTTAGAAAGACGAAAATTAAAAAAAGAAAATGCAGAAAAATTGGAATAAAACTGTCAATAAGGAAATTTCCTATAAAGTTGAAAAGTGAATAACGAATATTATTGGAAACATTTTTTTATAATGTTCATAATTTCAAAGAATGAAAATTAACATTTGTAATTAAACTACTCACTGATTATAATCATAAACATGCAACATTATTAAAAAGAAATAATAGAGAGGGATCTGAATAGATTGTCATATTATGCTTGGAAAAATGTTTTATATAGAAAAGTGTTAAGTACTACATGATGGGTCCAAAGTTAGTATTTACCTCCCTCCCACCGCGGGAATGAGTGACACAAGGTCGGAAGGTGAGGATTGAAAAGCCAGCACCCAAGAGGCAAAGTACCCTTGCCTATAAAAAATGCCTGAGAAGCCTCGTCGACATTTCCTGGTCGGGGCGCCCCAGGCGATTAGCAATAAACTAACCCCTTTTTAAAGAGAGAAGGTACAACCTGGGAAAGTGGACTGCCTAGAACTATACCTCAAATGGACGAGACTCTGCGGACTGATTGTCGAGGACGTATCCTCAACTTGGTATGAAAAACACCACCACCCTTAAGGTCAGGTGAACCCATGGGTGAGAGTTGAAAAAAGAGAAATAAAAAAGTTAATGAATAATGTGATTTGTAATTTAGCTTTGATGATACATTTAAAGCTAACAGTAATCTTTTGTCTGTTGTATCAAAGGCAAATGGATTGATTGGATGGATAATTAGGAATATTATTTCAAACAAGCCAAACGTTGTTTTAAAGATAGATAAAGCTCCAATATGACCTTGTATAGACTATTGCATTCAGGCCTGAGCGCAGCGTCTAGACATAGAAATTGGAATGTAATATTGAGATTGAAACGCATACAAATAAGAGTGACTAAATTAATAAAGAGAGTAAAAGGTTACAACTACTGGGAGAGATTGAAAAAATAAGGATTGACTACTTTACTAGAGGGGAGAATGAGGTATGATTTAATTGAAAGCTTAAAAATAATTAATGCAATTACTAATTTGGCTAATAGAGTAGTATATGTTTTAGAACAAATTGCAGGATAAGGTTTTGTGAATTATTGTTTGAATATGTTTTTTTGCAATGATGTTTTTTTAAGGATTGAGTTGAGAAGATGGTTAAAAAGGGAGATTGCCAAAGAGGCATAAAAAGCAAAGAAATAAAAATAATAATGTCTGCCATCTTCACTGTGAAAAGATCTTTTAAAACTATTTTATAATTTAATTTGCTAAGAACACTATCTTATCGTCGATTTATTATGTAGATGAAAACAGCTAAATGTTAATCCATTATGCTAAACTACAAAAGTAATCAGAATCTCCTAAAGAGTTTTTACAGAAAAATGTATTTTATAACATCACTAAATACTAATGAGCAAAACACAAAGAAATTAATGTAATGCAAAAAGAGATAATTTAATTTGTATTAGTAGGTAATGTATACGGTTCTAATCACATTCACACACTAGTTCCTGTAAAATCACCTAGGTTAAGCGACATTGAGTCTGATCAGTACTTAGATGGGTGTCTATTTGGGAATACCAGGTACTGTATGGAAAACCTGATCTTGAGTTCAATTCCGGGCTACCAATCTGCAATAATAGCTAACAGTCATTGGTCGTTCGTTATGATCTGCGCCGACCAGACACTGGCTGGCGATAACAGATCGATTTCAAATTCAGGTAATTTAGTTATAATTAAATATAGCACTATGGTTTTATTTTTAATACTTTTCAAAAAAATAATGTTGCAGTTACAATAAAAATGCACCAAAATGTAGTGAAGTACTCGAGTTATATAAATAGTGTCTATTTACCAACGTTTCATTATAAAATATAATACGTTTATGAATTCGAACTTATTAACTGGTAGCGTCTGTTCTTCCAGGTACATCGTAAAGCCCGTAGAAACACAGCTAAATTGATAGCTATAAATAGTAGACCTTTACACTTCAAGTCAATCTTGGCTCAATATTGCTCGTCTGAATGCTATAGAAATTTCCCAAACACTTTTATCTCTTCATTGTTTCTTATAAATCTAACTTTATTTATCCACTCTCCCCATCCCAAATATGATAACTGTACAACAAATTCACTTATATAATCATAAACAAATATAATTACAAAAAACACTCCTTACACTTGTTAAACAATTCATATATATATATATATATATATATATATATATATGAGAGATAGATAGATAATACAAAAAAAATTCACATGGGCATTCAGTTTACTTTCTGGCTGGAGAATCATTGATTATGTTAATTGAACTCTCTCAAAGCTCACTCTTGTCTGCTCCGCTGTCTGCTATCTACCTTACCCTGTCCATCAACAACCACTTCACCTAGTAACTATGTGTTTTCATTTGCCAACTCACAGCATCATATACAAAAATCTACCACTGCTCATATTATACACAGGATCAATATAAGAGTCACCATGAACACCATTCTGCTCTTTTAGCCAATGAAAGTAAGAGGATTTAGCACTGATTTTCTCAGTAACCCAGAATACAAAACACAAAACAAAAAAAGATACAAGTATTTTTAGCAAAATAGAAAAACATCATTCTCAGCACCTATTGGTTGAAATATTATTTCAGAAAACGAAGCTGTGCACAAAACCTATTCTCAGGGATTTTGATAGAGAGTACATATAAAATTATTACTTTGTGGGTGCATGATTAACCTAGTGGATACCATCATGGACAATGAAATCAACTGTACCAAGTTTAAATCCAATCAGATCTATAGTGTCCAATTAGGCACTAATACCAGTGGGAAAGGTATGAACCTACAATTCCCTTTCAATTATGGATGAAATAGTAACTTGTGTTTGACTAATATTTTACAAATTGTTGACAATAGGTATATTGTTTTAGCATTAAATTACCGCAAAGACTATGAAACATAAAAACAAAACCACACTTCATTATAATTATGTCTTTATTTATATAAAGTAAGGTACGTGTATATGTTTATATATTTCTATGTGTAGGATTCACTCCTAAACTAATTCACCAATCATTATGAATTTTGGAACACAGCTGCTAGACATAAGGGTGGGTAATGTGGACTATATTTAGTTTAGTTTCATGCAGAGGGGCTGCAAGCCCTTTGTCAGAATTCAGATACTTCCGATTGTTGTGAAATTTTAAAAATAGGTATTAGATATCAATTAATAAATGTTCCCAAAATTTCAGTTTACTTGGAGTATTTTAAAGGGTTTGAGAGGGCATAATATGGGCACAACCTCCCATTTGAAAATTAAAATATTTCAGATTTGTATTAAAATTCATCAATAGTCATTAGACATTAAGTAAGATCCCTTGAATTTCAGTCTCATCTTAAGACCTGTTACGCATAAGCCTTAAATTTTATACATTTTCTAGAATCAAAATTTTGATAAAAATTAGAATAAGGATTCTAGATATAAGGTTTAGTATCATTATATCTTGATCTTAATTTTCGTAGAGTGACATAAAAGTGGTTCAAAACTATTTTGAAAAAGCTAGAATGATCGATGAATTAGTTTGGGAGTGAATTCTATACATAGAAAAATATATATATATACTAGCTGAAATACCTGCCAGCACTGGATTTCTGCACATCAATTCAAATGAAAATAGTTTTTTTTTAATATTTTACTTTAAATCACAACAAACTAATTTAAAAAAAACAAGAACATTTTAATAATTAGAATAACACCATTATAAATAAACAGATGCATTATTCAGGTTTAGGATGTTGATCGATATCGGCTATGAAATAACTGGAATGCTATAGCAAAAAAATTGTCTAGTGTCGGATTTGAACTCTGAAAGATGACAGTAAAATATTGGAACTTAATGTGAACACTAATCCACACTACCACAAATTAAATGAAAATATTTTGTCTTTTAAACCTACTTAAACTGTTTATGAGTTCAGCATATGGATACAAAATTAAAAATCTGTTTTACCTCTCCGCATAGATCTTAAATAGTCCAATTGTCTCAAATAAAAAAAACAAAAAACAAAGAAAAGTTCAATTTTTAATAATAAAAAAAAAGATGTCAAGTACATATTATGATTTGACAAAAAAACACAAACCATGACTTATTTTTTGTATGTTTATTTATTTTTCTTACGGTAGTAAAAAGGTTCAGATTATTATAAGTATGTTGTTCCGTCGGCCAATAATAGAAATTATTAAACTGGAAAAGAAACGCTAAAATGTTAGTGTTGAAAGAAGAGAAGCTTGGTTTTAGATGTGTTAAAAGTAGCAAGCCACTTTTTCTTCATTGCGCCACATGCTCCTGGTTAGAAGAGCGAGAATCAGAAATATTTTGATCACCGATGCTCTCTGAAGCGCAGCACTAGAAAGTTGTGTCTTCTCCATAGATGTCAATGAATATTCTCAGAATACGATTCGGAAGATCATTTTTGAAGATAACGGAGAGGGTTGGGCCCAGAATTGATCTTTGAGGCATGCCGGCATTGATACAATTTGCTTCACACTTCTGACCGTCAACGACTACTTTCATAGACCTATCAGAATGAAAGAGTTTGATGGGTGAGAAGACATTTTAAGATATTCCATGACTAGCAAGCTTGTGAAGAAAACCTTTGTGCCAGACCGTATCAAAAGCAATTGTCCTAGACACGAATCCCCATCGTTAGATTCACTGATCCTGTGCGATATTACAGTCATCACATTAGCTATTCATATTGCATTACAAAATCGTTTCTATGTGTAATTGATTTGTAAAATATTAATTAGAACACCAATTACTATTTTATCCATAATTAGGAGGAAATTGTGGGTTCGTACCTTTCCCAGTTAAGCGTTATAAAGTGTATTAGACGAAACACAAAGGTGTCTCTGTAGATTGCTTGCTATAAGTATATTTTTATACTACCACTATACTCTATCTATATATTGAGAACTCTAAGTAAATACTGTAACAAATATGTATAAGCAATACTATTATTTTATAATATATATATATATATATATATATATATATATATATATATATATATATATATATATATATATATATATAAGTAAAATACCCGTCCCAGAACGGGTATTAGCAATAAATATAGCATTAGTTTTAAATTTTAATGTTTTTTCTTTCTTTGGAGGGTATGGTACGGTTTCACTGGCACCTCCCTAAATGTTATAGTTTAAAAAAAAATAATAATGTGCCCAAGTTACAAACTCTGTTGCCTAGAATAGGTATTCCATAATTCATAACGATAAGTTCACTAGTTAAGTATTTTATCAAGCACATACATATGCTCATGCACTGATCCTTTTAAGACTCTATTACTTAATATAACTCAAAATTTGATGTAGAACACGTGTCCATAGGTTCCTTTTATGTAAGCAAATTAATTATATATATATATATATATATATATAATTTATATTAACATTAGAACAGCCTACGCAAATTAACCTGCGTTTCTGTGCTAACGCACGTCTAAGGGGCTGTAAAACAACTATGTTAAATTGTACGAAAAGAAATACGATAAAATAGAAGTCTGGACCAGCAAAATTAACCTCTCTACAAGGTCACAGCAAGTGGAAGGGGGGCGTTTTAAGCGTGTCATTTATTATTATCACCGACCGGCAGAAATCAAGTCGCCCCTTATATGCTTACACATTGGAGAATAATAGGTGTCAATCACATGCGTGCATAAACAAGATCCATGTACACACACACGCGTCATAATAAGCACAAGCCATTCTTACCTCCCTTGCCCCCACATGCTCAGACATTACATACACTCGAATGCATAAGTTTTGACACAATATAGGCAAGCACAACCTAGATTAAACTAGACATACTTTCGCTGGTTAGACATATTTGAAACTACATACATATGCGTATCGCCATATGAAACGCAGGCCAATTTGTGTAGGCGGTTCTAATGTTTATAAACATTTTATTTTGAAAACTTTATTTTATATTGAGCACTTTTGAAAAATATTGGTTTTACGTTCATTTTTTCAATATATTTGAAATTAATATATATATATATATATATATATATATATATATATATATATATTTATATATGTAATCATAGAAGATTAAGAGTACATCGGTACCGTTGGTTTCAAATCCAAACAATGGGGACCTATAGTTGACCTCCTATGCCAGAGACAGACATAAAAAGGAGGCTAAAGAGAGTCCGACATAAGAGGCCAACTATAATTCGCCTTTGTTTGGATTTGAAACCGACGGTACCGAAGCTGTCTTAATCTTCTTTAATTGCATATATGAATAAATATTACGCTCTTATTTATAGATTTTTTCTTAATAATCGAGCATTCTTCTGGGGTTCTCTCCCACTAACCTTACATATATATATATATAGTAATCCACGTAAAGTAAACATCCACAGGATATAAATCCAAAGAATTTCAACCGGACTTATATAATAGTGCTCAATAGTAAATAGAGCTATTTATATTAATATTTTCATTCATACAGACATGTACAAAAAGCCGCTACACTGGCGTGTCGATATTATAGATCATTAGTTACTAGAAACTAAGATCTCTCCAGGCGGAAAAGTTTGACTTTTCACTTAGATGTTATTTTTCAATATGAACATCTAAGTAAAAAATCAGACTTTTCCTCCTGAAGATATCTTAGTTTGTAATAACTAATGATCAATAACAGCGACATGCCAGTGTAGCGGCTTTTTGTACATGTTTCTACAAATATATATATGTACTTTTCTTTTTTTTTCATTAATTAAGCCAAACGACTCCACTGACGAAGGTCTGAATTTCTCAGATCTGAAACCGATGGTACAGATGTTGTTCTAACTTACTGTATTACATATAAATAAATTTATATATATATATATATATATATATATATATATATATATATATATATATATAAAAGAGGGTGGTGCAGTATTAGTGCAGTTCCAACGAGAGAAATGTATATATGTAAAGGAGTAAGGCTACCAACATTTGTAGAATTTTTTTTCAACATTTATTTATTATTTTGTTGTTTTATCATTTTATAATTTTATATAACGCGTTTCAAGCGGTGGTCCACTTTCATCAGATATGTAAATCCATTTGAAGAAATGTCTTTCGATTTGAGAGAATGTTGTTTCATTTGAGGAAATTTGTTATTGTTTTTGCGCATGCGTGGGTCTGCGGGTGTGTGATAATTTTATATATTTTATTTCTTATCTTTTATTTGCCATTTTCCCTTTTTCTCTTGGTCAAGTACGTGTTACCTATCCATGACCTTTGGTCATCCCAGCTTCTTAGGGTGTACAATTTCTTTTGAAATTTAATATTTTTTAAGTGTAAGACCGTAAGATAATATTTGACAAAATCTCGCTAATATTTTGAG
This sequence comes from Sepiola atlantica, assembly GCA_963556195.1. NCBI lineage: Eukaryota > Metazoa > Mollusca > Cephalopoda > Sepiida > Sepiolidae > Sepiola > Sepiola atlantica. The sequence goes on along the minus strand of OY744525.1, from coordinate 71,263,754 downwards.
AGTTATAAAAGAACATGTCGGACGAAGTATAGGATTATACGTAAATTTTTGTTTCCTGAGAACAAGAAAACAATTTTGCTTTTTTAAATACATGGAAATTTTCTAAGAATTTAAAGCCAGTTTAAATGACTTTCTACTCGATAGTTTATAAATTCCTTTCAAGTTTTGCACACACACGAAGTAATTGATGTTTTGTCAATTAAAATGGCTGACTTGTTTACGAAGAAATCTAAATGAATTATGATGGATTTAATCTCGTAACTTGATTACGAACCGACTTGAAATAACATTATTTAGACAACGATTTTTTACATGGGGAGAATGGGGGGGGGGGGCTTTGTTAACTATTCTATACTTTCACGTAACAATTTAATAAACAGAAGATATCGTAAAAATTTAATTTAACTTGAAAATCTTATCTAAAAAATAGCCCGGTTCGTAAACTGCACAAGTACCAAAAAAATAATATAAAAAATATTCTTCACTGGGGAGGAGGTAGCCCCGTATTTACAAGTATATCTCCTGTAAAAAACGGTTCTAAAATCTATTTTCAATCGATATTTATTCGATAATTGCCGAGTTTTCTGTTGCCGAATTTTCCATTGACGAATTTTCCGTTGACGAGTTTTCCTAAATTGTGTATTATACATACATACTTCTATCCAGTCAAGCAGACTATCTAGTCTAAGAGAAGAAAAACAACATAACTTTCACTAATACACTTAGGAATGGTATGAATCCACATATATCCCCCCCCCCCAAGTTATATGAATTAAATGGTAGGGTAGACTGTACTCTGAAACCTTGATTGGGCAACTTTCCTCCCCTATCTAGAGTGCTAATTTTCGGAGTTTTTATTCAACAGAAAGATAGCAGTGTACTTTTTAAAAGGGCCTTAGTAACTATCTCAGGTCAGCTAGTAAACATTTTGAATTCTCTCTCTCGCCCCCTCCCGACCTGCACTCAGATGGTGTCAAAATCGTTCTACCCCTAACTCAAATGTTTAATCTTTCCAAAGAAATAGAACGCTCAAGTCAATGACGCCTTTGATCTGTCTCATCCCTTGATAGCAAGTCGACGGGGTTTGGGGGTGGGGGTGATTAACGAATAAAACAATAAAAAAAAAGATTGTTAAAAACATTACAATTAAATCGTCTTACGCCTAAGCCCCCTCCCTCTCTCTACCAGAGATATAAGTTTAAAATATAATTCAGAGTAAACTCTGAGACTTTCTTTACTTTTCCTTTATATTGCTGAATAAAAAACTAATGTTTAAAAAAAAATCAAAATATTTTGGAGCGAGGAGCGCGGAGCGATAAGACCACCGCTCTTTAGTCCCAAATAGAGTTGCTCCCGCTCAACTCCCGCTGAATATAAAATGAGCCCTCCTCTCCTTCGCTCCAGCAAAAAGGAGCGTGCTCCTGGAGCGCGCTCCTTTTTGGAGGGCTCCGTAAAGCCCTGTATATATATATATGTATACAAGACTACTTATAACCTGTTTGGTCACAACCACTACTACTATTTATTATACTTTTATTTTATCCGAAAGGTATAAATTGTGACATATCTGTTAATGTGTTCGTCTTGGATAACTAAAAATAGGTCTCTTTACTTATATGTGATCGGTATTCATAAGCTTTAGTAGGAGAGATGCATCACTTGACACGTTAATTGCAAATTATGGCCAATTAGAACAATTAAGATGTTTTTAGGTTTTTTTTCGAATAAGAACTAAGGAATATTTTAGCATGTATTTTGTGTCATTAAAGTATATAGGCAAAAACCTTCATGGGGGAGAAATATCGATTCACTCAGCTTTAGCATAATATATATATATATATGTGTGTGTGTGTGTGTACGTATATATATACGCAAAATGTTTATATATTATATATACACTCCTGATCAAAAATTTAAAACCACATGAAAATGTTTTAAAAGAATTTTTTTTTTTTAAGGATAGATTTTAAACTCCTCCTACTTAAGGTTACCAATACTAATATCTAAAAGGTTATGGAAACAAAAAGCTACATTCCAAACATTTTATTCAGAAATTTACATTTTTATAAAATGAGGCATTTTACACTTGATCAAAATTATAAGACCAGGGGTATAAATTGTTATATCTTTGGTAATTCCAATGTTTTTAGTTCAGTTAGAGATTAGCAATCACTGCGTAAAGGTGCCACCATGCCTAAAGCAAGCAAACTTACTGAAGTTGAGCGTGCTCGAATTCTAGACATTAGCAAGGTTTGTCACAGCAGGCGATCGCAGCTAAGGTAAATCGTAGTAAAACTGTGATTTGCAACTTTCTAAAGAACAGTGAGAATTATGGAAAAGCAAAATCCATTGGTAAGCACCCTAAAATTTCCTTCTGCATTGAGTAGGAGAATAAGACGGGTTGTTGTGAAAGACAGTGGACTTTCTTCTAGTCAAATTAAGGTAGTCACAGATGCTGATTGCAGTCCAGTAACCATCAGACGACACTTATGACAAAAAGGCATGGTAAATAAAAAGCGTACACAAATTCCTCAGCTGCTTCCACGTCACAAGGTGGACCGCTTAAGGTTTGGTCGTGAATACCAAACATGGGACGTTGAGAAGTGGAAGAAAGTCCTGTTTTCTGATGAGAAAAAATTCAATCTAGATGGTCTTGATGGCTTCCAACGATATTGGCATAACAAAAACATGTCTCCTGAAATTTTCTCCACACGTCATAGTAGTGGAGAGTCCCTAACGGTATGGGGTGCCTTTTCTTAAAGAGGGACGATGGAGCTCCAGGTGGTGCAGGGTCGTCAGACAGCGGCTGGTTATGTTAGCATGCTACAAAAAGCATCATTGATGATGGAGGGCCATCGTATGTGTGGGGATGGATGGTTATTCCAACAGGATACTGCTGCAATCCACGCTGCACGACGGACCTTGACCTTTCTACAAGAAAACGGGACATCCTGCATGCTCACTGGACTTGAACCCAATTGAAAATGTTGGGGATGGATGACAAGAGATGTTTATCGAAATGGCAAACAATATTCAACAAAAAATGAACTTTGTGAAGCCATCTTTAGAAGCTGGAGAAACATCCCCCGCACCTTAATGGAAACGCTTATTTCTAGCATGCCCCAAAGAAATTTTGAAGTCATCAAAACCAGTGGAGATAGAACTCATTATTAAATTTCGTTGTTGAATGTTTTCATACACTTTTCGTACAATTTTGTAGAATTTTTGTCTCTGGTCTTATAATTTTGATCAAGTGTAAAATGCCTCATTTTATATAAATGTAAATTTCTGAATAAAATGTTTTGAATGTAGCTTTTTGTTTTCTATAATATTTTAGATTGTAGTATTGGTAACCTTAAATGGGAGGAGTTTAAAATCTATTCTTAAAAAAAAGGTTTCTTTTAAAAGATTTTCACGTGGTCTTAAATTTTTGATCAGGAGTGTATGTCTGTGTGTGTTGACTCTTGCAGTCGGATGATTTGGGCTAAGACCGATCCAGCTCATTGTCTACATTATGTATTTCAAACAGGCATTTTCCCTCCAACCCCTTCCCAATATAAACTCTACATACCTGGTTATACTGATAAAAGAATGTTATAAAATGTTGATGTGCTAAACATGTTTCTAGTATGTTTCTAAATAATGCCCCAAGGCACAGATCTTCCACAACATTCTATATCTCTACCCTCCCTACTCTGAACTAAGAATAAAAGTTGTTTTGGTTTTTTTTTATATACTTTCCTCCCACAGCAGAAAGATGTGACACAAGGTCGAAAGGTGTGATTGGAAAGCCAGCATTACAATAACTTGAGTTAGCAGATGACTAATTCTCAGGAGAGAATTAATAAAGCCATCCAAATGACGCCTAGTTTATTTAATCTTCCTTCTTATGAATGATAAAATTACAATTATTACAACTTCTTGACAATCTTTTCTTCGTAACATGTCATTTCTTTCATAAAAGTGCATCGATGATCATGCTATTGAGGTGAAAATGCATGTTTTCCATCAAAATTGTTTTTCATGAATAAAATTAGAGCTGTTTTATAATATGAATTTAATTCGTTATATTTTTCAATTATTTAGACTTTAGTACTTTATTTGATTTTATAAAATCATACAAAAACAGTTTTCTTTCCATCTGCTCAATTGTTTAAAAGATCTTTCAACTATTTATTCCAAGTTCTCTTTAATTCAGTACATAAGTGTAAAGCAATGTATCTGGAAAACTGCTATTTGTGGTTCTAAATGTATGGTTGATTTATTTTAAAATATATTTGGTAACATTGAGTACTTGACTATTGATAAAAGTTAATGGCCAGTATCATTCCAGTACGAATGGTTTAAAATATCTCGGTTTGACTGTCAGCTGTAACTGAAACAGAATTATTTAAATATCATCAAAAAAGTTCCTGGCATTGACAGTCGACAAAAACCAGCAACGTTTTTATTGATGTAAATGTTTGGTTTGTTTATTGTGACGCCTGGTAATACCGGACACAAATTAACATTTATATTTTGATCGGAATTCGTTTTAGCTTAGTATGTTTCCTGAGTTTGATAGTGATGTCTACAGGGGAACACATGAGATAAGAAAATTAGCGAAAGAAAGACGAACACATGGATATGATTATCATAAGCAATTTAATGCTAAAACATAATAAGAATGAAATGCAACAAAAATAAGAATATGATGCATACAAGGTTTTTCTCAAGCTCGAACATTGTTTGTAACATTTAACACATAATTACGTTAGTCAACAGTTCAAATTTCATTATTCACTTATCTGTTTACATAGCTTTTCCTCTGATAGGACACCATATCTTGTTTCTTACTTAATCATCTCTTTCTTCTCTGCATCTTTTTTCTACACAAAATCGCGCTTCAAAATATTTTTCTCGACTCTCTTGTTTTTTATTCAATCATCTCTTTCTTCTCTGCATCTTTTTTCTACACAAAATCGCGCTTCAAAATCTTTTTCTCGACTCTCTTGTTTTTTATTCAATCATCTTTTTCTTTGCTCTTTCTTCCTCGACATTGTTCTCAGAACACAAACTCGACTGTCAAACTCTAGTGCTTCAAAATAACATAATCGTCTGCGTTCTTCCAATTTCACCCCCTTAGTATTATTCTGTTTAGCCAAGCCCAGCAAGGTGACGTTAGGAAAGACAAAGAGAAAGAAGCAGAAAGCGTGATAATCTGTGATTCCCATACCTTCCTTCTCTCTCCCTCTTGTCCAAGTAATGTAATGTTAGCGCGTATCGCAGCGTTTTTGTTTGTATTCAAAGTTCTTTTTGTTTTCTTGTTTTTTTAATTTTTTATTATTACTTCGTTTCAAGCTCAATCGCCCAACATTTCCCCTTCAAAATTCCTTACTTATGTGTATGTTACGTCACATAATATCGATAAAGTACTGCTTTATAGCTTCAGATTTTAAAAATGAGAAAAATAATATTTTCAAAAAAAATATTGAGACTCCAATTTATTCCACATGGTCTTCAATTGCCCCATTCTATAGTAAGTCTTTGAATGTTGAAATGATTTGTTTGTAACAGCATTCTCAAATATACTAAAAATTCTTATGAAAATTATTAAAATGAAATTTCTATGTATTATTTTTCCAGCATAGTGACATTTCCATTTCTCCTTCATAAGTCTTCGAGACAGAACGTTTAAATCTTGTAGATATTCGTAAATATGTTTGTATAAAATTAATATCTTTAAAAAAATACAAATATTCTCTTGCAGACAATTAAATTTTATACTAAAGACAATCAACATTCACATTGAAAATTCACCTATATATTTTAATAACTTCTAATTATTATAACTTCTATCCCCCTTGAATACTCTTTTTCCATCATGCCCATGCACAGATATAATCCTATGCAATAGATTGTCAGTGGGCCGTCATTTACTTGAACTCATTTAGTTTTCTCTCAGGCATAAGGTTACATACACAAGTACAATTTTGTTTATTTAATAGTTATCTTCACTAAGAAGTAGATAGATTCTTTTCACTCATATTTGTTTGCTTGTATATTGGTTTATTTGTAGAAAGTATTGAATCAATTTACCCGAAAATCTGATGCAAATCTGGTTAGAAATTTTGATTCTGGAATTTTTAATATATTAATTATATATTTTTCCGAAAGTGAACATTAACCTGGTATCAATTCTTATGAAATGGTTTTAATGAAAAACTGAACAGTTAGTTTTAGTTCAAATAACATTTTTAATAACGGAACAGAAAATATTTTAAACACTTAAATAATTAACATATGAAAAAAAAAAGAAGCAAACTTAGTATAATTGCTGTTATGCAATGGTTTTAATTAAAAAATGAATAGCCAATGTTAGGTCAAATAACATTGAGTTTTGATGAAATAATGGAGACAATTTTTAAAACTAAAATAATTTATAAGTTAAAAAATAAATGTGTTGAAAAATAAATTGTGTTATCATTTAAATAAATATTCTTTGATCGTTAATTGAAGTTTTATTATCGACAAAAAATAATAGTTCATACATTCTTTTTACCCAGTAAACAATCAAATCAAAGCAAGACTATGCTAATTTTCAATTGATTCTCATCAACTATCTGATGACTGTTACAATTAGTTACTTTGCTTTTTGGCTTTCTTTTAGGTTAAATGGTTTGAGCAAAAATGAGATAATTTCAGGGTTTTCTTCCCATGTTCTAATTAACATATGTATTAAAGTATTATTATAATAGATCTTTTCTTTATTGATTATTTAGTGTTATTATTTCTACTGTTGATTCTTGGTGGAGATATGCACTCCACTCGGCGTCGTTCTGTTTTATCTTTATGTAGACAAGTCATTAAGCTTGAACAACCACATACAATATTAACTACTTTTAAATGTATCTTGTCTTTCCTACTTTTCATTTTCTACATCAATTCTTTTTACCAATGAATATAAATGTATATTCATATACACAAATAGCTCTGAGATATAAGTTTTCTTGCATGGGTGCATATACATACAAACCAAGAGATGCAAATATAAATGAATTTATATATAAGGACAATATATGGTATACTAATATACATCAACATTTACCTATTCAAATACAAATTCTTGCTAATATTTACTTACAGTATGTATATATTCTGTTCTTTTATTTTTAAAGACTTCTATGCAAATATAAGTAAATAGTACTTGTTTCATAAGCCATTACTAATGAAATCAATCATCCTTTATTTGATACTCCATTCATGTGGCTTTTCACAAAATTCCACATTCAATAAACACGTCGTTTTTTTCCACTCTGGTACTTTCATTGTGTGAATGGTAAGCTAATCTAATATATAAAGTAATACCGATTTCTCTGTGTATATGTAGATCTATTATAGACGCATTCATTGTGACTCAATTAACATTCTGTTTCGTTATTAAGACTTGCTGTACTATTTAGATTGTTCTTATCTCAACAATAATAGAAATATAAAGTGCCTTTTATTAAAAAAAATCAAGTTTTATAAATTTTTTATATATGAATTTCCACAATTAGGAATGCAGATTCAAGACAAGATTACTTTATTTAAACATCCACATTACTTTAACAGGCATAGCACATTGTAATAGATTTAAAAAAAATACTTAAGACTTACTAATGAAAATATTTAATCTTATGATTCAAATAACTACTGCTCTAAATAAGTAATAAAAAATAATATAGCAAGACTATTTTAGGAAAGATGTGGTAATTTCTTATATAATAACATGTTGCTGCTTCCATATGTATATCTATAAATAGCTATTCCTTTGTGTGTAACACTAACGGATGTAATTTAGTATATATTCAAGCAAACGTAAGCATCAGCAGTAGCTTACTTAGGTATTTTTATTGTGTGTCATGTAAACAAGACCAAGTTCTTTTTAAAGTGAATTTAATAATAAAAGTTGTAGATAACTTGCGAACCAACATTTTTAGAGGAAATTGGAGTTTGGTTTTGTTTTACAATGTTTGTGTGAGAGATGTTTTTGTGTAAATTGAGTAAATATGTATGTACAATTTGTAATAGCAGAATATGTTTGTTTCCATGTGTATCTATCTGATTGGCAAGTGTTATTATACCAGCTAACTTGAAGTATTATTATTATTTGTAAACAAGATTGCAACTGTTTTTCCAAGTAACTTTAATTATAACAGTTGTAGGTAATTTGGAAAGCAATGAAAGACGTATGCTATCAGTCTTGAAGGCACAGACTCAGTTGTATGAAGATAAAGTTAGACACAGTGCAGTTACAGTTTTTTCTGGATGAATTGCTTAAAATAGCATCTAAGATATTGTCCAGGATATAGAAAAACATATCCATGTCTCATTGGGAGCATCATGCACATTCAAATATTTTTTTTTTTTTTTTTTTTTTTTTTGTCTGGTGCTTCGAACAGGCGTGTTCAGGCTTGCTGGTTGTTCAACTCGCCCTGGCTGATGTGAGGATCCTGTGAGACAAAGGAACCGCACCAGCATGTGCTTGCATGTGCACGATAGAATTGGTGTCGGCTTGCCTGCACGCCGTGTATCCGACAATTTGGGGTTGGTCCGGGATATTAGCGAGGTAGGCATCAAGAGAGCGCTTAAATTGTTCCACAGCAGCATTTTTTATATCCCGAATACACCTAGGCATGGCATTGAAGAGTTGTGACCCCTGTACAGGTAAGCTCGTTTCAAAAATGGTTCGTATTTTCCCACCAGTTTTTAGCGAGGGAACAATACAGTGCCTCCCGCGGCGTTCATTGTCTCGGGCTTGAATGTGGCCATTAATGTTCGGTACCTTTCCTTCCAATATCTTCCAGATGTAAATTATCCGGTACCTTTCACGTCGTCTTTGCAGCGAGAACATTTTTGTCTTCTTCAGACATGACCAGTAGTTCCGATCAGCTTGAATTTTCCGTAGAAAGGACCACTGAATGGCTTCAAGCTTTTGGATGAGCCTAGGGCTACTTGGGTTCCACAAGACAGAACAGTATTCCAAAACTGGAATGACCAAGGATTTATACAGCGTGACCATTGCACGATATTCTCTGGTTTTAAATGTCCTCAGGATCCAGGCAATGAGGTTCTTGGCTTTTTCCACAACTTTGTTTATTTGATTGCTAAAAAGACAATCACTAGACATAGATACACCGAGGTCCTTTACTTCTTGCTTTATCGAACTTATTTATATGATTGGAAAGTATTAAACTTATAAAATAGTGATGTATATCTATATAATAAAGCAAAGTCGGTCTATTTCTCAACTTATATCATGGATATTTGATACTTACTAGCCAATCATTTTAAATTGTTGCACTATATCTTTTACAAGAAAAATATTTTACTTAAGTTTCTTTCACAAAATACTTAATCTGACAATGGAAGCATTTTTCAATATTGTTTTAAATAGCAGCGGCTGTTTATAACATTAATAAAGAAAATATGCATTGATCTCTTTAAGGTAAACAATTATATTTGTTTAAAATAAATATAAAATTATTATTTCTTAAAATTACTTGTATATCATAATAACAGTTAACATGATTTGATTTCTAACAGCTAATTAAAGTGTTATTTTAATGAAATGATGCAAGTGTCTGTCATAAACTTTGCTTTATATTAAACCATATACGGACAAAATTGCTGTGCATATCTACTTACCCTGCACAATGACAAAAAAAACAACTATATGTTATCTTTAAAAACAAAACAATAAAAAAACGATATTACTTTTCTATCAGTACATGAAATTATGAATCCTGCAGCAAGGAATTATTTCTGGAGTAAGTTTTTATTAGCTTTTAACTCATTTATTCCAAACAAATAAGAATGCATAAAATCTTCTCACTTTAATAAAAGTGGTGTCAAAATACCGGTTGTACATTGTTAAAATATTATTTAAGACAACTATCTAAAATTGCTGTTTGTTTAATTTCATTTATTATTCTTGCTGTCTATATTTACTGCCCCCCCACCAATTGAAAAATATAGAAATTTAACCATTCCTGGAAATGCTGGGTGTGTCTCAAAGCACTTAGAATGTCACTGTACTTACACCCACACCTACCCAATCAAGTGGAGGTTAACGACCCGACTGACGACCTGGGTGTGCCAAGTTCGAATCCAGTCGGTTCCATAGAATCACTTTCACTTAGGAATGTTGGCAACCATTACGTGGTCTATCCTGCAAAAATGCTAACAATAGAATCAAGTTGTACCGTGTTGATTCATACGAATTTACTTTATTTTACTCAATCAATCCTATGTACACCCTTGGGCCTCACTCTAAAAATTGAATGTTATAAAATGTAATCAGTAACAATTTAAAAAGTTGTATGGTGCTATGGACTGGGAGCAGAAGGACATAGGGTTCCTAATTAAATCCCAAGCAAGCCCGGGGTCTTCCTGATAGTCAACAATAAGAGAACAAATTTTCAAAAATTATTATCCATTTAAAACTTATTTTTACGAAATAGTAAATTAATACAAATATTTAAGAACTCAAGAGGCTATTTTATTTACTTCCTCTCCAGGAGGTTAGACACATGGTCAGGTGTGGGTTTGATGAAAGTGTTTCTGTGGAATGAACTGGATTCAAACTTGGTACACTCAGGATTCCAGTCAATGTAGTTAACCACTTAGGCACCGTCACAAGAGGCTCTAAATTAAAGGTAATTAAACCTAGTAATATGTGGTATAGACCAAAAAGTAATAATATTCTTATTTCACATTTTCAGGCATAAAATAGTATCATCATCAACAAAGGAAAGGTAATGAGTGCAACGCTTGTGGCTGTGTAAGCCAATCACAGCCATTCAGAGATTGCCTATTTATTGAATGAGGCCAAGTCCCTTGTGTTCATTGTTAAAAAAAATATTTTCAAGAGTCTGACTTCATCAGAGTAGACACATTTGTGCTGCAGATACAACGTTGCATGCTATGTTTATTTTTTCTGATGAGACACACTTTCAGCTAGACCAGAAGATAAACAGGAAGTAGCTTTATATGGAACTGGCTGAGGTATCTTTGGTATTGTTAAAAGAATTCAACTCCAATGTAATGGTCTTGGGCCTTTTCAGTAATAGCACCCCATTTATTGCCTTAAAGCCTCAGGATCAATATAACTATCTACATTCAGGTGCTGTACACAATGCTAAACCTAGCTTGTATAACAAAGGAAGTAGCTGCCCGATCATATGATTCTCAAGATATAGTTTCTTCACTCTTCCAATTTAAACCTCCATAATTACTTTGTCTGGAGTGGCATTGAATACAAAGATGAACAAGTGATATTAAAATACAATTATTTCTTTGGATATAGAAAGTTAATCTGACTATACTTCCGAGCTTCACTAAATTCATTCTCTGTAATATAAGGGTAGTTTTGTTTAAAAAAATTCTATCTAATTTAAAACATGAACCAAGTTTGATAAAAAAATATATAATAATATAACTGTATTTCTCTATATTAAAATATATTCTTAATTACCCAATATACCCTATATGTCTAATATATAAACGAAATAATTATTATATAACTATTTAATATGTCAAATAACAATAAAAAAATGAAAACATTTCAATATTTCTGTATAATGTTTATGGATGATAAATGTTCATATATTAGTGATCAGTATGAATTTGGTATAATAACATTATTGGAAATCTTGTAACCGTGATTAAATTCTAATTTTTCTTGAGCACTAGTTTCAAATATTTAGGCAAAAGTGTACTATAAGAACTTCAGGGAAATTTCAGTTTTAAAGAGACTAGAACTGAATCTCTATCATAGATTTTAAATAAAGATACTAATATGTTAATGTTCATACTGAAAGTGAACTAGTACTGCATTAATTAGTAATAACATCTGATAAAATGACCATTTTAATATGTAAATGTAGTTTAGTGAAGCTAAATAAAGCCTTAGTATCAACAAAAGAATGTAATTTATCTCACATTCTACAAAATATAAGCATTTTAGTTGTGCACAGTATAGACAAAAATAATCACCATGACAGTATGTTACTTAGTGTAGAGACTTCTCCAGATACAAAAAAATGGATATCGTTAAGACATTTCTGCCACAGAGGCCCAGCATGCCATCTTCATCTTCTACATTTGTTTCTAGTTGATATAATCAATCTATTAGTGCATGTCAGAAATGTTTCGTATCATATAATAGACTTTAGATATATTTAATTAATCAAAATGATCGATGAGAATATAATCAGATTGTTTAGAGATGTCCTGTTGGGTTATACTATGTTTTGAATATAATTAACAACTGATTTAGTTCTTGCAGAAAGTCTTTGTTGTAGCACGAGCATTATGGAAAGACTTACTCTTATTAAATACTAAAAAATATAAGCAAAGAAGATAATTAGATGTATATTTTTATACAGCTATATACATAAGAACTAACATCGCTAACCTACCCTATTAAATGTAGATAAAAAAAATCTTCTCGTTCAATAATGATTGATGAACAGATACATAACTATCATATATATGAGCATAATCAAATTTATCTTATGAAGTTTAATCCAAAGGAATTTGAATTTTGAATGATATTTTCAAACTGAATGCTGTGCATAATCCTTCTGTGTTCTTTTGTGAGAAAGTTGTGTGCATGATTACAAGAACTACTTCGGGAAACTAGTTTTTTTTAAAGCCAATTTTATTAATGGAGAAAATGTTGGGGCGTCATTTTATCTAGCACGGACTCAGAAAGAATGTTTATTTTTTTTACTTGAGTAAATTTAAGATGCATGAAATCTGTAGTGTGAGCTCCGGTATGTATAAAATAGACGAGGGCCCTTTATCTTTGTCTACCTTCACTCACGTTGACAAGTAAAAAAAAAAAAAAAAAAAAAATGAGTGTTAAAAGAGGAAGGTAAAAAGAGAATTAATGAAACACAATATATTTATATATTTACAAAGTTATACGGTATGAAAGTTTGTGTTTATTTGTTTTTAGAATGGAGAAAAGGAATTAGTCTATGTAAGAAGTGTGTGTATGTGTTTGCCTTAATTTATTAGTGTGCGAGTGTATGCGGCATCTATGTAAATAAATTGATGCCCGTTTTCATGCTTCCCTCCCTCCAGCTAATTACAGTCGAAAGTGTGTTGCGTTTTTTTCATTTGACTCACTTCTCTGTGACTTTCTGGCTGAATGAACCTAGTGCCTGTGTTGAATTCTTTTTACCTGAAACTACATGTTACAAGTTTGTTTTGGGTGGGTAAAAGTATTTTAGTCTGAAAAATAATTGTAGACAAGACTTGTAATTTTTATATTCGTCTTTTTCCTTTTCCTTTATATATTTTTGTACAAAAATGTGATAGCTTTTTTAGCTGTAATCTTGAATCGTGTCTTATCTGTTTGTGCACATGCTATTCGTTACTAAATATATCAGATTTGAAGATAGGTTAATCCTATAAATCTGTTAGCTGTTAACTCTTGGGACTATACTATACCTAAATTTTTAATTCTTACATTCATATAATGAAAGAAAAAATATTATTTGCTATATAAAAAAAAATGATTTTATACAAAAATATACTTTTCTAATTACTTTTTAATACATTTAGTTATTTTGGCACCATACATATGCCTGTAATTAGTTACTTTTTAGTAGCTAAATCTACAACAAAATGAAACATGGTCAACAAAAAATAAATATGTAGCAAGCATGAAATAAGTACAGCTTTGAATAAATTTTATTTCATTCTATAGAATAAGTATATTTGCAAACTATAACATTTTTAGGGGAATCAAGTAGATTTTTGTATGAATAGAGTATTGTAATTAACTTTTCACAAAACCAACAACAATAATAATAATTATTATTATTATAAAATTAAATTTGAGTTGAAGAAAAGAAAATAGAAAAACTTTGTTTTATAGAGAATTTCACGCATGTAGTTTCAAACAAGTGCGCCAGTAAATCGCAAGTTGAGATCTGCAGACAGTTCATGAGACACCCATTTTCCAAGCTTAGGAATCTTTTTCTAAAATGTTGAATATTACTATGAATAGTTGTATGGCTCGAGAAAAACTGTTGCCAATTCTTCAACTGGTACTGCAAGTTTTCTTTCTTTTATAAAGTTACATAAGTTCAAATAAACATATATGGTATTTAAATATTATTTAGTTCCAGTAGACATACCCACTTAGTATTAAATTTCTGAGAATAAATACTTGGACAGAACTTATGGGATGACTGATTTTTCCTAAAAACTTTTATATTCTTTCTTATGTTTATTAACTGTTTGAAACTTATAGAAACTAGTATTTGTTTTTCTTTGTCATCCAATTTTTATATCACTTTTCATATTTTGTGTCATTTTATTTGGAGATTGATAACTGATATTAATAATGAAACAAAAGTGTGGCCCATAAATGTTTTGATTCCAACAATCAATTTTCTATGTGAGATATCGATTTATATGACCAATAGATGCATAGGAAACTGCTATTGAATTCGAGACGCACAAAAAATAATTTAAAGTTTGTAGAATAAAGGAGAATAAATATAAAACTTCAAAGATTTGGGACTGCAAACTGTATCCAGATAAAGCACACATTGGTCTATTTCCAGCTAATTCAGTTTTATGGCAGCTAAGTCTTTTCAGTCTGCAGTATACAAGGAAAAGTGTACAGTCTGATCAGTATAGCATGGTTGTGAACATGTTATGGTTTTGCACTTGTATTTATAAGCTCATAAGTTGACTGGGTTTCAATGATGGAATCATTAATGCAGACGATTACATCAAAATACTGAAAGAATAAATTAGTTACGCTATACAAGAAAAACAGTTTCTGGACAAAAATACATCATTTCCTTGTATGTCATTAGATTAAAATTGAATGGACATTTGTGGAATGTAAGCAAAAAGTAAAAAAATAAAGACAGAATTGAAGGACTGCATATTTTCTTAAGGGAATATTTTGGTGGGGTCCTTGGTATGACCTTAAAGTGCAATCATTGGTGAGATCTGAATTTGGGAACTTTTGGGAGTATGTGGTCGTCCTTTAGTTAGCATTAATCTCAAGTCTACTCTGATACAGAATGTTAGTACCTGTCAGGGTTCCATCTATAGGTTACTGGATTCCTGACCAAAAATACACCACACATTGATGTTATTGCTTTTTCTTCCTTTCCTTTTGAAAAACTCAATCATGTTCTGCAAAGCCCAAAACAAAACCAACAATTTTCCTTGAAGCATAAAAACTTTAAAAAGGGGTGATGCCGTAAAACAAAACAACCAAACCAAACCAAACACCATGAATAAATATTTTAAGATATAAAGAACTTGAAGCATAAAAACTTTTACCAAAATGACTGAATTCAGCATTAAATAACCTGAAAAGGGTTAAATGTCATAAAACAAAACAACCAAACTAAATCCATCTATGGGTTAAATAGAATTTGTTCTAGGCACGATATTAAAATGTCTTGGACACTCTTGGTCAAGGTGTTCGCCTCTACCTCACTCTACCACTCTGAAATCCATCTTTCTCAGCTCTTTCTACCATTAATTCTGCCTACTTTATTTCTCAACTCTCTCTACCCCCAACCATCCTGGGTATGACATAAAACTGCCTCAAGCTTTGTAGAGTGTTGAATCAACTCTAAACTACAACTACTCCCAGGTCCAATCTGATCTGGAGTGGTAGTATCTGGCAAGGCCCCATCTATGGGTTGCATATAATCTATTTTCACAGACTATTTGTTTATAAAATATATACATCTACAAACTAATCGGATACAAAACAAATGTACAGTTTACTCAACCACATGATATGCCGTAAAACCCAACAACCAACCAACCAACATTTTTAATGATGGTACAAGGTTAATGAGGTCAGCACCACCATTAAGACTCTACAAGTTGAAGTATAAAATAAAGACAACTGCACAATATATTGATTTAAAAAAAAAAAACTTTTTCTGCAGAGGTGTGCTTATTTTTTTCAAGTTACCTATTTATATTTGCTTACAGTATTTCAATGCTATATAGTTTGGTAATAAATAATTGCTAATAATATTGCTTTGATAACAATCTATCAAGCTGATGTGCATATACTTAATATACTCAGCCATATGCATACATACACATAGTCACTGTACTTAAGTGATCATTGTCATCTGTTTGAATAATCAATGGAGTTTAATTATAAAACACCTTTCAGTCATTAGCAACTGAAATATTATGAATTAGACGTATACTTACACAATTGTTAAACAAACATAAATCATTTTTAGTTGTACAATTTGCATGTATATTTTATTATTATGTATATTTCTTCGTTTACTCTTATGCAAATTAAATTATGGGTTATTCAACAAGGGTGGGTCATGAATGTTCTCAGATTTTGTTCAAATTTTCACGATTTATTAGTATCCAGAGTATAAGTAATTCCTGAAAATATCGGTGCCATTATTTTATAGCTGTTCAAAGTTTTGGAAATTACTGGTTTCTGAATTTCTCCTATTTTCAGATATTTTTTAGTAGTCTTTGTCATGCTACTGACTTAATATTATTCAAAGGTAGTTTTTTAAAAAAACAATTAAGGCTGAATGTTGTGTAACTCATTTACCAAGTAGTGATAGAGCACTGAACTTAGGAAAAATCATGAAAACCGGAGCAGTTTAAATTTTGAACATGCACATGTCTCTCAATCCTCAACAAAGCATGCTAAGTATCCCACATATCCAAAAATTAATCTAGACTGTGAAATGGAATTCACTCCTACAAACTCGTCCTTTCTTCTGTTGTAAGTGTTTAAAAATGGAGGAAAATAAAAATAAAATTGCAAAAATATCCACAGAATTGTTCCCCTAGAACAATTCTCAAGCCACACCTTTGTCATTTAGTATCTAGAGAAAAACACTGGTTTAATTCATCATAAGACAAGACTAGATGATCTATAGCAAAAAGACAGTTTACACTGTTCTCGAACAGTTGTCATGGATCATATGATCACACAAACATTCATCAAATTTTAGAGATGTTTTGTTATGACTTCTTTTACTATTCATGATAATCTTGAGTGACCTTTAACTACATCTGGTAGTGAGGTCACAATTTGGTAGATTTGGAGATGTTGGAGTCACTCATTAATTGCCATAATTCCAAGATACATTCTGATATGAAGTGGTAGCACCTGTCGGGGCCCCATATATGGCTTAAATGGAATCTATTATTTGCACACTATTTATTTACAAAATATATGCTTACAAAACAAATCTATAAATATTTGAACATGTTAAGAACTTGAAGCATAACAACTTTTAACTAAATGACTGCATTCAATATTGAATGACCGAAAAAGGGTTGATATGCTGTAAAACAAAACAATCAGAACAACCAACCTGATTCATAATATTCTTATATTAACCATTTGAACATCGATATGAATTCATTTAAGTCAACATTAAGTGTTGATATTTAATATGTATAACTATTTATAGGATTTGTTAAACTGATTTTATTTCAAATTTCTAGATTGACTCCAAGATTTACTTTAAGAATATATATAGTTGCATATTGTTCCAAGCTAGTCTTAACAGGTTATTGATCTTTATAAATGAAAAAGAATTCCAGACTTTTTGCCAATGTTTTTTCCTCCGTTTTTAACCCCTTAAAACAGTGAACGCACGAGTTTGTGGTATCTAATATAATTGTGCTAAAAATTCCTTGTTGAAGATTGGGAGACAGTCAAAATGGCACCCTCCACCCCCAGCACTAGTTTTTTGCAATTTTTCTAAAATTTCCAGTCCTTTACTTTTTCCCAAATGAGTACAATATTTGGATTTAATTGTTTTAAAAATTATCCTTGAACTAGAATAAGACAGTAGCATTTCAAAGACTACTAAAAACAGCATCTGAAATGGTGAGCCTCTGAAAATGGGAGAAATTCAAAAACTAGTATTTTCAAAACAAAAACAAAACTCCCCCAAACTTTAAATAGCCATAAAATAAGAATGACTAGAGAGATTGTGCTGATATTTTCAGGAAATTTTTGTTCCATGGTATTTAAAAAATGGTGAAAATTTGAAGAAAATCTGAAAACCTTCATGACACTTTGTTGAATTTCGATGGGCTGACCCTTATATCTTAAAAGCAAAACTATGTCTTCTATCTAACTAAGGTCATTGATTAGAGTAAATTTCTGTAAAATAATAATTAATATTCAAGCAATTTGTAAATAAAATATTGAAATACAGCTGTGTGTACACTCTGTTAAATGTATATTATATCATACAGTAATGAATTATTTAAGTAAGGAAAATAAATTGTGTTATGAAGATTCTCTAGCATCACGAACAAATATTAATTTAATTGACACTTAAGTAAATTGATTTAAGTGTGCACTTCAACATTTTTATTCTTATCTCTATACAGACAACTTGAAGTCTGTTTGTTTTTAAAACAAATGTAAGTTTGTTATTTTTAAACAAATGTGTAGCTAATTATTTCATATAATATAATGTATATATACATAAAAAGAGGCAGACAATTAAATAGTCACGATAGGCACATACAGGGTGGCCCAAAATAAGGGTCCTAAATTTGAATAACTTGAATTTGAATAACTTCCACAAAATAAAAGTTAAACTCACCAAACTTTATGTGTGTGTAGACTGACCCTTCCGAGATTTTTTTGAAATAAACAAAACAAATTTTAGCCGAAAAACACTTCTTAAAACTTACAAAAACTAAAGTATTGTTTTTTACACTGTTTTGAGTTTTTTAAGCAAAAATAATGTTTTCTAAATGAGGGTACGTTCCTTAGGGCTAATACGGCTCATGCTTGCTTCGGAAGGGGTCCTTTACTTATTCTAAAAAAAAAAAAATCAAAAAAAAATCAATAAATAAAAGTTATGAATTTTTTTAAAATAGGACCCTTATTTTTGCCCACCCTGTATAAACACTATTGTGTGAAAACATATTTTATCATTTACACATTCTAATAAGCTTAGATTATTTCAGCATCTTAGACTAATACATAAGCATTCACTAATATGTACATATTTTATCGCTAAATATGTTTAATTAATTTTAGATAAGTATATAAGCACATAATTTTAAAATTATGTTGTCTATAAAACGAGTGTAGACATTTTTTAGTAAAACTTTCATATAATGAAAAAATTATTCACTGGTTTAGTTAATTTTCTTTTACAGCATGTTTTTTTTGTATTATTTGATAATCACAATGCTTACTGTAAACGATTCATTGAAGATGAATTGCTATTTTATTCATAGCTGTAGTGGATATGTTCATAGCCCCCCCCCCCCCCGATTGTAATGGTACATAAAAGAACACAATGTATCTGATGGGATCTGTACTCGACTAACTGATTCAATTGTTCATTTTGTAATAGTCTATTCCAATCAGATCTCTTTCTGATACAGGCTACACAATTAATCTTACCTTGCCGGATGCGAACACACCGAGGACAGAGTAGAAAATGAAAACATGTCTTTCTGTGCAGAGATCAGCACATCTCTTCCGGTTTTCAAACAAACTAGCCAAAGAAAACGCGGATTAAAGAAGCAATGGTGTACGTTGTCTCAAAGAAAAGCGATTGACAAAAACTGTTGAGTCATGATCTGATTTTTGCAAATAAGTAGGGTTCATTCACTGACTATGGTCATTCTTAACCAGTTTTGTCCCGGGAGGCCTGTATACAACTTCAAAGACTTCTTTCTGCTGACATCAAGCTACGCTGATGCATGTCGGCCTACCTACCCCACCCCACCCACTCTACCCACATACTACCTATTGATGTTCAGCCGCCCTCTTATGAGCATTTATCTTCTGCTAATAGACTGACCGTTGCTTATATAGTAATAGACACTATGTTGTATCTATGTCCATTCAATTCTAATATTTTATCTAAATCTTGTCTCATTTTTTGCCTCATTAAAAACATGTTATAATCATTCTTTGCTTTCTAGCAGCCATACATAGTATATAACAATGTTAATATCCCTTAATTCACTCCAAAACACAAATACAGAATAAATACTGCAATAAAATACCATACACGAGTATAGTATTTCATTGCTATATTTCTTCTCAGAAAAATAAATGATTTTTAGACTAAATGATTAATATAGATAGATATTTTGGTATAAAATTTTCCATCAAAAATGTATTCATCATACTTATGATAAAAAAATACATACATTTAGGATTTTTGAAAGATTATGAATTAGCTATCTTTATTTTATAATCAATGCTAAAATGTTGTTAAAAAGAAAACATGCTACACTTTAATTGTAGGTACATCTTTAGGGCTGCACTGCAATTTTATACAGTTTTTCTTATATTTTCGTCTTGATATTCTTTAAATTAAATTGAAATTAATAAAATGAAATTATTCAAGAGAGATGAATTATAATTTTAAAAATATATAGAAATCTCTTCATCTAAGAATTAATGATATAAATAATAACTTGAGAAAGGTTGTATGCAAAATAGACTTTATTTAATTCATGTTATATATATATATATATATATATATATATATATATATATATATATATATATATATATATATATATATATATATATATGATTCAGGTTATTACATTTTTAAATATCAACCACTTTTTTTAACAGTTAAGATCACAAAAAAAGCAGCTCAATAGTTTTTTTTTTAATTTATATTAGTTTGTAATATATATTTTTTCAACTAGAGCCAGGTATAAATAAAAATTCCAACCTTTATTTTGAAGTTATGTTATCTTTTATTTGTACATATTATAGCTCTTTCGTCTTTGGAGAGGAATATAACAGGTTAATTTTCCATTATATAGTTCTCAAACAGAATGGTTTATTTATTTCATTGACGATTATAGCTTTTTAACGAAAATCTGCATATGCCAATCTGCTTCAGCAGCCATTTACGGCAATTCTTGATGCATGTTTAAAAAAAATATGCCTTTCTTTTCATTCGCTTTTGATAATTGTTACACTTTTTCCGGATTGATAGCTTCTAACATTTTCACCCATGCAGGAAGTTTGATGTATTTTCACTCTAATGCTCAGTCTACTATCATTGTCATACACTGGGAAATCTTCTTCACAGGATACTATTCCTTCCTAGCACTATTATTATTTCATTTTTTTTCTCTTGCTATTATCTGTTAGCTACTTTATATGTTCAACCTAAATATAGAATACTCTCTTCAACTACACTTTCTTTTTGGAGGAGGTTTGATTGGCTATTGCTAATACTTTATTTTGTGTTCCTGATGGACAGAATAAAGGAATAGCAGATCGACATTCAAAAAGCACAGAGAAATCTTTGTCTCAATACAATGATCGTAACAAAAAAAGTTAATTGCCGAGTCATATTAAGCTATCTATTTAAGTTTTTATTTTTCCTATCCAGTTCTCGATGTTCATGTAACCTAAAAATCATCTTAAAAAAGATAGAATCTGATTTTTCTTGGGAGGGGGGTGAATTATGATAGGTTGCAGGGTTAAAATAATACCCTCTTTCCTATTCAGGCAACGCCCGTGCACGGCTCATGCTAGTAATATTAATAAAACTAACAAAACCAAATGCAATGGCACCAACATATCATAGTCGATACCATGGAATGTGGTCATTGAGGATCTGAAAGGGCAGAAAGACTGAGAAATAACTCAATCCATACCCCGACTGCAAGGGAATAGAGAATACTGTAGTTTTAATTAGGCTTATTGTCACTTCAGTTCTAGAGAAAATCACCGACTGCTACCAGCAAAAAATCACTAGTAACAGCAAATACCAGAACACCAAATGAGTTACAATAATAATGGACTGGAACAAAGACTTCAGGGAAAACCACCGTTTTTATCAGCAATAAATCACTGTTAACAACTGGTGTGAGAACTGTTAGTGAATAATAATAATAATAATAATAATAATAATAATAATAATAATCTCAAAATAATGGAAGGTATATAGCGACCTAATCAAAAGGTAATGAGAGCACTTAACAAGTGCGATAACTACAAATACATGTCGATCCTGAAGTGTCCACCATCATACAAACAGAGATGAAAAAGAATACGTCAAAAGAATGAGAACATTTATTGAAACTAAAGTATATAGCAGAAACCTAATAAAAGGAATAAACATCTGGATAGTATACCTGGTAAAGTGCTCAGAACTCCTTACAAATTGGACCAAAGAAGAACTCAGGGATTTGAATCAAAGAATTAGGAAACTAATAACTATGCACAAGGCATTACACCTAGACACAATTAAAGGATGAGACAAATACGGCAAAGTACAAATCGGATGATTATCAGACGACATCACCAAGGCGAACACGGATACGTCCTCGACAATCACTCTGACAATGACTTTGTTGCTGTCGGGCTGAAGTTTGGTTCTGTTTAGTTCTAGAAGGTTCATACTACCAGGCTTTACCTTCTCTCTGAGAAGGGATTAGATTTTTGCTACTCGTCTGAAGCGTCCCTACCGGGGAATGCCGATGGGGCTGCTCAGGCATTTTTTTAAAGCCAGAGTACGCTTAACCTAGTGCATTGGCTTTTCAAAACCACACTTGACTTTGTGTCTAACCTCCTGGAGAAAAGGTAAATAAAGTCATTCAACTAACTCTTCTAAAATAAAAATGAAAATTTCAAATGTCCCCAATAATACAGAAGCACCTAATATTTTGCTATATTAACACATGTTCAATGCAATAATTTCTGTAAATATAAATAATTTTAGTTTTTTTGTTTTGTTTCGGTAGGTGAAGTTACATCCACAGAGACTTTATTGTTATTGACCAAATTTGTTTCTCTTTTCTTTTTTATTAATAAGAAAATAGTGCCTGGGTGGGCTTGGATCACTAACATTTTGGTTAACAGCCAAGCATGCTTACTGATTGTCCCATGAAAACTTTCATGCCCTGTCACAACTTCTTTTCTCTTATATTTTATAAATTATTTTAATATCTTATATATAAAGTAAAGTCAGTTTTCACCTCTTACATTGGTACTCGATAGGTTCAGTAATAAAAGTCACATTTCTTTTCAATTAGTGATTTTTACTATGTATTGGTCTATGTTGTTAAAAAACAAACTTTTACTTTGATTCGCTTCCTTTGATTTTAATATTTAGTCCTACTCGATATTTTTCCTTTTGAATTAGTCATACATACATAAAGTCGGAGGCTCACACTCAGATCTACTACCACTGCCACTGATGTATACTGGGAAGACTTTTTTGTAGTATATAAATTCATACTTTATTAAAATAATTTTTAAAAGAGAAACAAATTCGAGACATTGTGTTGCAATCAGTCAGTGCTTTCATCTGTTAACCACCACAGAGGCATCCCTGTTTAGATAAAGACGGAATTCAAAGAATATTCTATATATAGAAGTATGCACTATCACAATGGCTCAGTTTTTTGTTGCAAACAGAGGCGAAATACACACCCATAGTTCTAAAATATTTTCCACATGGTGGTACTATGAACAGCCACCTAGTAACAGTTTATCTTTTGTGAGAGTTTTATCATATGCACACAAGTGAAACAACTGGATGTTTAAACTATAAATAACTATGTTGAAGAAGGTAGATTAAGAAAAGCAATCTCCAATGATATTGATCATATCTTGGCAGAAGATTGCTTATACAAAACCTTACTTTGTTGGCTGGATAAATATTATGCATATTTGAAATAATGTATTCATACAGAAACCTGAATATGCTGGGTTATATTACTGGAGTAGTCAAAAGTAATCTAGGCATCAAATAAACTGACTAGAAGTGATATAAGATCAAATTAATATTGACATGGCATCAAACTGTTTATTTTTTGTATGCTTGTATGGCAGACATCTATGCGCAGGGCTTGGTATCTTTGGTAATAATGATCAACAGTTATATCAATTAGTATTGCTTATTATTTAATCCATAAACTTATTCTAGAACATGCATTTTGTTCTTGGCCTTTTGGCTAAGATCAAAGTGTAGTATCTGTTCCGATGGATACTGCACCCCATAGACTGGTATTGTCTTGGCCTTCGGGGCTTGATTTACGCCGGTCTATGGGTCTGTCCTGTGCAGTTCTAGGAGGTCCTCCCTCCCAGGCTTCGCCTCCCCTCTTTGGGGGGGAGTAAGTTTATTGCTTACTGCCTGAGGCGCCCCTACCGGGGAATGCCGACGGGGCTGCCCAGGCAATTTTTAAACCCCACTTTCCCGACCCGACCGTGGGTCACATCTTACTTGTGGGAGTAAGATAAAAACTGGCCTTGTGCCTAACTCCTGGAGAGGAGTAAATCAATACTCTCTGTGTCTATCTATTGGCTATCAAGCATGTACAATAATACAAAGGTATAACACGATATGCAACTTTCGAATTAATAAAACTATCAGGAAAATATCTTGCATGTCTGTGTGTGCATGTTTCTCGCCTATATGTAACTTTGATAATACACAGTGAATTATTTCTTTATTTACTATTATTCAAATAATTTTATTAGTCTTATTTTAAAAAAATTTTTTTAAACATGATTAGCTTCTTCTCGTGTAAAATTGAACGCAAGCTTTTTATTTGTTTCAGCTGTATTTTTGAACACTACTGCCAAGAAACGGTTCATCGTCTCAGCATTGATAAAACTATTAGACAAGATCTTGTGTGCTTGTATGTTTCTCGCTTATACGTAACTCTGATAAACACACATTGAATTAGTTTTACTTACTATTAATTGAATATTTATTGAAATAAACAATAAAATAGCAGAAAGCTAAAACAAATTTTTTTAAATCTCTTTAAAAATAATTGTAAACATGACTATATTATTACTTATTTTTCTCTAAGCCCTCTACCCAGGCAACGCGAAGTAAATAAAGCTACTTATTCATAATTTTCAATTTTTGAACTTAGTCTCTAACATGCATTTAACGCTGTGTTTTTGTTTTTTTGTTTGTTTGTTTTTTTTTAATGGAAATCGCTCCAGACAAGGCATGAAGACACTTGATGTAAGGAGCTAAAAAATACTACTTCAAGGTTAAAAACTAGCCAACGATAAATGTTAGATGAATAGATTCCGACCCAGAAAACAGCAATTCTTCCCCCTTTGTCAGAAACATCGCTCATGGAATTTGAGGATTAAAGCACAAAATAAGGGAAGCGAGAGTTAGGAGGCTGCCGAAATTGACTATCAAGCACATACAATAATACAAAGGTATATCAAGATCTGTAATATAATATATCAGCTATGATGAGAATATTAGCATATATTTTATCTCCCCTTTTATGAAGTGTCTTTTTAAAAGTTTTTAAAAGGTATTATCAATCTTTGAGAGATTCAGGCGATATTAAAACAGGTTCCTAACACGTGTTATATTAAATATTAGCAGAAAGAGCCGGCGTTGCCCAGAATGGAATAAAGAATCCTATGTTCATTTGTGCCCACCGCATAACACCATATTACCTTTTTTATTCTTATTTTGTACATTTTATAATCAATTTTTGGCGTGGGGCTCAATTATATACCCAATAATGATTGCGTGGTAGGGGTGTAAATAAAGTGACATTAATTAAAATATATTTCACATTTCAGTAAATTTATAATCTTTAATCCCTGACAGGCACACCTGGCGTTTCCCGAGAATCAATCATGACTATGGCTCCAAACCTGGTTCTTTATTAACATTTCTATTATTGCTTTTTTAAATTTCTTTAATTTTCAATTTATTAATTAAATTAAATACAGTAAAATGTCATATTTCCTTTTTTTGGATGTCAAGCACAAACACAGATCTCAGGATAATGTTGTACCCTTTTTGATTAAAATGAAATATATTTGTTGTTGTACCCTGGGTAATGTTGTTTCGGAAAGTATATGGCTACTTGGGTCTATCTACAAAATCTTATAGGGAGTTTGTGAACAGTCAAACAAACACAGGAATTACAATTTTATATATGTATGAGATATAATATAAAGATAAAATCTAATAGAATGCATAGATGAAATAAAACGCAAAAGGGTCAAACGGCAAAATATAAAAGATAAAATCAAAAGTATACTGTAGACTAATATTTCGCTACTTTAACTGAGTAGAAGTTTCACCAGAGTGAAAGGAAATCACAGGAAACAGGTTATGACCAATGTTTTTTAAAATCATTCCATAAAATCATTAATGAAGCTATATATATATATATATATATATATATAGTAAGTTACGAAAATATATTTATGGCAATTAAGCTACACAGAGACTTTCGTGTTTCATCCTCGTAGGGAATCCCTATGGGGATGAAACGTGAAAGCCTCTGTGTAGCTTAATTGCCATAAATATATTTTCATAACTTACTACCTAGCTCTACCCACGTTTTAAGCACTGTTGAAGTAAATATTGAAAATCGATACATAAAATATTATATCTCCTTATAATATTTTATTTGAATGCATGAAATAATAATATAATATAATATATAATATAATATATATATATATATATATATATATATATATATATATATATATATATATATATATATATAATTACTATTAATGTATCGTGTTTTTTTAATAACATATGTGCTCTTACACACCTAATTGAGAACTCTGGTCCTTCTCCTATACTAAAACACAAAATTACACACACTATATATATATATATATATATATATATATATATATATAGTCATCCACATACAGCCTGTTTCGCTGTTTCACAGCTCATCAGTGCGGCTAGACCAGTTAGTGTCTCAAGCCGGGATCGAAACGCAACCGTCGAGCTGACAGTCGGCGATGCTATATATATATATATATATATATATATATATATATATATATATATATATATATACTAGCTTGCTTTGTCGGCTTGCTGCCACTTACCAAAGTTTTCTACTTGAAATACTGTAAACAAAATTTTCAAATAGTAAACATTTCATTCAGAAGTTCATTTCATTCATCAGTAAACGCAAGACAAAAACTTTCGCAATTATTCATATGAATCAACATTAACATGTTTATACACATTTGTTTATCTTAAAAGATAAACAAATGTGTATAAAAATGTTAATGTTGATTCATAAGACCGTAAAGAAATAAAAAGAAACACGAAATCAATTAGCCTGAGCGATGGTACACGCATGTTTTAAATGGATGGCAACTTGTTGAAATTCAAGTCAGTTCCTCTAAAGAAAAGGTAACAAATAAACATTTGAACACAAACGTGAACCATTTGTAATACTTAAATCAAAACAAGCATTGAATTAAAAAAATATGGCAACCAGAGAGAGAGAGAGAGAGAGAGAGAGAGAGAGAGAGAGAGAGAGAGAGAGAGAGAAGTCACTTCCCCTCTCTCTCTATCAACTTTTATGCTTTGTCAGTAGATCTTTTTTTCTAGCTAAATTAAATTACCCCCTTGAAAATTAATGAGCATAACATTTTAAGAAAGGTATTCATAATTTATTATTTGTTTTTTTTACTAAATCACTTTAATTAGTTACTGTTAATATCGACAAAACAATATATATATAGTCTCGGAAGTTTCTCAACCATTAAAACTATATTAAAAAAAAAAAATATATATATATATATATATATATATATATATATATATATAAGACAATAAAATTACAAAAGAATAACACCAAACATTAATTTATTATGAACTGTTTAAAATATAATTATGGAAATTAGGCATAAAATAGCTCTGAGTTTGTCTTTAGTCTCTACTATATATACAGTATTTCAAAATACTATATTATATTATTGATTTAAACAACAAAAACTCATTTTGATGGTAATATAGGTGTGACTAATGAAAAAAACCTTCGTATTTATTCATTTACATATATATATATATATATATATATATATATATATATATATATCGAATTAAATGTGAGTTTTTATATATATGTTTTTCACAATTAGACATAACATTGCAGCTCACACAAACTATGAAAGTCACAGATTGGAAGTCATAGACTCGAGTTTCACCCTCTGGGTTCGGGTGTGTCTCACCAAAAAGCCCAAAAGATGCCAAAAATCATGTCTCAGGCTTCCGGACTTTCATGGTGTGTGTTGGCTGTAGTGTTATGTTTGATTGTAGAAAAAAACATATATATATATATATATATATATAT
>OY744525.1:71133111-71230611 GCA_963556195.1 Sepiola atlantica | reverse complement strand
CTTTCACAAAATTAGTTATGGTTTTATATCAATTTGGTTTATTTAATAATTTAATGACCAAACGGTACGGTAAAAATTTACCTTCACCCCGAACAAAACAAAGAAGAAACAAGCTAAACAAAAATGAAAGTAAAAAGACTCCCAGGCAACACTAGGTAACTACAGCTAATATATTTATATTTTGATATAACACATACTCCTGTTGGCCTTTTGGTTCGGAGCAAAGTGTAGTATCTGTTTCTGATCTTGCACTTCATCTTTTCTGTTCTTCGTTAGTGAAGGAGAAATCCTTCTAAACTGAGGCAATTTAAATTGTTGTCCCAATCCAGAGTGCTGGATTTTCCTCACATTAAAATCGACCTCGTGTGGGGCAGTAAATAGAGACAGAACACATTTGAATTATTTTACTATGCTTAAATTAGTTACATCTTCCTCTGGAAACACAAACTTTCTCTTTGTTTTGTAAATCTGAGACGTAAGCCGTCATTGTATATACCCACGTGAGCCGAAGACGAACTGTGCTATTGCTACAAATACACACACTGTAGACTGAATATTTTTTTTAGCATTAAATAAATATTTGTTTGTTTTGCTCGAATTTATGCTACTTATATATAAACAAAAGCAAACATCTCTTCCTATAGTGGTTTTATTTATGCACCCACAAAAGCCTTTGGCAGGCAGGAGTTATGAAAGTGAAAGTGAAAGTGAAAGTTGAATCGGCACGTGACAAAAGAAAAAGTTCGGCATGGAATTCAAACATGCTTTCTTTTTCGCTACTTTTTTTAATTGAAATATTTCTTGCTACCCTTGGTTTCTTTTATTTGTCATGGAAATTTCGTAACAATGAATAAAAGTAAATTATTCTTGGAGTAATCCTTTCGCGTGTTTAATCTTAAGTCTTACACACTAAATGTGGGGTTATGTTTTCAGTTAATTATTACAAAGAAAACATTGTTGTTACATTAATAATTTTGTATCAACACTTTACATACAGAAACAGTATCTATTTACTTGCCTCCCCCACGAGGGCAGAGGTAGACACAAGGGCGGTTTTTAATGTGGGGAAAACCCAGCTTCCCGAAAAGGGGCTGTCTAGATTGGGACAAAATAAAAATTGTCTCAGTCTAGAAGGATTTCTCCTTCACTGAGCGAGGACAGAACATATGAAGTGTAGTATTAGAACAGATACTACACTCTCGGAGTATTATTTACCTCCTCTTCAGGAGGTTAGGCACAAGGCCATTTTTATCTTACTCCCACAAGGTAAGATGTGACCCAAGGTCGGGTCGGGAGAGTGAGGCTTGAAAAGCCAGCGCCCGAGAAGGTGAGCACTCTGGCCATTAGTATGTATATTAAGAAGTGCCCATGTTATATTCCTACGCTAAGAGTTTACATTGAGTGTCCGTAGGGAAGTAATTCCTAAGATACTGTTACACTAACCAAACCATTATATTTGCGTTAATTATTCCATTATCAGTTCATTCCTACAACTATTGCTACTCGTTTACCGCCAACGTAGTAGTAGTAGTAGTAGTAGTAGTAGTAATAATAATTAATAATAAGACTTGTAAAAGCAGTCGAATTAGTCTTTTTTCTACTGTGCTTCTTCTACCAAGAAGATGCTCCCTGCCATTCTCTTTTCCCTGTCTACTTCCTTTTTTCACGCATGTGACTCTCTTCTCTTGTTGTGCAGATTTTATTCTTTAAACTTTTCTTGTCCCCTTCTCCACACAGCCACACCTGTTATTTTATTTCCCATGCATAAACTCTGATTTACCAATTATATCGTTAAACATCGTGAATTAAAAACATTCTTTGATTAGAAACGCAAGCAAAAAACATTCACAGAACACGCAAAATAAAGGTATCGTTTCTTCAGCTCTTTCTGAATGTTGTCTCTCTCGCCGCGCCTTCGCACACACCAACACAATTCTTCTTATACATTTTAACTGAACTTGTTGTTAGTAAGTTTACATGACTCTCCCGCGGCAAAGTTAGACACAAGGTCAGTTTATAGTGGGGAAACCAGCTCCTCCCAAAAGAGGGAACTCTTGACTGGTGCAAGATTTGCTATGATCGACCTCATCGACATTTCCCGGTAAGTACGCTTCAGGCGATCGGCAATAACTACAAAAAAAAACTCTTCTCAAAGAAGGGGGTAATTCCTGGGAGAATGGCCTCCTCAGACCGACCAGAACAGATACTATGATCCGGCCAGTAGGCTTGAAGTCCCCCTGGTAAGTCTGCTTACATACCATCGGGCATTTCATTATTAAAATAACTATATATTTGAATCTTCACGTGTATAAAAATTATAAGAACACATGGAAGTGGCAGTCTGTTTGTCGCGTAACTAGTTTTTTAGTCACTGTTTAAAGTTTTTTTGTTTTTTTTTTCGTGCTGGAATCTGATGTGGTAACTGCTGCTTTTGCTGCTGTTGAAGTTTTAATACTTAGTTGAAACTTTCCTTCGCCTTGGAATCATTCTGGTAACGTAGGGGCAGACTTAAACCATCAGACCCTTCTTTGTCAGAATGGGGTATGGTTCGGCTCGGTCTTAAGATATGCCTCCTCCCAGGCATCACCTTCATCTTCAGGAGGCGGTATATTGCCGATCGTCTAAGGCTGAAAGGTCCGTCATCGGCTATTTGTGTACCTGACTATAGTTTCCCCTCGGAGGGGCTGGTTTTTCCACACCTGCCGGTCTTGTGTCACATCTTGCTGTAATGGAAAGAAAGTAAATATTAACTTTCCTTACCACTTTCGTTTTCGTGTACTTTTAATATTAGATTACTGTTAAGACTATTAACAACGAAGTATAACTTTACCTGGCACGGGCGTTCAGGGCTTAGTAGACAAAGGATGACCAACGACCCCCAATTACCCCACACTTTCGATAGCCTTGTGCCTTATTTGTACAAAATGAAACCATTATTATTATTTGTTTCAAATAAATGTTCTGGTCAGTCTCAGGAGGCCATCCTCCAAGGCTTTAGTTCCTTCGTTTGAAGTAGGCTTTGGTTTATTGCCAATTGCTTGAGGTATCCTCAACGGGGAATGCTGACGGGGCCAATCATGGCAAATTTTGCACACGTCCAGAGTGCCCCCTTGGGATGGATTTTGATTCCCGACCATAAAATCAAAGTAAAAAAAAAAAAAAGGTAAAGGTCGCATAGCCTGGACGCGCACGAGTGTCGTTGCCGACATCGCACACTGCACATGTGTCTAGGGCACAGCATATGGAAGGCGGAGCCCATCCCTTTCCTTCCACTGCCTTGAACCTTCCCTGAGTTTTAGTCAGGTACCCATATACTGCTGGGTGGACAGAGGGAGTGCCGTGAGTGGGATCGAACCCGGGTCGTCCACTCGTCCACAGGCCCTCTGTACACTGTCGCAATGTAGAAACAGGTAAACAAACTATAATTTAATCTACTAACGCGCTGTTACAATCCCCCCCCCCCAAAAAAAAATACCAAGATTTTTTGTAAAAGATTTCAAACTATTTAATAATTTCATTTTTTTAGAATATTACATTGCCTCAGTCACTCATTGCTGCCCGTGCCCGGCCTTTGGACAAGGATAAAAGTGTTCCCCATTGTAAATATATTTTTGTAAATAAAATTGATTTTAAACCATTATTGGTAGTCTATAGAGTAAATGTGGTATTGTGGTGAGTGCTGGAGTAAATGTGATGGGCAAATGATAAAAGAATGAAAGGAATACTGTTTGGACGAATGGGTCAAGATGCGTCCAGTTAAGAATAGGATAGACAGAGAATTACCGCCGACGCTCACTCACCATACATTTGATGGTCTTGTGCCTAATTTGTAAGTAAAATTGACTTTTTATTTGCAAATAAATAATTCAAAGTGTAGGATATGTTCTGTTTTGTAAGAGGAGGGGAAATCCATCTCGACCGGGAATTGTTAACATTTTTATCCCATCTAGAGTATGCATTTGGAGAGAAGGGCTGGACTTTCCCCACATTAAAAACTGACTTTGCGTCTAACTTTGCTCTTGTGAGGAGGCAAGTAAATAAGGGTTCATTTTAATATGCACCGTTCTTTTTTATTATTATGAATTAGCAAGTTTAAAGATGAAAATAGATGTTAGTACATTAGAGCAACGTTAAAATATATATTTATTCAATGATCTTCAGTTTTTCTTACTCATATCATATAGTTTTTCTTACTTATATCTTTGGTTTAGACTTAACACAAAGTCGAGTTTAATTGGCATGGATAAAAAATAAGAAGATAAGACTAACATTCTTTCCTTCTTTTTTTCTTTTTTCTTTCTCATTTATCTTTTGATCTCCAGTGTTTTTTTTAATTTTTAATTTTTAGTTGGAATGAAAAAGTTTACTCTTACACAAACTTACTCTTAGATTCCGACTTTCCTTGTTTGCTAAAAGGTGTATGACAACGAAAAACCAATGATAATTTAATTACGAAATTAAATCCATTAGAATGCATTTCCGTTTCTTTGTAATAAGCCATTTTAATCTTTTGTCAGTAGTTAAAAAAAAAAAAGAATTAACTACGCTTCAAGAAACAAAACTCATAACTGAATAAATTATAGTAAAAAAGACGTTAGGCATTAAAAATGTATATTGTTTACAAGTTGTATTCAATCTATAAACTTTTTCACAAATTCATCTGAAAACTTTTGAAGTTGAATCAGATAGAATATTCTTAACTCTTAATTTAAATTAGCTGTAACGAACCACCATTGTCGGGAGCCTTTACTTTCATTTCTTTTTTCGCTTTTATTTTGTTTAACTGACCCGACCTTGGGTCACATCTTACTTGTGGGAGTAGGATAAAACTGGCCTTGTGCCTAACTCCTGGAGAGGAGTAAATAATACTGTGTTTGTTTTGTTACCATTTTATTTTCAATAGAATTTTGAAAGTAAAATTATATTATTCATGGACGGTGGCACCGTGGGGCAGGGGGGGGTGCTTGAGCCCCACCCCGTCCACTTTTTGACTTGTCCCCCCCCCTACTTTACGGTCATCAATAATGAAGTTATATATATGCATGTGTTTAACCGCCCCCCGCCCACTTTTTAGGAGAGCCCCTCCCCCCACTTTTATAACTGTCCCGCCGGTCCTGTACAGTATTGTTTGGTCATTAAAGTATTAATTGAACCAACTTGTAAAACTATTACTAATTTTCTCAAGATAATGTTGGTTTAATCTCTATTTATAAAATTATTGAATGTAGATAACTTCCAAAACTTTCAATCTGTTAATGCATGGAGATTTGCTAAGAATTTTAAAGCCACAAATGACAGTTTAAATGCTTCGAAAATTCCTCTCAGATTTCGAAGAGTCACGAAGTAATTCATCCTCTTTTTTTTTTTTTAAACTATTGACAAAATATTAAAAATGTTGACTTGTTTGTGGGGGATTTAATTTCGTAATTTTTTTTTTCTTTGAATAGGATTTCTAAAAAGTTCGTTTTATTTTTTTACGCGATGCTTCTGCAGTTTCACAATGACATGTTAGGCCTCTCTTTAAAAAAATAGCTAAAGAAATGTATAAACTTTGTTATGTACATACGTGGTAGCTGAAAAGAAGACTGTACATCAAAAATTACGCAAATTCATCCAATATTTATTAAATTAAAAATAAAAAGCGATTTTATCTATATGCCGCCATTTTTCTTATATATTTGACTTTTTCCGAAAGTTATCTCCCTTGCTTACTTAGTTAGCTGAAATGATACGTAACATCGTTTTTTTTCTTCTTTTTCTCATAATTTAATAAATACTGGATGAATTTGCGTAATTTTTTCTGTACAATCTTATTTTCGGCTAACACGTAAGTACATAACAAAGTTTATACATTTCTTTAAATATTTGAATGTTCTTGTGAAACTGCAGACGCACTCTTTACGCTATTGCATTGTTGATTTCAATAAATAATCGATTATTAGTAAATATATAAAATAATGTGTAAGTCACGTAGAGGCGATAAATACATACACAGACACGAGAATTAATAACATAATTGTATTAGTATAGAGTATTGATTTACTCCTCTCCAGGAGTTAGGCACAATGCCAGTTTTTATCTTACTCCCACAAGTAAGATGTGACCCAAGATGCCTGGCCAGCCCCGTCGGCATTACCTGGTAGGGGCGCCTCAGGCAGTAAGCAATAAACTTACTCCTTCCCAAAGAGGGAAGGCGAAGCCTGGGAGGGTGAACCACCTAGAACTGCATAGGACAGACCCATAGACCGGCGTAAATCAAGCCCCGAAGGCCAAGACAATACGAGTCTATGGGGTGCAGTATCCATGGGAACAGATACTACACTTTGATCTTAGCCAAAAGGCCAAGAACAATCTTGATAAACAAATTTGGCAATTATTGCAAACAAATGTATACGGCCTTTGCTGTTCATCCTATCGTTCCAAATTCATTTTTACGTTGTCCATTCTTTCCCCGACACGGTGCGCACACGCGGACACAGCCATCAATACAAAAGTGTTTAACTCCTTTTCTATTCCTTTTCTTCTTTTTTTTTAAAACACAAGACAACATATTAATATATCTTTTTGTATAAAAGTTATCAATTCATACAAATAAACTGGTTTAAATTTGTATTTTTCCTCTTAAACATGTATTGTTCTATTTTTATCTCTAAATTATCAAATAGACTGTATAAAAATAATCTTTAAAAGTGGAAACCAAATGAGTGTGTGCTTGTCTGTGTGTTCGCAAAACCCATTGATAAAAGAGTCTTAAACGGCGGTAATTATAATATTGTTTGAGACTATGTTGGAACTATAATGTCGGTGATGACTGCTATGTTGCTCACATACATGTCAGTGGTTATCAACATGTTGGTAGAATTCATCCCTTTGATCCCAGCTGCCCCTTTTTACATATTCATCCTCTAGTTTTAAGTGAATATTAGGGTAGACTACTCACAAGCCTTGGTAGAGCAAATAGTCTAAGAAAAGGAAATCTCTTAAATAACACTAGTCCTTCTCTTTCCGCTTATGCCAGCATTGCTTCTTGTCATCTTGGATTCCTCTTTGCCACTAGACTTAAGTAATGCTGGGTCAGGAGAAGTGTGGTTGGAGATTGCACACCCCTTGCTTCACTATACACTCCTCGTAGGGCAGGCATCTTTTCAGAGTGTATCTATTCTTTCTCGAGACGGGGAGGCCAAAAAATATGGTTGCCCCATCTATATACAGTTAGATTTTGCTTAAAGCAGATTGCCATTAGTACATACTGTTAATATGCAATGTTTTATTGTATATATATATATATATATATATATATATAGATAGATCGATAAAAACAATTAACAGAATAAATGAGATGTCTAATATACATAATGATTTTTTTTAAAGTAGGTTTTAATTAATAAAAGTAAGTAAATTCGTATGAATCAGAATGGTACAACTTTGTTGACCGGTTTGATCCTGGTGTCGGCATTCTTGCAGGGGGGGGAGGTACCACGTAGTGGTTGCCAACATCCCTAATTGAAGATGGTATTATGGAATCGACTGGATTCGAACTTGGCACATCCAGGTCGTCAGTCCGTGTCGTTATCCACTTAACCACCGTCATCCCCTTTAATTAATAATTGTCTAATATCGATTTCTGATCTTGTTTTATTTTCATCCAAATAAACACAATCTTTATGCATAACTTTTATGAGAAAGCCATTAAAAAGAAGGGTGCTTCTCAAGATTAGGACCCGAGCTAACTTTGACCCCGTCGTTAGGGTTAGGGTCATAGGTAGCTCGGGTACTAATCTGAAGAAGTATCAAAAGAAGGAATAAGTGAAATATTTATATATGTGTTCATAAAACTATTACATTTTATTGGTAAGCTAGAACAAGGCTCGTCGATTACCAGAGGGCTCATATATAATTCTTGTTATATTAAAGAAAAAAAAATCATGATTGAATATCTTTACTAAAATTGTAAGAATCATAATAACGAGGCAATCATCTAAAAGTAAACATGTTCATATATTTAGAAAATATCTGGTAATTTTAGGTATGTATAATTTGATTTCTCATTTCTTTTCGAGTTGGCCCTTGATGTCAATTCGCAGCAACTCAGTCATTTCAGACAAGATAGCCTACTCATCACTTCTTTGACTTGTTGACCAAATCGAACATGTCAACCACCCTGGTCGCGGTCCACAGCTGCACGTTGCTGACCTGGTTGGTCCATTTAAAGCGAGCCATGCAGCATTCAATTGCATGCTGATTGACGGCCAACTTCTGTCAGTCATACACAGTAGTTAACTATGTTTTTGAACTGTAGAGCAGGGTCAGCAGCGCGTTACTATCAAACAGATTAGCTCTGACGTCATAATCTTGCTACTGGCCCCCTCCACAATGGAAACATAGCTAGCCCAGACAACCTTCCTTCTGCACGCCAACTTGTACCTATTTTTGTGCTCCATGGTCAGTTCCTGGCTGAGGTAGATGTAGCTGTCAACCTTCTCGATCTGACATAAGTCAACATTAATGGTGTTGTCCATGATTTTAATGGTGCACATCGATTTGGTCTTGACCATGTTGATCTTGATTCCGACAACACTGACGCCTACTGCTGCATGCATACTATGTTATTCGATTCTGGGTATAACTTAAAATGGTGAGGCCTTAATTTGGGAGCTTAGTTGCGAGGTTCATTCTGACCCCCAACTGGTAGTATTTGTAGTATTTATGGGTTAAATATAATCTATTCTATACAGAGTATTACTTAAAAAATCATATGCCGACAAAACAAATTATCTTATAGATATTTGAAGACATTAAGAACTTGAAGCTTTGGCATTAGATAATAGATGAAAATCAACTAAACCAAACCAATGAAAATGTTATCCATGTAAATTTATATTGATTAATATTCAATTATTTTCATATAAACACACTCACGTGCGTGTAAACATACAGACAACACAAAACATAGTTTAACATGTCATCTAAATGAATAAATGTGAAAAGTGGGCCAATTCGCATTTTGCAAAAGAACATTTTATTAATCAACTATTATTTTTTATTGCTTTTTAATTTAATGATTGTCTTGATTTTAATATAAGAAATAGTTTTGGTCGCAATATTGTTTTATTTTGCATTTGTGTTCAAATGTCCCTTCCTTTAGAGAGAAGGGGGGGGGCGACATGATTTTCAACAAGTTGTGATCTATTTCTAAATTGCAAAGGAAAAGGAAAATTAATTTCTTTACAATCACATTTAAAAGATAAATAAATTTGTATGGAAATTGCCAAAATGTTAACGTTTATCTATCTATATGAATAAACGAGAAATATTTTATTTCGCGTTTACAACAAAGTTATGGATGATATGTTTATTATTTTAAATTAATGTTTAAAAAAGCAAAGCCAGCTATTTAGGCTTTCGGTTGTGTAGGTGAGTCTAAAACTCTGTTTTAAGTAATCTATTACATAAAGAAAAATCGTAATTCTGTGTGCGTGTGCCCGACTAAAAGTCAGAAACTACGCAAGATACCTTTGAAAACCTTACTGTGTAATCCTGATCTGGTTATGGTTTAAAGAACAATACTGTAATATCCATTCCCTTGGGGTCACCAGCGAAAAACGTTAGTGCAGGGGAGGGGGCAAAAGACTTTCTTACATTAATTTTGGTAATTGTTTCAAAAACAACAATGAAATTAAGTCAAACAGCAGTCAGTCAGTTATCTTTTATCTTGCTTTCTTTTCTTTTTCTGTTATATTGAACCAGTTTCCAAAGAGAGGGGGGCCAGAGAAAGCGAGATAGAGAGAGAAATTTAAAAAGTCATGTATTTTTGGAACAAATAACTAATCAAGTTGAAAATAGCACTCGTGTGGAACATTTTAGAAATAATGGTAAAAGAATAAATTTACAAGGACATCTTTGGGTCTAACTGCTAAAATATTTAAGAGAATTGGATCAGTATATTCATATTGCATATTTTACCCAGGATTATTCGTACTTCCATTATTATTTCACAACAAAATATTATTATTTTAAAATCTCTCAAACGTTTTTGCGAAATTACGTCTGAAGTTGTTTTTTTATGACTCTTAAATATATATATAATTAGAAGTTAAGAGTTAGCATTTCATTACCGGTTTTTATGAAAAAGTCTTTGTGTAAATATTATTGAAGTCCCTGTAAAGCTAATGCCGGCTGTATTTTATAAATAATAAAAGGGTAATATTTGGACTTGCAGTGCTGTGATAAAAAAATTATCTTTCTTAAACGAAATATGTAGTTACTAGGTGGGGGTGAAGAATAAGAAATATCAATTTAAATTATGTAAAATATGTGAATTACTATGTACCTCAAAATTCTATTTTTGCAGCCATTTGTAAAAATAAAACATATTTACCCGAAATGGAGCAATATCATTGGTTAATCATAGCTGTTGCTTTTAGAATGTAAATAAACGGTGAATTTCTCACAATTTATGCGATTGAAAGAATTATCAGGCTGAATAGAATATGAAATAGATTTAAATTCCTTTTTCATCATGTGAATAACTCTGATTGTAAAATCTCTTAAATCACTGACCAGGTACAGTCAAATATCGATTTGGCAGATGAAATGCTATTTAGGTCTGATAACAAGAACTCCACAAGATAACTTATTTGTTAGATATATAGTCATCTATAGACAGCTGTTTCTTTGTATCATGGCTTCTCAGTGTGACTAGACATGGCATGTGTTTCAAGTTGAGATTCAAAACCTGACTGCTGTGTGTGTGTATATAGAGGATGGATGGAAAAATAGAATATACCAAGACAATGCAAACAAATTAATACCTTTTGATAGCCAATATTTCGTCTTTATTAATTGAAAGACTTCGTCAGAGTGAGTTGAAAATATAAAATAATTATGGATTTTTTAAATCACAGACACGAGAAAATAAAGGTTCTGGAAGAACATAGAAAAACAAACAGACAGAAAGAAATAGAATTTTTTAAAAAGTGTTGTTTTAAAGATTGAAACAAATTGTCTGGATGTTATCCGTGTCGGAAATTATCTCAAAGTGATAAAAGAGACAGGAAAAAGCAACCAATGTTAGGTCAATGTGTTACCTGCTGACACCCAGAGAGGTCAAGGATACTTTCTGTCTGTCTGCGTTTCCTTTTTTCTTTCTTTCTTTCTTTCTTTCGTCCACGTTCTTTTTATCTTCTCATGTCTATGGTTTTAAATTTAGTAATTATTTCAGTTTTTGGACTCATTCTGACGAAATCTTTCATTTAATAAAAACGAAATATAAGCTAACTACATTGTTAATTCGATTGTATTGTGTTGGTATATTCTACTTTTCAATTTATCCTCTACATTTTGTGTAATTTTATCCAAACTGTTTGTTTTTTCAAGTCATACAGATGCGTCTTGAAAAGACGAAATAGATGTCTGTGGATGATATATATATATATATATATATATATATATAGATTAGTCATCCATTTACAGCTCTTTTGCCATATCACGGCTCTTCAGTGTGGCTAGATGTGGCAAATCTTTCAATCTAAGGTAACAAGTCTTTCACTCAAGGTAACATGAATTGGCAACAATTCTGCTGTATGAATTGGTAACAAGTCTTTCAAGCAAGATAACATGAATTGGAACAAATACATAGAAGGTACTGCCATGGTTCCTGCAAAGAAAGTGGGCTCCCTCTACTGTGCTAGAAAGTTTATCACACCCGCCAGTATCTCATATCTCTACAAAACCACCATCCGCCCATGCATAGAATATTGTTGTCACATCTGGGATGGTGCATCAACTGCTCATCTCACCCTCTTAGACATTCCAAAAATGAGTCTGTAATCTAATAGGTCCCTGACTGTCCACCAAGCTCCAGTCTCTGTCCGATTGCCGCAATGTTGCATCCCTGTGCTTGTTTTACAAGTACTTCAATAGAATGTTCTCTGACGAACTTGCTACTCTAGTGCCCCCTTGACATAAATACACCTGCCCAACCTGATAATCAGCTAAATTCATTCCATTCACTGTGGAAGTTTCCAAATGCCGGACGACTTTCTACTTTTAGCGTTTTCTCTTGAACGGCTCCCCTTTGGAATTCTCACCCTGCTTCCTGTTTCTCTAACTGTATCATTATGCAGAAATTTAAATGCAATGTGACCAAACATCTCGCTGCACAACTCCTAACTCAGGATGGCCCCTATAAATATGGCTCTCTATTCACATTAGCCCCTTACGTCTCAGTGGCAAACATGCCTTGCTTAGGATGAATAAAAGTTTAAAAAAAGAAAAAAAAAACTGAGATTCGAAACCCGACCGTTTACCTTTATGTTATTATACTCACTATTAAGTAAGTGAAATTCTAGTGTTTATATTTTGTTTTTGTTCGCATTATCGACTGCCTAGAAAGCTCAATTCCTTTTATGAAGAGCAATACTTTATAACAGTGTTTTTATTGTTTTCATTTAAAGTTGAAATAGGATTATTTATTAAATTAAAAGAGACCAAAGAGGCATATAATAAATAAACTCATAATGTCAGTATATAGCAGAAGCAATGCATCTTCAAATTAAGTTGCTCTCGGTATGTATACATTATAATGATTACTAAATATAAGACTTAAAATAATTTTGTGTTTTTTATAACACAAGATTGACTCAACCAATTCTGACAATGTTGGTATCAAAACACTGATCCGTGTTCTATTAGAACACGGATCAGTTAGTAAAGACGATGCTGTTGGGTAAAGAAAACATGATTTTCTTTCTTTATTCGGTAATAAATTAGGTTTTAATTTTTGAACATATCCTATTTATTTATACTAATTATCATTGTTTAAAGAGAGATTACAAGTAAAACAAATACTTTGGAGAACAGACCTTGGAGAACAGACCTGCTATAAGTTTATCTGTGTAAGCTTAAAGCTTTGTAATAAAATAGAACACAAGGTAAGCTTAGAATTTAATTCTAACGTTATTCTTCTGATGAATGTTCGTTGAAAAAAGATTTTAGGAGACAATTTGATAAAAATGAAAATTCAGCCTTCATTAGCTATTTAAATTTTGTACCATCAACATTTATTTAAATTTACGTAATTGAGTAAAACTTCATTTCTCTTTTAATCGCTTCTTAATGGGATTGTGCTGCTTACTTATAGAAATAAAACCAGAAGAAAATAGAAATCAATATAAACTGATTATTTATTAAAGCTG
This sequence comes from Sepiola atlantica, assembly GCA_963556195.1. Classification (NCBI taxonomy): domain Eukaryota; kingdom Metazoa; phylum Mollusca; class Cephalopoda; order Sepiida; family Sepiolidae; genus Sepiola; species Sepiola atlantica. The sequence continues at coordinate 71,217,415 of OY744525.1, read as the reverse complement.
CGTTTTTTGTGTTTTTTTTAAGATATGAACATTAGTCATATCTTTTGGTCTGTGAACCACCATTTTATTTTATACAGAAATGCAATTGCACATTTAAAGAAGGTATGGATGGAATTATTGTGATAACGGTAAAACCAACATATACAATAATGTGAGACAATAATTATTAATCTTTTGAGATTTTAAATAAAATCATTAAGAATGAGAATATGATGTAATAACGTAGGGAATTGTGAGGTAGGCAATGATATTGTTTTGGTTACATACAGATGCCACATCTTCATTATAATATGATACATATGTGTGTGTGTGTGATTCTCAGTATAGTTTTTCTTCAGAAAAGTTGTACAATTAACCCAGTGAACCTGACAGTAAGTATGTAATAATGCTCAATAACAAATAGAGCCGTATATTTTTTTATAAAATTATTTTTATTTATATACTAACAAATATATGCTCCTTTGTTAGGTTGAGATGAACGAACTACATACACTGACCTCAAGGAGATGATATCATGACGAACGAACACTCCCCCCCAACCAAAAAAGTAGGAGTTAATGCCTGGGAGGATGATATCATGACAACAGAATAGATAGCACACTACCCCCCCCCCACACACACACACACAAAACAGGTAATCCTGGGAGAATGGTATCGTGAGGAACGAAGTATACTATACTGCCCCTCCCCGAAGAGGAGGTAATGCCTGGGAGGAATGTATCATGACGAATGAAAATATACTACAGAGAATTAAATAAGCATAAACCGTTTTAATGTTAATATAGTAAGGAGAGGTGGAAAAAAAACTTTTGCATTTATTCATTTAGATAATATTAAAAACAATGGCAAGTTTCATTGTACATGTGAAACGCCTAAATGAAAATTGTCCGGAAAAATATAGTCGCCATCTTAATAAACAAAGATAAATATGCTAGCTAAGGAAGAACGATAACTTCTTTCATAATTTTCTAGTTAAAAAAAGACATGTGTATTATAAACTTGAGTTATCGTTCTTCCTTGCTAGTATTATGGTGAACAGACATATACTACACTGACCCCCTGACTTAGAGGATCATGACGAATGAACAATACTTCCCTCCACCCAAAAAGGAGGACGTAATTCCTGTGAGGACAGTCTTATGCGAATAGAACCGATACTACTCTACTCCCCCATAAAAGATATTCCAATTAAATCAAGGTTTTTGGGGTTTTTTTTTTAAATTCTGGGAGGATTCAGCCCCACACCCTTAACAACGAGGGAGGTAATCCTGGGAGGACAGTTTTATGACAACAGAACCAATACTACACTACACTACACTACACTACACATTTTTAAAATATTCCAATTAGATAAAAAAAAATTTAATTTAAAAATGCCTAGTCATAAAAAAAAATTTTTTTATGGTTCCTTGGCCTTTTGACTATGATCAAAGTGTAGTAATTGTTCTAAACATCTCAGCGATATTTGACGCTTTACTAAGGCCGGAAGTAAATTATCTCCCTTGAAAATGAAATTCTAAAAAAGTTTTTAAAACGCTATCATTTTTTAAAATAAAATCCCTATATTCAATTTTATTTATTATAATAGCATTATCGATCAAACGATTGCGTATGTAGAAGATAATTTGACAATACAAATTAGAAAGGTATATTACAGAATATGAATTTATTAGAAACTTAAGAATTAATAAATATGCAAATGAGCAATATCGAGATTTGTTTGAGTGTGTTCGAGATGCCTATATATACGGTATTTTCAATATATTCTTATATCATTAGAATTAAATAAGACTAATCTCTTTTGATGTTAATATAGTTAGGATAGATTGTAAAAAAAACTTTTGCAATTATGCATTTGGATATTTTGCTACACAAATGCATCCATGTTTGAACCCACTAAATTTTTGGGTATCATCAGGCTAAGGTATAAAATAAAATGATGCAAATTGAAAAGGGTTTTTCAAATTTGGAGATAAAAAAAATTATGAAGCAATCTATTCTAATCTCTTTCCCAACACCCCTTTACAGACATATTCTGATTTGAGACAACTAAAGTCTTTAGATATAAAAAAGAAAAGGAAAACCAAAAAGAAAAAAATTCAAATGTTTTGTTAGCCGATAAGATCGTAGCTTTTAAGAGCTAATGATCGAAACATTTCCATGGATGTGTAGCTTTTTTTGTATAAATAAAAATAGTAATATATATATATATATATATATATATATATATATATAAAGAAGTGAGGCTACCAACATTTGTAAAAAGCTTTTTTCAACAATTGTTTATTATTCTATCATTTTATAAGACGTTCATGCTCTCTTCAGATATATTTTCCATTTGAAAAAATGCTAATTGTAATTAATATATATATATATATATATATATATGATAATTTTATTTACACAGACATGTACAAAATCTGCCGATCTGTTATCGATCAACAGTTACTATAAACTGAGATCTCATCAGGCAGAGTTAGAATCCGATCTTAACCTCAGATCATATTTGGAGAGAATGAAGTGGAGGGATAGAGAAAGAGAAGAAGAAGGAAAGAAATTTAACATTTCAAAAATTAAAGCCGTTAAAAAATTAAAATTAAAATTAAAAATTAAAAAATCTAAAAATCTAAAAATCTAAGAAACATATATATATATATATATATATATATATATATTAATTTCAATTGACACTATACATTAATTTGATTTTCGATCGATACCTTCAGTTTCACAGAAAAAATGGACACTATATGCTGAGCACTCTGGTTATTTCTCCTATAACACTAAATTATACACACAACCACACACACACACACACACACACACACACATATATATATATATATATATATATATATATATATATATATATATAGTGTAGTGTCTGTATAGATGTTGGTTCATAGATGTTAATCCAATGAAGCTTATGTTTATAAGATAGTGCTCAATAACAAGTAGAGCTGTATTTTAGTATACATTTTTATTTATACAAACATTTTTGGCTACATTTGTGTATACGTTTCAGCTGCGACTTTATTCAAAGCTGAAACATGTATGCACATATGTAGCCCAACATCTTTGTGTAAATAAAAATTGATACTAAAAATATATATGCGCACAAGCACACATTCTGATCTCTATGGTCTCTATACACGTATATGCTAATACCAGGTACACTCATGCATCCATACTCACACATGCATGCATAAATTTAGATTTCTATCTCATAGCTCCAACATATTACTAACATTTATATATTTAAATATATAATCATATAACACCTATATATTGTACAATACTTAAAGCAAATGAGTTGATGCCATCTTTTGTAGATGCAGATTCTCCTCAATTGTATCTTTTTATCTGTGTAAACACACCAACAAATATACATTAGATGAAAGTTCGATCTTTCAGCTTCTCGAGTAATCATGCGTGTGTGAACAGATAAATTCTGAACCGAAAGTTCAAGTGTCATGAATTTATGTGTAATGAAATTTACATTTAATCATCCACATGCTTACATGCATTCGCCCTGGTATATACTCTTTTAAATTCAAACATTCTACACACATAAATATATAAATATGTATGATCAACATTATAGAAATGTTTGCCATATAGTTTTTGTTTTCGGCACATGTTTACACACACATTTAGCTGATTTCCCATTTTACAATCACATAAATGTATATGTTCATATGTACTAACACAAGCAAGCAATGAAATTTTAACTTTAATTCCTGTATCCTTCCAAAATCCTTACTTTTTTCAGTGCATTCGTTCTTGTAACAAGTTAAAAGTATATAGAAATAACATTGCCTTATCCTTAAACCACACTCACACATATACACTGAGAAACACTTTATGGAGATGAATGTCTTAAAATATTTTTTTGTTTTTCGTGCATAAAACACACTTTTTAGAAGATTAATGTTTATTTGAACATATATTGATATGTGCATTTCATTTATGAAAAGTGTGTGAATACTGGGATAAAAATTCTGATGCTGTCAAACACACGTACACAGTCATCGACAGACATGGCTTCTCTATTTTGGTCGCTGTATTTGCACACACGCAAAAAACTTGGGGAAACAACTAATTTAATTGTGTAGTTCTTATTAGGAATAACAAGAATTGATTTTCTTAAGATGTGGCTATTCAATCTGTGTATTTAATGATGAACCTGGTGCTACCAGATCAGGCTATCTGAAGATACCGGCTTCCTGACTTCAAATGCATCAAACATTGATGTTATTGTTTTTTTTTTCCTTTCCCTTTGCAAAACACAATCATGTTCTGTAAAGCTAAAAACAAAAACATTTTCCTCTAAAAAAACAACCAAACGAAACACCATGTATAAATATTTGAAGATATAAAAAACTTTCAAGCATAAAATCTTTTACTAAAATGATCAGATTCGGCATTAAATAACCTAAAAAGGTTGATATGCCGTAAAACAAAACAAATAAACTTTAGTGATAAAAACACTATTTCAAACCTAAGCGTGGCAGACCAATGGACTGACCAAAACCTCTTATAGAGATGCAATGATATGACAAACTCAAATCGACTGACGAGAATGCTTTTCCAAACTTAGGTATGACACTCATAAAAATACTATTTCAAATTTAAGCATGACAGACTGGCGAAAATACTATTAATGTTAATTTAACATTGATCGATATAGTAGTTATAAGAAACACATTTTTTTTTCAATTAAATATTAGATGTTAAAGGGTGGTAATAAAGTCTTCAAGAAATATAACATCAAGATGATCATTTTACATTAAGCTGAACTCCCAATAAAAATTGACCAGTCGATTTTGTAAAAAAACAAAAAACGATGTATAATCTTAAAATGTGTTTAATTGATAATAATCTAAATATTTATTTAAAAAATTATTGAATAACAAAAATATTTAGTGAAGGAGAGAGGGTTGCATAGGTTCACCAAACGTTTGGTTCATATTAAACTTAATAATAAAAAAATACATGCATAATCTTTTTAAATTTAATGAAATGTTATCTATATTTTTTGTAATTGTAACTAAGACTGGAATTATTAGTCAAACACAAAATCTGTGTATTAATTTAATTAGTTTTATATTTTTAACATTTACAGATTGAATTTCTTTGTTATTGATCCAAAATATGTTCATAAACTTATGTTACAGTGTGATGGGATGCAATAGTTTATATTTACCATTTTTAGTTTTATAACAATATTCTCATGAAGATCTCTCACCCATTTTCATACTTTAAAAATTTTTTTTAATTAGATGTTTCTGAATTTTTTAGATGAGGATTGAAAATTTGGATTCTTTATACTACTATTCTCATCTTGGATGTTGTTCACAACGTTTCGGCCTAAGTAACCTCCGACTTTCTTCAGGTGTGTCTTTTCGAACTCGGAAATCTTAATAGCGGAATACTAACTAAGAATAAAATAAAACTTATTTAACACTTCTACCCGGTCATGTCTTGACAGAACGAGAAAAATCTACCCCCGTGGATTAAATAAAGAGTTCAGTTCGAAATTCCGTGTAGATTTCTGGGTTCAACCAAAAGATTCCAGAGTTCGAAAAGTCGCACCTGAAGAAGGTCAGAGTTTATATCAAAATATTGGTTTGATAAATACTTGATGCTTCTCTAGATTAGGACCCGAGCAAACGTTGACCCCATTGTTAGGGTTAGGGTTAGCTCGGGTCCTAATCTGAACAAGTACCAAATTCTTTAATTCGATACTAGTATTATTTGAAAATATATTCTATTTTACATGTTCTTTTTTGTTTTATTCTCTTTGAGATTTCCCAAACGTATTAACTGAAACTAATTTCTTTTGTTTAGTTTTTTTTTTAATATACAAGCTTTTAGATCTCAATTATTTATTTAACTCTGAAAGCATTAAGTTCTTTGTATATTAAAAAAAACTAAAACTAAAAACAGAAGTAATGTATAAAGAATACCTTCTAACTGAATTCAAGTTATCTTTCTGAATTCTCTGTTGTAACATTGTTGATTTATGTTCTTAATGGAATATTTAGAATTTTATGTAAAATATTTAAAATCTAAATTATAAAGTTTTTGTATCTTTAATTTCGAAATTGTTCATTGCTTTTGTTATTTTATATAACTATCAAAAAGCAAATGTTTTTGCATACATGATACTGCAGAATATGTTTTAGCGAGGATAGCTAAAACGACATGAGTGGTCTCCTCTTACTATATTGTGCTGTGAATGAAGCTGTATACAATACATATATACTGTATATTGAGAAGTCTGTAAATTCTTAATGAACAATATCTTTCTTATGCGTGCAAGAGCAAGTTCTAATTTTGATGTGACTAATAGCAGTTATTATCATTTCATCAACAAGAAAATGTTTACTACTGACTTTAAGTACCTAATATTTTTTTTTATTAACCTAGAGATTTCTAAGAAAAGTTTAGGCAAACATAAATTACTCAGGTTACTATTAATGTTTTGGCTCATTTTCATTTGCTCACTTTCAAAATAATCACAAATGTAATAATAAAACTATTAAACATGATCTTGGGTGTATGTGTTTCTCGTCTTTATGTAACTTTGATAAATACAAATTCAGTTATTTTGATATTTACTTTTAATCGAATTTCGAAAAGGATTTTGGTAATAGCAAACTTTTTACATTTTAGAATAATCAACCCAATTGGTACTAGAAGGGTGTGTGATTAGCCTAATGTATACTGTCGTGGACTATGGGATTCAATAGAATAAAAAATTAAATTAAGAGAAAAAATCCTATTTAATAAACAAACAAATTTGTACACATGACTATATTTTTAATTATGTCTCTGCCCAGGAAGCGCCTGGTAAATACAGCTAGTTGAATATCAAAAGATATGAAATAAAAAGAAAATATTTTTTGTCTTTATCTTAATGATGTGTAAACTATTTTCCAAGGACATTTAATTGCACTTGATAAAATATAAAAGTGTAATATTTAAAAGTTTTATATCATATTATAAAAGGAATGAATACATATTTATTCATATATTTTATTATTCTCTTGATTAAAAAAAAATATGAACATTTTCGGTCTTCATCCCAAATAGACTATAAATTAATATTTTAATTCCAAAAGCCTAAATAGTATTCATAAAAAGTGTAATTTCCAAGACTTCAAAATTGCAGATATATGGATAAATATAATGTTTATAATTTGAATACATTTTATATTTTACTATTTACTAATGCACTATGGTATAATATTTAAATTTGAATTGTGTCTAGTTATCATCAATATACGAGGCATACCCGTGAGCCGTTGAGTCACAACCACTACCACTGTTTATTCTACTTTGATTTCATTTGAAGATTTATAAACTGTGATATATCTGTTAAGACATTCTTTTGGAATAACTAAAAATAGTAAGTCTTTTTACTTCCATATTACTATTATTATTTAGATGTATTATTATTATTTATTATTATTATTATATATAAGTAAAGAGACTTATTATTTTGCCATCTAATTTACATATGCACGTCTGTAAATTAGCTGGCCATGTTGAGAAAAGAGATTCACTCTTTCTCTAAATGCTCACAGAGACATTAATAAATATTAAAGAGTGGTTGAATAAACATAGAGTGAAAGGGAGCGAGAGAAATATATATAAAGCTGAAAGATAGAGAGAGATTAGTGACTTGTTCAGTTAATTAAAAATTACAGCTAGTTAGAACAATTAAAACAATTTTTCTTTTCAAACATAACCTAATCCCAAAACTAATGTATATTTTAGCATTTATTTTGTGTTATTTAAGTATATAAGAAAAAAAAACCTATGGGAAACAAATGTTAATCAACTCAAATTTATTATAATAATAGATTTATTTCTATTATTTTAATTTGTGTTCCAATATATCCCATACTTAGCCAGCCAGATTATTGACATTCTCTGGTAAATATACAATTCTTAAACAGATTTTTATAAGCATATTTATTTGAATTGTGTTTGCACAGTGTTATTCTATTTCAGTTTATTTTTGATTGGTCAGCATTATTTGGTTATGGGAGTTGGTTTCTGCGTCAAAGGACTTTTATTAATGTTTCAGATGTTTCAGCTGTTTTCATCAGTGCAGTGCTTTGTATGGTGTTAATCCTCATTTTGATTTCAATTTCTCCTAGTATTTTTTCCAGTTGTTTTGGAACTATTCCCAGTGCTCCTACTATTATTGGTATTGGCCTTCTTCATGTTCCATATTCCCTGAAGTTCTCTAGTAAGCTCCATGTATTTGCTTAGTTTGTCTGTTTCCTTGATCTCAAGGGATGACAAAATTTACTATTAAGCATGTTTTTTCCTTGTTGACTATTATCATGATCAGTCTTCTTGCTTGGCTGAGTTTGTCCCTTTTTATTTGTATGTTCCATAGAATTGTATGCCTTTCATTTTCTAATATTGACTCTGATTTATGCTTGTACCATTTGTCTAAATGTTTAAAGTACATTTGTTCGTTTGTATAGTTATCAGTGGTTCACCGTCCCAACCCAGTCATATCTGTTTTCTATTCCTTTGGGGATTGTTTGCTGCATTCACTTATGATGTGGTCTACCATTTCATCTGTGTGTGCAGAATCTACATTTACTTTTTTCCGTTTTTTTGTCTATCTTAGCTTTTATGCAGTTTGTTCATGTTGCGTTATTTTGTTAAGCTAACAGCAGTGATTATGTTTCTCTGTTCAAGTGTCCTTTTAATTTACTAATTCCATTTTGGGTTGTTTTTTTGTGAATAGTTTCAGGCATCCATATATATGAGGTGGTTTATTTTTTCTTTTGTGTCTGTGAATTTGTATCCGGTATTGTATCTCTTGAGTATGTTGTTGAGTAGCAGTATTGATATGACGAGCAGGAGTGGTGATAGAGAATCTATTTGGAAAATGCCTCTCTGTATTCTTATTTCTGTCAAATGTTGTTATCCAGCTGTCAGTTCCAGTCTCCATGTTTTATTCTCCATTGTTTTCTCCATAAAGTTGATAATTTTGTCAGATATTTTGTACATCCTTAAGCATTCATTATCCATGCTTGAGGGATTGTATTGTAGGCTTTCTTGTAATCGATCCATGCAATAGTTATGTTCTTTTTCTTTTCTTTTTCTGTACCTCCGTCAGGATATATTGTTCGATGTCTAGAAGGTCATGTGTCCCTCTTGTCGTTTTTCAACATCTTTTTTCTTCCTCACTGATTAGTTCACGGTTATTAAGGGAGTGGTAGATGTGTTTGCTTTCTTGTGCCATTAAATTTTTCTGCATGGTTTGTAGGCAGGTTATCAGTCTGTAGTTGTTTGGGATCGTTCCCTTATTGATGCCTTTTTGGAATTAATGTGGTCCTTCTGCTCTGTTATGTCCGTTTTGTGTATACATTTTTAAAAGTTTATTATCATCATCATTATTATTATTATTAAAATGCTCATTTAATACATTTCAAATTCCTACTTAAAATTTACACTGGTAATCAACTTTGATTTAAATTTAATAAATACGAAATAAAACAATATATTTTCATAGATAAAATGCATAATATAATACAAACAAAAGTAAACGTGGAAAAAGTATTTGTTCACATTGAATTTATATTTTGAAAGCCCTAATTTGCAAATTAACTTCCAATACACTCTGATAACCATTCAATCAATGAAATAAACGCATGGAAGAGAGAAAAGTCATGATACATCCAACTGCATTTTACAGTGAAGATTGTGTTTTTGTTTTTTGTTCTGTTTTAAATCAGATGTGCATAATTTTCAAAATGGTAACATCTAAGTACAGACCTATTCCATGACTGTGTGACTTGCGAAATATGTTTGGGGTGCTATGTAAAATGCTTTTGCATTAGCATAGTAGAGAAAAGTGTGCATGTATCAGCTTGTACTGAAAGACTCCACCATGGTGATGGTGTGGATTGAAAATCAGACTCCTCAGTCACCATAAAGACAAGCAGGAAACTGATTCCAAACATTGTTCTCTCCATGACTGAATTTTGGAACTGAGAAATTAAACTTAGCCAATGCACTTATGCATGTACAAGTTACCCGGCGTGCAGCCTGATCAGTACTTAGATGAGTGACCATTTTGGAAGACTAGATGCTGGAAGCAAACATTACACACAGATATATAAATAGGTACCAGCCTTGCTGGAAAGTATAACCGATGAAAAATTATCGCCCTGTAACAGTAATAGTTTGGGCAATCTATTCCACTTAATGCAATAAGACTGGGTTAAGCCCCAGACTAAGAGCTTTTCAAGCTGAGAAAAGGACTACTACTACTACTACTACTACTACTACTACTACTACTACTACTACTACTTTATGGACATTGTTTAAAATATGATTAATAAATCTTGCTAAAATGTACAACATTCCATTGTATTTATTTCTGGTGTTATTCTTTGAATACCTTTACTATTAATAAGGGTTCTGAGTATGACCTTAAAGTGCCTCGAGTTATAAGGTTCCACTTTTGGAGCATTTGGAAGTGTGTAGTTATCCATTAGTTTCCATTACTCCCAGATCCATTCTAATCCCGAAGTGGTGGTATCTGTCAGGGTACCATAAATGGATTAAATACAAACAACACAAAAATCTGCCTCATACACCTTTGGGCAAGATGTTTGCCTGTACCACACCCACCACCCAGAAACACATTTCTCCCAGCAATTTCTACCTTTTTCTTTGTCTACCCAACTCCATCTATTACTCAACCTCTCCCCTCCACCCCCACCGTCTTAAGTATGACACAAAACTGTTTACAGGTGGTGAATCCCCAATTTGGGAGCTTTGCGAAGTGTGGAGTCACCACTTTTTTACCACTACTCTCAGGTCCACTCTAACCCGGTATGGCAGTACCTGTGAGGCATTCATCTATGGGTTAAATATAAACTACCGTTCATAGAGTATTTGTTTACAAAATATATGCTTACAAAACAAATCAATGTACAAAACCAATCATATACAAAACATGTACGGTTTGGGCCTAAAATGATTCAACAACGGTTGACATGCCATAAAACCAAAAAACAAACCAACTATTAATAATTGACTGGATTATTTTTCTTTAATCTAAAATCAATGTAAACCATTGAATACATTTATCTAAATATTTTTAATCATTAAATCTTTGCATTCTATACCAACATTGCTTGTCTCCTTTTGATATGCTTCTCCCTTACATAATTGAAGTGCTTTGATGGCATTTGGTTTCATTTCTTCTCAGATTGCATATTGCTGTCCAGCAAAACTACTTCTGATTACTTCAAATCATTTTTCCAGTACTTTTGAGATATTAGAGTTTTAAAATTTATAGCATTTCTATTAATTTTCCTTTGAGTCTGCTCATTCTCCCCCCCCCCCTCCCTGCTTTGTTTATGACTATCTTTGAAGCATCTATTTGAACTCCTTTTCCGGATTCAGTGATTCATTTCTTCTTTATTATTACCTTGATGTTTATCAATGTCCATTGGGTGTTACATTCATACGGGATTTCTCACAACTGTTTTTTTCTTTCTTCTATGATTAATAGTATTTTTAGACGATGTATTTTTATCATGTTTATTTTTTTGAATATAAAATCCTTTTTTAATATAGTCACTTCCCAACAAAAATTATTTTACACATTTCAAAGTATGAATAATGATGAACATTATTTTTTAAAATTCAAGTCTCTTTAACTGTAATATAAAGGAAGCTCATAATTCTGTGTGCGTGTGTCCGGCTAAAATCAGAAACTAAAACTTACAAACCTTACGTCATCGGATTTAGTGTGACCCCTACCTGGTTATGGTAAAAAAGAAATACTAATATTCACTCCCTTGGAGTCACCAGAAACTAGAATAGTGCATAGGAGGCTAAAATACCCTTTTTCATTCTTGTTGTTTTAAAAACAACACTGAAACAAGGGCAAACAGTCAGTCAATTTTTTTCTTTTTACTTTCTATTATATTGAACCAGTTGCCAGAAAGAGATAGAGAGGAGAGGTTACAAGAAAGATATTACACACTTTTTTCAATTATTCTAGCACTAAACTTTAAAACAAAACTTACTGAAAATCGGAAATGAACTTATAATTCTAATAAAAGACACAAGAAAATACAATTGTGTATGTATTTTTCCTTTACCTAATAAAATACATTTTATATTGAAAATTTTACAGCAGGATTAAGAAAAACAGAACATGTATGTATTTCAAGAGAATATATCTTAAGTAAAAGAGTGTGATGCTGTCAGATTGTATAAAATAGATTAGGAAATGAGGTATGTAATTTTCCAACTACTTTTGGATGGTAAATTGATGAGTGCTTCATTAAAAGATAGAATTCTTAGCCAAAGATGTGTACATATTATGGAAAATATTAAGCAAGTTTTCTTTTAGTTTCTTTACCATTTTTTAAATAATACTAGCAGAGTACCTGCCCTTCTCGTTAATAATAAAATCAATTCATAAAACAGAACAGTTTTGCACCACTTTTATGTCCCCTTACAAAGGTTAAACAACTTAATTACAGTTATATTAGATTTTTTACTTATTTTGGAATGATATTGTTATTTAAGTCTGACTTTTGCAAGCTGATTATTTCAAAGTTGGTGGAATATTTTCATAATAGAATTAATGATTTCTCGAATTTAAATTTTGTATTTTTCAGTTAACTTTCCCCGTCATGCAATTCAGCTTTTACAAAATCAATTTTAAAAAAACGAACATATTTTTAAAAAAATATTTATATGGAAATTCACAATGCAGCAAACAGATAATTTGAATTGCATTTTCCTGCAATTGTATGGAATGTTTTGTGATAAGACAACAAAGCTAACACAAAAGCAATTATGATATTATTAGTGCCAACAATGATAATTCAATTCTTTGAAGATTCTTGCTTTTTTTCTGCATTGACTTTACTCATTATTTTTTAATACTTCTAAAATTCACTTTTTACTTACACTTCCATAGCATAATCTTTATATATATATATATATATATATATATATATATATATATAATTGCCAAACAATTCATTTTGTGTTAAATTTTATTGGATTAATTCCATAGCCATAGTTTCTACATTCATTGAAGTATTATTTTATCTATTATTATACTAAATGTGAGTTAATCAACGTATGTTTCCCTAAGGTTTTTTTTCCTATATACTTTAATAACACAAAGTGCATGCTAAAATATACCTTAGTTCTAGGATTGAGTTATGTTTAAAAAAGAATTCTATTTTAATTGTTATAATTAACCGTAATTTATAATTAACTGAACAAGTCACCCATCTCTCTCTTACCTATCTGTGTATTTCTATCGCGCCCCCTCTCACTCTATTCTCATTCAACCACTCACTAGTATTCTTAATGTCTAGGTAAGCATTTAAAGAAAAAGTTGTCTATTTTTCAGCATCATCAGATAATTTTCCTATATGTGTCTGTGCATACTGTAAACACATATGTAAGTTAGATGGCAAAATAATAAGTCTCTTTACTTTTATATAAGAAAAATTAAATAATAATAATAAATAAATAGACTTATTATTTGTAGTTATGCATAAAGAATGTCTTAAAAGATGTCACAGTTTGTGTATTTTCTAATAAAATCAAAGTAGAATAAATAGTGGTAGCATTTGTAACCTAACGTGTCATACTTATGCACATGTTAATTTTTAACCACAAATTTGATTTTCGTAAAGCTTCAAGAAGTAAATTTGTGCCTGATACCAACTAAAGACGTCTCATAGTCTTATATCTAAATCCAAAAATCATATCAAACAACGACTCAGTTTCTCTCAGATTTCCTCTGCCATTGTTAGAAATATCCTATCGGAACACTCTTAAATTCTGATTGGCTAAACCAAAACTAAATGTTCTTTAGTTGTAAACTGTAAACACATGATTCTTACACCTCTTCATACCACCACTCCCCACTTTCTTAACCACTACTACATCTTCTCTTCTTACTCCCATCCCACTACCCACAAACCCCTAACCCACCCTAACACTCTTTTACCATGCTATCACACTTCTTGGACTCTCTATCCCCACTCTTCACTTACTTTACTTATCATTCTTTGTCCACATTAATAGCAATCATTATGGAAGTTTTCAATTAACCAACAATTCTATGCTGAAACACCCACTGCCTCCTCACAACCCATATACCTCTCTCTCATCCTAACTCTCTCTCCTATACCTGCTACCTCGCACTTCGTATTTCTTGCTTCCACCAATATTGAATCTGTTAATTCATTATGTTTATTCTTGATGAAGTCCATACTTAGGGTGAAATATTGAATCAAATACTAACACTGTATTAATCTCTTTTTTGTTCAAATTAGGCTGTATTTTGCGTATTCCCTATGTCCAGCATTTACAAACTGATAATATGGTTGATATTTGAGATTCAAGTGAACGTCAAACAGTGAGATGAATGTGACATGCATACACAAGCACATATTATACTCATATATTTATGAATGTGTCAATGATATATGTAATTACAGATTGTCCATATCTAAGTATACATTAATGTATAAGTGTGTACATGTGAAACAAAGTGTACAAGTTGAGAGGATTATTGAATAGAATGAAAGCTTGTATAAGGTATAAGTCGTCTCTTGTATTGAGAAATGATGATAATGAATGAACTTCTATGATATCATAACTAAAATTGAGGTGTCAGGTGCATGAGAACAGACATGTCGCAAGTAAGTAGCAATTAAGCTAATCAGCCATCAGCTGGTATCGTTATGCTACTTGTGTCCAATTAAGATATTTGGTTGGAATATGGAACTTTGTGAATTCCATTACTAATTGAAACTCTTACTATTTGATTTTGAAGGCATTTCGTTAGTCTATCGTAAAATTGGTGAAACATATGGGGATCAAATCAGCTTTACTGCTTTGTATGTGCTTGTGTGTGTGTATACATAGAGTTTTCAGGATAAATTTGATGTTTTGATAGTCTTTCACTTCAGAAGCATTTTTGTAGCTGTTTCTCTCTACTATTAGTGGGGTTGAGAGCTGGAGACCATGGACGACTGGAAAGCAATGGAATATTGGAAGAGAGTGACCTGCATCAGCATGATTCGTGCCAAATTTAAAAATTCGGAAATCTTAGCTGCAGCTCAATGCTCCTTGGGTATCTTGAAGGCAATGAGATGTGAGCTGAAGAATTGCGATGTAGATGTGGAAGCAGTTGCCAGCTGGAACGGTCAATCATAGCAGGCTTTCTGACTGCGTTCATACAACTAAATTCGTCAAGAAGCTGTAAAAAAGGTGCGGAAAGATCCAAACAAGGCAATGACGATCTTGTCGAGAGAGATGAGTGCTGAATAAGAATCTTCTCTACTCCTTATACAAGAGTCGCAAGGACTACTTACTCACTGCCAAAGACCAAAGAGAACCGCCTTACAAAAGTCAAGACACTTCTCAACAAGTTCAAACACCTATTCGAACTGGGTATGATTTGATTCTTTTCAGGATCAGTTGTACAACATGCAGAACAATGGGTGGCTAGCCTACAGTCCGTACAAAGTCCCATGCGTCATGAAGACCAAGTTCTCTCAAACTGTGATGGTTTTGAGGTGTGTTTCCTGCAAAGGCCATGCCATGCCATGCTACCGCACTTTTTTAAAATGGGACTCACACTCAATTGAGATGGCTATACTAAGTTGCTGTAAACTATTATGAAATGCTGGGTTGAAAGGGTGGCTGCAAGATAGTCATACACGTGGCAGCAAAACTCAGCTTGTGTCACATCTCTGAGAAAACTCAGATGTGGCTGTCTGCTGAAAACTTAAATGACTTCACCAGTTCAAAGATTTGCCCCAAAATCACCTAATTGCAACCTCATGGAGTAATTTGTGTGAGCACAATTGTGAAAAACACTAACTGTACCTCCTGCATTACCAAGAACGATTGCCAGAATCAAGCTGGTGTTCAGGTGTTTCTCGAAGGACATTGTGAAAGCTGCATGCTCCAATGTTCAGGTCCTACCTGGAAATCATGGTGGAAGCTCAGGACGGCCCTTTCTAGTGAGTAGTATTTGACACAAGATATTCTAAGAGCTGCACCTTGAATTTTGAGAATACTTCAAGTATTAGTCAAGATATCACATTTTTTCTTTCCTCTCCAAAAAGTGTCAAATTTATCCCGAACATTCTGTATATGAATAACTCTGAACACACATGTTAATACATTTGAGATGCATTCTTAAATATGTAACTTGGTAGATCCGAATTGGATGTATGGCACTTTTCAATGTAACACCGGTTAGAGAGCTCTATGTAATTACAGAGCAATATTGACAAAGTTTTATAGAAAAACTCAAACCACCATGTCATATGTAATCAGCTGTGTGTGTAAGAGAGAAAGAAATTAGTGAATAAAAGTTTTTTAGTTTTTTTTTTAGATAATTTATCTTGTTTATCAACAGGAAAGCATACATAAGAATCTGAATAATGTCTAAATCTTCAACATTCTCTTGATCCTGACATATACACTCTTCTATAGCAAAAAAGATAGAAAGTTCAGTATCATGCATATTGATTAACTTTTTCTTTATAATCTTTCAGTAAAGATGACCATATCTAAGGTATATCAGTATTGCGTTTTTTTTCTAAGATTAGGCCATGAGAATTTATTACTTAAACATATTTTAACATTTATTTTCAAGTGAGAAAGTTAAGTATCTATAAGTACATTTAAATACACTCACTGTCTCCTTACAATTGTTAAAACCTGTTCTTGTATTGACTACTTGCATTTAGTCCTAAATATTGTGCCATCTTTTCATTAGGTTAACTCTTGAAAAGGACGTTGTATCTTTAGTATTCTTATAATTTGATGCAGGGTAAACATTTTCTGCTTTTGTA
This sequence comes from Sepiola atlantica, assembly GCA_963556195.1. NCBI lineage: Eukaryota > Metazoa > Mollusca > Cephalopoda > Sepiida > Sepiolidae > Sepiola > Sepiola atlantica. The sequence continues at coordinate 71,200,514 of OY744525.1, read as the reverse complement.
AATCTTTAGAAGTTTATTGAAATTGAAGCCATTTTATATTTGTTTGTTTTCTCTGTATGGCAGTGATAACAAGAATGGTTATCCTAAGCTTGGCTGGAGACAAGTTTTCTCTTATTTTGTTACTATTGAAATCAGAGATTTAAAAAAATCTAGTTAAGAAATAAAAGAAACAAGTGCATTATAGATTTATTTGGTTTAGTTATCTTGGAATGTTACTATCAGAAGAGCAATGAATGACAAATAATAGAAAGGCATATAAATATGGATAAAATGTTATCAGTACAACAAAAAATATGCATATATAAATGCATGCTCTCTACATCCGTATACAGCCAGCATAGTTCAATTTGAATTTATTTATTAAATTTGTGTGTCTTTCCCTTTTTGCCTCTTCCAGTAATATATATATATATATATATATATATATATATATATATATATATATATATATATATATATATATATATATATATATTCCCACAAGCAATAAAGGGGAAAATAAGAGCTGTTTGTATGTGCATATATATATGTAGTAATTCACTTGAAAGCCATTGATATATGAATATTTTGATTTTTCTTTATGCTCATTTTTATCATTTCTGTTACATTTCAATGAATATTGATAAAAATATGTAAATTTTGACACATTTATTCCACCCTAACTGCACTGAGTTATAGGTGATGTTATCATATAAATTGGGGAAATTGGCAATGTAATATTATTATTAAAAATATAATTTCTACAAACTAATATTGAGTGTGAACAGATGTATATGCAAGTGGCCATTCATGCATAAATTATGTTTAAAAAGACACCATTCCAGTTACCTTATTTTCATTCAAGTATACTTTTTTCAATTTGCACACTTTGTATCTATAATCATAGATTCCCAATTGCTTACTACACTCAATAAATGTCATAGCAGGTGTGAAAAATATATTTTATTTTTTCAGTTTGTTTTTATATTTATTATTGAAAAAAAGCTCTAAATTAAATCAAATCTTATAAGCAGCAAAAACGAAACTAGCTGACTTGAATATTTCATTCGAAGAATCTATTATTGAAAATTATTTCCAATGCTATTTGATCTTGCACTATACAGTTAAGTTGCTTCTAAGCATTTTACTTGGAATGTGATAAGTTTCTCAGTTTCACTTTTTAATCGTCTACGTTGTTTTATGAACTTTATCTACCCAGCTATATAATAAACCCATACTAAGTAGTGCATGAAATGCTGATGAAAATATCTTTCTGTCAGACACAGTTTTCAAAGATACTGCCATCATCAGATTGCATTCACAAATATTCCAAGAGAAAGGATACAAGTTGTTCAGCATTAGAATTTTATTTCATTATATAACAAATGTTTTTATTTTAAATATTCTCATAAAAAATACTATATATTTTTTTATCAGTATGTTTAAAGTAAATGTATATTTATTAGCAGACTTGGTTTACAATAGACAGTAAGTCAGAAATGTAAAATATTTATTATCCTATTTTTTATATCTCTACATCCTATCTCTTGTACTTGGTGCTACTAGATCAGGCTGTATGAAGATATCGGCTTCCTGACCCAAAATGCACCAAACATTGATGTTTTATTTTTTTTCTCTTTGCAAAACTCAATCATGTTGTGAAAAATCCAAAACAAAAAATATTCCCTCCCATCCCCTTTTTCGTCCCCATATTCTCTCAACCAAACACTATGAATAAATACTTAAACATATCAAGAATTTAAAGCGTAACATTTTTTGCCAAAATGACCGGATTCGGCATTAAATAACCCGAAAAGGGTTGATATGCCGTAAAACAAAACAACCAAACCATCTCTTGTACTTTTAAAAGACCTCATTTTATTAATACTAATCAAGCTTGATTTTTTTTTTTATTGCAGCCAAAGGTTTAAAAAGATACTTGAAGTTATCATTCATTGTAATCTTAATGATTAGGTGAACACTTTTTCAACTCATTAATTCCCATTGACGCTTTTTTTTAATCGAATGCTAATCATGGAAGGTGACATCCAATTCAGCAAGGAATAAACGATGTGTAAAAATGACACCCTGTACTGTATGAGTATTGAGAGTAAGCTAAATCGTTACCTTGGTGACAAATTTTAGATCACTCCTGAAGATTACTCACAAATGAACTGCAGAATGAACTCTAATAATTAAATGAAATGTGTGTATATATATATATATATATATATATATATATATATATATATATATATATATACGTGTGTGTGTAAGGTTAGTGGGAGAGAATCCCAGCAGAGTGCTCGATTTTTAAGAAAAATAAAAAAATAAGAGCGTAATATTTATCTACGTTTGTATTACAGAAGATCAGAACAACATCTGTACCGTTAGTTTAAAATCCTAACAAAATCCCTTTTTGTTAGGATTTGAAACCGACGGTACTGATATTGTTCTGATCTTCAGTAATACAAACATCAATCTATATATATATATATAACCTTAAAAATAGGTGTTAATCTTTCTATATACTACTAAAACTATGTGGAACTTGTTACCGTGCACATTGGATGATGTCACAAATGGCGAGTAACAAAAATAAACAATGAATGATAAGATAAGTAGTAGTAGGAGGAGGAGGTGAGTGATGTAAATAATTACGAGAGAGAGAGGGCGAGAACAGATAAAAATGGATGATTATTATGAAGAAATAAAAAATATATATTTACTTGAAAATTGTGAAAATAGTTTACGTTGTAAAAAAATGTATTAAAATTGTATTGTTGAATTGGATTAAAACATTACTTCAATGCCTGCATATATTAGCAACGTTTCCATAAATTAAATGAGCTATATTTGTATTTCAAATTCATTACTTGATTTCATGAATTCCCTATCAAATCTTCAGCTTTATAATCACTGATTACAAGTATATTAATAATTGACTACAGCTATTTAGTATATCTAAATTATTCACCAATGTTTTAACAGCACACATTTCAAGAGAATAACTCACCTGTCATTGTTTCATATCAACATCAGATTCAAAATAGTGTTAAATAAAGCAACATGGAAGTGACGCATGTAAATTTTACTTCAAAGAACATTTTGTTCATTTCCCTATTGTTATGGAATTCACTCTATGAACTCTGAATTCAACTGCAAAGGATTCATACATCTTTTATAAGTATCAACAGAGAAAGTCATTGAATAGTTTTCTTTGTAATATTGATTTGAGTTGATATCACTCTTTTTTTCCAAACAAGAAATATATTAATGTCCTTTCTTTGTTGTCAATGTAATTAATTTGAAGTGTTAAGACTAATATAAGTACATATCTTCTATGGGGCACAAATCCCCATGAAGTAAAATTACAGTAATTATTAATTACTATGATTAATATTTGTCAATATTTATTAAAATAAAACAAAATTAAAAACAAAAGTGTATGTTTAGTCAACAAATCTACACCGGTTAAAAGGATTATTTTAATTTATGAATGTATTTGATAAAAAGTTATTCTTGAAAATAAGATTATTATGATCATTTTCTTTTGAGTTCCATACTTTTGAAATACATGAAAATATATCAAAAATAATAATTTTTGAAAATCAGAAATATATGTATGACCTTTTTTATTCTATTGACTTGATGTAAACTGGTGATTGACGAAAATCAAATAGATGATCAGTTACGATCAGAGAATATGTTTACTTGAGATACTGAGACGTTCCTATCAAATATATGAAGATCTTATAGGGTGTACACAGCATCTCATCTGTATATTATGTATGACCTCAAGGAAATACTGAAAGGCATCGTTTACTTTGGTCGAACATTTGGCCATATTTAATTTCAGAGAACATCGTAATATTAAACTTCATTCAAAAAATGGGCACCAACATCTTTTCAACAAACTTCCTTAAGTCAATATTTCATTCTTGCTTCACTTATTTTGTCCTTTAGTCCTCACTTTCCATGAGGATGTGTCTGACGATGGGCAAAGAATTGCTATCTTCTAGGTCGGAATCTATCCATCTCACACTTATCGTTGGATAGATTTTGACTTTGAAGTAGTATTTCTTTCTTTTTCTTTTAGCTCCTTACATTAAGTCGCTGCATACCTTGTCTGGAGCGATTTCTATAAAAAAACAAACTCTGTTGCAAGATTAAGTTATATTCTTGTATAGCTATCCTATTTATCGGGATAAAGGCGTTATATATAGTTTTATGTGATAAATTTGTGCATATATATATGGTAAGTGTTATTTCGATGGTTATGAACGAACACTAATTATATAATTATACAATTCTAACAAAATAAGTATTGGAATTTTAACCTGATTTATAGGTACACATAATCACATCAAATGAGTGTATTTGTATAGTATACATGAGGTCCTAATATCAGCAATATGTATACAATTAACATCAAAACCACTTGAACATGTTGTTCAAACAAATTTGAAGAGTATTCCAAAGCGTGTATGTCTCTTGACAACTGAAAAAAATTGATTGACATCAAATCTGTTTTCAAGTAATTCTGATAATTCTAAAAAGGTTGATTCAACAAAATGTAGTTTAGAGAAATGGTATTCTAAAAGCTATAACCATTCTATGAATCCATCAATAAGATTCTAAAAGCAACATCAGCTAATTGCTAGCCAGCCAGCTCAAACTCAGATGATTCAAGTCATGATTGACCTGGTCAGCAATTGTAACCATATGGCACATAGATTTGGCACACTACCAGTCATAATTGAAGAGCTGATCATCTTGACTTGAATTATTGTGTGTTATAATTCAATAAAGATCCTATAATCAATGTTCCTGTCGACCTTCTTTTATTAGAAAAATTATCAATGCATTTCAAACAGTGCACATTTTATTATTACCACAAACAAGCTTTCAAGACGAATATATAAAACTTTACTTACCTGACACGTGATGTCTGCTGTGGTCCGTGGTTTCAATACTAAGGGAGAACCCTTTTGTTGATTGCCAAATTCATCCCCTGGATGAGATTCTCTTCTTGATGCTGTAAGATTTGCATTCTTAGATAAAGTTGGATCTGTGGTTATAGCTCCAGGTACATCAGGCCAAGAATTTGCATGGTAAGAAGGACACATCAAATGTCTCTGTGGAGGATTCACCACATCTCCCTCGGGAGCATTTATTCGATTACTATACCGGAGGATACATATTGACATAGAAGCTGTAATGACCACAGATAAAGTTACAGCAATCAGTGTAACAATAATAACTAAATTAAGATGTATCTTGTCGCCAGTCTGTATGTGAACAGCATTTAACACTTCTGATGTTTTGTTGCTCACAGACAATGTCAAAGACAGTGTTGTTGTTGCAGATAGAACTGGAGTACCACTATCTTTGACAACAAACTCCAACTCGTATGATCCAGTGTCATGATGGGTAACCTCACGAGTAAAAAATAACAAACCTGTGTAATGATTAAGAGTAAATAATTGTTTGTCATTTCCTGCTGTTATTTCATATTTTAGAAAGGCATTTTCTCGACTATCACTGTCCGATGCCCTTAAGACTGTTATGTTTTTTGTATGGCGTGGAAAATAAAGTATATCCATAACAAATGGGTTGACACTTGGAAATGTAAAATATGGAGCATTATCATTTTTATCAGTGACCTCAACAATGACATTAACTGAGTTATTTAGTGATGGTATACCATTGTCTTTGACCATAACTTGGAATTTGTACATGTCTTGAAATTCATGATCTAAGGAACTAATAGTTGAAATCAGTCCATCATTTGTGATCTGGAAAGGTAAAAACTGTTTGTTGTTGGTCAGCAGAGAATAGGTCAATTTACCACCAGGTCCTTGGTCTGGATCAGTGGCATTGATGATGCCAACACGAATATTTGACTTTTGGTTCTCATAGATCCTAAACTTATAAGTTTCTTTAAAGAATTGTGGCTGTACATCATTAACATCCATCACTTGGACAGAAAATTTGCTCTCACTATGGAGGGAAGGAGATCCTTTATCGTGGCAGTTAATAGTAATGTCATGGTGATCTTCACTCTCAGTATCCAAAGATTTTTTTATTGTTACTTTATACTTTTTAGTTCCTAGATTTTGAAGTTGAAATTTGTCATGATGTAGGTCACATAGAATATCTCCGTTCTGTCCTACGTCCTGGTCAGTAACTTTTACGTAAGCAATAAAACTGCCCACCTCGATATTTTCCGAAATAGTAGTTGTGTTTCCTGAAGATGCAAAAACAAAGTTTAAATCTATACTTGGTGGATTATTCTGTTGATTGATTACAGTTATCAAAACCATAGCAAGAGCACTAAGAGGAGGATTGCCTCCATCTGTGGCTTCAATATACAACTCATATGTCAAACCTTGTTCCAGTGCAAATTTTTTCCATAAGAAAATCTCACCAGTTTCTTCAATTACTTCAAAGAGTTTTCTTGCAACTGAAGACGTTTTAGAACTAAATCGATATGAAATTTTTCCATTCTTTTCGAAATCCAAATCACTTGCTGATAAGATGACCACGGGAGTTGTTCTATCGTATTCATTATTTACTGAAACATTATAGACTTTTTGTGAAAAAACAGGGGCATTGTCATTCACATCGTTGACTGATATATAAACATCTAAAACATCTTGTTTCGGGGGATTGCCTTCATCTTTAGCAATTACTTGAATCATATAAGAATCTTTCATTTCTCTGTCGAGTCTTTCTTCTAGGGAAATACTAAGATCGGATGTTCCATCAACTCTTTCTGAAATGGACAATGTAAAAGGCTCATCTTTGTTTTTTTTCAATTGATATGTAAGCTGTGAATTAAGAACTCCTACATCTCTATCCATGGCATTGGGGATTGATTTTCTCATTCCAATGCCGTCACTTTCCGAAAACTGTATGCTCGCTTGTTTGTTTGGGAACTCCGGTTGATGGTCATTTACATCTTGAATGATCACTTTGATTTCTAATAACTTGATGAACGAAGTTCCTTTTCTCACAGCAATATCCATCATTTTGTAACATTCCTTTTTCGGTTTGCACATAGCTTCTGCATCCAGCATTTGTGTTGTGAACAGTTTTCCTGTATTTTGGGAGACACGAAACAATTGTGAAAGGCTTGCTTCATGCTGTTTTAATTTGCTGAATTTAATCATCCGTTGGTCTTGGAGGGATACAATATCCATCAAGTGTGTGTCTGCTGTTATATCACCCACAAGACTACCTGGACTTTGGCCCTCTTTCACATAATAAGTCAAGTCTACGGCCAGGCATCTGTTCAATACAGACAGTAGAAGACCAAGTGGTATCAACATGTTTCAGTCAGTTCTGTAGAAGAGAATAAATATGTAACTTTTACAAATTCTAATTATGAACTTTATTATTGCATCAGTTGAATGAAAGAAAAATGCTTAGTAGTATAAATAATGACCTTAAGAGTCTTGTAACATGGAGTTATTTCCCGTCTATTTCATATGATGGACAATAGATGTCAAGAACGACAGAGGTTTCCTCCCAATGTCGATGATTTCTTTCTTTATTTTCTTTTTTTCTTAATATGAATGGATTCTTTTCTGAAACCGAATATATTTGGCATCTGCCAATAGAACAAATCATTCTTATTGACTTATTTGATAAACTCCTCTCCATATTAACTTCCTGCCTTAATGATATACATGCAAAAGATGTTTTATATAGTTCTATGCCAAAACAGATATCATAATTCTCTTCTTTTGATTCCCAATCACCATGCAGTTTAGCTGTGCCAAATGATTTCTTTTAAGCCTTATATTATTAAAACCAAAATTACAAAGAGGAATCAATGTCCTATTCTCAATAAGCCATAATGAAGTTGGATATCTTTCAATATTTTATATTATATAAACAATCATCTTCTTTTTATTGTTGACAAGATTTTCAAAACAATTTAATGAAAACTTTTGTTTAGAAAGCATGCTTTGAGATTATAAGTATTGTTTCTCCATTTAAAAAGTATGAACAATATATGAAATTCATAAAAAATAAGATAAGAACCACAAATATTTTATACTAGCTTCTTTTTAACATCATTTTCTAAATTAAGTAACAAAAGTTCATGTACACATAATTAAAATTCATACGGAATGGATTATTATGATTTTTTTTATTTACCAATACATACATTTAAAAATTAAGTTCATGATTTAATTACATAGTAAAACTATATTTATCAAATATGCTAAACCTAATATAAATGATGAATTGTTTATTTGATGTAATTGGTAATCCTTACATGTAGAATATAAAATATATTCTTGTTCATATTATTCGAAAAAATAATTGAATACTATTGAAATAATTTAATTTTGAGTTTCAACATTTTAAATGATAGGTTTTAATTAAAGTAAACATGTAATTGTTAGTTTCAATTAAAAGTTCAAAACTCTATGTATTTATATTAATTTTTTTATTAGGGAAAACATGCATGTCGATATACTTGGTTCGTGCCAATGCAATAGAATAAGTGTCTTTTTCTCTCACTCTCTCCAAAACACAAATATACATATTTGAAAATGCATTAAAACAAAAATAAATTGTGAATATAACACATGAAATTTACACACAAGTAAAATGAATAAAAAACGAAAATATATTGATTTGTATGTTTATAATAGACTAGTGGGGGCCTGTGTTTTTGAGTTGTCCGGGAAAATTAAAAAAAAAAATCAAGATTTTCCACCCACGGCAGTAAATTAACTGGAAAGAACCGGAAATATATTTTTCACTCAAAATGCTAAGCATTTATCTACGATATAGAAAAGATTTGTAAATACAACTGTGGGTAATAGTAAAATGAAAACAATCATTGAATAGGAAAACGAAATTAATGAGAAGTCGTTTTGCAAAGCAATATGCAAATTAGTTAACCTTTGGACATCGATTGTATAGATATAACTGAGTATATTAGAAAGCTGTTCTTCTATCATGAAAATGAAATTGGTATTTTAATGTCAGTTTGGCAAATGGCTCAACTTCGTTAATAATTATCATTTTGATGATTTTAAGAAAAAAAATGTTAGGATAGACTGAACTCTAACTTTTCGGTTTAGAATAAAGAAAACTGAATCAAAACCCATTGCATTTGCCAATTATAGATGAAATAGTGAAGGAGATAACCATGTCACTGTTCTCACAGCTGGTTAGCTGAATAAAATTGTTATGACACCCCCCTCCCTACCAGCCCTCGAACATCTCTATTAATTTCAAATTCAGCTTTTTATATATATATATATATATAAAACATTAAAATTTCACTAATAACCTAACGGTGAGAAGTGCCGAATTTCGAAAATATCGTTGAGTATCGATCCTGGCTTGAAACGCTTGCCTGTGAAGCTAAACTAAAGAGCTACGATACAGCAAAACAGTTTTTTTTCTGTGGTTAACTATATACACAGACACAAAAGAAGTAAATAGACACCTCACAAAAATAATTCATACATGTTTAAAGTTTCTGCTTCCTTTGCCGATGGCTAGCACTCGGTGGTATACAAAGCAGCAGTAAAAGTTTAAAATATAGATTTGTTATATTAATTGATATCTTTTATCATATATCACCATTTAAGTGTCAAACCAGCCAAAGAAGCATAATAATTCTCAGAGTTTCAGAGGAGCCATAAAAGTAAGGTAAAGTGGTCGACAATAATCGAGGGTAAACCAAAGGCTCCCTACTACACCGAAATGTAGGAGAGGGTGCTACTTCTTTCCCAGTATTACTCCATTTACTCTTGATCTGTTGATCTGCAAACCTCGGGATTCCACTTTCCACTTGTAACCGAGTGATTACCCAAATTATTAGCAAGGGAAAATGGGAAAATATTCAATATTATCTTGCCTAGGTCCATCACAATCTCCTAACAGCAGTCTTCATTATTAATGATAATAAGTGTGTCTATTTACTTCTATTGTGTGTGCATGCGTGCATACACACACACACATATATATATATACATGCAGGAAGTCTAGCCATACTGATGAGTCATGAAACAACGACGAAACAGCTGTTTGTCGATGACTATCTTTTATATATGGCTGGAGCATTTTGATGAAAGAAATAATGGTTTCCACTTAGTATAATGCAATACTCTTCTGTAAAAAGAATTGAGTCTTCTTGGTTATCAGTATTTTAAAATTTGTAAACAAATGAATAAATCCATTTAAACGATATCATTTTTTTCACTCCCATTAGCGGGTACAATAGCTCAGATGGTAAAACATCCAACACCAGATTCACCCTTGGATGTGAGTTGGTGTCCTGGTTTCAAATCTCAGGTTTGATTTGTTCGCGAATTTCAAAAATGATTCAGTCAGCGAAAGTTGGCTGATGATTGTAGACCCTAAGTACCAGTTGAGAATACTTTCTCCACAAGACTGACCATTTCGGTGGCCTTCATCTGTCAGATTGAGGTATTATGTTTTGGGTAGTCCTAGGAGGTTCACCATCCCAGGCTTTGCCTTCCCTCTTTGGGAAGGCATTGGTTTATTGCCAATTACTCGAGGCGCCCCTACCAGGAAATGCCGGCGGGGTTCTCCAGGCTATTTTTAGAGGTCAGCCTGGCTCGTCTGCTGGAGCGTTGGCTTTCTACCCCACTCCCATCTTCCGGCCTTGTGCCACATCTTCATGCCGTGGGAAAAAGTAAATAAAGCATTCACTCGCTACACTGATGAGTTTTCAAACGACAAAACAGCTGTCTGTGGACTATATATATATATATATATATATATATATATATATATATATATACCCAAATAAATATGTTGACATAAGCACAAACTTATTTGTTTTATGAAATTAAAAAGATATCAAGTCTGAAAATGATTGCAGAAGTTAATTTCACACACATTCATACAAATAGTTATTTACAATGAGCATGCAAATATGAATGTAATTAAATCAAGCACAACTGGTGGGGTCGAGAATATTATCAAGTTCAGGTATTTTAACAAAAATCAACTAAATCATTCACAGTACACAAAAACAAAACACTTAGACACAATTTTCTTATTCAGGCATTGGAAAGATATATTATTTGGTGTAAAAGTCATATTATCTTCATTTTAGTAATATACATTCATGAATATTTCTTAACCATTTTTCAAATCGAATTGTTTTTTGTTTTTTAAATAAACTATAACTTCATGAACACTAACAGCATTCTTCCAGTTAACTTTAGAAGGCAAAACGAAAATCTACCCCCACCCATAAATGACGAACTTTATTTACAATGAAATGCTTTTACTTTTATACATTAAAAAATAAAATAATTATTTATTTTGGTTTCTTTAACTAAACAACTCGGCTCAAATAATGTTGTAACTGATTAATTACTTTCGTCAATAAATTAATTTGCATTGATAAATATAGTAAAGAAAAAAAATGAAAAGATACTTCAGATAGTTTTATTTAAATGCATTGAAAGTATTTAGCTGCTGAAAAACTTATCTTATTTAGTTATACACTTTAAAAATAAACACCGTTATGTATTACTGGTTCCTATAAAAATTGCGAATAACTTTCCAACAAATAGTTTTCATCAAATAGTTATTTTTTCAAATGCTAAAATTCTGACACCTTTACATAAACCCCTGCTTATGGCCTTCAGTGTCTTCTATGTGTATGTAACGGCTATCATCACGTTGACACACCGGTTTCCGTAGGATCATCAAAGTTAAATGATGTAGAGCCTGGCTAGTACCTTGAGGGGTAACCATTTGGGAATCCCATGGCTGTATGAAAAACCCGGTCTTAGTGACATTGCAAGCTAACAATCGGCAACTACAATGAAAATCCTTAGCCGTTTATTGTGATCTGCGCCAATCAGATACTGGCTGGCGATAACAAATCGATTTCAGATCTTTTTCAGATGTTTGCAACATGTCTATCATCTGCACCAACGTTTTTTTTTTTGTTTTTTTTTTTCACATATAAACTTTGCAAACACTAAAAGGTGGGGCACAGGGACCGAAAATGTTGGCTTTAATACTTTTTATAATTTCTTGAAAATAAAAAAAGAAAACAACGAGATTATCTTCTTTTTTCTTTAGCAAATACATCTTACTTGAAGAGCCATCTCATTTATTTTTTTTAAATGAATGAAATCAGGAAAGCCGAATTTGACTTTTATACCGGCTGATATAATCAAGAATAACTTATAACGGCTGAACACAAAAGTAATAAAAACTCTATTGACCCCCCAGTGAAATTATCCCGTGAAACGAAACTGCATGTTTTCTGAGTGAAATCACTTCATACAATAATCAATGTGAACATATCAAGTGTAAGAAATAAATATATTAATACAAATTATTAATGAAAAAAAATCACAAAAAGCCCTTAAAAACATATAAACACAAATAAAAATTAATTAAAAAGTAAACCGAAAAATATTACTAATGTTAAATAAACTTTTTTTAAATAAATAAAAGTCGAATTTTGTCGTCAAATAAACAAAATATCAATCTATAACACATCCATGATCAGTTACAGTCTTCAAAGAAACATAGAAAAGGCAGGAATTAAACTAATTTTAACTTTTAAACATTTAACAACTAAAATAAACTGTCAACGCAGTGAGTGTAGGTAAAAACAACAACATGTATATATAAAACAATTATTTGCGAACTCAATGACTTTAAAAAAAGACAAACTTGAAACATTCTTAAGTTTCTTTAAATGTTCCGGCTGTTGGATTTTGAGTTTCAAAACAATATTAGAGTTAGAAATTAAGTGAAGTGATTGTTATCAAAATCCTATTCAAGTTAAAAGTATATATCAACATGATCTATTTATCTAAAACAATTTTTTATATATTTATATACAAACATTGTGTGTGAGCGTGTATTGAAATATCTGAGAAACAAATATATAAGTATTAATATCTACATTTCTATCATATTACTTATATGAGAGGACACTAAGAACAGAGACAGGAAAAACTCACCTGTGCCATGAAATCCAATAGAGTCTGTGGCGTGATGAGTTGTATATTCTTGTGTCGAGTTCTGCTGCTACTGCTGCCGTCGTGTGACAACAATATTAGGTGTGAGCGTGTGTTTGTGTTTGTGTGCGTGCACTGAAGAGGGGTAAAGAGAGAAATCTGCAGTCCTATTAAGTGTGTTGTGTGTGCTATGCCAGCACGAGTCTCTGCCTGACTGGCTGATGTGTCTTCTATGGAATGACTACAGACAACCTGTCCCCTGCCTTTGGAGCAAAATAATCTTTTCTTTCGTGCACTCATAAAACCCCTCTTGCAAACACACACACACACATACACACACACATATGAACACTCAAGTACATCTATAGATTTAGAAAGATAATTAAAAGTATATGCTTTATATATATATATATATATATATATATATATATATATATATATATATATATATATATATATATATATATATACACGTGTATTAATGCATTTATTTATTTTTTAATATTGATGTTTGTTTATATTTGTATATATGCTTGTGGTAATATATGGTCATAGTTTAATAGGTTCATATATATGTATATATATATATATATATATATATATATATATATATATATAGATATGTGTAGTATTTATCTTTTTAAATTTGTCTATACATATGTATATAATTATATAAAAACATGAACACATTGCACATGTACGAATGTGTGCATAAATATATAAACGTATATATAAATAACTATTTATATCTATATAAATGTATATATAACTATATATGTAATTATATTTAGTTATGTTAACTTTGAGATTTGAAATAGACAGTGATATATATATATATATATATATATATATATATATAATCAAATACAAATATTTTGATAAAATCAATATAAAACCAATATTTTAAAAAGTGCTCAATAACAAGTAGAGCATTCATAAAATTACATAAACACTATCATAGCCTGTGCAAATCAAGCAGTGTTTGAATGTTGTCACATCTCTTCACAGACCGAATAAAGATTTAAAAAAGGAAAAAAAAAACGCATTGAAATCGTCACTTTCTGGTGGAGATTTCATTGCAGGTTGTTTTTTCCACTTTTTATTTTTATTTGGTCTGTGAAGAAGTGTGATAACATTGGAAAGCTGGTTGATTAGCGTTGACTATGACAGTGTTTATGTAATTTTATATATATATATATATATATATATATATATATATATATATATACTTCAGGTATATATAATTAAATATAAAAATATAACAATAAAGTGTTAAAATCAGCTACATTATTATTATTATCTTAAAACTTTATTGTTTTATTTTTATATTTAATTATATATACATAGTTCTAGTATATATGTCTGTATATATGTATAGTTATATGTATAACTGCATATGTATATAATTGAATGTTTTCACACACTTTTATACATGTTCAAGTGTGTACACCTTTCCATATGAGTATATACTTATGTATAGACATACTGATATAGAGAGATAATACAAATATATATATATATGCAGCATATGTTAATATATATTAGCAAAAACATGTACAAATATCAATATTTTAAGATAAATAAATGGATCCATACACACATGTATTTGTGTGCGTATATATATATATATATATATATATATATATATATATATATATATATACAATGATTTACACCCTGTGAGCATGTATATAAATAAAAAATAAGTCTATACCTACATCAGTAAATGAATTTAAACTTGTATGGTGAAGCAAATATATATGCTGGACTTGTAAAAGTGAATTGTTTGCATATTTACACACCTACAGTTTATGTTTCAAAATATACATTTATATCAGTATATAGTTTATATATCTGTATGTATATATATATATATGCATGTGCACACACACACACATATATATATAGCTGTGAGTATCGTTTTTTTGACCGGCTCAGAGTTGTTAATTTGTACCTTTATACAGTGCTCGATGTCAGACAGAACTATATTTGACGGCAAATGTGTGCATTACACATCTGACAATCACAAAAGTCTGTGAACCTGTGGTTATAGCATATTAACAAACGTAATCCAATAATTCTTTTACGTATTATATATATATATATATATATATATATATATATATATATATATATATATATATAATGTTGGCCTTTTTTCAGTCTCAGGAGATGATGGATACCCCCTGTATAGGTGCTTTTACTGGGAGTCTATAGTGAAGCAAGTGCTGAACAATCTGCGACTGTGTCTCTTCTGAACTGGTATTGCTTGAGTTCAGTCTCAAATAGACGTCCAGGACAACTGGAAACAATGCTAGACTAAGCAGAGAAAGACTATTTTTATTACAAAGATTTTCTTTTTCCTAGACTAGTTGCACAACCAAAGCCTGGAGAGTTTAGTCTACCCTATTATTTAATCCATATCTAAAAGAAGGATATATAGATTCATACTTTTCCCAAGAGTATTATTGAAAGTGATGCAGTAGTCACAATAGAACTTGAACCTTGCACACCGAGCCCACAGTCTGCACCTGTAACCATTACACCACACCACTTTCAGATATAAAAAGCTCCTATTTCTGTCTTGAGAGACAATAAATACCCCCGGTAAACCTTCTTTCACAGGGAGTCTATAGTGAAGCAAGGATTGCACAATCTTCAACCGTACCGTTCTTGAACCGGCATTGCATGAGTCCAGTGTCAAGAAGTGCAGGACAACTGGAAACAATGCCAGTATAAGCATGTTATTTCGGAATTTTTCCTTCTCCTAGACTAGTTGCACAACCAAGGCTTGAGGGTCTAGTCTACCCTACTATTGAATCCATAGCTAGAAGAAGGATATATAGATTCATATTTTTTTCAAGGTTATTAGTATAAGTGTTGCAGTAGCCTGAACGGAATTTGAACTCGGTTCATCTAGCCCAGAGTCTGTGCCTACAACCACTTCACCACATTACTTCTATATATAAGAAAAGGCCTCCTTTCTGTCTCAAACGACAATGTATACTCCTTGTAAGGGTCCCTTCGTGTGGAGTCTATAGTGAAGTAATTGTTGCGCAATCTTTAACTACACTTCCCATGAACTGACATTGCTTGAGTCCAGTGTCAAGAAGTCCAGGACAACTGGAAACAATATCGGTCTTATTTCAGAGTTATTCTTCTCTGAGATAAGTTGCACAACCAAGTCATGAGCTTCTATCTGCCATACTATTTCAACCACAGTTGGAGGGAGGACATATGGATTCATGCCTTTTCCAAGAGTATTAGTAAAAGTGATGCAGTACTCTGACAACTTAAACTAAAGCCCACGGTTTGCGCCTGTAACTACTACACAATGCCACTTCCATATTTCCACATGCATATATAATATGCCCTTTTCAATACAAGCACACATTTTGTGTATCTATATATACACATATATATTTTTTCTTTATAAATATATATATATAACTGTTTGTATATATATATATATGTGTGTGTATTCAGTTATATAAGAATTTCTCAAGAAAAAACACATCAAATGAGTGTGTGTGTATAGTCTATTATGTCTACCTAAATGTGCCTGTATATTTGTAGATGTAAATGTATAAGAACCTTTAAGATTTATGTTATGTATAAGACTGCCACTGTATTCCCTTGTTAAAGTGTATTTTTACATATGCTTTCTGAAAACCCGATTTCTATAAGAGCTTGTGTTGCAAACTTCATGTCTATGTACACGCATATATATGTTTGCTGAAGTCTGAATATATGTACGCATTCGTGTGTGAGGATCTGTCAGCAAAATAAATGTAAGCCCAGGCTCCTGCCTACCACAATAATGTAGTTTGCAAATATAGTTATTCATCTGTCATGGTTTATTCCTCTCCTTCTCCCCACCTTTTTTTCTTCTATTGCTTTCTCTCCTTCAATGTTGAGTGATGCTGACAACACATGATTATTCCATAAATTGGAAAGCTATAAGAGGTTATATTTTGGCCCTTACAATATGTACGTATATACATATGAAAGCCTATTCAGAGATTCAGCTATGGTGTTCTTATTCCAAGCAACGTTCTGTTTGACTTTTTTCTCTTATTTATTTTGTTTTACATTTGCGTTTTATATATTTACTTAATATTAATATTTTTTTTTATTGAAAGCAGATGTTACTAAAAAAAAAATGGCTTCGGAAACAAAATCAGATTAAATAAAAAAAAATTCTGAGAGGGAATTATTTCTTTTTGATTAATATCTATTCACTTGTTTGGTGATGGTACATCATTCATTGTCTTTGCAGCAGACTCTACACATCAACAACTTGTCTACTTATGAATAAACAATTTTTGAGTACAACTTTGGAAACACATAAAATCTAGATTATTGGTAATCTTTGTGATCTTTACAAAGAATCAATACTTTGTAAGTCTACTTCTGAATGCTTTATTTTGAGTACAACTTCTGGAATATATCATTCTAGATGAACGGTAATCTTCTCTGGAAATCAATATCTCGTATGTTTACTTGAGTAGGCACGATTTCAAGTACAACTTCTGGGATAAGAAAAAAAAAGATCTAGGTCGCTTGGTATCTTTTCGACGAATCAATATCTTGGAGGTAAATCATGTATTTCATCTATTGTATATCATTAAATCATAAGGCATTGTTAGATACATCTACCATAATGGTTTAGAGTTTTCAACTTTTTTTCTTTAGAATTTTCTCAGACAGTTTGTCCATGCTGCTTCTAGAATGTGAAAGCATCGTGTATTGTCAAATTTTCCTGAAACTGTATTCCCATTCGTTGCTTCCAACTTTGGGCCTAACATAATCAGTAATGAAATTAGAAACAAAATATATATTACCAGACAAACCTATGATGTATATCACTCCGTAAAATGCACTCGTATGAAACAATTGAAAACTAGAAATTACATTTTGAAAAAAATGTTTTGTGCTGAAGCTCTCTGTGGTCATGAATTTTGCAATATTTGTACAGTGTCTGTCTTGTACTTGATTGGAATCTGGTCTATGTGTGATGTATATTAGTTGCTTCTGAAAGAGGCAGCTGAACAGCATTGCTTTCAAACAGGATCTGCGGTGTTGTGGTAAGGGTTTGGTAGGAGGAGGAGAGTGCTGGCTATTCAATGGCTGATGCCTAGACTGTGGATAGATGCCAGTAGTGCCATTGTCCATTGTGACAGGTTTTGGACCATTTTATTCTCTATTGGGAGAGCTTTGACCAATATTTGCTTTATAAAAACATCTGGCTGCAATGATTGTATTACTGGGTTAGTTGAATATCTTTTATGAAGGGTCTCTAAATGTTCTGGAATTGTCAGACTGAGATACTAGTCTGTAACAATGCCAAGATATTGAATAAATCTTATACATCTAAAAAAAAAAAAGAAAAACTAATAAAAGAATCTAAAATGCCACAAAAACTAAATCCCAATACATTATATTGGTTTTTGGTAGTCTGAAACAATATCATCCGTTAAAAAAAGTATTTTTCAATTGATTATAAGAAACATATGATTTTCATTATCAAATAAACCAGTCTTATTAGGATTTAACAGTATGTATATCAATCTTATATCAAAATTATGAATGAACTAGCAGTAAGAACCGGGGTTGCTCGGGACTGAATGAGGAAGCCTATGTTTTTTTTTTGCACTCAACCAATGATACTATATTACCTTTTTTATTCTTATTCTTTACATTATATAATTTTTTAATTTTTGGAGTGGGGCTAAAAGATTACTTTGCTTTGATTGGATGAGAAAGGGTGTAAATAAAGTGATATTTATTGAAATCAATTTTGGTGAATTTTTAGTCTTTAACCCTCCTCAAAGCACACCCGGCTTTTCCAAGAAATGAAGGAGCGCCCATGTGTATTCCTGCTCCAAGCCCCGAACACCTTATCAATAGTTCTATTCTTATGTTTTAATTTCTATAATTTTCATGTTATGAATAAAATAACAAAGTAAAACGTTGTATTTCCTTTTTATTTATTTGTTTCACTTTTATTCACCCCAAACAAGACATATTGCTGCTGACGTAAAGGGCTACTAAGGAAGATGTTTGTTCATATTACATTTAAAGTTGATACAATCGTTGGAGCAATGAGGAAATTTCCAAAGGCAAATGGTCCGAGGAAAGAATCTACTAGAGTAAAAAGTTTTGCTGCTAGCAGGGTTGGTCGGACGTATTTATGGTGAGGGAGTACAAGTGCAGTAAGTTTGTTGGAGCAGATTCCGTGGAAGTACTTGTAAAACAAGCACAGGGATGCAACATTGCTGCAATGGGACAGAGGCTGAAGTTTGGTAGACAGTGCGAGACCTATTAGGTTAGAGACTCTTTTTTACACTCTGTTCAAGAGGGATAGACTAATGGTTGGTGCACCAGTCTGGAGAGTTTGAATATTAGACTCTCAAGAAAGGGTTCTATGAGCCATAGCAATCGGTGATTGGAAAGGTTTCTTCTAATTGTCATCGTAGCATTGAATGTTACCTTCCATTTTTGGGCTCATTCTACTGCAGACTAAAGGTCATTTTCTAAGTATTCAGCCTTTACCTTTGATATGTGTGCGTTAGATTTGCCCGCATGTTGAGAATTGAGTGTGGCGTCATCAGATACCCATCTTAGATGCGATTGCATAAGAGAGGATAGATGTCAAGTGTGAACTGAAACCCTACGATAATGTGGTACCCCCTCTGATCAAAATGAAATACCCTTATCCAAGTACACTGGGTAATGTAGGTTTAGGATATATATGGTTTTGCGTATTTATCTCAAAAACTCTAGGAATTCGTTTGTGAATAAACAAACAAGCAGGAACTACAACTTTATATATTCAGATTAGGTGGTCAAATCGTTTAATTGACCACCCAAAAAAATGTTATCTTTGTGTCTATCAAAGAAGAAATCATAATATGGTGAAACATTTATTTATTATATGAGTCGGGGGGGGGGGGAATATATATTTAGTCGTGATTATATGAAACAGCTCTTCATTATATGAGATTTCTTTCTTTCACTTTTGTTAGGTTTTAGAATATAAATAAAATTAAAGTTTATTCTACAGTAAATTGAGTTGTCTTCTATGCACAGATCAAACGTTTCTGATGTAAATTGTTATTTTTTCTAACAACTTCTTTTTCAAATCAATTAGTGAGTATTGTGAATTGATGATGACCTGAAAAATTAATATTACCTTGCCTTTGTCATATATTATTGAGTTCTTTTTTAAATTCAATAATATTTACATTACCATCAATGTATATATATATATATATATATATATATATATATATATATATATATATTGTATAAATATACGCTTTTTTACTGTCTGGTTACTTCTGATGCACCCAGCATATTGTTTTGATTTAGAAACAAAAACATTGTTAAAATATGTTATGTTTCAATAAGTTATGGGTGCAAACGATATTTAGTTGCAAGATTACTGTCTAGGAAAAAATAAGACAGTAATTTCATTTTTTTTTTTAGATTTATTCATCAAACTTTGATCAGTTTTCATGACTT
Organism: Sepiola atlantica; assembly: GCA_963556195.1. NCBI lineage: Eukaryota > Metazoa > Mollusca > Cephalopoda > Sepiida > Sepiolidae > Sepiola > Sepiola atlantica. The sequence goes on along the minus strand of OY744525.1, from coordinate 71,180,013 downwards.
TTTCTGTTGATTTCATTCAATGAACCTGCCTTTAATGACAGCCTCTTTGTCTCTCAACTTATGCTCCCAAAGGCTCTGGTGATCCTGGCCTTAAGCTGATCCTTTACATTGACTTGCAGTTGGATCTATTGGTGTCTCATTCCACCAGGCTCACAAAAAAGTCAAGGAAGTTGCATTCAGGTGGGCTGGAAGGTCAGATGTCTGGCAAAATGCGGTCAGAAAAGTTCTCTGGAAGCCAGGCCTGGGTCTTCTGATTGGTATGGCAGGACGACGACTCTTGTTGCCACAAGTACGGCCTACTTTCAGCTACCTGGTCGATCCAGGGTTTTATTACTTTGCTCAGAACGTAGATGTAGCTATCAGTGTTTAGCCTAAGGCCTTCAGGGAAGAAGTAGGGTGGCATGATGTCACTTTCACTGAATTTCATCGATGAACTGCTGTGTTCTGACCATGCAAATCGTGTATCATGCGTTTTCTCTCTCTGATGGCACCTCATAGTCAAATCCTTAATCTTTCAATTCCTTTCTGAACTTTTCTTACAACATCCTGCTGATACTGAGGTATTCTTAAATCTCCATATTTGTCGTTCTGGTGCAGATTCCAAGAAGAACTCAGTGTCTCTTCCACAAATATGGAGATTCAAAATTATCCATAATCAATTATTCTGGAAAAAAAAGAACAGAGATATAGTTACTGTTTTCATTTAAAAAAATATATGCATAAAATTAGAAGTTGAAAATTGCTAACAAATATCGTCTGCACCCTATAAATGATATCATTATGATAATTCAAATTTCAATTTCTATAAATTAGTATATAATTTCATTTTTACGGTCCTAGGTATTACTTTCAAGTGCATCGGGTCGTGAGGTCCCAATTTGGGAGCTTTGAGAAGTGTGGAGTTACCCTTAAGTGACCATTACTCCTAGGTTCACTACAGTTGTAGTACCTGTTATGGTCCCATCTATGGGTTAAATAGAATTTGTCCCAGGCATGACACTAAACTGTCTTTGACACTTTTGGACAAAGTGTTCGCCTCTACCGCACCCTATCACCTCGAAATCCATCTTTCTCAGCCCTTTCTATATTTTCCCTCCCTACTCTATTTCCCAACCTTATCAACTACTCAAGCTATCGCTCCAACATAAAACTGGTCCCAATTTGCAAGCTTTGAGAAGTGTGGAATTACCTTTTGTTACCACTACCCAAAGATCAACTCTGACTTGAAGTGGAAGTATCTGTCAGGACCCTATCTATGAGTGAAATAGAAATTATCATATACAGACTATTTGTTTACAAAATATGCACCTACAAAACAAATGAATCTACAGACCATTTGTATATGAAACATATGTACGGTTTCAACATAAAATTGCCCAACAACAGTTGACATGCCATAAAACCTAACAATCAAACATTTTTCTTCCTTTTTAGAAATTATTAAACAAGTTTTGAAAATAAAATCGATGTATGAAGATTCGTTTTCATGGTTCAAATAAGAATCTTATTTGAGAAAAACTTTCTGATTTTTAAAAACCATGGTTTTGGTCTTGAAACAATTCTTGAATTAGAAACAAATAATTAATTTATATCAAATAACTGAACTTTTAATAGTATAAAAACTATCATGTAAATTGTATTTTATCTAATTTTATTGTATAGTAAAGGACTAAAGTTAAATTGAAACTTGTATTTATTAGAATGTATAGACAAAATATTTCACAGAGTATATCAATGAAATAGAAAAAAGCTCTCAAATATGCAAAGAAATAAATGATAGAAATATAGTTCTATTTTTTCTTGTTTTTGAAAACTATCAAGTAAATGTACAAATCACTTCAATGAAGTTTAACAAGGAAACAGTTCTGTAGGTATTGTTTTCTGTTAAATGTATTAGTAATTTCTTAACAAAGTTCAGTAAAGCTAAATGAAAAAAAATATGATGTTTGTATAAGACAATGGAGGTGGATGATACACTCTAGGACCCTTTAATAAATGCAGCAATAGGTTTGGCCTAAAAATATTTCAAAGATTTCAGAAAAATAAATAATGTTTTGTAAAAAAAACTATGTGTAATACAGCCTATACGACTGAAGTCATAGACTTAGAAAATTTTGAATTTAGAGTCGTTTAGAATGACTCGAAAATGAAAATTCCATTTTGTAAATAGATTAAGAAAAGAAGAATTTTCCATGAGAAGTTAAAAGTTAGGAATTTAAGCTGATGTGTTCAAGAAGTTGTGTCAATAAGATAGTGAAATCATGCTCTTTGGATGTCGGTCTGAATGGATACTGGTGTATTATTGCTTGGAGCTTTATCTTCGTTAACCCCCTGGAGGAGCAGGCAAGGAGAAGCTTATGCAATACTAATGCAACGCTACACAATATACTGTATGTAATACGATTATATTTGTTAAAAGAAAATAAATCTGCACAGAGAACGTGAAAGGCAAAAAGCAAAAAATAATGATGTTGTCTTTTTTTTAATTGCTAATGAATCAAATAGCAGTTCAATTCTATTAATATGCATGTGAGTACGAATTATTGGCATAATTAAAGGCTAATTTGACCATGGCTATATTTTAATAATATTAAACAAATGTTAAGCAATAAATAATGAAGTCAATATTAATTATTGACAAGCATTAAAATAGGTCTTTTAAAATGTTGATCATATGAGAATAAATGTGAAGTGAGTGATTAGTAAATATAGTAACAGTTCTGCATTGATAACATGTTCATAGTCTACTTTTGCAGTTGTAAGCTAAGTTCGTTATTAATGTTAAGCATAAATGATATGATGATAAAACCAAGAATCAAGTTGAAAACATGATTCGGTATTTTACTGAATATTTTTGTTTGAAACATGATTCTGTGAAATTCTTTTAGCAACAGTTTTAGTTTTATTATGGGGCAAAACCATTTAAAAGTAAATATCTTTAAGTATTCTTATTAATAACCCTTTAAATTACCAGAGAAAAATAAATCTAACATATAGTAATCTATATAATTTCTATTATGTCATGAAGGAAAAATTATTATGTGAAATAAAATAGAGACGAATATCTTTGCTGCAGCAAATACAAGATTTATGCATGTTGTTCAGGCTGCAAAAATGATAACTGTGCCACATTATAAAATTACTAAACATTTTATTCCTTGATAACTGAATTATCTTTTAGTGGTAAAATGACCGCCATGTTAGCATTTGGTAAATTTCCTGGTTAGTAGTTGCAATAGTGATAATGTCATACTTTACTGAATTTATTTTTTAACTATTTTTTAATGATTTTGTAAATGATATTTTAATGGAAAATAATATCCAATTTCATTTTAGATCCATTTTTTTAAAGAATAATTGCGATATGAACAATAAACCAACAATTATTGTGTGACTTGACAGTTGTGTGGTATCTTATAGACATTTAATCTCAGATTAATGCGTTCAACTTAAATTATTAAATATTCACTTTTTATTGCATTTTATAATAAAAATTGATCAGATTCATAATAAATCATTTGATAATATAGTTTATGAAACATTTTGAATTTCACAAATTAACAACATGAACAAACTAAGATTCATGTCATAAAGTTTACAAACATTTTGAATTTCACAAATTAACAACATGAACAAACAAAGATTCATGTCATAAAGTTTACAAACATTTTGAATTTCACAAATTAACAACATGAACAAACAAAGATTCATGTCATAAAGTTTACAAACATTTTGAATTTCACAAATTAACAACATGAACAAACTAAGATTCATGTCATAAAGTTTACAAACATTTTGAATTTCACAAATTAACAACATGAACAAACTAAGATTCATGTCATAAAGTTTACAAACATTTTGAATTTCACAAATTAACAACATGAACAAACAAAGATTCATGTCATAAAGTTTACAAACATTTTGAATTTCACAAATTAACAACATGAACAAACTAAGATTCATGTCATAAAGTTTACAAATAAAAAAAATAGTCTTGATCGGTAAAATGAACTCTGTTAGTTTAATCCTAATTTTTATAGTTTCAAAATATATTAATTGTGAAATAACAATGTAATAAAGATCTAAAATTTTATTAATTTAAATATTTTAGAACCATAAATCGGATCAACTCTTGAAAATAATTATCTATTTAATCTACTGATATAAGACAAACACATTTTCTATTTCAGGGAAAATAAATAGCAACGTTTGAAAATTCTGTGAATCATGAAAAATATGCATCTATTTGCTAATATTAATAAACGGCAATAAAAAGCAAAATGATGTGTAATTGGCTCTTTTTTACTTCAGACCTATGCATATAAAGCAATGGATACTTTTTAAACATTTATCTTGAATATAGTCTCCCAGCACTGAGTGCATTTTAAAAATTAAAGAGGACATCCCAATCAAGCCAAATGTATGTTTTAGTGTACCAAAATTCCCTAACACCATTACATTTCTCAGGTTAACGTTTGCTTATTTTGTATGTTTAAAACAAAAATCCTCCTGGCGACCTTCTATAAAAATGATTCTTAATGTTTTTCACAGACCAATAAAGTTATGGATGCCATTATAAAAGAAATACTCATTTTTATTGTGTATTTATTATAATGGAGACGTTGCGTCTGTATATTTGTAACCAATAACTCAAAATATTATTTATAAGAAACATGGTGTGAAATAACACCAGTCATTATATTTATGTGCCGGTGTAGTTAAATATAAGGATCAGTTACACTTGAGGCACCCAGAATAAGCAATGACCAAAAGGACACATTTTAGTTTGGCACCGGTTTCTTTTTCTTTTACTCCCGGTTGAAGTATAAACAAAACATGGATGGTTTACAAAACTTTTTATTTTGTAAATTATGACACTTTATATAAAAGAAGGGGGGTACATTAAATATTCATTTACAAGCATAGTAAAATAAAATTTAAAAACTACATATTTTTATTTACAAAACGTTTCATAATAAGCAAACGAAACAAATATAAAAAAAAAACATTGCAGAGATGGTGTCCCTATTTACTTCATTCCTCACGAGGGCAGAGTCAGACACAAGGTCGGTTTCTAATGTATGGAAATTCCAGCTCCCCAAAAAAGGGCACTCTTGATTCAGAAAAATAAAATTAAAAATTGCCTCAGTCTATAAGGATTTTTAGGATCGCTAAATTTATTGTTTTACAAAAATATTTAAATAAATATTAGATTGCACACTGAAAGTTCCTTTTTCAAAACGGTCCTTGACCTTTTGGCTAGGAGCAAAGTGTAGTATCTTTTCTAATGCTACACTTCATCTTTTCTGTCATTGGTCAGTGAAGGAAAAATCCTTTTAGACTGAGGCAATTTTATTTTATCATGCTTGTAAATAAACATTTAATATACCCCCTATTTTATAAATCTCCAAATTTTATAGAACAAAACGTTTTGTAACTTTGTTTCAATTTAAAAAAAATTGTTTATATGAATGTCCAAAGTTTACAAATCAAAACGTTGTGTGAATAAAACCTTTTTTTAATTAAAATTAAAATTTGAGAAGGCAATGTTTTGCTTATAATTCAACCGGAAATAAAAGAAAAGGAAACCAGTGTTAAGCCAAAATGTGTCCCTTTGGTCATTGCTGATTCTGGGGTGCCTCAAATATAATTGATTCAAAAATGTTGACAAACAAATCATTATGATGTGTTAATGTTGAACCTTTATGCAGTCAATATAATATTACAAACCAAATGATCTTTCCATGAAAGCATATTTCTTCAATTTGTAATTAATGCAAATGTGTTTGTCTTTAGACAGTACTTGGTCTTTAAAAACAGAACTAAAACGTTTTGTTGCAGCTTTTAAACAGGAAAACACGAATGTCGTCATTATATCAGGACTATGTCTTTATCACAAGCAATTATCTACTATTATTTTATCTCTTAGCATAATCATTTTTCTCCAAGAGGTTCTTTGCCCTAAGTTACAATAGGAAAACCTCTCAGCAAAGTACTCTTAAATGATTTCCACAACAATGCCCTTTGCTCTAGCTTCTTTATTCTTGCCACAGATCACAATCAAATGAGTGCAATTTATAAGAGAGTAATCAATACTGATGACATAAAAGGAATTACCCCACCATTTTTTTCACGTAAATTAATTTGAATCCATAACCACAGCTGCTGATCATTTCAATGAAACCATTAAGCATGCCAACGAGCTAAGGATTCATTTTGAGTTGTCAAATCAAAAAGTCTTCAACCCCAATTTTCACTTGCAAAACCAATCAGATCATCAAACAGAAAAATTCCTCAAAAGAAAACCCAGAATAAAACAGAGCAACAAAATTAATTATATCTGACATTGACAGCAAATCAATCAACACCAAAATTAACACCCGCTCCCCTCCAAGTATGAAAGTGAAAATTATTTTATGTGCACTAGATTACAAACTAAACAAACGAAAGTTAAAAACGGCAAACACATGCATAACACACATGTATGTACACACATGCATAACACACATGCATGACACACATGTATGTACACACATGCATGACACACATGTATGTACACACATGCATGACACACATGTATGTACACACATGCATGACACACATGTATGTACACACATGTATGTACACACATGCATGACACACATGTATGTACACACATGCATAACACACATGTATGTACACACATGCATGACACACATGTATGTACACACATGCATGACACACATGTATGTACACACATGCATGACACACATGTATGTACACACATGCATAACACACACATTAAAAAGCATAAAATATGTAGCAAAAAATCGAACTAACACTCACTGAAGCTATCTTAAGTCTTAATGGACCAATCCCAGGCTACAAGCAGCAAACAACTTCATAAGATACTATATTTCTATTGGCTTTAAGTGCAACCCATCGTCCTAACATAAAACTGTTAAAAGAATCTGCTTGTCTTACAGACCAAACTCTATACAAAGAATACAAATTGTTATCAAAATTGTAAAAATGTCAAAACAAGTTGGTTCTAATGGTATTTAATAAATCCATTAAAAACAATTCAAATTAAATGAGCAGCGCAAAGACAATTAATCACATCTCAATTTTATGGTCTAAGAAAATAAAAAGTGTTAATTTAACAGGAAATACTTTGATTATTCCTTTTCTGAAACAAAACTGCGATGCAAATCTTCTTAATACATTTTATGATCTAATGTGTCTTAAGAGATAATGAATACCTTCTGAAACAGTTCCTTGATGATGAGGAATTTATAGTGAAGCAAGGGTTGTACAATCACTAACAACACTTCTCCTGACCCAACATTACTTAAGTCAAGTAGCAAGGAGAATAGAAAGTGGAGCTTGGGTACTTTCGGCAGCATCGTAATTCTTGCTTCCCTTATTTTTTTTATTTAGTTCTCACATTTCATGAGCGATGTTTCTGACAAAAAGAAAAGCATTGCTATTTTCTGGATAGGAATCTATCCATCTAACACTTATCATTGGCTAGATTTTGACCTTGAAGTGGTATTTTTTTTTAGCTCCTTACATCACGTGGCTTCATGCCTTGTCTGGAGTGATTTCCATAAAAATCAAAGGCGAAATGAAAGTAATGATGGAATAAGAAAAGCAGGACTTGTTATTTCAGAGTGTCCCTTCTAGACTAGTTCCTCTACTAAGGCTTAAGAGTTTAGTCTACCTTACTTATGGCTATATTACATTGAAACATCGGTTATCATCAGATTACCAAAGTTAAACAACTTTGAGCCTGGTCAGTATTTAGACGGATCACCATTTAGGATTACCAGGTGCCATATGTTTGGAAATGGCTGTAAAGTCACCTTCTCTTTTGCCCTTGGGAAAGGTACAAACCCTTCTCCCTTCCCACGCTATAATCTAATAGGAACATCTCCTGTATGAAAATGATAAATTGCTTTTTTTATACATTTCCCACTGGAGGTTTTTTTTTTAATGGAAATATGTAAGGAGCTAAAAAAAACTACTTCAAGGTCAAAAACTAGCCAATGATAAGTGTTAGATAGATATATTCCGACCTAAAAAACAGCAATTATTCCCCTTTTTTCAGAAACATCGCTCATGGAATGTGAGGATTAAAGGACAAAATAATGGAAGCAAGAGTTACGAATACCAAAAGTAAACTCAAGATCCACTTTCTACTCTCGTTACGATTTTTGCAATTAATCATGAATTACCATTTTTTTATGCTACTGTTTTAAGTTTAAACAAATGTATATGTTTGCTATAAATAGATGACATTATCTTTTTAGACTTAAACAATCCTAATCCATTGTGATGTTGAAAGGAATTCTGTTTTAATGTGTCTGAGTGGTTAGAATGCTTGCGTCCAGTGAGTTGGTTATGGTGTGATGGGTCATGATATCTTTGGCAAGTATCTGAAACCAATATGTCACTAGTTAACTCAAACTTCTGAGTGAAATTGAGTACAATGAAACTGTTTAGAAGCCATTGGATGGCATGGGCTGGAGAGAGATGGACACCGCACAAAGTTTTGCCTGCCCAAGACATGCTGTATTATGGATATCCCCTATGCATTGCTCCTATAGCCCAGAAAGGAGGTTATGGGACCAAAAATTACTTTCGTTATTGTTGTCTCAATATCCAGCAAAAGTTAGGATTAATAGTTATTTACTTGAAGAAAATACTAGTTACTCTCTGAAAACTCTTGTTTTCACTCAAATGGGGGTGGGGACTGATAATTCTGTCAAATAGAAAAAAAAAATACATTTTTTCACAAATACCTAAAAGTACAGAAATTATTTTCTTCTTAAAATCCAATAAAACTTGTGCCATATCATGTTAGAAAATAATAGGTTGAGAATAAAATTTATTTTTTAAATCTTTCTTCAAACTTGTTATTCAGTAAAATGAATTAAAACTACCTTTTCAGTCTTAAAGATAAGTTATTCCCAATCTGTTGAGATTGAAATGTTGATTTTCCAGGAAAAAAATAGTTATGATAGAATGTCAATACGAAGAGACATTTTATCAACCATGTATCATACGATTATAACAGACATTACTATTAAGCTACGAAACAGCATGATCAGCAAAGTCCTAGTTCTTTAGACCTCTCTCAGTAATTATTGCCAGAAAGAAGGAGATATATTCAAATCTAATTGTCAGTTCATATGCAATACATTCTCTAGTATTATTTGTCTTGTTGGCAGATGGGGAAAAGCGATGGAAGATAATAGCAAGTAGGAAGCCGTTTCATACTTTACTACAGAAGGATTATCAGATCTTGTTTTTAATCATCATCCAATAGATTGCACTGGGCAGTTCAACCGCTATTTGGTTTGTTATTCTGTCATTTTCCATTCCAATATTCATGAATAATTTTGTTGGTAAAAAGATATTCTTATCTAACTAAATAATGTTTCTCTGGATTGCTTTTGAGTGTAAAATCATCGGTAGCAATCATAATGAGAGATTATATTCATGACTTACTCATGATGTAGATGTGAATCATTTGTTCAGATATTTCGAGTTTCTTATTCTAATTATTATTGGATATATTCCTTAATTTGTATTTTACTCTATTTCAAATTTTTATATTATTCAGACTTTTATAAAGGACTCAAAAGTAGGATTTTCCTAGAAAAATTAACTGTTACACGTAAAAAAAAAGGTTGTAAAATGAAGAAAAAATTAACTGTTACACGTAAAAAAAAAAGGTTGTAAAATGAAGAAAAAATTAACTGTTACACGTAAAAAAAAAAAGGTTGTAAAATGAAGAAAAAATTAACTGTTACACGTTAAAAAAAAAGGTTGTAAAATGAAGAAAAAATTAACTGTTACACGTTAAAAAAAAAGGTTGTAAAATGAAGAAAAAATTAACTGTTACACGTAAATAAAAAGGTTGTAAAATGAAGAAAAAATTAACTGTTACACGTAAAAAAAAGGTTGTAAAATGAAGAAAAAATTATTCCGACATAAAACTAAAGCTTTTGGAAAGTTTAAAAGAGGTTTGCTGTATATTTTGAAGAGTCTGCAAAGAATTAAAAAACAGAAAACTACTTGAGAACAAGCAGTCACTAATATATTCATATTTCAAACCTTTGATATCAGTCACAGTAGAAGATAAACTCTTACATATGTGGTCAGCCATACATGGCTGTTCAATATTTCCACGTATTTTGTATTTCCAATGTTCTAGACTTATTTTTAGTTGGCGGCATGTTTCACCTTTGTATATTTTTCCACACTTACATGGAATGGCATTTTAAGTGTGGAAAAATATACAAAGGTGAGACACTAAAATTAAGGCTAGAAGTAGTAATATGTAGTAATACTACACATCTCAAACAAGATTAGGCTTAAAGCTCCCAAAATCCATATTAAAATTGTCCACATAGACAAGTGGCACAATGAATAAAGGTGTTAAGTATCAGTCATTTCTAAGTGATAGTATTCTAGCCGTTGAAAGTTCAATCCTAACTAGAGGCGGTACTAAAAATAAAATTAAAATAGCTTACTTAAGACGCTGCCCTGTCATGGCTGATGGAATGTGAACAATCTACACCCGTGGATTAAATAAAGGAATCAGTTCGGAATTTCTTATAGATTCTTGGGTTCAACAAACTGTATTTGAAGAATGTTGTGAGAATATCATCCAAGATAAGAATAGTAGTACGAATAATCTAAAAAATACATTTTAATCTTTATTTTTTACACTTTATAATATTCAATTTTTATGATGCGGCTCAAGGATGTGCTCAGCATTGATTGGGTGGGTGGGAAGGTAAGTAAAGTGACATTAATCAGAATAATTTCCTATGAATTTGTAGTCTTTACCTCCTCAAGGAACACCCGGCGTTTCCATAGAATCAATAAGGATCCTTGTGTACTCTTCTTCTAAGCCACGAACCCCTTACTAACATTTCCATAACTTTCAAGTTATAAATAAACTAAAATAATGTAAAATGCTGTATTTCCTTTTTGTGGTTGTCAAATGTGAACGCATACACCAAAATAAAGTTGTACCTCTTTTGATCAAAATGAAATATACTTATCCAAGTACCTTGTGTATTGTAGTTTCCGAATATATGTGGTCATGTGGGGGTCTATCTCCAGAACCATAGGAGAGGTTTGTGAACAAACAAACAGCCAGGAACTACAACTTTATATATATATATACATATATATATACATATATATATATATATATATATATATATATATATATATATACTAATGATAATAGAATTAACGATAAGTGAAGTATTGTAAAGTGATCTATCGCGATAAAGTAAAACTCAATACGTTGAGTAGAGCAATCAATTTTAAAGAAAGAAAGATGAAGATAAAAAATTGCATAAAATTACATAAAATTAATACAAATTTTATTACATCGAAAGTTCAGTGAAATGGAACTAGGTAATATTTATTTATTATAAATACCACATTACCAAATTTTATCCTCTGACGAGAAGAGTTTTATCTTTGAAAAACCATGGTTTAAGGATTAATGTAACTCCTTGCATCTGAACTTTCGATGTAATAAAATTTGTTTTAATTCTATGTAACTTTATGTAATTTTATGCAATTTTTTTATCTTCATCTTTCTTTCTTTACAATATATATATATATATATATATATATATATATATATATATATATATTATATGAAACGACTCACGGAATGTTTCTCATATTTCGAGATTTCCCGAATGAACAGTATATTTAGACAGTTTTATTTTCTGTTACTTCTACACGACTCACTCTCTAACACATTTTTATCATCTTCTATGAAACGATAATATTTAGAGTATTTTTATTTGTTTCACATGTCTTGCGTTTATTTTACAAGTGAGATCGTACGTATTGACCCCACTAGCAAAAATTGAAAGAAAACAGATAAATATCATTCGTGAGTTAAAATTAAAACACCTGCTTCTGCGCGTTATCTTTATTGCTTATAATAATAACAACAACAAAAGTGAGTGCGTATGTAGTGCAGTGTATGAACGCAAACAATTTTCTATGGATATGCATCCATCTATTTCAACATACAGTTATATATAATTATATGTTGAACTCTTTTTTTTTTTTTTTTAAAGATATGTAAATAAGATATGTTTGCTTGTTAGTGTAAAGAGGCTGAGACATTTTCTAATATCGACAGTTGCACGCTTCACCCAGCTGTGTGAGTTTCACATTCACTTGAGATAAGCTTTAAAAAAAAAATAATGTGAAAAGTTTCTCTTTTCTTCATTTTTATAAAAATCAATCAAAACATATGCAGTTTTATTTTAAGGTTTTTTTTTTGGTTTTTTTTTTCTGGCACGGGGACGTAGCCTTTAATTGTTGTTAAAAAGAAATGTATTCATAAAACATTCAGAACAGAATATATAACAATTTAAATCACTTAAAGAAAGACATACACACATACACCCCATGTATGCGTGTGTAAAAAAAAATATATATATTTTACATGTGATAAAAAGGGAAATGTATACAACAACAAACAATATTTGCAGAAAGATTACACATGCACTTATTAAACTAATGCAAAGAAGTTCAATATTATATTTTGTTTCGGATTTTTTTTTACATGAAGACTGATAATTTGGATTATTTTGATAATTTGGATTATTTTGATAATTTGGATTATTTTGATTATTCAGGCTACTATTCTCGTCTTGATCGTTATATTCACAAGGTTTTGGCTGATTTAACCTCCAGCCTTCTTCAGATGCCGGTGTATTATGTAAAGGCTTCTGTTTGAAATTCCATTTGGCTAAGATCAAAGTGTAGTATCTGTTCCGATGAATACTACACCCCCCCCATAGACTGGTATTGTCTTGGCCTTCCGGGCTTGATTTACGCCGGTCTATGGGTCTGTCCTGTGCAGTTCTAGGAGGTCCACCCTCCCAGGCTTCGCCTCCCCTCTTTGGAGAGGAGTAAGTTTATTGCTTACTGCCTGAGGCGCCCCTACCGGGGAATGCCGACGGGGCTGCCCAGGCAATTTTTGATGGTCAGAGTGCTCACCTCTCGGGCGCTGGCTTTTCAACCCCCACTTTCCGACCCGACCTTGGGTCACATCTTACTTGTGGGAGTAGGATAAAACTGGCCTTGTGCCTAACTCCTGGAGAGGAGTAAATAATACAGGTTCCAGAGTTCAGCATGGAAGTTATCAAGTTCGTGTATAATGTTCCCAAGTTGGGAGGGATGCTCCTGAAGAAGTTTGGGGGGCTTACATCGACTTAAACGTTGTGAATATAACATCCAAGAAAGAATAGTAATCTGTATAAACCAATATTATACTTTTATTCTGTATCAAAATTCACTTCTTGAGGTTAAATATTCTATTCAAAAGTACAGAAATATAAGGATGATAGTGGCAAATTGCTTATTTAATTTCATTTGTGTTTCATGTTAAGCTCATCTGTGGATTTATCTTAGATAACTAAATTGCTTAAAATTAGCTTTGGACATTATACTACTTTATGTAGTAAGTTTGATATCAAATAGAATGTATTATACTAAATTCTATCCTAGTGACTAAATCAAATCAAATCATGATATTGATAGCATAATAGTGATGGTGATACCACATTTTGTATAGTGATGCGATGTAAGTTCTTTAGATTGAAATCCTAATTATGTTGTCCAATAGTTTTTATAAAAGCTGAAAATAATTTTTAAAAGACAGATTTAAAACTAAACTACCATAGTTTTTTTTTTTTTATTTCTATGACCACAATAGCAACATACAGAAATCTGCCACCGAATTGTGCTTAAAAAATATACAATTGGTTGTAAGATTTTCCTGGGGAGAGTAAATTAAGTAATACTTAGTTCAGCTGGGATACTATTTATTTTTAGCTTTATGTAATTACAGAAATCAAAAGTTACAATTTATGCATATTTTGTTCATCTTTTTTTGTTGTTTTGTTCGACAAAACTGAAATGTGCCTTCCTTTACATAAGCAATGTCACTTGTAAGTAACTAGAGCAGAATATGGAGAATATTATTCCTGTCCATTTTTTCGTAGTCATTTCAATTTATAACTTTTATTTCAATAGTTTTCATTGACTAACATATACATCTATATTTGTTTACTTGTTCATCTATCTTTGTATTTGAAAACGTTTGATGAATCATGTTAGAGAGATAAGTTGTTTTATATGCTTTTTCTTTCGTGGCCTTTTGGCCGCGATCAAAGTGTAGTATCTGTTCCGATGGATACTGCACCCCATAGACTGGTATTGTCTTGGCCTAAAGGGCTTGATTTACGCTGGTCTATTGGGCTGTCCTGTGCAGTTCTAGGAGGCTTTGCGTCCCCTCTTTGGGGAGGAGTAAGTTTATTGCTTACTGCCTGAGGCGCCCCTACCGGGGAATGCCGACGGGGCTACCCAAGCAATTTTTAAATGGCCAGAGTGCTCACCTCTCGGGCGCTGGCTTATCTAATCCCACTTTCCCGACCTTGTGTCACATCTTACCGCTGTGGGAGGTAGATAAATAACTTGTTTTATATGCACATTGAGGAAAAACATGTAAATATATTAAAAATAATGCTTTCATACGTACATGATTAAAGTTTCAGCTAAAATTTTGACTTATTTTTTCTCTTTTGAAGTGAATAATTAATTCATGTAACATATTTGATCTATGAAAAAAATATTCACGTTTGAGATTTTATTCAATTTTGCTTCATTATATTACTTACCTTTCATATCAGATGTCATCATTATTTCGCAATCAATAGATGTTAACTCCATTAAAATAATTATAAACATTAAGTCTTTTTAATAGCTATTCAAAGACATTTCAAGATTATCACTTAATAAGTGTTACACTAATATAATTTTGGCTTGACATTATTTCATGCATCGGTTTAATAGTTTTTACGTATTTTGCATTTAAAAGAAAACGTAAAACATTTACTACGGTCTTTTTTTTATTCGGACATGTAGAAATCATATTATTATCATTACCGATCTTTAAATGCATTAAGTAATAATGGTTTAAGTAACACATCATTATTACCTGATATTTATCAGACATAAACGATCTAAAACTTTTAACTTAGTTTCAAATGTTAATTTTAACATATGAACCTTATCAGTTAAGTGAAAAAGAAAATGGTTAACCGAAAACAGTTGGAGGGCATATTGGTTAGAATACTATCAGATATGCAATAGAAATAGCTTATTCACTCTTAAAGTCATTCAACCACTATGTATAATTGATGGAAGGAAGCATTGATACCGACAAGAAGAAATACTGTTTTTTTTTTCATCATTATTTGAGCTATGACATCAATGTTTTTGTAAGAGATCATTATATCTCTGATGGTGTTTGAACACAAACAGAAGTGTTGCCTGTTTACAAACTATATTACCTTGGAAATATTAAAAGTGATGTCGACTAAGTTTGTGAAAACGAGATCTTGCCATTCCTATTTTAAACATATTAGTGTATGTTTCCTTGTCAATAACTATCACAAGAGACTGCATTGAATAGTCTTTTCAGGATTTCTTTTTGCTCTGATAGATAATCATGATGCGAGTCACATTGTATTCATGTAGATTATTACTTGGTATTTGAGAATTAATGTATTTGATAAATAAATGAAAAAGTAAATTTAACTCGTCATTAGATATAACAAATGTGATAGGAATATAATAACTTATACTTGCGAGTTAAGTGATTTGAAGTGGTTAACGTTTTTCTTCATGTTAATAAGATTGTTTGATATTTCTTTTTCAGTAAGTATTTTAATTCTGTTCATTTCCAGTTATAAAGCTATTATTAAGCTGAAAGTGGGAAATAAAATTACCTATGCATTATAGAATGTATTTATTGGTTCGTCACCAGATACAAGATCTCAAAATAGCTTGATAAATACATTTAAATAGTGAAACATTTCAAAAGTTTAAGAATAGAGTTTAATGCTTATTACATCACTAACTAAAGTACTCATCTTTCTCAAAGTGAGAGGTTAAAATCATAATCGTAAAATTTACATCCTTCAGATTTATTTTTACTAAACTGAATATTTAGCATTTTTTAAAACTATGTTCGGAAAATGAGTGATTATTTCCCAAAGTAAAGAAGATTAATTCATAACAAATTATGTCAATCGATACATTTTTGTGGGGAAAATATTTGAATAGTGAAATGGGGAATCAATATACATTGTAAATTGAATTAGGAGCAAAGTGTAGCATCTGTTCCGATACTAGACTTCATCTTTCCTGTCCTTGATCAGTGAAGAAGAAATTCTTCTAGACTAAGGCAATTTAAATTTTTGTTTCAATCTAGAGTGCCCATTTTTTAAGAGTTTGATTTCCCCACATTAAAACTGACCTTGTGTCTAACTCTGCCCCCGTGGGGAAGGTAAGTAAAACGGAACATGACTGGTTTCAATCTGTCTTACCATAAAGCAAGAACATAAATTCATAGTTTGTGTTAGTAGTATATAGTGATCAACAGACAGGGCAACATATAATATTAGTATTTTATATATCTTTTCTATAATGGAGATCGTGTGTCTGTATATTTTAGAATAAAATTGGAATACTATTTCAAAGAAACTTGATGTTAAATAACAACAACGATTATATTTAACTGCACTAGTAGATAAATACATTGGTTACAAACATAGAGATACACTATTTGAATTATATTAAAAACTAGCTGGCTTCACCAGCTCGCTATTGTTTCACTATTCGCTAATTGAAATTATTGAAACGAAATTAATTAATAAAAAGAGAAGGCAAAAGTAATTGATAAGAAAAAGAAGACAAAACTAATCGATAAGAAGACAAAACTAATGCTATTGCTACCTCAAACTTAAGCGATCTATTCTCTCTCTCTCTCTCTCTCTTAATACTGTGAAGTGTTACCGACACACATACGTGCACTTTTATTATATAGATTTAAAAAGTAAAATAAGTATTTCTTTTTTTAAAATAAGATTCATAGCTTTTGATGTCTATGGCCCCTAAAAAGATTAAGGACCACTGTTATAGAAGGTTCTCAAGAGGATTTTCATATTAAACATATCATTTACATCAAAAGTAGAATTTTGCAAAGAATTTTGGCTCACTCTTTTGTTAAAACATAAAGTTTCTTAGATTATTGTTAAAAACTTGGCAAAATGCACATTGTGAATATTTGAGAGAAATGGCCAAAATGTATTTAAAAAATAGCTATTGTTACATATGTATAATTTCGAAGTAAAAAAGAAATGCCAAATATCTTGCATTTGACTTTTTATTACATTTTATTCACTAGCAAAATATTGTTGTTTTTTTTCATATTTTTAATAGCATAAATAACTAGTTGGAATGCCCGTTTAAGGATGGGTTTATAATATGGAAGAATCCCGAGGCTCTTTAATAAATGAAAGAACTTGGACCGCAAATTACTCTGAAGCAATCAAAAACATACTGTCATGGCAAACAGTATGAAAAATAGAGCTTATATGATTGAGATGGGCTTAGAAAAAGTGTATTTAAATTAAGCGCTTATCAACTATTAAAAATCAGCATATTTTTTATTTTTTAGCAACGGTTTGCAACTCATTAAAACCAAAGGATAAACATTTTCAGGGAGAGGGTAATTCTCCTGTGGGGAGAAAAAAAAGATAAATATAACCACCTTTACAACAATCTGCGTAGGTAAATGATCATTCCTACAACATTTCAAATTTCTGTCATATAGCCTAAAGGTAGCAGACACACAAGCACACATATCTTATATTAATATAGATATAATTTGTATGTGTATAACCTTAGGAATGAGAGGGGATGCTATGTCTACTGCAGGTATGCTGATGACTGATGAGGCCAATATGAGACTGGAACATTCTCATGTACCGACTACAAAAGAAAGATATATCTGGATTGAGTACTGGGACTTTACATCACAAACACCATCATGCCTCTTCAAATCCGAGCATATTTTCAAATAGAGCAAAAGCTTTTAGACGATAAAACGTTCCCAGAGAGTCCCGTGTGTCACAAATCGCATCAGACAATGCTGTGCACTGACTCTCACATTTTTCGTTGTTTTCCAGCATGATGTTGCAACAAGTCATGACAAACATAAACAACAAGGATAAGATATTCATATGATGGCAACACACAGAAGGCTCATGCATCTTGGCATGTAGTGTTGGGCCTCCATTTTCATTATGGCTTTTGTTTGCACAGATATGAAAGGTATCCTTTCCAGTTCTGTTTCCAATGGAAACCAGAGGATGCAGTCCAATGCGATTTCAGAACAGTATGATCAGAATTAAAGAAGATATAGAAGCGATCACTTGAAAAAAATCAGTATTGCCATCTTAAGAAGCAGGATTTTTCCGATCTGCAGTTTGAAATCAAGAGTTGATAGGATGGTCCATATACAACTTTATGAACTTTGCACAACTTTTGCTGTCGCTGATATGCTATGTATATTCTGCTAGCCTTCCCCATCGTGTATTGCTTCATGTCTCATTGCTAGCATTGTAGGAGGGAGAACATCATAATTTCTTCTCTTAGCAGGTAAGTATCATGTGCAGCACTTTTTATTGCTAACGGCTCCCTTATTTCTTCATTATGTTAATCAAACCAGTCGATTGATTCTTGGGATGATTTGAGGTCTTGATATGGTCACATAGATCATCTGTACACAAGTTAAATAGGTTATATTGTTAGATGAGCTTTGATGATGATATTTAGTTGAATTCTGCCCTATCTGCCGTACAGTTTCTTTGTTAGATTTACTCCTCTCTTTGGCTTGGGTTTCAAGCATAGGTGGACTTTGCATCTCAAAAGACAATGGTCGATCTGACATTCACTGCTTAGCATCACTTTGGTGTAGTGAGCATCTGGTTTATTTGTAAGTAAAAATGCTAGGTAATGTGTGTGAGAGTATATATATATATTTAATTAGTGGATATTATTGTCTGAAATTTCATTTCATGTTTTAAACTTCCTCATATATATATATATATATATATATATATATATATATATATATATAATATGCTTATTCATGTTTGTACATACGTTATCACTTTCCACACCCATTAAAAATGTAAGTTCGCCTGATCACCAAAGTTACCAAAATTACAAGTAATCGAAACTAACTGGTGTCGCTAAGGTAAAAAAATCTAACAATAACCATTTTAAAATGAATTGTTCCAAAATAGTATTCTGTTATCCTGTCGACTTTAACGGTTTTAAAAACTTACTCTTTGCATTTTTATTTTAATGTAATTTTAATAAATATCTGATTATTTCAATTTAAAAAAAAAAACAATAATGTTATAATCGTTTTATATATCTAAAGAATATTTATCTGACAATTATTTTTATGATAAGAAGAAAGAAAATATTTATTGTTTTAAAACGAACGGTTTAAATTTTTACAATTTTCAATGAATGAAGAAGAGACATATTTGTTTTAATTTTTTTAGGATATTTAGCTTACACTGACAATTACTTTTACAGAAGAAAAAAGAGAATCTTTTCTTAATACCCTAATGGACATGTATTATTTAAAGAGAAATATTATCATGAACAATGAATTATATAGATAGATGAAGAAAACAAACATAGAATTTCCACGGGTTTTTATTGGTATATATATATATATTTTTGTTTTTGTTTATTATCTATGTACATCATGTTGTGTTAATACTACATTTACAGTGCCCATCTAGAGGGTTTTCTAGGGGGTACAAATAATAAATATTTGTTTTTGTTTATTATCTATGTACGTATACATTTTGTCCTTTTAATCGGGACTCATCAGCACAGAGATATAACTATTCACTACTGGGCGCGTGATTCGAAACTCCGGGCTCCGAGTATTTTACAACCTAAATCCTGACATCTAGACCCACACGGCCACCGCTGAATAGCCAGATAAACAGTGATAATTTTAACACTTATTTCGGCGGATTGACGTCATAAGAGCGTTCAACTTAATGAAAGGAACGATTTATTTATAGCTAGCGACGTCATGCTGTGTTCATACTACACTTACAGTGCCCATCGAGAGGGTTTTCTAGGGGCTACAAATAATAAATATATGTTTTTGTTTATTATCTATGTACGTATACGTTTCGTCTTTTTAATTGGGACTCGTCAGCATAGAGATATAACTATTCACTACTGGTCGCGTGATTCTAAACCCCGGGCTCCGAGTATTTTACAACTCAAATCCCAACATCTAGACCCATATATATATATATATATATATATATAATAAACAAAAAACGTGGAAATTCTATATTTGCTTTCTTCATCTATCTATATAATTTATTGTTTATGATAATATTTCTCCAAATAATCGTTGTGTTTGAATTCTTGGAACTGATATAAACAATGTTCTAATTTTGTCTATCTCAACTTATATATATGTACATACTAGACGTATCTGTGACCACTACCGCTATTTATCCTACATTGATTTCATTGGAAAATTTATAAGCTGTGACATATCTGTTAAGACATTCTTCTTGCATAACTAAAAATAATAAGTCTGTTTATTTCTATATTATTATTACATAGAAGTAAAAAAAAAAATTTATTAGAGTGAGAGGAACAAGAGACATATATAGAAAGCTAAGAGAGAGAGATGAGTGACTTGTTCAGTTAATTACAACTTATAACTAATTAAAACATTAAAACAGGTTTTCTTTCAAACATAACTCAATCTTAGAACTAAGTTATATCTTAGAATTTATTTTGTGTTACTATAGGAACAAATTTTGATTAATTCACACTTAGTATAATAATATACATGGGACTTTATACATTCCATTAATTTTGCGCTTGATCCCCATATAAGACTCTTTTTCCTGTTCTATCTACATCATAAATAAAGTAAAGTGAGATTTTCCTCTATTTGATTGGCCGGTGTAACTTCATAAACAAAAGCTATATACTGAAAACTTATATGGAGTTCAGGGGTGAGTGTAGAAATTTTTCCGTTTTTCAATTTTACTGGGCAACGCAGACACATGGGCTTGGGCCCTGTTAGTAAATTATATAACTTTTCAACAAGCTCTAACTGGATTTTTAAATAAGTCACGGATTTCATAATTCCCAAGTTAACAACCACAAGTTGCAGTCTTTCAATTTATTTCTTTATTCTGCAGTATTTAATATAAATGGGGTTGCAATGATTTAGCAGAGTTGGGGAATTTTATAAAATTTAATTGGAATAAACAGAATTAAAAATATCTATCAAATGAAATAATTTACTAAAATTTGATTAAATGAAAAATATAATTAGTGAAATTTGTTCTTTAAAAAATACAATTTTATTTTATGAAAACTTAATTTTAAAAAAGAAATATTTACACATGTTCACCTTAATATGATGACATTTTGAAATAAACTAACATGACTGAAGGAAAACGTTCAAAACCTGTATAAATGTAATTTTATCATCATAATGTTTGCATATCCGAAAGAAGAAAAGTTTAAGAAATCTCTAAAATTCAAAAAAAAATTTCAATCGAAAGAACTGAAGAAACTTAACTACATTTATTTTCAGCCATTAAAAAAAACATAACAGATAATACCACAATGGCTGCCTTTTAGCCCAAATCTTCACTTCTTTTTTAAACAAAATCGATTAAAAATCAACTAATCATTATATGTGAATCAATATTTTGTACTTATTAATTAATTTATTCTGAAATCTGATTTATGTAAGAAACATAATTATTAGTCTGTCAACGGCACTAATTTTACGAACTCTCAGCAAAATATCATTTTTTTTTTATATCACATTTACATTTCTATGATGATAAACCTAAAAGATTTTGACTAGCGTTGTCTGAACGGATGAAAATTGAACAAGAGTGTTCTTCAGCGATGAAAGTAAATTTGATTAGGTTAGTTCTGACAGCAAACAGTATGTCAGACGGCATAAAAGTGAGAGATTGCTTCTCAAGTGTGTGAAAAAATCAGTTAAATTCGAAGGTGATAACATAATATTATGAGAGATATTTTCTTGCACAAGTATTGGTTCACTCATTTAGCTACATGTCAATGTAAATGGCTTGGGTTTGTAGCAAAGGTAAACTTTATCTGACATTCAATGCTAGACATCACTCTGTTGTTATGGACATCTCATGTATTTGTATATAAAATTCTAGGTGATATATATATATATAATATATATATATATATTACCTAGAATATTTCCTTAAATAATATGGACGATTGTGTCAACATATTTTTGTAGAAATCTGCTTAAGTTTATTGATAAGAATCTGTTTTTCAGGTGAGAACTGGCTGATAAATTCGCTATGGTTACAATTCCAACAATTCCAAGTACTTTTTGTCTTATCGTAGACAATCCTCAGAGAGTTATGTGTATTGTAAAGATGATGAACATTTAAATTTGGTAGGAAGATTATTTAACTTGGAAGGTTGTAATTAGTAGAATTAATATAGCAGTTAAAGACATTTTAGTATATTTATACCGGATTAAAAATTAATTCTATTAATAGTGTGTTTTTTTTTGATAAGTACTGTTGTGTTGTTGACAAATATGTTTTCTACCTGGAAAATTGAGCTGATCTCTATCAAAATATGTTAACAAAAAATGTCCATATTATTTAACGAAATATGCCTAGAGAAAGGAATGCTATCTATCTATCTATCTATCTATCTATCTATCTATCTATCTATCTATCTATCTATCTATCTATCTCTCTATCTCTCTCTCTCTCTCTCTCATATATATATATATATATATATATATATATATATATATATAGTATTTCCGGTGAATCAATCCGGTGAATCCATAGTGCTCAATAACAGGTAAAGTGTATATTTATTTAGTATACATTTTTATGTATACAAACAGTATTGGTTACATATGTGCATACATGTTTCAGCTACAGCTTTATTAGGCTAAGCTTGTTCAGGCCAAGTTGTTAGAAAAAATATATATGTGTGTGTGTGTAAGAATATTATTGAACTGTTTTCGCTGAGGGCATATCTTGTCTCTACTCCGATGTGTATAACAGATAATACTCTTTGTCTTACTGCCTAAAATGATATAACAATTCTTCAAAGTGGAAAATAATAAGATATTGCATGGCTGAGAATGTTTGAAAGATTATCAGTGATAATATTTGAGTATGAATACCAACAACAGTGACTTATTTGTGTCAGAAATTGATGAAAGAATGAGACAAACACATGCCTAAACAATGTGATAAATCCATCCAGTCGAGGTGTGGGCATAGAGTTAAAAAATAATTAATAGTCTGTGTAGCTGTCATTAATAATCTATGTCAATATTATGTCAATACTGTTGCAAATTTAATTTACATATGTATTTACAATTTCATTCTCTAATGTTTATTTCTAATAAGCAGTTTTTCATTCTATAAATGTTATCCTTTATGGAGAATAGTCAAGAAAAATACTCTCGAAAATAAACTTCACTTCCTGGTGCATCAAGATAGGTCATTAAATTGAGGTAAAATAAATTTCTATTAACTATTGCAACAATTTTAGTCCTTAAATTCTCTGTCATATCCAATCAGTGGTCAAGAACAAAGAAAGGCATACAGAATGCTTATATTTTGACTTATTAACTTGTATTTAACAACATGATTTTTAAAAATTGGGTACTGGTTCGTCTTTTACCATAGTCCGTTTTTCACAACTTTTTACTGACCGTTTTTATTTCTTTTTTCGGTGTACACTCACCTATCAGGCTTCTAGAGAATTCCGGGTTTTTTGGAAATTTTTTCAAATATTTTACATTTTAGGAGGGGGGATCAGTTTTCAATGTAAATTCAACGTTAACTGATCTCCCTCTTTTGACCATCTCAAATTTTTAAAATTCTTCTGTTTACAATTACCTATCACGTCGCGAGAGAATTCCGGGTTTTGGGGAATATTTTTCAAATATTTGAGATTTTCGGAGAGGGATCAGTTTTGACTATGTTGCATGTGTTGTTTATTCTTACGGAACCATTTTTTTTTTTCGGTGTACAATTAGCGAGCATATAACATGAACTAGCACTTGTAAAATATGGCAGTTAAAAATAAACTGGCAGAAAAACTTTACTTACTTGGTATTGAAAAGTATTACCATACACCGACAATTACAGAAAACGAGCAATTATTTTCATTTAAAGACACTCGCGAAATATGGCAATTCATAAACCAAATCTGAAAAATATATAGTTCATAAATAATTGAATAACTTTGGTTCCAAGTAAAATGGCATAATGTTATAAGAAATATAGAATGGAGATTTAGATTTTTTAAATGTTCTTTTTAATATGAAAATACCAAACAAGCTAATTCAAATTCTTTTTTTATTATTGATATCAGAGTGAAAAACTAAACAAAAATTAAAATGTATATATATACCCCATAAAATCAAGTGAGTGACAAAATATTTAGCTATAATTTACTGGTACTACTCAACAACTTATCTTTTGGTCTAGCTATTAATTTCATTAAACAATATATTTTGAATTGAAATGTTTTTAAAAGAATAATATATATATATATAATTGGCCTATCGGTTAGCGACGTTGGATTGTGGTTGAAAAATGCTTGTAATCCAGGGTTTTGAATCGTGTGACCGGTAGTGAATAGTCATATTTCTATGCTGATGAGTCTTGATTGAAAAGAGACGAAACGTATACGTCCATAGATAAATAAACAATAACAAATATTTATATATATATATATAAACAATAATATTTTTATAAATAAATATTAATTATTTAAATACCTACAGACATCGATGTTTCATGCTAACGCAATCTTCAGTGTAGGAACTAATTATCACAAATCGCCACTGATTCGTAGTCGGGGATCTTACCCATCGGCCATAGCCAATTAGTTAGTAAATATAGAGGAACTTTAAATGTAAATAGCGAAATCGGCGGCCATGTACCAGGCAGTATAAAGTGATCTATGAAACGGCGTTCGGATTGTGCATATAGCTATTTGTACTGCTTGTTATTAAAGCTACTCGAGAGTGCCCAGCCTTTGTGGGAAATATTAATATATATATATATATATATATATATATATATATTTTTTTTTTATGCTATATTTTTATTGTAAACTAAAACGAAAACAACCTTTGTACATCGATTGAAAATATTTTGCCTCATGTTTTAATGAAAAAAAGATTAATAAATAGCACCAAAATCATTCTTTAGAAGAGGTGCAATTAGAATAAATATAGTTTGGGGCTCTAATTATTGCAGTTTTTTTCAAATATAGCAATTTCTTTTCTAATGTTTTTTCGTATGTTTTACATTTTAAATATGTTTTCTTATATAAAGTGCACAGATATTATATTTTAGTCAAAACCTTAATTGGAAGAAGTTGAATCAGAACATATATTATTTTAGCAATTAAAATGTTGTAGTTGTACACAGATACATACAGCCAAATATCTCTGAATGATATAACAACGTCCCAAAATAAATCATGATAATTTTAATATTTCAAAATACTAAAACATTGAACATCCCTTTATATTAACTTTGGTATTACCCGTTTTTGTTTTGATAAGTTGTGCTAATTACCACAAAGCTAAATATGATGTGTATTTTATAATTACTACAAAGCCAAATATAATGTTAATTGATAATAACATTTCAGGATCTACATATTATAAATAAATTTTAAAACACGAACATATTTAAAAAACATTGTTTTTCTTGTTTCAAATAACGTACGTATATGTTTTATGCATTTTTGTATTTAAAAT
Source organism: Sepiola atlantica (assembly GCA_963556195.1). Classification (NCBI taxonomy): domain Eukaryota; kingdom Metazoa; phylum Mollusca; class Cephalopoda; order Sepiida; family Sepiolidae; genus Sepiola; species Sepiola atlantica. The sequence continues at coordinate 71,154,245 of OY744525.1, read as the reverse complement.
AACATTTTGTATGTTTATACTCCTACACACAAATATGAATCGGTGCCTTCAAAAACAAGAACAACAGACGCGAGTGACAAAAAATAACAGGATCATCAGAAACACAAACAAGAGCCTATGAGAGAGGTTCGCAGAATACACAAACAAGCAAATTTCACCCACTTATATTATGCTTAAATATAGGAATGCCATCAGTGATTGGCTGCTAAGACGATTCATCTGCATAGCTGATAACACAGATTAAGTCAACTAGCTTGACTATTAGGTCACAATGAAGTGTTCCTGGCTTCATCTCTTTTGGGAAAGCCAGCATCCCATCTTCTGCTGCAGACACAGCCATGAAGGCGATGATGCTGTGGTCAATGGCGATAGCCATCACTACAGGAGGCAGTGGGCACTTCCTTTTGTATATCAGCTCTACTACACAATGTTACATTCCTGCTTTTCTTCTATCTTAGCTTATGATACTGGAATGGTGATGAGCAAACATGACATGTATGTATTCACTGATCATGTGGTGTAAATGCAACATTATAATTCGATTTGTATTATATGCTGAGTTGTTTTATATTAATAGATAATAACAATTTCTATAACCAAAGTTCATAATTATTTGAATTATCAATTCAAATAATTATGAACTTTGACCCAAATCAAAAAGGATCTAACAAGTAATCATTTGAATAAGTCTGTTCTAAACTATCGATTCTTTTCCAGTAGCTGTTCAATGAGATCAATAAACAGAAACTTTATAGACAAATAAATACAATTCTGTGACCATTAATTAAAATGCCATCAGGGCATTGACTTCCAATTCATTTAAAGAGTAGATTTATTTCTATTTTGACAAATGGTAAATGCAGAAAGCCATATGTCTTGAATTCTTGCCATCTACTTTATCAATTCATTATATTGTTAGAAAGGTTTCACATTCCAATACCTTTAACAATTCCCTTTCCTCCAAACTCACTTAAGTATAATAAGAAATATTCAGTTTAAATATTTTCATTCGGATATATCTTTAATGGCTGAAAAAGAAAAGAAAAACATATTTTACTTTGTGAGATTATCATATCAGATATTTGAATTTCATCTGTATACAATTAAATAACATACTTTCTTTTTTAAGTATCACAGAATATCAGTAAGAAGAGGAGCAGGTATTAGAATACTCTAGGTTAGATTAATTTGATTAATAAGGCTTTAACATATTTTAAAGAGAGAAATATAGTGTATGTAGAAAATAGTGTTTTTCTTTTACATACATATATAGACATATATATATATATATATATATATATACATATATAGACATATATATATATATATATATATATATATACATATATAGACATATATATATATATATACATATATAGACATATATATATATATATACATATATAGACACATATATATATATATATATATATATATATATAGACATATATATATATATATATATATATATATATATATATATAGACATATATATATATATATATATATATATATATATAGACATATATATATATATATATATATATATATATATATATATATATATATATAGACATATATATATATATATATATATATATACATATATATTAATATTTCCCACAAAGGCTGGGCACTCTCGAGTAGCTTTAATAACAAGCAGTACAAATAGCTATATGCACAATCCGAACGCCGTTTCGTAGATCACTTTATACTGCCTGGTACATAGCCGCCGACATTATTAAAGTGAAGATTGATAAAAAATAACATGTTATTCTTATTCCTCTTCCTTAATTCTGCTAAAATGGAGTTTGCACTGGATTTTTCCATTTATATTTGTTTGATTGTAGTACACCATCTATCGCAAGAGCTCTGAAGAGATTTTACATACAGCACCTGTTTTTTTTCAAATGGTCACTCATTAAGTATTGATCAAATTCAACATCACTTCAATTATCTTATGGGAACCAGTGTGTCAACCTTATTATAAGCATATAAATAACATGTCATTGTCACTTGATTATGACTCAAATCCATGAGAGAAAAACGTAATACCTGTTTTTTTTTACGGGGGGGGGGGTCACGTAAATTAATCACTGGTAGGAATGTTTCAACTTTTTTTCCCAGTTTTGTACATATTATTTTATACATTATTCTTTGTGAATATCATATATATTCAACCAATATCCAATTATTTTTAGTACATTAAAGATCAGATGTTTTCTATATAATATGTATGTTTGCATGTGTGTATTGTATCTATACTCAACTAAAATATTGTGTCTATGCTTTACAGGGTTAGCTTATTTGAAGAAACAGATTATTGTTTATTCAAGATTAGAAAGATCTTTGATATGAAATAATTTATCAACCTATTGCCTCAGATCTTTTTGAAAAATGAGAAATTCCTTCGTTACTCATATCCCAAGGTTGTCATATATGCACAAAGATTTAGGTAAAATAATATGATAGATCTTCAGACATCTATCACTTTAATGTTATTCACAGTTTGTTATTTTCGGGATATTGGTAAAATCTCATTTAGTTGTCAGGAAGGTTAAGAGAAAAAAGCTTGAAGGGATTATGCTTTTGATCATGCTTATACCTGCTACCATAAATTATTCTGCCAATAAATATTAATACTTCTATTGATATGTTTATGCAATTGCAAGGTTTTGTATCTTTGATGTGTATATGCATAAAATATTTTTTCTGAATACGATTTTATTTTGGTGAGTTGAGCTTTGTCCAAAGTCATACAAGTATACTTTAGTGAGTTGGGGTTTGTCAAAAATATATAAGTATGCTTTAATCAGTTAGGATTTGTCCCAAAACATACAAGTATACTTTAGTAAATTAGTTTTGTCTCAAAACATACAAGTATACTTTGCTGATTTTCAAAATGCAATTAAATATTCCCATCCCTACAATGTAAAAGAAGGAAAACTTCCAGTGTGTAACATCTAAATTTTAATAAATTCAGATATTTATTACAGATTTAGCTGATAAAATAGAGGGATTCTTTTTACCTCTATATAAAAAGAAGACATTTTGTATATGAAAAGAGTAATGATTTGATCTGATTTCGAAAAAGTGTGTGTTTAAACAGACTTAGATCAGTGTTTTCGTTAAAAAGATGAACGATGATTTAATTTAATCTTGTCAAAGTAGTGTATACATATCAATATGTAAATGAAAGTATTTATATTAGATACAGATATTACAAATATAATTTCTGAGAAAAATGTGTATGTATAATAGATGTCTGAATATGCATATTCAAACTATAATTATAGGGAATTGAGCAGCCATGTTAATCATAGAGACTTACTGTATGTTTTCTATCTCAGCAGCGCTGTAACATTTCTATTCAAATACAAATAAGGTGAAAATTTATTTGTATATGCACACACTCAATGTTTGCTTATTGCATGTAAGCAGCAACTTGTCAAGGGCAGTACACATAAACGATGAAGTCGACTGCAGGATAGTCAAAGCTAGTGCTGCTTTCGGACGTCTTCGATCCACTGTATGGGAGCGTAAAGGAATTCAGCTGCAGACCAAACTTCAGGTATACAGAGCTGTGATTCTTACCATCCTCATGTACGCCTGCCGAACTTGGACCGTATCTGCCAGACACGCCAAAAACTGAACCGTTTCCACATGACCTGCCTCCGTAGATTGATGAAAATCAAGTGGTAAGACAAGATACCATACACAGAGAGTTTAGCCCGATCAAGCCCCCCAATCAGCATATACCATGTTGCAAAAATGTCAGGTTCGGTGGGTGGGTCATATATATTGCATGTCAGATTCAAGACTCCCAAAACAGTTTCTCTTACGGTGACCTGGCCAAAGGCAAGAGAACCGTAGGAGGACAGCTTGAAGGTGTCCCTCAAACAGTTCGGTTTGTATTGTGACTCGTGGGAAAACCTGGCTCAGAACAGATGTTTGTGGCATACTGCAAACCACAAAGGTGCTACAATTGCTGAATCTGTACACATTGAGGAATACAAGTGGAAACGTTCTATTCGAAAAGACAGCCCAGTCAGCACCTCTGCTATAAAATTATCCCACAGGTGCTCTACATGCGGGAGATACTTAAGAGCTCGGATCGGACTAACGCGCCATCACTGGGCCCACAAAACAACTATATGATCACAGTCATCTTCACAAGTGATAGACGAACATTATCATCATTGCACATAGGAATACATAAACATGAACTCTAAACAGATGCACTCACTGTTATTTGTTTTTATATATGTGATGATCATTATTATAAAAGGACCATTTTAAATTGTTTATATTACTTTTTAATGTTACTTGAAAGAAGGAATTTACTTTACTTTGAAACATACATGTATGTGTCCATACGAACACAGAAAAGAGCCATACGAACATTTTTATTATTGTGAAATGTTATTTTACTTATTGTAGGTGATAATGCAGTATTATGCAATTGATATGATAAAATAGAATGACATATTATAAGTAAACTCAAATATATGTAATGTATGAGTGCATATATTTAATACTTTAAAAAAAATGTAGATTTATTTTTCATTAAATTTTATTAAATTTAATTATGCATTTGTTTTGTAATTTTCACTTCCACCATACAAAAATTTAAAATTCTCTGCAATATATTTCTACTTTTTTGAAAAATATTTTCTTTCAAATCAGTGAATGTATATTTCATTTTATTTGTTATTTTATTATCGGTTCTTGAAGTTTAATTTAAATCTTCACAATTTGGAAGATATTTTCATTATACTACTTTTTTTGTTATGTTATGTGAATGACGATTCTCTACATTTACCTAAGGATCATGAACGTTATGGGGTAAAATGAGTGGAAGATAATTAAATAATTGTTTATAAATAAAGAAGAAAAGATTAAAGGAAGTAATTTATCAGATTTCAAGTAATTACTGTCGCAGCACAGTTTATGTCTACAATAATATTTTGAGGGAGTGGGGTTTCCGGGATAGGTAACGTTTGAGTTAGAATCAAAAATGCATTATTTTGAGAATTTCATTTTTTCTTTTATAAACAAGGAATTCAACTAAAATAAAAATAAAACATAATTTTGTTTATTTCTTTTTAAATGAGCATACAAAGAAAGAGACAATTGTGTAGGTTATTGCTTGTCTAATGAAACGGGAAATAAATTTAAAGAATTTGGAAACGCACAAGAAAATCGAAATCCTCCTTTCATTAGCATAAACTTATTTAAACTTTGTCTTCTCTCAATGTAACCCTGAAGATAAAACAACTGCACACAGCTTAGATGCATGGACATATGCGCATATCGTGTGTGTGAGAGATAGATAGAAAGGGATGCACTAGTGCAATGAAACAAATGACACAATCGAAGATAGATATCGAATCAGATTATCTGTTCCGGTAATTCTGGTCTCTGTATAGGCATACCCAACAGACTGCTTGAGAGGAAAGTGAAGAAAAGGCAAAAGGCACTCTTCCGTGGTTTTAAGTAAGGTTTCCGTTCATTTTGGTTAGAGAATTGCAACAATGAGAACAGTGAATAATGAATTTGCATCCACTTACATCTTTTAGACATACACACATACACGGACTGATCCTCATCTATACGCATTCTGACAGTAACTATGTATGTATCTAATAGAGGCAAAAACAATGAATAGATTTGTTTATTATCCATTCTATTGACAATTATAGATTACAGAAAAAAAATATTTGTTAGTCGGGGTCACCATGTGTGTATAAGATTAGAGATTTTTCATTTCACACCTTAATTCTCTTTTGTTGAAGTATGGTTTTATAAAATTTGATGGAACTGAAAGAAAGACGTATATGACAAATCAAGAAAAGAATTTTTCTTTGTTTTATTTTGTTTAACCAAATTTTGCACAAGAATTAAAATAAATGAACTTATAAATAATTATCTCATTTCGATGAATCTATCTGCTTCTCCATAATTAGATCACATCAAGAACGTCTAATTTTAAATTCTTTTACTCTTTTCTTGTAAATTTTGTCAATTTCGTTTTTTCTTGAATCAAGCATTTAAAAAAAAATTCTCCAGTGCATGTTAACCTCGAGGTATGACGTGACACTTTTCGTAACCACAAGCAAATGTTTTGGGCCATTTTTAGACAATGGAGTTGATGTTTACTTTTTTCCTCATTCTACCAAACGTGGCTTTGACTTTCCTTCGACAAAGCTTTCACGGCATCGGAATGCACTTTCAAAGTTGAAACTAGCAGATTATTTGTCAGCGTAATCTTTTGCTGTTCATTTTATTTCATTTTCGCATGCGCAGAGTGATAACCCGGGGTAAACATTATAAACCTGAAAAAATAAATGAAAGAAAGATCTTGTTAATCTGTAAAACAGGGAGAATTTATTCCTTTGTTTTCGCTTCGAGTTGCGGACGTTTTTCTTGCATTCTTGTGTTAGATAATCACACAGTAGTTCTTTAAAGAGAATTAACGTTGTTCCATTGTTTAAAATCGGTTCACAAAATTATTTTCAAAACAAACACTTGTTTTTTTAATGTTGAATTATTAAAAGATAAAATAAAACGAACAAACGATGCTGGAGGATTAGTTGGGCAATAGGCGAAGCAAACAAGATAACTAGTAGTAAATTATATGTTGAGGAAGCCATTGAAAACAGTCTAATTAAACACGATTGTTTAAGACGCAAAATGAAACACGCAATTTTTTTGATGCTTTGAACTTTTAAATCCTTTGTAAATTTATTTATAACTAGCTGTATCTACCCGGTGTTGCCTGGGTGAAGACACATTGCCGGATATAGGGCTTAGAGAAAATTACGTCAAAATCTATTAAAAGTCACCATCCTATTTTAGGATACACAACGCTTTTTCTTAACCTTGTTACCACCTCACAGGACCTGGAGCAGAGGTTGGATTTTGGGGAGCACAAACTAAGACTTTCTAAAAGGTACGACAGGACAACCAATAGACAATATTTTTTTTAGTAATACGGTGGTTGACTTTTGGAAGAAACTATTGTCTGTGCTGGTAAATGTCCTCTCATTGAACTCCTCCTAAGTCTTAGTTGAATAAAATATAGGATAATAATATCTATAATAAGTGTGATTGTCCCTCTCTTAGTACGGCTGTAACTCCACAAATAGCTATACACTAATTCAAAGTAGACTTCATTATGAAATGCTAGGCTATGTTCTCTTTTTTTAAAAAATTTTACTTCAGTTAGTTCGAGGAAATTAAAAGGAGCTAACACTTGATTTCATTACGATTTAAATTTATATCCGAGGGCTCTTTTTAGGATAGACGTTGTCCCTTTTATGGCTGCTATTTGTATTTCACTACAGCTCGATCTTCCAGGGATTGTTTCTAAGTATTTCTTAAGTTTTTTTTTCTATTAGGCCAGTTGCTTCTACTACAACAGGTATAATATTTTTTTCTTTAATCTTTCATCTTTCAGAGACCATCTTGTTTTGAAATCATTCTTGAGGTTCGGGTATTTCGTTATCTTTTTGCGTTCAGCTCTATTGAGGCCAAAGTCATTTGGAACGGTTGCGTCAATAATGAGCGCAGTCTTTTCAGGTTTGTTCCATACAACAATGTCTGAGGGTAACTATATTTATATTGGAAGTGACAGTGAGACAGTAGGTATAAACAAGGACTGGACTTGTTGTGCCGGGTTTTATTCCTTTGTGAACTATTGAATCTCTTTCATGTGCATGATTTAAACAAATATGCAACATGTTTTTGTCGGAGTCGTCCATATAAGGAATGGGACAAAGTACAACATACCAGAAATGCGAATAAGAAAGAATGATGTTTAATGTGAGACGAAGAGAATCAACAGATTTTTGATTGGGTTTTTGAGATTGTTTTAATCAGAAATATTACATTTATTTGAATTGAAAGGAAAAGGCAGAATGAAAAATGCCACACTCAATATTTTCTAAAGTAGTAATGCCTGTATGTAGCACATGAGTGCAATTCCAGATGGTTTTGGAAGTTGCCATTCCATAGAGTTAGAGAAAAAGTATTCTAGTTAAAAGAGCCCAAAATATTCATCCTTATCATGTAGTGATCATAGAAATGAAGATTTTAAAAGTGTGGGACTATAAATTTTGAAAATGTTAATTTAATTTGTTATCACTGTAAACATTTCTGATTGGCTGATCACACAATCAGCAGGCACTGATGATGTTATTGGTGTATGTATGTTTTCTTAGTATGCAACTATAGTGGTAGAGCAGTACTATATATTTATATATATATATATATATATATATATATATATATAAGTACTGCTCTACCACTATAGATGCATACTAAGAAAACATATATATATATATATATATTAGAGCTGGATTAATCAAAACTTTGTTTCCCTAACGCTTTTTTCCTATATATTTTAATTCCACAAAATACATACACTTAGTTTTGGGATTGAGTTTTATTTGAAAAATATTCCATTTTAATTATTCTAATTAGCTGCCATTTGCAATTAACTCATCATCGATCTCTTACTAACTTTCTGTATGTTGTTCGACCCCCTGCTCTTATTTCATACAGTCTCTATCTCTATCCTTCTCTCTCTCTCTCTTAATAATCGAAGGTAAAAAAGATTGGAATAGTCCATTATAAACAAAAGGGAATATCACAACAATTATTAATGCCATTTAACCCGGAGTTGTAGAGTAAAAGAGAGAGCAGAAAGAGACTAATTTGGGGTTATATCTTTATTTTGTTATGTTAAACTGGCTTTGCAACTCACTTTTCCCTGATTCTAACAATCTAACTCGAACTCATTGGGTGACTCAACGTGCTACATTTTTGTAGTATACATATATATATATATATATGCTTTTCACCACTTAGATGTGACTGTGCTATATAAGACATATGTGTTTTTGTGGAAATTCTTTATTTCTATGTAATCGCTACATTATTAATGATCCACCTGATATTTAAGAATTTACAAAACAATTAAATAAAAGGTTTGTTTGTTAAATAGAGTAATTTCAAACGACAAAAAATAATCTACTCAAGAATCTTTGTTAAAAAAAAACATTAGCATACTCCTAAAAATATTTCTAAGGGATAGATCCCTATTTTTATTATCAAAGAGAATACAATTCAGAAAAACAGAATAATCAATTGTGAAACTTATCCGATTGATAATCTTAACGGTCTCATAAACGATCATGATTTTCATATCAACTATGAAGAGCAGAACTTTAAAACCTCACAGTGCTGGCAGTTTTAAAAGAAGTGTATAAAAGAAAGATGTATACATTTTATTATTTATTTTTTTACATAGATTTAGACAAACGATCTTGTGAAAAATAGGGGAAAGCATTTAATGTTATCGCAGTGATAACCACTTGAAATAGTTTTGCTGCCAGTTTTTCTAACATTTATGTCAGCCTATTTTACTTTGTTCGATATATCTCTGCACGTCATTCATCTTTCTTTCTTTTCCAAATCCCTTTTGATATTCTCCACAATCCCATCTACACCATCATTAAAATTGTTTATACACAATTGAGCATTTATCATCATCACCTCGTCACAGTCAGCTCGACCGATTGAGATGGTAATTGAAAAGCAATTTCACCAGCCGTGTCATACATGACCATGTTCCTCTCCTATGTGATGATGAGTTGTGCCCAAGCGTTTAATGTCTTTTTCTCTGATGTGGTGAAAGCATCGACAATTTCAGCTCTAAATTTGAACAGAGTAATTCCCATTTTAATGGTAAAAAGAGTGGAATATTCTTTCTTTTTCTTTTAAACCTCATCAAAGTCATTAGGGCCTATTTGAAAGCCCTAAGCGTCAAAGCATCAAGGCAAACCTGATAAATTTCTTGCACTTCCATTATCTTAATCTGTGTTGTCTGTTTTGCAATATAAGCTTTTTGAAACGACCCTCAAAAAGTTTTTGTTGATTATGTTCATATTCTTTTATGTGAATTTTTCTCATAAATAGTAAGACTAGCCTGTGCGCTACCTGGGTAAAATAACTTTTCGAGTTATTTATCAAATTTGCTGAAATAATTTTAATAATATTGGCAAAAAGACCTGGCGTTGCCCGGGATTGAACGAGAAACCCCTATGTCCTTTTGTATAACATAACATTACCTTTTATATTCTTATTTTTTTTACATTTTATAATATTAAATTTGGGTAGTTAAGCCGATGGCTGTACTCAGCATTGATTGGGTTGGATATGTAAGGAAAGTGACATTAATTAAAATAAATGTCCTTAATTTTATAGTCTTTATGTCTTCCCCCCCCCTTTGAGGTACATCCAGTGTTTACCTGAAATCCATGAGAATCCCTCTACACTACTGTTCCAAGTTCTGAAACCTTGATTAACAGTTTTTAATTTTTTTAATTCCTATAATTTTTTTATTTATAAATAAAAATGAAGTAAAATGTATTTCCTTTTTATGGATGTCAAGTGCAAACACAGACAAAACAATAATATTGCGCTTCATTTGATCAAAATGAAATATACCTATCCAAGTACCCTGAGTAAATATAGTTTCAGAATATAAATGGTTATGGAGGTCTATCTCTAAAACTCTGGAAAGAGTTTGTGAACACAAAAAGAAAAACAGACAAGAACTACAAATTTATGATATAAATGATTAATATTAATATTTGTGGTAAAAGAAACTGGCATAGAGTAGAAATCAAAAAGATTCACTCATTTAATTTAGAACAAATATATATTTTCTTTGGCTAAGAATTATTCTCTGTCGTTTTCTTTTTCAGTTTAATAAATGCAAAATATCTTCCAGAATAACTGTATCATCAAACTTGCAGCAGCCGCAAAAATCTCCATCCGATAATTAGTTGTAAAGTCTGCATGTAGTATGGTGACTTTAGGTGCCACAAAATAAAACAATAACATGAAAAGAAACTGGAATCTTAGGAAGATCTCCATCATTCTAGTAATTATAGAAGCAACCGGACTCATGAAAAAGAATTTCAAAAACTATCTGGCGAATATACCCGGTGAACCAAGTGCAAGAGAGATACAAATAATTGCACTTAAAGGGACGGTTATAATCCTAAAAAGATCTCTCGGTTGGAGTGTCTGAAATAGTGGGTGAATATCTGGCATCTGGTAGGATGCCCCATCCCCAGCAAAAACAGAAAGATAAGAAAATTGAAAAAAAAGGGGGTGGGGGGAAAGCAAATATTTTGACAACAAACCGGTTTAAAAAGTTTCATTAAATTAAATTTTATTAAGCAAGGTTACAAACCGTGATTTGTTGTATAGTCTGTGATGTTTGACTGTATGTAAAGTTCCACCCTTAGTAAGGCATGTGTGTTGAGCGAGCAAGAGTGGTAGAAGTTCAGAAGCTTTTGGGTATTAGCATGAGATAGAGAAACACTGTATGTGTGTAAACTATGCATTTTGGTGTATGTGTGCGTGAGTCTGTTGCTTGTTGTGTGTGCACCTGCTCATTTCTAGGAGCACTGATAAGTCGACTTAAAAAGTGGGAGAAGACTAGTGATGATGATGATGATGATGATTCTTATGGTGATGGTGATGATCATTCGTCATTTTAAAGACATGCTAGTTTTGTTGTGACATCAATTTATTGTTTCATGTGATTAGTGAATCGATTTCTATTTTCCTGTGTTTTGCTTGTTATCCATATTATTTAATAATCCTTTTTCATGTCCACATGTGTGATTATGGATGGCTGGATATGGTGTGGCTCACGTTTTGAGACAAACAGTGTCACAGGTTACTTTGGTGAGCTGATGTCTTTCATGGTTCTGTCTTTCAAGGAGAAAAATCTCCAGTTTATATAATGAACCTTTGGTGAACATTCTCGAAGGTGGAGTAAACAGGTGGTAAACGTTTTAGTTGGTTTGCACATGCAAAGTGCATCTTTCCTTGAGTTGACTTGAATCTGTTCAGGTGTCAACTTCCGCCTTTTATAGAAAACTATGGTCGCCTGACAATGATCTCTCTCTCTTGATGGTAATGTTGTATTTTAACAGAAAGAAACATTTTAAGTAATAAATATAATTCTTTAGATCTTCAGCAAAGGTAACATGGCTGTCATATTTTGTTTGTGTCTGCCACTCAGGTTGTTCTTCTCTCGATATTTTTCAATGGCTGTTGTGTCTGATTTTACAGCAGATAAGATTTTAAATGGTTTATAGAGACAATATCTAACTTATCGGGCTTGAGTATAGTATATCACTTCGTTGTCTGGTCTATAACTTTAAAGTGATCGTTATACTTTACAAAAAGTGTTTTTGTTGGTATTGTTATCTCGAATACAAACAAATTTGTTTTTACATAGTTCTTCTATGATATATGTCTCTATTAACACCGTGCATAAGGGTGTAATGTACTTTCGACATTTTATTTTTTAATCTCATAAAAACTGTGATATATAGATTACTATAAAGAGCATTGCCGAGAAATTGTCCTGGCAGTGCTAAGAGTGTACCATACACCAATTCGGCTGGTGTATAACCAGTTTGATAGGAGGTAGGTGTGCGACACTAGTTTGTGCATCCGTCGAAGTCCATGGGCTGGATCTGTTGCTTATCAGGATCTGGTCGCCTACTTTAAACATCAGCTTAAAGTGAAGATCGATGCGATTGGAGGAGATTACATCACATGGAGTTTAGTAGAAGGTGGGTGCACGACACTAGTTTGTGCATCCGTCGAGGAGTTGGGTACGAGTTCGTGTTCCCTGCATAGGCATGGAACACACAGTCCTGGGTTATGCGGAACTCACACCTCAAATTTAAAAGACCCTTAGCTAGTTGATTAAATGAGTCCTGACCCTGTTTTGATTTTTTGGGGACTAGAGATCCTCCAAAGACGCCCACTCCCCACATTTATTTTGCCCCCAGTTACTCATAAACTGTTATATTATATCTTGGAGGACACCATCCATTCCCATATTCCACCACGATCTGTCTTATTTTCGACATCCCACTTAGCCCCCACTCTCATCTAGAGACCGACCTGCTTGCTTTCAGAGCACCCGGAAAACAGTGGGCAGCTTAACACTCAGCAGAGGGTTGGAAGGGCCCTACTAACCTACATTTTTTTCCTTCTTTTTTGAATATTTGTAAATGTTGTCCCATTACCATGATGAATTTTTGTAAATAAAATCTTTTTAAAACAAATTGGGGATCATCTAAGTAAGATCAAGCCACAGAGTGAATGTGGTATTTTGGTGAGAGTGGCTAGCATAGGGTAAGCTCAAAAGATTTTGACAAAATTGGATGACCATCGAGCCCCCCCCCCCCTCTCCCCCAAAACGATTCGAGCTTCATGCTTAAGGCAAAGGATGAACTTTACGATTATTGTGTTTGTTCAAAAAAACTTTGTTGTATATTTTTTGCTTAAATAAAATAACCAATATTTTATTCCCAATATTTCTGAATAACAGGAGTATGAGCGGTAAAATATCGATCTAATTCAGAGTATCGTTATTCATAGCGAATGGTCTTTTATATAACTTATAACTACAGAGATATATAGTCCAAGTGTCTAATCTCTCTGAAAGTATTTTTCAGCACATAAATTAAAGGTTTCTGGTACGTATATACGGAAACATTATGCCCTACTAGTGTGTGAATTATTTAATTGCCAAATAAATGGCTAACAATTCGCTTGAAAATGTAATATATTTTCTAATTGTGACAACTTCTTGATCCGCTACTGCTTCCACAACGGTATTGGAAGCATCTTTAGTTAAAATAATCCGTGTCTTTTCGTCACTGTTTATGTAGAATTTTTTTGTAATCTGGCTAATGCTGTTATAGCCGATTTGAAAGCTTTAAAAGTATCATATGTTAATATAATATTTTTCTTTTTCTTCTATAGTAGATCTGTTAATGGCTGTAGTATCGACGATATATTTGGTATAAAGCGTCTATAGTTTATTATGCAAATGAAGGTACAGAAAAATCCTGCATGGCTTTTACCTCCTCGGGTAATGGAGATATTCCCTTTTGATCAATTAAGTTCCCCAGAAAAGTAATTTGTGAAACTTCAAAATGCATTTATCCAAATTTATTTTTAATCCAAACTGTAATCGTCTGTGAAAAACTTGGTTACGGGTCTTTTTTTGTTGAAGTATCCTATCGGTTACGTAGTGCTCAATGGAGTTATCTAGTGACAGACACGTTCTGGCCTCTAGATAGAAAGCAACAGCCTGCTTATCTTAGCTTCTGCTTATATAGATGAGTTGCATACATGAGTATTCTAGGCATTGTAACCAATCATTTACCATGTAAACGTGTAGTATTTGACACAAAATGAAATCTGAGCAATACTCAGCATATGTAAGACGAAAACATATTTCTTTGTCTCTGAACACTGTGTTTTATATTTTATCTATTTTTGTATTTGATAAGAATTTTCAACTTTATTAAAAATGTTTATCAGAATATGTAAACTTAAAAGTATACTTCTTGTTCTAGAAGGGGAGTAGAAAGTGACTAACTTTGTGTTTACTTTCGTCAGCCTCATAACTCTCGCTTCCCTTATTTTGTCCTTTAGTCCTCACATTCCATAAGCGATGTTTCTGCCAAAGGGGGAAGAATTGCTGTTATCTGGGTCGGAATCTATCCATATAAAACTTATCGCTGGTTAGTTTTGACCAGGAGGTGGTATTTTCTTTTTAACTCGTTACATCAAGTGTCTTAATGCCTTGTCTGGAGCGATTTACATAATAAAAAAAACGATAAATAAATGTACTTTTAATTTTCATTATCATTGTTATGTATTCGCCTTTTTTTTGTACATGCGATATTTGGAATTTTTATTATAAATGTTGGTGTATTTAGAACTGTACAAGTAGAGATAAACTACAACATAATCTTCGCCCAATCTGTAAACAATGAGGAGGCATCATTGAGTAATCTGGCGTATCTCTGGAACTTTCATATTAACTGAGTTACCAGATTCTACAATTTTCCATTTTTCATTCACCGAAACATTACACCATCCGTATCTGTCAAACTACCCACTGTTTAATTAGCTTTCTTTGGTGCTTCTGGTCTCTCTAAAAATCAGAATCATCATTGAAATACCATAAGTGAGATTAAAGAGAATATGACAACGTTGTTGACAGCAATTCTAGAAGGAATTTACAAATTATTTTGGAAAGTCAATCACTTGGATAAGCTCATGAATTCCCAAAAGTGTAATTTGAATGAAACTGAGGCAACATTGTCATTCGTAAGCTATTTGTCATTAATACCAAATAGTTGTATACTTTTTGAACAGAACTCGTATATAAGTGAATATAAATAGCCATGAAGATGAAATTCCAGCAAATAGCACACGTAACAATGTTTAAACTCCGAATGATACTTATGTCAAATAATATTAATATCATATGTATATATATATATATATATATATATATAAAGTGGTGTACTAAAAGCGAACTTATTGGACTTTTTACCCTTTTGATTTTCTATTTTCGCCGCACCTGAAGTTGTGGCTTTTTGGAATTTAACTCTGAATCCTCTCTCATAACATCTCGTGCCTTTAACGACCTACCTATCTAAATCTCATTCTCTCCGCTGGACTTTTCGACACCGGACTTTTTAGCAATCGGACATTTGCTTGCATTCGGGCAGAGTTTTGCCCTGTGTTTCTTTCCCTACAACTTTTATTTTATTTTTTCAAATTTTAAATCTTGGCCTTTGCCAACTTATCTATCCCAGCGACTTCCTCTGATGATAAGATTTTGATCTTTGAAAAGCCTGGCTTAAGGAAAATTTAACTTGAATAAATTGCCTTTTTGCGGAATATACCTTGCTCTGAGCAATTGAATTGAATTTTGATTTGGCTTTTACTTCTCTAATTCCTTTCCATTCTTCTCCATATATATATATATATATATATATATATATATATATATATATATATATATAAGTTATAGTTCTTAGCTGCCTTATCGTTTGTTCACTAACTCCTCCTAGGGTTTTGGAGATAGATCTTCATCAAAAAATGAATAAATTTTCATAAAAATAAACACGGTGAATGTTTTTCTTTCATTATTTTTGCCTGTTTAAAAGCCGCCTCGTTTTGATTTTGACGCCATTTTGTTTTGATTTCGATTTTTCACGCTGTTAACGTATTTCTGCGGTTTTGTCTCATTCAAAAGTTTTATCAGTACCAAAAAATGTTTAATTAAAAATAACTTTCACACAAATGGATAGAGACTAAACTGGAAATCTTTGATTAAACATGAAAATAACAGATCAATGCCATGGAATTGTCAATCAAATTTTAATGATGACACAAGAGCAGATATCATACTTTGGTTTTTGTGAATAACTAATTATAACATGTAAATGAATCAACATTTAAGCACACACACAATACCTTAAAAAAACAAAACAATAATTGGCATGGAAGCTTCCTTCCTCCCATTCTCGGCCACATTGCTGAGGGTTGGGAAACGAAATATTTTCAACCCTTTTCCTTTTATGTCCAAATCTTCATTCTTATCAAATTTATTTTTTAGAGAGTATTTTTCCATTGATCATACCATTTGGTCACTTTACACACCAACCCAACCAATGGTATTTCGCCTTGTCCAACTGTCAGCTGAAAATGATGAGCCAATATTTGACATGAATCGTCACAATACGACTATCCATTTATCTCAAATTCAAACACATTCATTATTCTCACCAACCCTAACCCTAACCACTTCACAGACACATCATTACACACATTCATTACTTCATTTCAAACCCAAACTTGTTACTTGCATCACCTCTCCCCACACACACACACACACACACACCTGGTGCTACCAGATAAAATTCGTATGAGGATACCGACTTCTTGACTTAAAATGCACCAAACATTGATGTTATTGTTTTTTTCCTTTCTATTTGCAAAACTCCATCATGTTCTGCAAAGGTAAAATCAAAAACAACATTTTTCCTGTACAAAACAACCAAACGAAACGAAACCAAATACCATGAATAAATATTTGAAGATATAAAGAAGTTGAAGCATAAAAACTTTTACCAAAATGACCTAAGTCGGCAGTAAATAACCTGAAAAGTGTTTATATGCCGTAAAACAAAACAACTAGACTAAACCACACACACATATTCATATTTCTACAGTCAACACATCGTTGTATGTGCATATGTATATGCAAATACATATGTATATGCAAATACATATGCACGTACACGTATTCATAGTTCTACATAGTTGTATGTGCATATGTATATGCAAATACACGTATTCATAGTTCTACATCGTTGTATGTGCATATGTATATGCAAATACATATGCACGTACACGTATTCATATTTCTACATAGTTGTATGTGCATATGTATATGCAAATACAATGCTGTAATTCTTTTATGTAGTATCTCTATGAATAGGTATCATTCTTTTTTCAAAACTAAAAGTTTTCTAAATATTTGTAAATTTCTCAAAAGGATAAATTTATTCTTTTCAGTTAATTATGATCAAATTTCCTTTCGATCTATGGGCTTATCTATGGAAGGACATTCTATAATAATAGTTCTTAATTACATAATCATGTTGAAAGAAACCAGCAGCCTATTGATGGATTAAAGAAGAAATATTATGGGAGTGATGTTAAGCATCCTAGCAATGTCACGAGAAATTAATTACATCACAATATATTGCGTTAATAGATTTCCATAGCGTTTTATAAACTTTCCTTATTTCATTTATGCTTTCATCAGAGATAATTAAAATTTTAAGACCATCCTTTATATAATCAGCTCAGATCTATTTTAATCATTGTATCTTAATTATGTTTCACGAAACAGCACAACATATTTTGGATCCAAGGTTTAAATGATGTACTGGAGATTGAAAACATAATAGATGCTTATATATATATATGTATGTATATATATATATATATATATATATATATATATGCGTGTGTGTTATAATAGCCTGTCAGATTAGATTAAGAAAATTCTCTATATTTGCATTCACATAAATGCATAAAAGAATATATGCTCTTGCAATATGTGGAAATACACTAATCAATATGAGGAACTACATATATATATATATATGTGTGTGTGTGTGTTGTGCATGTATATTTGTGTATATGATATGTGTGAATGCACACATGTAAATGCACAATATATTGACACATATTATTGTATATATGTACATTCATAGATCATCAATATATATATATATATATATATATATATATATATATATATGAGTGTGTGTATGTGCTTTGACAATTGATAACCACGATAAGATGCACTCATGTATCCTATTGGCATCGTGAAATAATTTTCCTTCTCTCTTTGACCATGCATATAGCCCAGGGGGCATGCAAACAAGAAACATGTCCTTTCCTTCTGCTGTCTATAGATGGGAACCACATTTTCTAATCAATAACTGACAAAAATGAAATATATATATATATATATATATACGTTTTCTGATAAATTTTATTACTTCATGACTCCCTTCTTATTGCTTGCATTTGATTTTGTTGCCAAATATATTTTTGTACACTATATATATATATATATATATATATATATATATATATATATATATATGAAACCATTTCATGTGTGAAAACATTATTCATTGCATATGACATTTCGGCATATTATATAACTTCAGAAAATGTTTTTTTTTTGTAAAATTACATTTTACTATCTCATTGGTAAATCAATTTCATACTGCTTGCATGCACTTTTAGTCTTTGTATTTTTCTTTTCTTTTATTTTCTATTCATTTTCTTTATGCTGTTCATTTGTAATGCTATAATGCTATCTCTTCTTTGAAAACCTCTTTTGCATATCTGAAAAACGTATATAATATACCATATGGAATGAATAAATCATTCCACACATTATAATATTTTTTTGTTATCTGTACAATATATATATAGTAATCCAGCCAAAGTTTATATTCACAGGGTAAACATCCAGAGAATCCTTAATATGTTTATATAAGAGTGCTCAATGATAAATAGAGCTATTTAATATGTATATAATAGGTATAAAAGTTTTTATTTATGCAAACATTATTTGGCTACACATGAAGAGGTCTGATTTCCCATAGCTATGACCAAAGCATGTTTGGCAAATGTGTAGCTTAATAATATTTTCATAAATAAAAACTTTTATACCAAATAAATAAATAAATATATATATATATATATATATATATACCTTTGGAAACAAAACAGCTTCGCACACAAAATGCCATTTAATATTATGATCATAGTACAACACTTTCCAAACACATATGGTTTATACCAAAACTCACAATTAGAAAAGTTGCTCAAGCTTATAATCTAACTGTAAACTTGGCAAGGAAGAAATAAATAGCACTGTTCCACGAACAAACCAAATTCTTACTAAGCCACATACAAAACAATGATTCCAAAGACTAAAATAAATTAATGAACAAAGAAAAATTAATCAATATAAACAAATAGAAAATAAAATAATAATTTCACAAAATAAACAGACAAATTAATAAATCAAGACAAACTTAAAATAATATAGTTGGGGACAAAAATATGTAAATACAATAAACTGAATCATCCTTCCCATTTTTTTCGAGTCAAATCTACATTTATGGACGTTTATTTTCTGAAAATCATTGGATGAATGGAAATCTCCTGCAATATGAAAAGCTGTTTATTTTGTTATTGCTGCACTCATAGGTATTTTAAAGTTGAAAATTATTTTGTTGAGCTTACTCATTTTCTTCAAAAGAAATTACACATCATTTATTTAAATACAGTGTAACCCGGATATAAGAGCACCTGAATATAAGAGACATTGTCTCTGGTCCCAAATTACAGCCTGTGTTAATGTCTATAAATTAGACCCCCCCCCCCGATATAAGAGACCCGGATATAAGAGAAACCCAATATTTTTTCTCCGGTCCAGTCCTCCCCAATATAAAAGAGTTCATTTTGAGTGACAGTGTCGTAAATCAGTCAAAAGACTTGCTAAATTTTCTCACCTCATTGGTGAGTCTTTCTATGACCTTCACTTAAATATTCATAAAAAAGTTTATTTTGTTGTTGTTGTTGTTGTTGTTAGAAGGCGAACCCGGATATAAGAGACTTACTCTCCGGTCAAGACAACTCTCTTATATCCGGGTTTAACAAAGAGATTTGTGTACAATCAAAAATGACTTCCTTTGTTAAGAAAAAGTAATTTTTGACTGAATTATTTGTGAAAACTGATTGAAAAGTATTTTTTATGTCTATAACTGTTAAATAAATTAGTGTTCTGTGCATAAAAAGCGTTATATGTGGTGTTTCCATACTTACATAAACAAAATAGACCATACCCGGATATAAGAGAAACCCGGATATAAGAGACTTATTCTCCGGTCCCGACAGCTCTCTTATATCCGGGTTACACTGTATAATATTTGATAGAACTTTTTATAAACTGGAACTATATGTGTACTTTGAAGAGTGAATCCATCTTTTTTGAAAAAATGTATACATTGAACTCTTAAATCCAATTATTATATCCTGCCATAAAATAAGAAAAATATATATAAAAAAGAAAATAAGGTTTCTGGATTTTGTTGAAAATTGTTGTTTTATGTGTCTATTATCTTTCTACAATTCCATTGTTAACTTGACCTGTAAGGAATTGATGAAGAATTATTTTTGATGAGGAGGAATTTTTGTTTTTTCATTTCTGAAACATATGCACACAATAATATTTGTTGATGTTGAATTTTTGGAGCATGATTATAGAATATTGATCATGTAATAAATTTAGTATTCTACTGAGTTATAATATATGAGCTCTGTTGGACTTAAAGTTCTAATCATTGAGCTAAATTTAACCTGCAGTATTCACTTGGATCATAGAGATTTCGAATGTTTTATTTTTTATATTTATACAATTTAAGTCAGGTTCTTTTCGTCTCATTATGATACAACTAAGTCAAAATATTTGAACTTGACTTTTTTAACATATATATATATATATATATATATATATATATATATATATATATATATATATATATATATATATATATAATAAGCAAATTTCATTTACATTTCAAAAGCCAAGATTTTTTAAATTTTACTTACAAAGCAGTTTTCAA
>OY744525.1:71108111-71128111 GCA_963556195.1 Sepiola atlantica | reverse complement strand
TAAATTATTGCATCGACAATTATGTGATTTCGTGTTATTATATTTTATATATATATGTATATATATATGTATATATATATGTATATATATATGTATATATATATGTATATATATATGTATATATATATATGTATATATATATATATATGTATATATATATATATATATATATGTATATATATATATGTATATATATATATATATATATGTATTTATATATATATATATATATATATATATATAGTCTCGGAAGTTTCTCAACCATTAAAACTATATTAAAAGAAAAAAAAAAAATTATAGTCCCAAGTCTTCCAGTGGAAAATCACTCATGTAAGTCAATTTATTTTTTACAGTTATTATATTAGTTTATTTTTAACACTATTTTAAGGGATCATCAGTTGTTTACCATGAAAAACTGTTTCGGGAATTTATTTATTTATTTTACTTACAAAGCAGTTTTCAAAAAAGATACATTCCAGTGCAAATTATTTTACGAAGCGTTGCTTAATGTGAACCAAACAAATATATATATATATATATATATATATATATATATATATATATATATATATAACTCTTTCTATTTATAGACACTGAATTTAAATTCTTTATCTGTTTTCTGCAAATACATGCAAGTAAAATTCTTAAGTTGATTGCATGTATATCTGGTTAAGCATTATATATAAATAAGTGTGTACACACTACACAGAGGGGTAGCACACCATCATTATGTATCTAATACATTTTGGTGAGTGCCCATCACATAAGGTATTTTTCTGTTATATAAACTAAGCTTTCATTCACTTCACTTTCGGATTCCCTCAATGAAAAAAATCTAACTTTGAACACCTGTGGAAAAAATTCCATTACATCACCTTGGTGTATTTTTGCCCTTTAAAAACATATTTGATCATGAAGATGTTGTATTGATGAAAGAAAGAAGAAAAGATAATTGACTATGTTACTTATGTACATCAACAAAATATATTTATATTTTTGCTTTCAGAATTAATAAATATTTGTTAGGTAAACTTTACTATAGTAAATACGTTTGCCATGAAGTTTTAAGGATCAGTGTGCAACTCCAAACTGCCATTTTGAGACATCAAGTGCGGCCGGTGCACAACATATTTGCCAGTTACTACAACTAGATATTTGTTCTTTAGTTGACAAATCTTTGAGTCTCATAAAGAATAAATCATGATGACACTTTTTTTGTATCTTGTTAAACTTGAGAAATGAATATATCATGACACTTAGTAACTCGATTTTACATCATGTACATGAAAAATATCACCTAAACATTTATTTGCATGTAGGAGCATCTAACTTAATTTACACTGTGTGTTCGTATTACACACGCATATGCAGAGGTGATAGGTGTGTATGTCTATGTAGATAAGTAAAGCAAGTTTCAACTGAGTGAAGTGCAGTTTTAAGATTGGATGATATTTGTTCTTGAGTTGTCATTGACAAATCTTTCAGTCTCATAATATTTCACTACACGATTTCGACTTGTCTGACGAACAAAGGTATAAAGTACTACTAAACCAAGTAGTGGTAGTAGTAGTAGTAGTAGTAGTAGTAGTAGTAGTAGTAGTAGTCTTGCTGACGACAGTTTTTTTTTACAGCTAAACTAAGAACTATCTATCATTTTTCGTATTTCTTATTTCTCATAATAAACCTTATTGTTAACCATTCTGGATTTTAGTGTTTGTTTTTAGATAAACCCAAAACATCTAATATCTAAAAAAAAGTCATTATGTTTCTCGAATTTAGACTAATTAGGTCTAAATTCGAGAAGCATAAATCAATATTTGATTTTGACTAGAAATTTTGTTTTCTTCCTTCTATCATGTTTATTGCAAGAAAATAATGTATTTTGCTTAATTTTCTTTAAAAACAATTTATTCCGGCTCGGAAGATTGTGAGATTGGAGGTATTTTCTGTTTCTGACCTAAACAGCGCTATCAACTTATGACCTTGATAAACAGAAATTTCAAATAAACGATTATATTAAAAAAGAAAAAAAACTAAATATTATCCTATTTATTTTTTTTAGAGTTACTTGAATATCATATACGGAGGTAAACTAATTTGACATATAACACCTAATTATAATGTTGTCTTCAGGCAATGTTACAAGCGGTATTTTAGTTCGCTTGTGTACTTAGTAATCCTATTTTCTTACTACAAAACTTTTCTTTCTCCGGATTCATTAAATTAAAATGTTTTTCTAGCATTAACAAGTTATTGTCAATTTTTTCCCATCATAACAACTTTAATAAAAAACAGTTGTTTTAAATGTTTGTCTACAATTTGTAAGGCGCAGTAAAAGGGTATAATACTTTCATGTTTACTTAGCTGAGATTGCGTAATTTCTATATTAATAAAACTATCAGACAACATCTCGTGTGTCTCTGTGCATGTTTCTCGCCGATACGAAACTGATAAATACACATTGAATTATTTTTTTTTTAATAATCAAATGCTTATATAAATCAAAAATAGAATAAGGGAAAACTAAAACGAAATTTTAGAAATCCTATTTATAAAGAAATTATAAACATGACTCTCTTTAGGATTATTTTTCTCTCAGTCATCCACCCGGGCAACGTTGGGTAAATACAGCTAGTAAAAAATAAAATTATGATGACAGTTTTGAGAAACTAATAGATCATGAGAGTCACTGGATTTTACTTTATATACAATTTCATAGAAACATTTATTTGCATGAATGGAAAAGACGTGCATCCATGATGCAACAACAAGCGGGTGACGTTTTTGGTAAGACAAATGTACAGAGCAAGATAGAAGGTGGGTTTAACTGAAACATGATTATACAAAGAGAGAGGGGAAGGGAGTGATAAATAGAAATAATGATGATGATAATAATAAACACAATTCCAAAAGGAAAATGACATGAGATGAACTCAAGTGAAAGACATCGTGAATGAGAGGAAGACTAAATACTTCATTTAATGGAAAAAGGTTAAACTATCTAGTTGTCGAGATAATCTTTGAAGGCCAACTCGAACGACAAACAGGAACAGAAGAAAAGTCATGGATAAATTTCTAAAGAGATTTAAAAGACATAAACTGAGACAAAACAAAATAAAGGCTCACGTGAAAGAGAGAGAGAGAGAGAGAGAGAGGGGGGGTGATGCGAGAGGACATTTCAATATGGAAAGAGAAGGTTAGCAAAGAGTGTCTTTGGTGAAGAGGGATAACATTTTTGGCATTTCGAGTTTGGTTGCTTTCTTTTCTTTTTATTCCTCTATATAAGTTTGCAAGGTGATTTTTTCCATTTCTACTCTCTCTCTCTGTCTCTCTCTCTTTCTCTCTCTCTCTCTCTCTCTCTCTCAAGAAATATTTTTGTCAAGTTCTGGTTCCTTTTATTTATTGCTTGGGACCAATCATTGTTGGCATAAACATTATGCACGCACAACAGCGGTCTCATATGGGCTTTGTGTATGTGAACACAAAGAAATGCGTTGATTTACTTTAACCTTTATCAATTGCATGCCATTTCCATTATTGCTTTCTCCTACAAAGCGAGTAGAACATTGAAATTCATTGTCGATTTAACCTTAAGAAGTGGGAAGTTTACAAGTGAGGTCTACATAGACCGCGTTCTTTCATTTCATGTTTTCCTTATTAAAAAAACGAATATAAATAAGTATGATTTATTTATACAAGGCAATTAAACTACCATATATACCGGCGTTGCCCGGCTTTCTGATTTATTAATTTCAAAATGTATTTTGTGATTTTTAAAATGTAATACATTTTAAAATTATAATAATAATACTAAAAAAAAAGAATAAAACATATTCCTGGATAAACAATATTCTGAAGTTCATGTCTGATGTCATATTCGTCTAAATACTATTAACTTCCTTTTCACACTATTTTTAATGTATCATAATCTTATTAACCCCTTCATGACCTTGCCTGCAACGCCTCCCGTTTTCCAACATAAACACCATATTTGTCTCAGTTAATAGGCACTAGTTAATATAACCACCAGCAAACCTACCCACCTTAATATTTAGAAAAGCCAAGAAATTTCCCAACAAGGTCAAACGCCCAGTCGAGCCGGGGATGTCCTGGTTACACAATGTGTAGAACAACAGGTAGCTAACCTACAGTCTGCATGAAGTCCTGTGCATCATGGAGACTAAAGTCCCTCAAACTGTGATGATCTTTGGGTGAGTTTTCAGTGAAAGCCACATCATGCCGTCCCACATGTTTGAAAAACGACTCCGACTCAATTCAGATTGCTATGTTGAGTTGCTGTCCACTGTTGTCATATACTGGGTGGAGAGGGTAGCTGCAGGAAGGACATATGTGTAACTTAGTTCCATGTCACATCTCCGGGAAAATCCAGAAATGGGTGTATGAGAACGTCCACGACTTTACTAGTCCCAACATTTGGCCCCAAACTCACGTGATTGTAAGCTAATGGACTATTATGTGTGTGGCATAGTTAAGTAAGATATCAACTGTACTACCTGCAATACCAAACTTAAGTTCAGGCATCTCTCAAAAGACATCCTCAAAGGATGCATATTCCAGGTTCCGGTCTTGACTGAACGCCTAGTAGAGACTAAGAGCGGCCGCTTTGGGTGAACTGTATCCGGTAAAAGATTTTCGAAGAGGTGCATTTTAAATTTCGAGAATATATCAATTATTGGCCAATATATGACGTTTTTTTTATTCTTTTCTAAAAAGTGCCAAATTTATCTCGAACACCCGTTATTCATCAGAAAATAACACCAGACAGACATGAATATATATACAGGGTGTTTCAAAAGTCTTGGGAACATAACGATTTTTAATAACTCAAAAACTATTAGGAGTTGAAAAATGAAATTGGTACCGTTGGAAAGGTTAAAGTTTCAAGTTTTGTGGGGAATCTTCAAAGTTGCTCAATATGAGCACCATTCGTCACACGGCAGACATCTAGTCGATAGTCCATTTCCTGCCAAACGCGTTCCAGCATCTTGACGTCAATGGTTCCCACAACTGCCGTTACTCGAGCCTTTAGTTCGTCAATATCTCTTGGAAGGGGCGGCACATAGACTTGTTGCTTGACAAAGCCCCAAAGGAAAAAGTCACACGGGGTAAGATCTGGAGACCTAGGAGGCCAGGGCATGAGAACGTCATCACCTCGCCCAGATCTCCCAATCCATCTACCAGGCAGCCTTGTGTTAAGAAACTGCCTTACTCTAAGACTCCAGTGTGGTGGTGCACCATCTTGTTGAAAAATGATGTCATCAGATTCTGCTTGTTCCAACTGAGCCATTAACCAGTCTTCCAGCATGTTGAGATAGGATTCACCAGTGATAGTTGCCTCTTCAAAGAAGAACGGTCCATAGACACCTTTCTTGGAAATTGCACAAAACACGTTCACTTTTGGTGAATCTCGCTCGTGCTCAAGAAGTTCATGAGGATTCTCAGTACCCCATATGCGAGTGTTATGCTTGTTAACTTTGCCATTCAGATGGAAGGTCGCCTCATCGCTAAAAACAAGTCGGTCATCAAAGCCGTTATCTTCCAACTTCTCTTGCATTGCAATGCAAAAGTCACGGCGAAGTGGCTTATCAGTGTCCTTCAACTGTTGGACCAACTTGAGCTTGTAAGGTACCATTTGCAGTCGTTTCCTTAAGACACGCCAGACAGTTGCTGGAGCAAGCTGAAGTTCCCTGCTGGCTCTTCTCACTGATTTACGGGGGCTCCGCTGAAAGGCTGTCCGAACTTGCTCAACTGCATCTTCTGAAGTTGAAGGGCGACCTGTTCACTTACTTGGGCACAAACACCCATCTTTCACAAATTTAGCATGCCATCTGACAATGGATTTCCTTTCAGGGGCTTCTTTTTTAAATTTCCTGCGAAATGCACGCTGAACACATGTCCACGATTCAGTCTTTGCAAATTGGAGGACGCAAAATGCCTTGTCTTGTTTAGAGAACGCCATTACTGCACCTGGAAAGATAACACGAAAATCATTAGTATGACCAAAAACTTGATTAAGCAAGCTTTAAAATGGCACCAGTTTCATTTTTCTACCTGGAATAGTTCATGAGATATACGCATTTGTAATGTTCCCAAGACTTTTGAAACACCCTGTATTTTAAATATATAGATGTTATGTATGTTAATATATAATGCTGCTATGAGAGTGGAATCTTATTTTCTATCTATTTAATATTTATATCAACACGAAACTGTCTCCATGCATATCCATATAAATGTATCTTAGAATGTGTGTGTGTCTGTTTGCAATCTTTATCTGCACAATGTACTCATTGCTTTACATCCAAGACACCATGTATGTAAATGATCTCATCAGTGTCAATCAGGTTTGAGATGATGGCATCAGATATGGCCCATTGAAGCAATCCAATTCCATTCTGAAAACTAATAATTATATAGAATCAGCTCAGAATAAATGCTTTTCGAACCACTGATTAGTCACTGGAACTTTACATTTGGCATCAAATGTTCTCAAAGTCTTCTTTGCCATTCATCAATTGATCCATGAAACTGTACAAAATTTATCATTTTTTTTCTTTACATGAAAAGACATTTATTTACCAAAATGACATTTTTAAAATTTGTCAGTAGGAATCTTACATACATCCAGTTCAGTTTCCTTGAAAATCACAGTTTATAATCTTGATGTTTACCTTGTTTTGAAAACCTACTCTGGACACTTAAGACATATTTAAATCCTTAGACACACATCATCAGTTCATGTATGTGTGTGAGATAGAGAAAAACTTGCATTTTATTTCATCTTTTAATGAGTCTGGTCCTAATTTTTATATGCTCTCATTGCATCATACAATTCATCCTTTAATTCATGCATTTCAATAATTGCCCGATAAATCTTTTGCAAAATTCTGATTAACAATTGAATGACCAATGTTACACATCCAGCCAGGTTTTAAAATCTAAAAAATTAAATTTAACTTTCAAAAACTTATTTTAAAAAAATAATACGTAAATAAAACAACATAAAAAGCAAATGTTATTGTTAAATCTTTTTGATAATAACATTTCCTTCAAAAATGAAGGAAAAAGACTCTCGGGCAACACCGGGTTGGTACAGATAGTATAGATATAATGTATATGTATAAATGAAAGAATCCTTTTCCATTTTACTAAAGATAAAATTCATACTTGAGTTAATGGAAATATATAATTCTTAACATTTACCAAAAGGTGAATCAAGGTAATTAGAATTAAAGTTAAAACATGTCATGATTATGATACTACTACTACTACTACTACTACTACTACTACTATACTGAGATCTCCCAAAATAAAACTACCGTGCCATTATGATTCCTTGTGATCGACAGTCAATTAAGATAGAGTTAATTACAACAGACTAAAATATCTTCACTGATAAATTTGCTTTTATATTAACAACAGTGATATAAAGTTGTTCCTTTGATTTTTTTTATAGATTATGACAATTTGATGTGAAGCCGGTGAAAATATTTCTTCTTTAATGAGAAAGTAGCAGACGAAGTATAAGCACTTCTTTTTTTCTTGAACACAGACGAGTGGAAAAGAATATCTATTTTGGAAATAATTGAAGGTCTTTTGGGAGGTAAACAGTGTGGGCAAGATTTCTTTTATATCTGTCCTTTCTAGTGTTAGTTTCTAGGGTTGTAAGAGATACGCATAAATATATATATATTCAGCATTATCAACCACAGAATCAGCATTGCTCGCCATTAAAAACAGGCTTTAATAATATATGAAAACTCAATATATATATATATATATATATATATATATATATATATATATACAGGAGGTCGAACCGTGCACTGATGAGAGTGAAAGCTCGAAACGCTAACGTATGTAGGTAAAAATAATTTAATATTATTTATTCAAAATTAATATTATAAACCCCTTTAATAAGATTAAAGTTGAGCCCTGTTCGGGGAAGCTAAAAATAGACAGAAACCTAGCTATAAGGCATATTGCGACAACGTTCGTAGAATTTCTAGTCAGTCTTTCTTGATATGCCGCCCTTCACATAAATAGAACTTAAATTCCCTTCTTGAATGTGGTAATGTCCCGTGACTTAATGGCTACAGCGCTTGCTTACGGAATCTAGGTTGACTCTGTGGCAGGGGTTCGAACCATGCGACCGTCCGAGATTATCATCTCTACACTGATGAGAGTGAAAGCTTGAAACACTAGCGTATGTAGGTAAAAATAATTTAATATTATTTATTTAAAATTAATATATATATATATATATATATATATATATATATACTAAAATTGATGTTATCTTGCTTGCTTTTCATCGTGCACATTTGACCTAACATAAAAAATGGACGAATAGTAAGAGAAGTAGTGAGAGGAATAGACATATAGAAATAAGAGAGAGAGAGAGAGAGAGAGAGAGGGGAAGAGTGAAAAGAGAATGAGAGTACAGGTGAGAGGGGAAAAAGAGAGGGTCTATTATGACATTACATGTATTCTGTCTTGATTTTGTAATACTTGTAAAAACATGATTAGCAAGCAATCTCAAAGTACAGAAATTATATATTTAATAATATATCTAACAAATACTGACAAAACGGGCAACAGGTGGTCTAAACTAAAATCAAACACTATATACATTTTTTTAAATAATTTTTTTTTATTTCATACTCTTTACTTCCTCAAATACTTTTGGCGATGAGTTTGTGAATTCAATCAAAGGAAACAGTTTACATTTGTTTCGACCACATTTTTCTTTCGTGCAAATATACTCACCTCAAGTGAAGCCATCATTTGATGTTCAGAAAGTGCGGTCATTTCTCTGAAAATTAAAGAATGCATTACATCAATTATGATAGTGGCTATCAAAAAGACTTAATCAAAATAACTCTTCAGAAAGACTCATGTTTGAGTGAATAATTGACTCTCAATTCATGATACAAGTATTACTACTCATTTCCATATTTGTTTTATTCATATTTTAGGTCACTTTTTTTATCTTTAACATAAGGATTTATTATGATTTCATGATTTTTTTAAATTTTTACTATTTGAACTTGCTTGTGTACTAGTTGAGTTTTTACAGTTGTATCCAGTAGTTTCACTAAAGATATAGTGATATATCTCCTCGGTAATCAAGTTTTCTTGGTGACTTAGTAATCATGAAGTCAACATGTATCTCATTTTAATCGCTTTAATGATTTCTTCGAACTACTCCAAGTTGACCAATCAAAATAGTCAGCATTGTATTACTCAGTTTTCCAGCTCTCTTTCATTTTGTTTTCTATGATTTCAAGGTTGGAAATGGATCCAGTTGAATTTCAAAGTCCTATAGAAATTTACGATTTATTTTGTCAAATACTCTTTAGTTCTTTTGTTATGGAGACATTTGAGTCTAATCTTTATAGTAAAACATGAAAAATCTAAAAGATTATCGACATATAAGGTAAATAATTTGCCTTTTATTTTCCTAAAGATATGATTATCTTTTTCAAAATGTGACCGTTCCTTTATCAGATTCGTTTATAATTATACACAATAGCTCCTATCATTAATGTCATGATTAAAAAAACAACAACTTTATATTGCTACTATAAATAAACCAACAACGTGAACATGGCTCATGTAGAAACTAGCATGATAAACCAGAATTATAAGTATTATTATATAAGGATATGTGATTGAACTTCCTGACTTGATAATTCTCTTCTCTTCTTCAAATCAAATAAGACGAGGAAATCTATTTCAGATTCCTTAATTAATTGATTCATCAATAGTTTCTGATCTTTCTGTGGACAGAGTTGTGATTCTTATGAAGTGTTGCCCTTCTTGCGGCTTCTTCAGGTCTATCGTTGGACAACTGATATTTGAAGCATGGCTAGAATGTTTAATTTTAGAGTTTCATGCTTAACAGTTCTTAATTAGAAATACTTAATTAATAATTTCTAACGGGGAATAAGAAGTAAATTCCTTGTCTCAATTTCCATGACTAATGTATACTGTTTGCTTTCTTAATATAATTTTGACTTATATGTAACTTCCACGACTTTATTGGAATCTATGAAGTGTACTACACTAGCTTATGAAATGAATGGAATTAAATATCTAATTTCTGGAAAATTAGTTATTTCTAGATTTAAATTTTACTTCATTTTATTTTGTTTTTGTATATCTATGAGAGGATATACAGCAGAAAATATCTTTATATTATAATACTTTGTAACTTCAATCCAGTCCCTAAAATATTAAAAGTTGAACCTCAAATCAATGCCGTTAAGGTAAAAATAGTTTCAGTAGATATACTCATGGTCAGCTGTAGCCCAACCACACATGACAGTGCTCCACTAGACGTGATGAAAGTTTTCAAGTATCTGGCACCCACATTCACATCATCCAGAAAGTCAAAGCAAAGAGGAAATGATCAGCCAAATCTACAAGGCTCGAAGTACTTTTATCCATCTGCAACATCCTTTGTGGTAGAAAAGTTATCAATTAATATCCACATCATCAATAGTTGATACGGTCAACCTTACTCCATGAGTGTGACACCTGGAAAGTTAAAGCGTCTGATCTTCACAGGATAGGGTTCTTTGACCAGTCCTGTCACAATGAGTTCTCTGAAATTGGCAATCTTACTGTTACACCGGCCGTTCTTACACAGGAGAAACTGCACCGGTTGTCACTATAAATAGTGCGAGTCACCAGAGACACAAAGAAGACAAATCAGTCTTGTAACTGTCTAGCCAAGTGCTAGTCAATTTCTTACTTTGCTAATACACTTGTTAAACCAACCCTCGACTTGACTTCCTTTATTTATTATTTACTGTTGGACAATATCACAACACTTACAATGTCAAGAGGACTTTTGTTTACCAGAAGGAAAACATTCACCTGATCAGAGACCTCATCAGAAGGCGGCTTAGCTAATTCGTCCATGTACTTCATCACAATGTTGATGTTCTGAGACTTGACATGATAGTTCCATAGTCTCTAACCTTTTTGCAATTAATTGAAGTTATAGCTCTCCACTGTCAAGATGGATTTTGAACTCATATCATGCTCAAGCATCTACGGCCTTCACTGTTTGAATTGTGAGTGGATCAAAATTATGACAGAGAAGGCTCAAAATTGTCAAACCTGGTTTGCAGAAATAGAGGACCTTGTCACATTAATGAGAGCTGGCTCAACTCACTCTGGACTAGGAATGCAAATATGCTTATAAAGATTTTGCTTCTTACCTTTTCCATCTACTGTTATACAAAACAGTTTTCTGTTTCAGTGTAGTAATTTCTTTAATCAATGAACATTGGAACATTTTTCTAATCATTTTATCAAAATTAATGAGCTAACGGATTAGGAAATTAAAGAAACGCTGTTAAAATGTGTTTATACAAAAAGAAGCATCTGGTTAGATAACATGTACTAGTGATGGGACGATTCCAATATTTTTTACCGATTCCGATACAATTACCTATTCTCTTCTATATTTCTGATCCCGATACAATTACTGATTCTGATTCCGATTCTAAAATCTCTTTAAAAAAGTAGAATTTCATAAAGGAGGGGAGTTGACGGAGAGTTCTCATCTACTTTTAAATTTAGATATAATTTTCTTTTTAATTTGACAAATTTCTTTATGTTTTCCCTTTATGCATCGTATCCAAGATTTTGATAAACTCATTGTGAGATTTTCAATTATATTTGTCACTTGTGTCAGCAATAGAAAATTAAGTTTGAAACAAAAAAAAAGTAAAAGAATAGTTTTAGGAATCAGAATAATGGCTCAAAGTTTTCCGATTCTGATACCGCAAAAAGTAACAATTATGTCGGTTCCCGATTCCGATTCATCGGCCCAACAGTCAACATTTTACCTTTTTTTCTTTTAAATAAATTAATGGTAGTTAAACTTTTCCATGAAAATGAAGCAAAAACAAGTACTCCAAAATATTCTATCATATGTATTAGGTATACTAACAGTATAAAGAATTAAGGAAATACTAAATCGAAATGAAAAATAATATTCCACAAGAAATAATAATATTCGGTAAGAGATCAAGAAAGAGAAGTAAATCCAATTGGAAATAAAAATGACAGCATTAAAAATATTTCCTATGAAGCTATTTTGCATATGTTTATAAATTTAGAATCAGGAGATAGCGGGTGTTTATATGTTTCTATCAACTTTACCATTGTTGCTAAAATAAGGAATTCTATTTAATTTTCCGTTAACTTTTTTTTAGATAAAACGATTCAAAACAATTTGGTCCTTCAAGATTATTTCTATTCAAGGACTTAGTACCATTTAGACAAATGTCCATTCTTTTATATATAAAAAACTACCTATCAGGAGCTTTTTACATTAATTTTTGTTTCACTCTTCTTTCTTTAAGTATGTCGTTTTATTTACCAAATAATTTTAAAAAAATAGGATTACGAAAGTTAAATTTAATTATTACAGTATTAGTTATTAAATTATTAATTGAAACAATAGCTAATTTTTTAAGGTAATGTTCGTTTAATCTCTGTATTATGAAATTACTGGATATAAACAGCTTTCAGTCTTTTAATACATGGGGATTTGCTAAGAATTTTAAAGCCAGAAATGACTTTCTATTCGACAGTTTACTCAAGGCTTCGCTTAAACTAATTTTATCTAAGAGTTAGAAGTAATTCAATCTTTAATATTGAAGCCTACTAGAAAAAGAATTAGGAATTCGTTTTTATCGTTTGTTCACAAACAAAAGTAAGCTTTTAAACCAAAAGTAAAAGAGCTTTTTTTTTATACAGTAGCATTTATTAAAATTTGGTAGAATTATCTATTTATATTTATGTAATATGTGAAAATACAGAAAAATATATACAATTAATGATCATAATTTAAGAAAGAGAGGTTATTTTCATTCAAAATTGGGCGTATATAATTAAATTAAAAAATTATTTGTCAAATGTAAATAAAAATAAAAAATTTGTAAAAAAAAAAACAGATTCAAAAATGGAATTTTTACTTTTCCAGATTACTTAAATATAGCTTTATTTAATAACAATCCATTTAGATACAATCACGACCTTGAACTGTTTTAAATTTCACTGTAGATTTATAAGTGAATTTGTTTAGTCAATAAATAATATTTAAAGATGATCTTCATCTATAAAAATTTAAAGTAAATAGCATTCTTTTTATAATCTTTTTCATGAAAGTTTTTTTTTTTTTAAAAACACAGATATTCAAGTTTGAGACCTATTCCCAAGGTATTGGCCTTTCTTTAGAAAAAATAATTTACTATGGGCTATTTTTATGGGCTATATATTTCGAGAAGTGAGACAAGAACTTTTTATGTCTGTGTCGTCAAAGAAAATTGTGTGATGGGTCGTCAAAGTGATTAAAAATGCCCTGAGTATTCTGTCAATAAAAAGAGCATGTAATAAAAATAACTAAGTAATGGAAATTTCATTGCAATCCGATAATTTCCAGATTTTTTGTTATTTTTTGAAAATCTAGTATTTTTTTCCATTCCAATTTTAATGCCCATAGATCATGGCAATAAGGAACGCAAGTAAGAGGCATTGTAACAAATTAATAATATACACTTTATAATATCCGTATGGTTTCAATGAATAAATAAAATAAAAATATTGATGGCATGATTCAAATCCTCTTGCTTTTATAAGTTTTTAACATCTTTATCTGATAGGATAACAAATTCTACATCTTTTATATGTTGTTACACCTGGCTTCATCATGAATATGATATAAGAAAGTGAGAGACAGCTGTCCAGGAGAGTTTGTATGTTCAAAATCATTTTAATAAAGCATGAAATTATACAATCTTCACAGTTTTTCAAAGCAGTGCACATATCATATGCATGTGTGATAAAGAATGTACATACGATATAAACTACATTTAGTTGGATTATTTAGATTATTCGGACTACTGTTCTCATCTTGGGTGTTATTCTCAAAACGTTTTGGCTGATGTAATCTCCGACCTTCTTCAAACGCGTCTTGTTAAAATCGGAAATCTTTCTGTCAAACTCGGGAATCTGTATGGAATTTCGACTGAATATACAGAAACTTATAGTGTCAAGAAATCATTGTGAGACTGTAATAGATGAAACAAAGAGAATGTATACAGAGATGACCAGAAAACGCATTGAGTCACACAAACTAGGTAGTCGCGATTTCTGAAAAATCTTCAATAGTGTGAGGAACAACGGGTAATCAACAATTCCCTAGCTATCAAACCACAATGATGCTGTTTGCATGGCAACTGATAAGGCTGAGTTACTTTCCCAGCGTTTCGCCTTAAACTCCACTTTGGACAAACCACTCTCTCCCAAATTTCCGATTGCGGACTGAAGCCACACTTGAGAATCTGACCATCTCATGTCCGGGACATAAAATACCTTCACACCTCCAAGGCATGTTAGCCTGATCTTAAACCAGCAATAGTAATAAAGAAATGCTTTGGTGAATTGGCCCCTGTCCTCTCAAAACTCTACAACAAATTCCTTGTCGAATCTTGCTTCCCTGATAGCTGAAAAATTGCCTCTGTGGTACCAGTCTTCAAGAATTCTGGAGATAGAACTGATCTTCAGAATTATCGCCCCATCAGTCTACTCTCAGTCTTCGCTAAAATATTTGAATCCTTAATCAATCTAGCGATAGTCCAAAAAGAAAGATCCAGGTTGTCCTCGATGACCGTTTATTGAAACAACATGACATAAATGTAGGTGTACCCCAGGGATCGATCCTTGGACCTTTATTGTTTCTGATTTTCATAAACGACCTCTCTGATGACATTGTGTCTAACATAGGTATATTTGCTGACGACACCACATTCTACTCTCGTCATGTGGGTAAAATGGACGCGCACATATCTGAGGCCATGGCTGAATCCTTAGAAAATGACCTCCAGTCTGTAGTGGAATGGTGTCATAGATGGATGCTAACATTAAATGCTGCTAAGAGAAAGCTCTTTTCATTCAACAATTACAATAAACCTCTTCAACCACCGATTGCCATGGCAAATAACACCCTACCTGAGAATCCAACGTTCAAACTCCTCGGCGTAACATTCACAGGTAACATGAATTGGAAAAAATACATAGAAGAAATTGCCAAGGCTGCTGCGAAGAAAGTGGGTTCCATGCTAGAAAACATGTCATACCTGACAGCATCTTATATCTCTACAAAGCCATCATACACTCATACATGGAATATTGTTGTCACGTCTGGGCTGGTGCACCATCCACTAGTCTCTTTCTCTTAGATAAGGTACAAAAAAGAGTTTCTAATAAGTCCCTCACTATCCACCAAGCTTGTGTCCCATCGCCGCAATATTGCCCCTTTTTGCTTGTTTTACAAGTATCTCAATGGGATGTGCTCTGATAAACTTGCTGTTCTGGTACCCCCTTGATGTAAATACTCAGCTAAATCCCATCCATTCACTGTGGAGGCCCCCAAATGCCGAAGAGCCTTCAACTCCAATAGCTTTTTTCCTCGAGCTGCCGGCTATTGGAACTCCCTCCTTGCTCCCTGTTTCCCAGACTGTACCGACATGCAGAAATTTAAAGCTAATGTGAACAGGCATCTTGCTGCACAACTCCCAATTTCGGATGACCCCCCCCCCCATAACTTTTACCTTAATTCTCAGTAGCCCCTTATGTCTACAGTGGCAGCTTGCCTTTTGTAGGGGTGAACTAAATTTAAAAAAAAAATTCGGCTAATCTTAGTCGGGTAAATTTTCATTTCATTAATTTGTCTCTGATCTGACAAGAAAATGCAACTGACCGTTCAGAATTGTGTGAAGGCAAAAGTGAAAACCTAAGGTGGTAAGCTTTCAAATGAAATAAGGTATGTTTCTTTATCTCTGTCGGTTGGTTTGTCTGAAATTATACTTGTAGGCTGAACCGGCATCAATTACACTACAATTATTATTCCAAGTATTGGAAACATTCACTCGCAAAAAATAGTATTTCCTAACTTTGATTTATTAAATGATTTTAATTTACCAAATAGGTTTTACTTCAATAATTTCTTAGGTTTTATAAGTAAAATCTAAATTTTATCCCACATAAACTTTTACTTCAAACAATGATTAAATTTCCATACGAAGTGAGCAGACAAACATTCATCACTTTACAAGAAAACCCTAATCTGTGCTCTCTCTCTCTCTTTATTCTGACAGACGGACATCTGGATCTGCCACTGATCTTGATTTCAACATGAAGCTAAGAATAAATTCAGAAGTTACGATTTTTAGTTGCTATTCTGATTCTTTATTAGATTAAAACATTAAAAATAAAACTGGATTAAAATAATTGTATGCGTGCTATTTACACTTCTCAGGCAAATGAATGTAATGTATATTTCATTTTTAAACACTTTTTAGAAAACGAATTTAGATCTATTAAATAACTGCTTCATTATTTGTTAACTTTTTAAATTTCTTAAAAATAAAGAGGCAATGTATGTACATTAGCATCTATAATTTTGAGATATATTCCAAACTTTATTTTGACTACTAAAGATTAAGATGTAAATTACAAGATAATATAAAAACATTTATGAACAGTTTTTTTCCACTTATGAGAAATATATATTATATAATATTTTGAAATACCAGAATATTTTCATAAATATTTTGAAATTCCAAGTTAGAGTTGCTTTTAAACAGACTTCCACAGACTGCTAGCATTATATATATATCAACATCAGCCAGTAGTTATTGCTTTTGTTGTTGCTGAGTGAATCGGACTTCTGTACAGAACCCTGACACACAGAGCAGCAAGACCAAGCGGTTGCATATGGTATCGGGGAAGGTTTGACCCAGAACATATACAGAATCAACATTGTTATCTTCACTCCATTGATTTGTGGTTCCATGCTTGACACGTCTTTGCAAATACGACAAGAGGACAATGGACCCTTATGTTGACTTCTGATTTTTCTTCAGAGCCGTGTTAGCTGGATATTTTTGCACTACCACCTTTCCACCCACAATGAAAAAGTGCTAGCCTCCAGAAGGTGTTTCTACCGCTTTCAAACAAACATACACAAATATTTATTAAACCCTTTTGTGATGTCATAATAGACCCTTTCTATCTGTCTTCGCCATGTAAATCTCTTGTAAAATGGACGCCCAAGCTGTGTTTATTAAAAGAAAGAAACATCCTAGTAGTTGTAGTAAATAAAATTATCCATGAATCAAGTGTTTGTAACTTTGAAATATTATTTTATATTTCTTTATTTTTTTAAAACTTAAAAAATCTTAAAGTATTGTTAATTTAGCAAGAATTCCTTTTAAGATACATAAAATCCAACATGGCCGCCATACAAAAGTTTAGAAAAATATTTTAATTTTAATTTGACATTAGTTAACAAAAATAAACATAAATTAACATAATGCCGTATGATTTTATCCAATAATGGGATTAATGAAGGGCATCTTCTTTTCTCCGATCTCAATCCCTAACTTAGTGTTATGGAAGAGCATTTTCTTTTTAAAATTATGATTTTAACTTGTAAATGTTGTCATATTTGATGCCTGTGTTACCCCTTTTTGTTTTAGAACTATTAATATTAGAAACGTGTGCAAAGTGAGCACATTCCAGGATGTTGATTGGCTAAGTAGTCCTATCACCATTGGCAACGCTATTTATTTTAGCATACAGTGGAGATGTTAGGGTTGGAAAACATAAACTGAAATCGTACTTTTAATTTATTTGTATGTTGAAGATGTTTTGTTTAGTTTTTCTTTATTTTTTAAAGATTTTCTTTTCATCACAAATGTTGTTGTTACATATGTTGTAATGATACTTATTCTTAAGATTGAAGTAACATTTTATTGCAATGTTGCTTTTAATATTGTTACTTTATTTGGTATACCATAACATTGCCCCCCCCCATCTGAAATGTTGATTTTTATAAAGATTTTTTCTGCAGACAATCTCATACTTTCAATAATTAATTCATTCTTTGAAATTTTTTATGGCTTTTAATAAATCTAATTTCACATAAAACACGTTGTTTGATTTCTACCGAAAATTAAAATAAACATTGACTTTGTCTGTGCAGAGTCCAATTAAAGTGATGAATGTTTATTTTTCTTTGAATATACAGACAGTTTATTGCGTTATTTTTCCATCAATAACAAAAATCACATTAAAAGAAACCAACAATACTAATAAGTATTTTGAAATAGTGTGTAGTTAACAAGTATGTTACTAATATAAGCTTGGTATGTTTTTTGTCGCCTGCAAAAACTAATTCAGCTAAAAAAACAAGTAAAGCAAGAATTGTTTCCCCCTAAGATCACTACTACTTGAATAATGTTGACAAACATTCATTAGAACTTTTATTGGATTTTTGGAGAAAAGCTTTCAGATATTTGTGAAAAAAGTTAAATTTTTTAATTATTTGGGGGAATTTTCAATCCTCAAAAAAAAATGCGGATTTTTTCTGAGGTGACAAATATTTGTTTCATATATATATAAGCATGAATTTAAGGTGGATTTTAAACAAAAAATAATTAAGAAAATTTAAGATATTTGCAAAATATTGCCATTTGGTGGCATTTTAGTACCAATTAGTTTTCTGCATTCATGGTCATACAAAATGTTGTGAGCACCTAATGAAAATCAAAAAAATCACATGATTAATAAAATGAGGGTCTAATGGAAAATGACCAAAACATAAGTCCTTTCCGGTTAACATTGAAGACTAAAAAGACTATTTTGGTTGAGTTAAAACGCAAAGGAAGAACAAAATTCTATGTTGAATTGTTACAAAAACGGGTTTTACAAAACGCTTTGAATGCGTTAAAGTTACCACTCTTCGACCAACCAGCAATATCTTAAATGCATACCATTAAAAGCTAAATCCAATAACTATAAACCCTTCAAAAATCTTAGTTTTTTTTCCAATTACGGATGTCTTTTTTATTTTAGTAAATATTCTGTATCAGCTATCATCCAAATCGAAGCAGCCATTATCAACGCTCTCTTAACGCAAACAAAACAACAACAAAAACCAGATACTTTTTCTACATTGAAAAGAAATCTTGTTTCTTTTTAAATGCAAGTAAGTTAAAGTTCGTGCTTTGTTTTTATTACATAACAATTTTGAATCTTTATTTCTATCGAAAGCGAGCAAGAAAGTAAAAACAGAATTTTAAGGATTTTAATTACGATTTTAGAATCTAGTGTCCTCGTTTTCTTTTTTCAATAATTTGTAAAAAGAAAGATAAGTTTTTATATTCATTTCTTTTCTTAATAGTTTTGATGCATAATATTTTCTTGTAAACATAACATCAATCTAAAACCAGTACTTGTTGACAAGAATAAAAACATAGCAAGATTAAATTAGTAACACTGCTCTTAAACATTCATTGTTTTTATTAACTTTCTGCGACATGCACTACAAACGCACCCACATAACATCCACATTCACATGCGAGTTATGCACAAAATTGTGTGATATGTAGGTATAATCAAGTACACTATCAATACAACATCTGCATTTGTTTTCAGAGAAAATAAACAATATTTCATCGTATATTCTTCATATTATTTTTTGACATTTGAAGAACAAAAGTGCCTATAAAGGAGTCCCTCTCCTCCTTATAAGGCTGTCAGCTTATATTTGTGAGTATCCCCGACTTTATCTATCATTGACTTGAAACAATTCAGATTAGGAGCATTCACTACAATGGTTGTTAAGGGATTTGAGGAATCTAACACTCAATAGCTAACAAAATTTGCTCTTAAAAATTGTGTCTGTTATTTTAACTTATAATTGTGACTTTTGGTGACAGTACCAATGTCTCTTGATAACACGTTGCTTGTTAGATTGTATATTCCATGTATGTATATAAAGGTATCAATAATATATCTGAGGCTCTTTTGTGGTATCGACTAGTGAGTTTGTCCATTTATCTGCTCTTCATATTAACCTTGTGGCCCTCTGTTGAACACATTCAATCAAT
>OY744525.1:71020611-71103111 GCA_963556195.1 Sepiola atlantica | reverse complement strand
GTTCTGGTGAGTTGACACACCAGCAGAGATTCACCTTGGCATCATTCTGCAAACCCAGGGTCCATTCTGAGCCATCAAATCTTTTTTTGCCAGGATGAGGCATGGTCTGGCTCAATCCTAGGAGGTGAACAATCCCAGGCAGTACCACCCCTTTTGGGAGGGGACTTGTCTTATTGCCGGTCGCCTAGGTGCCCCTACTAAGGAATGCCGATAGGTCAATTCTCAACTATTTTATCCTTCCAGAATGCCTCCTTGGGGAAGCTGGATTTTGCATCTCACTTTAAACTGACTTTCATATTTGTTAATAGTCATGCTATAGTTGCTTTAGAAAAAAACAAACCAATGAAAATATTCTTAAGGAGTCAATAAAAAAAATATAAATTTACTTTCATAATACTTACTTTCAATGATTCTTTTCATCTACACAAAGTGGGTATACAACGGTATGATATTTACATGTGTCCTTCAAACTAGAATAGCATCAATTATTGAAAAAAATTATCAATTTCATTAAAATATGACATGAATTTAATTTATTAATAGAAATTACTGTCTACAGTATGGGTGTCCACATATGTTGCATTACATCCTTTAAAGGGTGTCCAAGAACACTATAAGACAGGACAAAAATCTGTGTAAAATAATAAATTCAATGATGTTTTTCTCATCTCAACATGTTTTTAAAGCACACATATGCACCCACAGCATGCTGACTGCTGGTATCAGATGCGAACAGAGTTTATAAATGTCAGATGTCAATTCTGATTTTTAAATTCAAAACCGAACTAAATATGTTTGTGCAAAAAAGTAAAGTTAATACCATTTTTTCCAGATTAATCAAATTTCATAAACAGTCATTGCGTTTATTCTAGAGAAAAAAACATAAAATAAAAACAAGAAAAATTCGAATGACAAAAAAAAATGATAAATGATAACATTTTGTCAATAATTATTACTTTGTTTGCATTGAACCCGGATAGTGTATTCCAGACTTCGCCATTTTTCACATTTATCAATATATCCATGTGTTTATTTTACAAACAATAATCGAGATCGCATGCACACATGAAGATAACACAGTCAGTCAACATTACTTAACAGGCACATCTATGATTTTCTTCTTTTCATACGATGAAATATGGAAAATATCTTTTTCTTTTTTAGATAATTTGAAGGTGCGTGCATGTACGCTTGTACAGTTTTAAAAGAGATTCAAGTTCTGATATGCATGTATTTCACGCAGATGCATGTCAGAAGTGAACAAAACCGGTGCATCGTTAATCACAAAAGTTGTTATGATGCAACCCAGAATCATAAAATGGAAGTATTTTCGTTATTTACAACGTTTTCATAAATGGTTATGAATGGAGGCAGGAAACATTCAGAGCACTTTTCTATCGATTCGTGTTCTTAAATCGTGGCTGGGATAGTTGCACATTTCTTAATGTCTACAGGCATTTATGTTCATTGGTTGGTTTTTGGGTTATTGAATGCCGAACTACAAAACCTAATGTAAACGATTCATTGTATACAGTTAATTGAAGATAAGTTACTATTTTACCAATAGCTGTTGCAAAATTGTGGGTTCATACCTTTCCCAACAGTATTAGTGCATAAATAAACACAATAGGACCGATAGGTTTCCAACACGGTCTTGTCGATCCATAGTCTGTGACGATACCCATTAGGCTAAGCATGCCTATAGTCTCACACGTATAATCAGGAAATACAGACTTTTATAACCCATGTAACCTATAATTTTGCTCCATCTCTCCTATCCACTAACCCAGTATCATACAACTAAACCGTCAGTGTTAATGATGGTTTAGGCATAGAATATAAAATATAGATTTAAGTAGATGACGCTAAGACAGTCGTCCATAAATGCATTAGATAGAAACACATGAGAAAATATAGTGAGTGTCAAACATAAGCCAGCAGAAGACAAAAGAAAGAAATAAACAATGCAAAAAAAGAACCATGTTAAAAAGACTAGTATAGGGCATTCAGCATGTACGTATATGTCATTGCTACTGCTGATTCAGTATTATTAGACTGGACGAGTTTTCAAGAGAAAAATATAGAAAATAATGTAACTAAAGAAAGGTCGGATTTTCATGAATAAATACTTGCATGGTCAGTTTTTGAAGCTGAAACCTAAAGTCGCAATATCTAAGAGACATTCTCAATGTTGTTATTGACAACGTCCCATCTTTCTCTAATCATGATAATAGGGAATTGGAATAAGCCTGACAAGGGGAATCTAAAATATGGCACTGACTACAGAGTTTTCCTATTGGCTTATGCCTAAGGCTTTTGTAATCTAAGAGGACTTAAAAGAAGCCTTTCCATATTCTTTTTTCCATGTGGATGGATGGATGGATGGTTTAGTATTATTAGATTGGGCTACTGTTTAGAAAAGCATTAGAAACATGCAGATTTTGATAAATAAATGCTTGTGAGGAATGGTTACCATCAGTGATTGGTATACGAGAATAGCTAAAAATCTTGGATTTCAAAAGCTGTCCGAGAACCGAAGCAGACTTTTCTATCTTTAATCAAAACCGCAGCAGAATCTTTCTGTGCGTTTCTGTCTTTTTGTCACTTTCTTATAGGGTTATGACGAACCTATGTATATTCATTTATTTACACATTTCCTTCTCCCTCCCTTATTTTTTATTGATACTCTTCATGATACTCTTCATGGATTACTAACTTAAGCTACTTCAAACACTTGTATAGTTGACATAACATTATTCATTCCTGGCAAATCCCCCAAAGAATTATTAAACAATTCTTATCGGCGTTTTAAGGACTACAGTTCAAATTTGAAATCATTGAGTCCCAATAATGACAGCAGATAGCTGACAAAACAACGTTTGGAAAGAAATGGCGTATTTTACTTCTATAACTTATGAGCGAATAAACCAAAGCATAGCCGAAGGTGAATAATACAACAATAACAAATGGAAATTAGCTAGTTAGAAGCAAAGTTAGATTTGTTAACTTAAAGGCTATTTGAGTCTGACTTTGAAAATCCGACAAGATAAGCTTATATGTTATATATTTAAGAACAGTAAAAAAATTAAGATATACTTCAAAGTCTGTTTAATATAAAAGAAATGTGGTCCATGCATAAAATATGATCTATTGTAATTTAAAGAAAATTATTATTCAAAAAG
Organism: Sepiola atlantica; assembly: GCA_963556195.1. Lineage (NCBI taxonomy): Eukaryota > Metazoa > Mollusca > Cephalopoda > Sepiida > Sepiolidae > Sepiola > Sepiola atlantica. Next base: position 71,099,929 of record OY744525.1, on the reverse strand, counting down.
TCTATTAGCAAGAATTAAACTGACACTGAAGTTCTCTTGTTTGTTCATTTGTTATTTTTCTTTAAATTCTGATGTGTTATTCTTTAAATGTATTTAGTTATATATGTATATATATATATATATATACTGTTTTAATGTCTGTCTTTTGATTCATACTCAAGTAATTCCTAATTTAACCATGTGGCCAGAAATTACGGCTGTCTATCTCCTATTTGTACTTACTCGTGAGAGGGAAACATATCTGTTCCCTGTAGAGTGTACAGTGAACTTATATATATATATATATATGGAAGACTCGCCTTTTTCTTTCTGAAATACCCGACTAGTACATGGGTGCAGGCTATCTCCTCTCGGCAAGATGGACCCTTAGATCTTGTCAGGTCATCCATCTAGGAGAAGGAAAACTCTGATAAAAAAACGTGCCACAAATCATTCACGTCTTGGCAACAAACCGTTGGCGAGGGAGGCCTCCTAGTCTTAGTTGACAACCTTTCTAGAGCTGAAGTCTCGAACAAAATATCCGGTTTGCAAACCTAAAATTGCTTAAGGAGTAGATGGGCTCTGCCTATCGGCTGGCTTTCACACTCTTCTCTGTCTAGTAGCCAGGCGCAGAGGTACTAGTGCTGGGACGCCTCAAAGACACCCAGTGCTTGGACTTGTTTCCTGACTATGACAATGAACACCGTCTCTCTTTCTCTCTATCTGGGCAACTTGGAGAAAAGTTTTTTTGTCACTAAGTCTCACATGACTAGACTGATTCGCTCTTGTTCTGACAGGTTGAGGGTACAGGTTAGATATCTTATCTGGCTGCTGTTTCTGACTGTTAGTACAGGACCCGTAACTCTTAGGTAGCACTAAGAACGGCTGCTCCATCAATAGTTGTATAATATCGTGTGTAACTGTATGTGCCATGCCGCACATAGAAAGGGACCCTACAGTTATCCCCGGTGGGCTTTCCCGACGCTACAACCCACATGGACCAAGTCACAACTAATGGACTGGTTGTGTGAGCTTATTGGCACAAAACAAGCACCTACTTTGCCCTCCCCACTCTATCTCAAAACAAACATGACATCGCAAAGTAAAAAAATCAAACTTAAACCAGACACCTACCAAAAAATATCTTCGCCTCTGCCCTTGAGGCTAACATTAACAAATACCCGGGAACTTAAAACTAACATCAACAACGTAGAAACCTTCCTCCTGACAAACTGCCTAGTATTAAGTGAAACAAACCTTCAATCCTCAATCTGCTTTCACCACTTGGACATGACTGATTACATCCCACTCTACCATAAAGACTCTGATAAACATATGCATGGGCTAGGAGTTTATGTTCGGAACACCCTCCCCCTGACTAGTGAACATAGGTTAGAATCAGATGACCAAGCCTACGTGTGCTTTAGATTGACTTTACATCACAACGTTAGTTACTTATATTTCTTATACCGTTCTCCTTCAACCCAGAGCTTTACTCTGCTTAACTTTGTCTCTGAAAGCATAGATACAGCACTCTCACTTGATTCGAATGCCCAAATTCATGTATTTTGGGGATTTTAATGCACACCACCGTGACTGGCTGGGATTCTGCAGCTTTACTGATGCAGCTGGTAACTCTACGTTTAATTTCTCCTTAGCTCACTCCCTCTCACAGACTGTCAATTTCCCGTCCCGCCTCCCTGATCGTGTGGACCAAAATATTCTGAATGTTTTTTTTAATTAAAAATTTTCTGAAAAGGTTGAAGAGCTTACAAATAATTGTTCAAATTTTAGTGCAGATCCAGGATTTTATTTCAGTTGAGTGATATTTCATCTACAAATGCTTGAAATATTCTTTGAATCTTTTAATCTGAAGTGTTTTGCAACCAGTTTTTCTCATCTTACTTATACCTTATCTTTTTAAATATATAAACATCTTTAACCTTTAAAAAAATAATGTATACTTCGTCCTCAAATAGGAAAAGTAGACCGGACTCTAAAAACATTTAAGCATATTTCTTTTTGTATAATTTATATATGATAATATTTCATTGTTTGCTCAATCTTGCAATCATAACATTTATATATATTATCATCTTGTGAAATAAAACTGCATTCCATAGAGAGAAAATGCATTTCAGTTAAAGGTACGAATGGTTAAATAAATAAATTTTTATAGCTTATATACGATTTGTAATCAGAGAATGGTCAAATTCTAATGAAATTTGCTACATTTATTCAATCTATATAATACTAAAAGTCTATTGATCTTGTATGTTTGCAATCAGCTTTCAGCTTTCAGGTTTTCAACATCCGGTTGCGCATGCGTAAATAGCATCGTCTTCAATCTGTTATTCCAATTCCGTTATTCTCTATTATGATTAACGAACGCATAAAATTTTTCATTCTGGAAATTTTTATATCGCTTTTAATATAAACAATTTCATTTAATTTCATCAAATAGTTTTTTTGTTTTCTTCACGGCTAAAAACATTCAACGGGAGGACTTCGTAAAGTCTGTCGCAGTTTAAAAAAAACTCCTCCCTTTTAAAAAACAAAAACAAACAAACAAAAAAACAACACTCATTATTAATATCAGCCATACTAGCGTCGGTGAACGAAACCACCTCCCACTTTCCCTCTCATAGATTTCACCACTCCTACTCCCTCTGTTTTCGTTACGTACGCGAGAAAATTAATATAAATAGTTTTTTTTGTTTTCTTCGCGGCTAAAAACATTCAACGGGAGGACTTCGTAAAGTCTGTCGCAGTTTCAAAAAAACTCCTCCCTTTTAAAAAACAAAAACAAACAAACAAAAAAAACAACACTCATTATTAATATCAGCCATACTAGCGGTCGGTGAACGAAACCACCTCCCACTTTCCCTCTCATAGATTTCACTACTCCTACTCCCTCTGTTTTCGTTACGTACGCGAGAAAATTAATATAAATAATCTGGATATAAGAGAGTTAGAACCTGATAAGAAGTCTCAATTAAGCGAAAGGATAACAAAAGTTTTCTTTAAAAAACTTTAATTGTACAAAAAATGTAAATAGAAAAGAATTGTCTTAATTTTATTGACCTTATTACTAACATACAAATTAAATATTTTACACAATGGGTACTGAATGTTTGCTTAAATTAAATGAAAAAAGTTACATTTTATTTTCATTTTCTATTTAAAAAGCCATTATTAACATGTGGAGAGTGTTTTTTTATTATTCTGTACTTTCAACTAACAATTTCATTTAAAAGATGATATATCAAAATTTGAATTTAACTATAATAAGTATTATGGTACCTGTTCAGTGCATATTTACCTATAAGTATAGCCAACCACTTATAATTCAGTAACTGTAATTTAAAAAAAAAACAATTATAATAAACAGAACGACTCATAGAAATCTATCTATATTCTTTTTTCATTTTAATATACTTTCATAGAAATGCTTCTGTTATGTAAAAAAACCTATTTTCTTTATGCCACAAGTATCACGCTCATACATGAATTCCATAACTAATATAACAAACTGACCCAACGGGTCACGGGTGGTCTAGTAAATTATATATTTTATTATAAGGAGTACACGTTTGAAAATTTAACATCATAGCGATTTTCAAAACGGTGGAAGTTTGGTTGAATTTAAGTTTGAGCGGGGGGGGGGGGGTGATCGCACAGGTGGTACATATGTATGGATATTTCCATAGTTTAGTACTGGGTACCAACATGGTTTTACAATGTTTTCTCTGAACCCACACTTTCCAACCATCCCAACTAGTACCAGGTACCATCATGATCTTAGACTGTCTTCTATGCCCCCACCCCACCCTGTACATTTTAATGGTACAAAAGCTATATAGAGTGGAAGGAGCATATATTTTTTTTTAATTTGTAAAATCACCGAGCCATATTGCTAGCAAGTGAGAATAACTATTATAAAAGCTAGAAAACAATAAGATTGCCTCAAATCTTATCTATTCCCTGTCTTGTCTTAATTTCATTCTTTGTGAGTTCTTTCGGATAAAATGATGAAAAACAAAGGAATAACAAGATATCAATTAACAAAGATAAATAGCAAAATTGAACTGAGATAATAATCTTTTATTGTGTTTTAAATGCAGAGAATAGGGAAAGGCTTAAATATAATAAATTTATACATAAACCTTTAGTGACACACAACAATGATTTTGAATAAAATGATAGTTATAACCAACATACACATTCACTCAAAATATTAAAATCAATCACTTCTATATAACTCAGTACTAATCTGAAATTACAATTTCCTATGAATGTAAATAAGTACAATTACATTTCTTGTCACAACTTTATTACATTTGGAAGCTTTATCAAAATTTAAAGAGAAAAAAACAAATTGCCAAAACTAAAAACTATTGCTGTGTAAATATTAACTGGTATGCTAATTAATCTTAATTATTAATTAACAGATAAAAATATTCTTGGTTAGAAACAAAGAAAATCGATGTCTACCCATCCAAGAAATATGACTGAGTCTCCATCGGTTTACTGGTGAGCGTTCATTTCTGACGCGGCAGCCTAGCAAAAATAGACGACCGTTAGGGAGTCTATTTTGGCTAGTCTTAATTATTAATTAACAGACAAGTAAATACTTCCACAGTAATAGTTTTGCCAAGTGGAAATAAAAAAGGTAAAAGATTCACCACTTTTCTTAATGATATCATATATTTTTTATGCAGACATCTGAAAAATGCTAAAGTGATTTGGGAAATACACATATATTTGGGACAAACTAAAAATTCTAACAATAACTTCCTTGATAGTTATAATGCTCATTTCACAAAAAATATATACATATTTCTGTTCTTCTAACTTGGCTTAAAATATAAAATTACTCAACAAAACAGTAATAAATACACTTGAGGATAAAATGTCCTCATAATCACTGTTACTGTATGGTCATTGTTTTAATTATGTTCACTTCATCATTAGAATATCGAGCTGCTGCTGCTGCTTCATTTTTGCGACTGATGTTATAATGAGCTTCAAGATTATAGCTCCATGCATACAAATTACATAAAGAACACACAATTATTTTGTTCGTACATGGATTCTTTTTTATTGCCTTAGTAGAAATTCCTTTGTATGGATAAAAGTATCGGCATTGACTTTGGGGTGAATAATATTCATCACTACTTTTGTGGGATGTTTGATTTCAAGATATTATACACACATCTCCTCTATAAAATCCACATATCCGTTCTCTTGCAACATTTATTTTCCCACGAACATTGTGAAATGCAATATGAAGGCGCATTTGAGAAAGCAGTATTTTCCTCTTGTAGACTTTACATGGTACTTTTTCTCTATCATCAGTTGAAAGGAATGTATGATTCCCAATAGAAAACAACAACTCATTACTAAAGAAATGTTTTCGGGGGGGGGGGGAGTATGGATATTTGGGGTCCTATAGCAAGGCAATTGATGCCTGCCACCTCAATAGGAGACCCTATGAAAGTTCCATCCCAAAATAAAGAGTCATCAAATTCTTTTACTTTAAGAATTTGGACATACACGTGGTTGCTTTAATTTCTCCTCTGGCAGGAATCGTATTTTATTTTCGCCGTTATTTATTTTACAAACGTTTCCCACTCTGGGTGCATCATTGTGATTAATAATGGTCAGATCACCAAAAGAGATTATATTGTCTAAAGTCACATAACTATCTTGGCCCTGATATACTTCTTCTTCTTCTTTTTTTTCTTCTTCTTCTTTTTTTTCTTCTTCTTGTGACCAGTTATTTTTTGCTAAGCTTAAACCAACCAGCATTCGATTGGGATACTTCAGAATCACTCCTGATTTTTCTACTGCATTGATTTCAAAATCAGCATCAATCCTGACCACAGCTCTCTGAAATTCTTGTAGTCCAATTTTCCAGTCCTTTGCCAAATTCACATTGCCGACAACAAGATCATCAGTCCAATCTTTGATGTTTGAATAGTCACGTGCAAGACATTTGGATGTTGGTCCTTTCTAAACCTATTCAGGATGCCGGATTAGAATATTGTCACATTTGCAAATGGCATTAGAACAATAGACTAGATCAAGTGCATCAAAGGTATTAGGCTTATACATTAAGCGACAATTACCAAAGAATCGCTCAACTGTGTCTGTTCTATTAAGAATAAAATATACCCAAGAATCAGGACATTTTATTTGAAGCTTGGCTATGCAAAACACTGAATCAATAAATGAAGATTGTTTATCATGATATAATTGAGATGGAAGAATATTTGAGGTTGGAAGTTGAAATAAGAATAACAGCGAATATGTAGCTTTTGAAATCATTTGAATTTGTTTGGAAAGGGACAATTCTACATATGAATATGAACAAAGAAGTCCTTCATAATCTACAACATAAATCTTTAAGTTGTCTTTGATTTGATAAAGTCTGTATGAGATGAAATTTATTTTGTAATCGCATCCACAAATTTCAGTAAACATACAGTTGCACTGAGTACATTTTGTTTGTCCTTTGGATAAATGATATTTTCTACATCATGAGAATCAATAGTTGAAACCTGAAATAGTTTCTTTACATCCGCTTTTAGCAATGTTACCCCCTGAATTTTCAGAGTTCCTTTAATAATGTTGGCCCAACATCTTGTAACTAAATATATAACATCTAAATTTGATGTTTCATTGAATTTTCTCACCATTAAATGTACTAATGATAACATTCCACTTAGTTCTCCTAAAGGAGATTCTGAATTCAATGAAAAATTCATAAGAGAGTTGATTGTCTGTCTTCCTGTCCCATCAACATCAAAAGTTGAGGGGTGGAGCTCCATTTTTTTCCATCAAACCTTGAGAAATATCACTATATAAGGAAACTATTTTCAAATTATCCCAATTTTAGCGATTGTGTCAGCTTTAGTGATGTAGCACTGAAGGTAAAAACTAAATCCGTAATTTCAAGTCAAAATTGCATTAATCTACTTGCATCATAAACACTGAAAAATAGTCTTGAAACAAACCCCCAAAAGTGAAAATTGTAAAGAAAACACAAATGACCTGTTTGGTTTTCCTAAAAGTTGAATTTTTTTTACAGAATAACAAGTTTGTATAAAATTGAAAGGTGGGGATGATAGGCAAGCACGCAAGAGGTAGCACACTTTGGTTCCGCCCCGTCAGGATTCCCCAGTCAGGGCGTATTGGGCGATTGACAATAAACCAACTCCTTCTCGAAAAGAGAAGGTAAAACTGTTAGGGTAGACCTCCTCGAACAAATACCTCAGCCTGACAGAGCAGGGCCAGAAGATGCCACAACGGCCCACCCTCTGTCGGACTGATCGTTGAGGACGTATATTCGGCTGGTACAAATGTATCTGAATAAAAATTCAATGATACAAGTCTTTATAACATAAATTTCGAATTTACAGTTTCTACGGTGACTGAATTGGGATTCTACCTTAATCTTCTTTTTGGTCCCCCGATTTATAAAATCGGGGGACTTATGTTTTGAGGCATGTCCGTCCGTCCGTCCGTATTTTTCTCCTCAACCATCCATTGAATTTCTCTGAAATTTTGCATGAAGTTGTAACTTTGGTCAGGTTTGAAAGTGACATTCTCCGATTTTTGAAAAAAATCTAGTTAGCCCCCCAGGGGGTCAAAAGGCCCCGAAATGGCAAAAAATGACATTTTTTGCCTCATAACTTTTCATCCATCCATTCAATTTCTATGAAACTTGGCCAAAATGTGGAGGCAATTGTTTCTAATAGAAAATAAGTATCGCTGACCTTGGAAAAAATCGGGGTCAAAAGCCCCCAAAATGGCAAAAAATGACCCTTTTCTCCCATAACGTTTGATCAATCCATTCAATTTTTCTGAAACTTGGCCAAAATGTAGAGACAATTGTTCTGGATATAAAATGAGCATCCTTGACCTCACAAAAATTCTGGTTCGCGTCCCCAGAGGGTCAAAGGGGGGTCGAAAATGCCCCAAATTGTCCAAATTTATTGCATTTTACACTCGCCACATCGAGTCACATACAAAGGGGACCACGCACGCGCGGCTTGTTATTATTGTGATTTTATAAAGAAGAAAATGTACTAAAAAGAAAATATTTGACATGTTTTAAGTCACCTTTTCCATCATTATCGTCTGGCAGCTGCAAATCAATTTTACGATAATGTAAATAATCGGTTGTTTTTTAAATTCGGAATAAGATTGGTACACAAATTCAATTTGGTTAGGTTTTATTTTAGTCATTCTTTTTTTTTTAATTTTCAGGCAAAAGCAAATTTTTAAAAAGTAAAAAAAAACAAAACAACTTTATTTTTATTTATGGGGGTTATGATAGCAAAAACATTGAAATATAATCATGTTAGCAACCAAAATGTAATATACACTATTTTTTTTCTTAAAAATCTTAATAAAATTGTATAGTTGATCAAATGATTTGACCACCAATTATCCAGGCAAAATATTTTTAAAAAATCTTTGGCAGTTTAATTTTGAAGTTTCATACGTTATTTTCAATGTTTACATCTTAAAAAAAATACTTATTTAAATGAAATATTTATTCATAAATATTGGAGGAGGTATTATTAATGTAATAATGCAGTTTTATTTAGGCCCCAATATTTTCAGTGATCTAAAAATAGCCCACGCACCCATAAAATTAATTTTTAACTAACTATTTTGTCAAAATTATGAATTTTAATTTTCCTTAATTTTATCATCATGCCTTTTCTATTAACTTTTACTCAAGTGATTTCAAAATTTAATGAAGATAGATGGCCCAGGTCCATCTATTTAACTGTGGCATGCAAATAGATGCAATGTACTTCAAAATAATAATCAATTGCTAATTAGAATAACTTTATTGTCTAAAAGTAAGACCTACAAGAGTTAAATTACAAAAATAGTACCGAGTATTCGCTTAGTTACCCCGTTTTAGGAATGCCCCCCCCCCCAATCTCATGTTTTTTTCCTTAAGGGACCTACCTCCACTTTTCGGCATAGATGTCGGTTTACTGAACGTTGATCCCCACTCCCCCACGGTTTGAGCCAGATAAACACATATGTGCAGTAATATTTTTTGGTACTTGTCCAGATTAGGACCCAAGCTAAAATTGACTTGGCATCGGTAGTTTTCGGATGTTTGCAGAGACGGCCAGAAAATGCCGAATGAAAAGTTGGTTGCCTGCATCCCAAAAATTCAAAACTAACCTGGATGTACAGGAAAAATATCACTGAACAAGTGTTAAAACAGGGTTAGGGTTATAAAATATTTTTTTCTACATGAAAAAATTGTTTTTTTTCACTGAACAAGTGTTAAAAGTGTGTTAAAATTCATTATTACTTTGATCAATTTTTATTTCCAATTAGTGAATTTCGATTCAATCAATTAAAATGTTAACTTGTTGTCTACTTATGTTCTCGCATTCTGATTGGATAAGCGCTTCGGCTTTTTACGACCATCTACGTAAACATCCGGAAACTACTGATGCCAAGTCAGTTTTATCTTAGGTCCTAACCTGAACAAGTACCAATTTTTTAAATGTGTTGTTACTCGCCAAATTGTTTCTACATCATTTTAAGTTATGGGATCGAAAATAAAACTAATGAATCCTTCAGAGAACTGCTAAAACCATCCCATTCGGTCCTTTCCCCAGCAGGACCCCCCTCCTCTCCGCTCTAGTGCTCTTTTGAGAATAACAAATAATGCTTATATTTCTACTAAATCAGTGCATTTCATATACAAGTGTTTTTTTGTACAAGAGGATTTTTTAAAGCTCCTTCTCTTTGGTTAATGTTGTACTCAGTGAAGCTTTTAATATTTGCTGCGGTTGTGCAAACATATTACTTTGCAAAGTCATTGCAATGCATTATCATTGTCCATAGAGCCGCTGCTACCTACCTGACTAATTGAAAGGAGGGGGTGACAAGCCTGCTAAAGTGTATGTGGGGAGTATTTTTTCAGCAGACCAATAAGGAGTCTTTAGTTTTATTCATGTCCTCTTACTTAAAATGTCGAAAAAATATAGAGTCGCTTTTAAGATGAACAACATATTAAACAATGTCCATCGTGAGATAGCATATATCCTCCTGACAATGTAAGGATGAGCCAAAGTCTTACCTGGGCCTTACTTCTCTATATTGCATGAAGTATTCCTCAATTTATACCATGGAAATGTTGATAACTCAAAAACTATTTATCTGATCAGGCTGAATTTTTTTATTGAGGTTACTATTATTAAAGTGCATCAGATCCTTAAAATTTGGATAAATAATAAATTGAAGTTCTGTCAAATTTTGACCATGACCTAACTTGTCAAGTTATATAAGATGCAGGACTTTATTGGTTACAATACGAAACAGGTAAAAGTTTCTACAAGGAACAAAACCATAGTTATTACCAAAACTGTGACCTTTTACATTACCTTCACCAAGTTTGGTGACAATTGATCAAGCGATGTGGACGCTATGTTTTACACAAACAACCATAGTGACAAATTGGACCAAAAACATAATCTCCACCTTGGCAGAGGTAACAAAAGATGTGAGTTTCTAAATGGCCCAAACTTAAAATCTGTCAAAATTCCACTCTTTTGAAAATCACTATGATCGTATAATTATCTGATTTTTGGTGATTAAACATTAACACATTGGTTTGTCTACAAAGTGTATTCACCCAGTGCTCCCCTCCTCTGTATCACAGATTGTGTGTGTGTGTGTGTGTGTGGGGGGGGGGCTATGAGTCTTTAGTGCCATCTCTGATTATCACCTTCTTTGCTCTTGTGGTCGTCTGCTTTCTGATCTCTATCTGTGCTCACGGGAGTACCTAAGTATCAAAAAGTCATGCGCATGAATAGACGAATATGAGCAAACACTTGTTCAGATTTAAAGGCTAACCAAGCAAACGTAATGTCAGCACAAGCAATAGATGGCCATGTGCCTGTTGAAAGCCTCTCGGACATGAATGAATGATATTATTTACCTGAACGGAATGTTTGCAAAAAATATTATTCATTTATCATGGTCGACGTGATATTTTCCGGTTTATTTTTTGTACACACATACACAAGACGCGAACGCACAGTCACACACGTACTTACACACATTTTATCATTTTCATGTATATGAGCAATACGAACACCTTAATAAAATTGCCTTTTCATATTCTTACATGAATACGAAGAAATGTTAATAACATATTATATATTTGGGAATAAAGAATAAATATTTGACATGGAAATGTAATACATTTGAGGATATGTCCTTTTAAAATATTTTTTGTTCTTTTGTTGGCCTTATATATAATTTTATTACCATATCTCTTCTTTCTATATAAAGTAAAGTCGGTAGGTAGTTGAAATGAATTTCGAAAGAATTTAACTAATTTTTCTGAAGTTTGGGAAAAAGCTTATATTCATAACAGAAGGTAAAAAAACTGTAAATTCGTATGAATCAATGGCTCAATTCTGTTGCTAGCATTAGTTTCCTCTTTTCTTTCTAGAACCAGGTACTTACTTGTTGGCAACATCTATAGTGAAAGTGCTGCTATGGAACCGACAGGGTTTGAACTTGGCATCCGAGGTCGTCAGTTCATATCAGTAACCACTTCACAACGACCACCTTCTAGAAAAAACATACATTTGGAAACGAAAATGTATATAATCACTTGTATTAACAAAACCGTGTCAGATGCAATCGCTTTTGTATCTTAAAATGAATAAGGTTTTGTTTTTAATTCGAAATAATTTTAAATCATGAGGCCACTCGATTAAAAAAAAGGCAATCTTATATAAATAGTGATTTTGTCGATCCGTCTGTCCCTCTCTCTGTCTGTCAGTCACAATTTTTTTAACGTAATAAATACATTGCGAAATAATGGAGAATACTGCATCTAATCAATCTAATATTCCAATCTAATCAAATCTAAATATGAATAAATGCGAATCTTTCCTAAGTATATTAACATCAAAACCTTTAAACATAAATATAATGATACAGTATATATAGTAATCTCTAAACTCCGTCAAACAAAACCCACTTGTGTACATTTGCATATTTATTTACCTTTTAAGTTTCTAATGAATTAATATTTTGTAATATACATTTATAATTTGTATTGTCAAATTTTATTATATACTAGCAGGACCCGTGCCCCGGCGTTGTCCGGGAAAGATATAAATCAAATTTAAAAAAAAATAGAAGTATTAGAGTATAAATTCGTAAAAAAGAAGTTGAGAAGAACCCTGTAAGTAATTTAGGTGATTAAAATAGGATTTATGCATGTTTTTAATCAAACAAAATAGATTTCTCTATGTTTCAGATGATTCTCCCCCCCCCCCACGATTGTAAGTAGTGGGTTATTCGTAAAAGAGAAAACTACTGTCCCCTCAAAATAAATGTGATCCAAGAATATGCTTGAAGCTTTCCAAGATCAGTGAAGAAAAATCTTTCTAGACTGAGGCAATTTTTATCCCAATCCGGAGTGCTCATTTTGGTGGGAGATTTAATTTACCAACGTTAAGAGGCGACCTTTATTTCTCGACTGTTAACTAATCTGTACTTTTACCATTGACTATGTTGTTGGTATTTAGTTGCCTCCCAACGATGGGAGAGTTATGCAGCGATGGTATTTAATATGTTGAAAATCCATCTTGTAGGAAAAAAATTGACACAGTCTAGAATGATTTCTTCTTCACTGACCGAGGAGAGAAAAGAATAAATATTGTATCATAACACTTTCAGTAAAGTATATCCGCTGTCCATTTTCTAGATGGACTGACAGGTGAATAACTGAGGGATGATGTACATGTATGTGAAAGTTAAGTATTCTCGAAATGGCTTCATTGTTTGATATTTCTGCTCCGCTATTTGATCTTAATAAAAAAAATTTTTAAGTTAGCAAATGGGATAGTAATAAGGTAATATGAAAGTATAAGTGTAATGTATCATCTTCTTTTCAATACCAACTACTTTATGAACGCTTTTAAAACATTGACGGGGGGTAAGATGGGTCAGTTAAAGTAAGACTCATCATAATGAGCAAGAAATCTTTTTATACTGAAAACATTAAAACCAGTTGAACATCAATAAAGATAATGAAAATTCAGTCTAATTGGTGCATTCTTTGATGCCATCCATAATGGCGGCACTACACTGTGAAAATGATTTGCTGGCCCAAATTAACCCTGGGTTCCCTAAATTGACCATAAAATAAAAAGTAGAATCCACTTTTTGGGTTGAGGGAGGGGGGATGTGACGTTTGCGATATTAAAAAAGACAAAAACATGTTTGGTTGTGTGTTTATCCAATTTCTAACACATTGACGTTGGTAATTTGGGGCCGTTAAAGTAAGGCTCATCGAAATATGCAATATATCGTTTTATATGCAAAACTTTATTAAAACCAGTTGAACATCAGTAAAGATTAACACAACTTGACTTTTTAATGAAAAGTCAGTCTAATCGGTGCACTTTTTGATGTCATCAATAACGACGGCACCACACTGTGAAAATGAGTTGGTGACCCAAATTAACTTGGTGACCCAAAGAACCCCTGAGTTCCCTAATAAAATATAGTAAACAAATGATTATTTCGTATTAAAGAAAATGTGGAAATCTTATTTGTTTTTTGGGGTGGGTGGGTGATATATATAAAAAATAAAAACAGGTTTTCTTGTGTGAATATCTGATTTCTTTTTCGAATAAAAGAAAAAGAAAAAGAAAAAGGAAACTTTGAGTTTCCGCACCAAAAAAGTATTGTAAGAATGTTTTTTCAAAGTTTTAAAAGAATAATAATAATATGGTTTGGTTGTGTTGTTTTGTTTTACGACATATCAACCCTTTTCGGGTTATTTAATGCCGAATCCAGTCATTTTGGCAAAAGTTTTTATGCTTCAAGTTCTTTATATGTTCAAGTATTTATTCATTTTGTTTGGTTGAACTAAAAGGGGAAAGGGAGTTAGAGACGAGGTAAAGGGGATGGGAGAAGAAAAACTCGATTTAATTTGAATTTATATGTATAGTATAGGTTCTGTTGTCATAAGACCGTCCTCCACAGAATTACCTGCTCCGTTTTTAAGAGGGAATTCACCCATGTATTACATCCTCCTATATATTTAAAACTAAACAAAAAACTTTTCAAATTACTAAATAGTTAAAATTAAAAACTGAACGGATGAAATAGACATTTTTGTTCGGCGTTCAATTGTATCATAGGGATTATTTTAATATCTCGCTTATTTCGTTTGATTTTCGCACACATTTTGGATGAAATTTATTAATTAGTCTTAAGCTGTATTTTTTATCACAAAATAATATTCTAATTTATTTTTTTAAGACTTAAAAATCGAACTTTAATGCTAGCGGCCATGTTGTAATTTCCTATTACTTTCTTTCCTGCTTGGCATCTATAAAAAAGAAATACGTTTGACTTAATTTTATTTATAAAAAAATTGTGGTGTCTGCATTTATTTTCACATCTATTATAAAAAAGAAATAGGTTTTACTTTATTTTATTTATAAAAATAAATTTTTGAGTGTGTGTTTGCGATGACATTCATAAATAAGGTACTTTACATTTTTTTTATTAAATAAATAAAAAAAACAGGCATGCTTGCTTTTTAAATTAATCCCTACTCCTTAGAAAAATTGGTATGTTTCCTTTCATTTGGTGTTAATTCCTATTTCGGTCACCTAAATTATTTAGAATGAAATAAGTTTCAGCATTACTGAACTTATATTTGTTTTACTTAAACTATGTCTTAGTAAAAACAAAACAAAAAATACATTAAAAACCCTAAGTTATGTAAAGTTTAATCGTACACGTGAAACGCCAAAATGAAAATTAGGTCGGAAAAATATAGTAGCCATCTAAACAAGTGGAGTAAGAGGCTAGCTAAGGAAGAACTATAACTCAAGGTTATAAGCATGTCTTTATGTCTTTTTTAATTAAAGGAATATGAAAGGAAGTTATCGTTCTTCCTCAGCTAGCACACTTCTCTTTGTTTATAAAGATGGCGACTATATTTTTCAGCCCACTTTTTATTTTGACATTTTACGTGTACAATAAAACTTGCCATACCATACTCGCAGGCATTACCTTCTCCTTTTATGGGGTGATACTCCCAGGTATTACCTCCTCTATTTGGATGGGGTATTGTAGTATCTGTACTGTTGTTATGATACCATCAGATCAAACATAACATCTTTTTGTGTGTGTGTGTGGGGGGAGGGGGGAAATCCTCCGACGCTTTACCTCTTCCTTTGGGGGTTGTGTAGTATATTTTCATTCCTCATGATATATTCCTCCCAAGCGTTACCTCCTCTTTTTTTGGGGGGGGGGGCAGTATAATACATGTTAGTTCCTCACTATATCATCGTCCCAGGATTACTTTATCCCTTCTTAAAGGTAGCGTACTAGCTATTCTGTTGTCATGTCATCATCCTCCCAGACATTAACTCCTCTTTTGAGGGGAAAGAGTAGTGTTCGTTTGTCATGATATAATTCTCTTAGTCATTACCTCTTCCTGTGTGTGTGTGTGGGGGGGTTGAGGTCAATGTATGTATTACGTTCATCCTCATAACATGCTCCCGTCCTAGTAAAAATATGCGACCGAAGGGTGCATATATTTGCTAGTAGGCTAAATAAATTAAATTATGAAATTTGAATTAATTTTATCTATTCCACAACGGGGGAAAAACTGAATCGGTTGATTTGAATTCAAGCATACTTTCAGAAATGTGTTGAGAATTTTTCTGACTATTAGTCTTTTATAATGAGGTGGACTAAAAACTGTGAGAACAACAATGGGTTCGTCTCGAAGTTTCCGACATTTCATATTTTTACGTGTGTCTTTTAAAAGATCAAAGGCCCGAGTTTGAGTCAACACTGGTTATTGTTTTCTAGTGAACAATTACTTCCTAGGGCATATTATATTCATTAATTCTACCATTTTGGACGGATTTTGAATTTCAGCAATGTTTTAATAACTTATTCGTTAGAAGTCTGTTTGTTTGACAAAATGCAAGCAAATGACTACAGCAAACAAACATTCATATTTACATAACATTAACCTATACAGAGACAGTTCTAATATATATATATATATATATATATATATATATATATATATATATATATATATATATATATATATATATATAATGTGTATATGTCTAAATCTGCCCTTTTGGATCAAACCGCGGTACATTGCTGAAATATGTAATATACAGTATCTAAATAAATTATAATGTGTATATATATATATATATGGAATTAGGTGTGTTTATATATTTGTATGTACAAGATTCAATCCTAAACTAATTAACCGATCATTATGAATTTTAGAACACAGTTGCTAGGCATAAGTATTCAAATGTAGGATATATTGAGTTTAATTTTGTTTCATGCAAAAGGGGTAAAAAGGGAGTCGATGCCCTTCATGAAAATTTAGATGCCTCCAATTTTTGTGAAATTTTAACAATTAGTATTAAACATCGACTAATAAATATTCCCAAAATTTCAGTTTCTTTGAAGTATTTTAAAGGGTTTTTTTTTTCAGGTATAATATGGGCACAACCGCCGATTTGAAAATTTAAATATATCAGACTGCATTGAATTTTACTCATAGTCATTACACATCAATTAAGCAAAATTCACTGAATTTCAATTTATTTTTAAAACCCCTTAAGCTTAAGCCTTAAATTTGAGACATTTTCTAGAATCAAATCATGTAATGGGTTTTGATCAAAGTTAGAATAAGTATTCTAGACATAAGGTGTAATATCATTATATCTTGATTTTAATCTTCGTAAAGGAACATAAAAGTGGTGCAAAACTGTTTTGTTTGGGGAATTCATTTTACCCGTCTGAGACGAATATTCTTCTTATATATATATATATTGTTATGCTCAGCCTGTGTTAGTACTACGACAGCATACATGTGACAGTGATAATAAAAATATATATATATAAAACCCGGAATTGGTTCGTTGGTCCTTGGAACCAATATCAGCAACAGAACATGGAGGAAGGGGGTTCTCCAGTTCAAGACACCGAGTATAGAGATAGGGAACAAAACAAACAAGCAAGATACAACACGAAACAACTAAGTTATGATTTAAAAACAAATATTTATTTACATTAAATAAATAAACATGCAAAGAGCAAGCTAAAATAAAAAATGAAATATGTGGGAAAGGGATTCGTACTTCTGTTATCTAATGATGATCAAATATTCTAGTGAATCAGTGAGACAGTCTTTGTAAGAACACGGTGTGTAACTTACAGAACGTTGATGGGTGGCACAAGTAGTACTCCATAAGAAAGTTTAAAATTTCAACAATCAGGGAAACATATTCCTTCAATAAGAGAGTACATACAGGTAAGTAAAAAGTCTGGCAAGTATCAAGCATAAATGGTTGGCGTTATACAATCTTCAGGTCGGGTATCAAAAATATAATCGACAGTGGATTGATAAAAATGTTACTAACAGGTACAGGTATGACAGAACAATTAGAACCGATGGAGATCAGGTACCTTAGGGCGCGCTAGTATGAAATTGGCTATCCAAACCGGGCGAGAGGAGAGCGTGGCGTCAAAAGGGCTGGAAAAGTGGTGTTGCTTTTCAAGGGCAATTAACCACGCATAAAGCCAGTTATTTAGCATATGGGAGATTGGAATGTTGCTACGGTCTTAATCACCAATGGACTGATAGAGGTGTCGACATTTGGGAAACAGTGAGAAGAAGACGAATAATTGTTTTGTCATGATAAGCAATAAAAGTTAAAACAGAGAACTCTATTTATCTGAATCGTTGACAAGGGGCCGTCCCAACCCCAAACCACCAGGAGAGGAAGAAAGACTCAGAAAAAGGGATGGGAGAGAAAAAGAGAGTAAGTCCGTATCATGTACACCACCCACCCCCGAGAGATGAAGAAGGATTAGAGAAGTAGGTTGGAAAGGGAAATACATGTTTTCGGTAAGAGAAAGGACCCTTTGGGTTTAGAACGAGAAAACAGAACACAGACAGACTTGGGCGGCCACCAAGTGAGGACGGTCGCGCGTTCGGCCTCTCGTTTGGATGGCGTGTTGGCTATAGTATTCCCCCCATCGTTTTAAGTAGACAAGTTAGTTCAACTTATGACTTAATTAAGAACTTGCGATCGTAAATGGATTCACACAGAGAGAGAGAGAGAGACGACGAAATAGTTTAACACAGAGGACATTTTATCAACAGATAGATTTTCAATTCAAGTGTAAAATTAATTCTTTCTTTTAATCGTTTAATAATTATTTCTTACCAAAAGGACATCGCCGAGTTGTTTGCCATTATTCCTATAGTCGATTTGTTCTGCTTGTATAACCTTGCCTTCACAGAGACCAGAATCAACGAGCCAGCATCATCATCTACATCATCATCTGATCTAGAGGAGATTTGACCGACGTCTTTTTTTTTATTGCCACTACGACGATCATCGGCTAAAACAGTGTTCACGGTCTGGCAAGATCTCCGTGTAGAGAACCAGAGGCGTGAGCACAGATACACAAACGACGAGCAGGGGACATGTTTATGACTGGCTCCATGACACAGTGACGAACGAGAGTGAGGCACTTGTTTGATGGTAGGATGGAGTAGGTGCTCACAGTTTTAAAATCCAAGTGTTCTCTGTAGCAATAAGATATCCAAAATACAATTCTAATCTTATATAGAAATCATATTTGGCGGCGATATTTTTTTACGCTCGCCTGACTACAAGACTAGAGATGGGTAAGGACATTATCTCTTTCTCTTCGCCTTTGCCCTTTTTTTCATGTTTATGTTGAGAAGATTCTGGCAAAATCTCTATCTATCCGTTTCTGTCGGGACCATATATGCCTGGCGGTTATGTGACCGTTTGCATAGGTGTTCTTTTGGCGGAGGAATTGAACTCTACGTGACAGGTGACAAGTAATTTTAATTAAGGTCACGAAACACGTCGTTTTGGGGTGAAAATAGGGCAAGAGGAGAGGGTTCACAAGAAAATGGCATGTGCCATTTTCCTCAGAAACTGTTTGGTAAAAAAAAAATAAAATATGTGTTGTAGACCCGTCCTAGGGGTCACAAAGATAACAACCACAAATTGTGACAGGTTAAAATATACAATGTATTTATTCATAGCAATACAGTAACGCCACTAAATGTGGTAGGAGATGACCGGATTCCTACCATGCGGTAAAACATGAATAGGAATGTCCTCTGTTTGAGTCTTTGCAACCATGGTATTTATTATAGATGGTTGCTTCCATTAGTTCTTCAGTAGGGGTGATTTGTACCCCACAACAATATGACAAACTGATCTCTGCCTGTTCGAGGTACTATTAATAAAAATATTCATCTTGTAATGTCATAACTTGCCTCCTCATTATATGTGACAATTTATATATAAGAAAGAATGTGACTGTTGAGTCATCTATTTAGCTCAGGTTGAATTTTTTAATCAGGACACGTGAGTTGGCAAAACCAGTTCAATATAAAATAAAAATTAGAAAAATAAAAGGACAAAATTAAAAAGTAGCCTCTTTCTGCTCTCTCTCTCTCTCATTGTTCTATGTGGTGATATTCCCTTTTGTTTATACTGGACTATTCTTATCTTTTTTATTTTATTCTTTATTATCTTTAACTGATAATACACTGATAGATAGTATAAAATAAAAGCGAGAGGGGGGTAAAATCATATACAATGAGAGAGGAAGAGAGTGATAAACAGAAACTTAATAATAGATGAGTCATTTGGTGAGATAATTGCAATTTACGGCTAATTCAAACAATTAAAGTAGACCCTTTTTCAAACATAACTCAATCTCAAAATTAAGGATTATTTTAGCATATATTTTGTGTGATTAAAATATATAGGAAAACAAATGCTGATTAACTCAGCTTTAGTATAATAATATAGATAGATAGATATATAGTAATTCACAGACAGCTGTTTCATCGACCGCTTGTATAGTAGTAAACGATCTTGTACGATATCCCCCTTTCCACAAAAGTAAGAGTAATTATGTTTTTGTGTTAGTTTACATTACCAGATACCGAGAAAATTCTGTTCTAATTACGAACAATAATGCATAGCGCTAAGTTGAAACCATTACTTCTACTAGAGAGCTCAACCCACGAGTTGAAGCAAATGTCACCATCCACATACAGTTTTTTCGTCATATCATGACTCCTCAGTGTGGCTATGTATGGTGAGTGTTTCAAATTGAGATTCAAAATCCGACTGCTTGTACAGTATATATATATATATATATATATATATATATATATATATATATATATATATATATATATCTTCGAACTGTCATCAAACAAATCATTTGTTGCCGTGTCACCACTGTGATTTGCTGCTATCTTACTTATAATTTTGTGTTTGCATATTTGTGTTCTAGTCGAATGCACCTGGAGACCACTGTCTAATTTTGCCGTGTATCACAAATTGAGAAAATAAATTAATTAATAAATGTGTGTACAGACAGGTAAGTGTCTAAATTTCATGAAATTTAAATTGCAAGCACGATGTTAATGTAAAGTTGATTTAAGCTAATTCCCATTTTAATACATCTTAATCATACTGTCTCCTGCTAATTCGTCTTACAATTCCACAGAAGACGAACTAGATGTAATAAGTAATGGTTTAATGGTCAACTTGTAAGATATATAAGGCAGCAGTTTTACTCTCTCTCTTTCTCTCTCTCTCTCTCTCTCTCTCTATATATATATATATATAAATATATATATATATATATATATATATATATATATATATAAATATATATATATATATATATATATATATAAATATATATATATATATATATATATATATATATATATATATATATTCAATTTTCTTTTTGTTTTTGCTGGGGATAGGCCATCCTACTGGATGGCTGACATTCACCCGCTATGCCAGTCACTTAAACCGAGAGATCTTTTTAAGATTATAACCGTGCCTTTAAGTGCATTTGTTTATATCTCTATTGCACTTGATTCACCGGGTATATTCGTCAGGTAGTTTTTGTAATTCTTTTTATAAGTCCGGTTGCTCCTATAATTACTGGAATGATGGATATCCACTAAGACTTCAGTTTCGTTTCATTTCGTACATAAAACATTGTTTTTTTTTATTATCTTTTCCCTCTCAGCTCTGTTTAAGCCAGCATCATTAGGGACACTGACTTCAATTAGGGTTGATACTTTCTCCCTTTTGTCTTATATCACTATGTCAGGTTTAACAGCTCCGTTTTCTTGATATGTAGCTGTAGGAATTGCATAGTCATAGTGGATAATGTATGACTTATTTTCAAATGTTCTGGTATATGTTCCCATAACTTGCTACTAGACTGGATATTCAACTTTTTGGTCGAGTGGAGATATTTACACATTTCATTGTGTAGCATTGTATGGTAACCCCCCCCCCCCCCAGTAGAACCTTACAACTGGATGTCAGGTAGCTCACACTTTCCTTTTCTGTGTGGCAGAACCTGCACTTGTCGTTTCTGAGACCACTCATCTTTTTAAAAGTATTGGTTATCAAGCTTTGATATTAGACAGCCATTATCATCCTCTCCTGTGGAGCGATCCTCTATTTAGCCAGTTGACAGAGCTTTTCTTGTCTATATATTCTTGGGATCATTCATCTAAAAAATATTTGGCACGTTGTTGGTTGGCCCTTTCTTCCAGTTTTATGCAATGGAAGGTCTTGGTGTATTTCTGCCTCATTTGTAAGACACTCCTGTTCAAAATGTTTGGCCAGTTTTGTGATGAAAGTTGTTCTATTGGCTCTTGTTTCTTGATATTGATGTACCATCATAAAGTTTGGATTCTGGGAGCTCATCAGGTATTGGCCAGTGTTCACAATAGTGGCTCGATGTTGATGGTCAATTTCTGAGAGACCCATACCTTCTGCTTCTTGGTAGACATTGGTTTCTGTACAGTGTCTACATTTTCCTCGTTTTAGTGTCTAGTCTGTTAATGTCCTTTTGTAGCCAATCAATAATGCTAAAGCTGTATGTCATCACTGTGTTATGTGTGTATAGTTAAGTATGAAAATATATCGATGGCAATTTTCATACTTTACTACTAAGCTCTACTCATGTAATAAGCGCTGTTGGATTATATATATATATATATATATATATATATATATATATAAAGTGGTGAACTAAAAGCGAACTTTTAGGAAAGGTAAAACCTATTGTGAAAAGTATACAGCTCAATATCCAGGATAGAGCAGATAGATATGTTGAAGGATGAAAAGAAATTAGAAAAGCAAAAGTTAAATCGTATTTCTATTCAGTTGCTCAGAGCAAGGTATATTTCGCAAAAAGGCAATTTATTCAAGTTAAATTTTTCCTTCAGCCAGGCTTTTCAAAGATAAGATAAGATTTTAATCTTTGAAAAGCCTGGCTTAAGGAAAAATTTAACTTGAATAAATTGCCTTTTTGCAGAATATACCTTGCTCTGAGCAACTGAATAGAAATACGATTTGACTTTTGCTTTTCTAATTCCTTTTCATCCTTCTACATATATATATTATTACCATGATTACCCTGCATTGGTGCATTTTGTATAACATACCTGGGTAAAATAAAACATTAATTACATAGATATATATTTAAATGAATAAATGTGAAAATTAGGCATATTTTTCACACCAACAGTAAAGTTAAAACACTGCGTTTCATGTTAATTCAACGTTGCACAATAAATGCACCATCTTATATGCTGCTTGTGTATATACGATATCAATCACAAGGTTAACTAATTTGCATAATGGTTTTGAAACAAGGCATTTTATTAATTAATAATTATTTGTTGATTTTTAAGCCAATTATTGTTTTGATTTTTACATATAACAAATAGCTCTGTTTCGCAATAGTGTTTCATCTCCTAAACAAATATTTAGCATTTATGTTAAAATGTGCCGTTTTTTAGAGGGACTGACTTGATGCTCAACAAGTTGCGATCTATTTCTAAATTGCAAGTGAAAAGGCAAATTGAGTTCTTCTTTTCTTTTTCGGTCACTTTTAAAAGATAAATCTGTATCGAAATTACGGAAATGTTTATGTTTATCTGTCTATATGAATAAATGAGAAAGGATTTGTTTTTTGTTATTTTACAACAACGTTATGAATGAAATGTTTATTATTTTTAATTAATTTGTCAAGTATTTCAAGTGATAAACTTTGCGCAGCATAGCAAAGCAGCTAGTATATATATAAACATTAATTACATACATATATATGTATACATATTATATATAAATATACATATTATATATATATATATATATATATACATATTATAATATGTATATATATATATAATATGTATATATATATATAATATGTATATTTATATATAATATGTATACATATATATGTATGTAATTAATGTTTATATATATACTAGCTGCTTTGCTATGCTGCGCAAAGTTTATCTGTCTATATGAATAAATGAGAAAGGATTTGTTTTTTGTTATTTTACGACAACGTTATGAATGAAATGTTTATTATTTTAAATTAATGTGTCAAGTATTTCAAGTGATAAACTTTGCGCAGCATAGCAAAGCAGCTAGTATATATATAAACATTAATTACATACATATATATGTATACATATTATATATAAATATACATATATATATATATACATATATATATATATACAAATCCTTTCTCATTTATTCATATAGACAGATAAACTTTGCGCAGCATAGCAAAGCAGCTAGTATATATATAAACATTAATTACATACATATATATGTATACATATTATATATAAATATACATATTATATATATATATACATATATATATATATATACAAATCCTTTCTCATTTATTCATATAGACAGATAAACTTTGCACAGCATAGCAAAGCAGCTAGTATATATATAAACATTAATTACATACATATATATGTATACATATTATATATAAATATACATATTATATATATATATATATATATATATATATATATACATATTATATATATATATATACATATTATATATATATATATATATATATATATATATATATATATACATATTATATATATATATATATATAGAGAGAGAGAGAGAGAGACAGGGGGTGTGGTGTCTCGTTTGTTTGCATAAAAAATTGTCACGTTCTGAGTAAAATATTAAGCAGAAACATTTTGCTCGATGTGTTTCTGCACATATTCCATCATATTAACTTACGTCAACCTAAATCAATAATCAATACATGTATAAGCTTCTATTCAATACCGAGATACTTTGCTTTTGCTCTCTTTTATACACACTCGCCTATACACATGGCGACTATTTGTCCGATTCATTCAGCCGTGTATTTTCATCATCAAATAAACAAGTAAATAAATACTTCCAAAGAAAAGACCCTTTCAAATTTACCAGTGTAAACTTAAAGCTGGTCAGGAAAGCGGAATGCAAGGTGAATTTCTCCAAGTTAACACGGAAGGCATAGGTTTTCGTAGTGCCATTCATTTTACTTATAGCACTCAACCAACCTTGGTTGGTTGTTTGGTGGGGGGCGTTCTACGTTAGGCTTTCGGTAGTTACAAAGATAAATCCAAATAATGTTTGCTAGGTGTGTACGTAGGCCGGTGCTAGGAATTGTGGGGTCCAATTAGAAAACTTATCGTAACGCCCTTACTCCACATAGTAAAATGTATAGATGTTTATATTATATAAAGAACTTGAAGCATAACAACGTTTACCAAAATGACCGGATTTTGGCATTAAATAACCCCTAAAAGGGTTGATATGCTGTAAAACAAAACAACCAAATCGTCCCCTAATGCGACTGTTATTGGCATTGTTAAACAAATCCTCAAAGCAATGAAAACATTAAGAAATGATGTTAATCTCTGTAAATCTTAGACAAATTCTACCATTTAGTTCAAAATGATAGAAATGATTCCAGTTGTATATAAAAGTGACATAACGATAATTTACTGTTAATTCATCAAACATAATAAATTAATTTTATGAGAAAGAATATCTTATTCTATTCTTCATTTTACATTTGCAGTAGAATTTTGTATCTCATATAATAAAAAGGGCCATGTTGGTACGGTGCCCTTTCAGGTGTGGGGTCCAATTTGATCGAATCGGCTTAACATCAGCTCTGTACGTAGCATCACTTCTCACAAGAACTAATGCACGTTGAGTGCTGTAATCAGAATGGTTATCACTTTCTTCCAGTAAGATTTTTGCCATCTCCCATCATACTTTTTGCTAGATTCTTTCTTATTCATTTCATTTTATTACGAGTTGGCATCATTGTTAAACATTCACTTTGACATTTAAAAAAAATATTCAACATATCTTTTTAATATATTCACATTTTAATGTATTATAGCATTTTCAAATCTCAAAGGTTTGGAGTTGTATTAAAGTGAAAATATAATTATGTGTATAATAGAATGACCAAGTTCCGAGAAGCATGTTTTTTTTTTTAAATTTAAATTTGAAAATAAAGCAAAAAGCCGTTGAAGCCACTGATAAGATGCAAATAAGTGAGAGAAAAACAAAATATTTGCACCTTATCAGTGGCTTCAACGGCTTTTTGTTTGATTTTCAAATTTAGATTTAAAAACAAAGACGCTTCTAGAAACTTGCCCATTCTATTATTAACAGACCACATGCTCAAGTCTGACTAAGGCTGTTTCATTATAGCAAGAGAACGAGACAAGTGTGTTAACGGACGTTACTAAAAAACAAAACAAAAAAAACATTTACTATTATATGACAGAAACACCCAAAATGTTTCTGGGGAAAGGTTTTATACCAAAAAAATTTAAGACAAAAATAAAATAAAATAAAAAAATAATTCAAATATTTGCATCTTACCAGTGGCTTTAACAGCTTTTTGCATGATTTTCAAATTAAAATATAATTCTGTGTGTTTACATTGGTATTGGGATGTACGAAAACATAAAAAGTAAGAGACTAAAAGTATATTAATAAATTGTAAATTAATTTTATTTAAAAATCTATGATGAATTTTATTTATTTTGAAAGAGTATTGATGGATTTTGTTTATTTAATCTATATGCAAAGGCAAATCCCCCCAAAATGTCTGCTACATATGTATGTAACATTCCCAAAGCAATATATGTTGAGTAATACAGTTTAATTATATGAAAGGTAGTCGTATTTCCGTCTGTCTGTGGGTCTTGCTAAAACTCAAAAACTACCAAAGATACACTTACAAACCTTATGTATTCAGGTTCAGTATGACTCCGAAACTGGTTATGGTAAGCAAAAAATTAGCCCATATTCTTTTGCTTGGGGGTCACCAATTGTTGCTGGTAAATATTCGAAAAAGTACACTGAAACAGTCGGCTGCTGATGACTTTCTTTTTCTTTCTTTCTTTCTTTCTTTCTATTATATTGAATCAGTTGCAAAGTTTTAACCCACGTATTAGAGTGGGTGCAGTCGGAGGGAGGGGAGTGTTCAAAAAGTAACATGACTGAAAGAGAGTAAGACTGAGAAGTTAAAAAAAAAAGATGTTGCACACACTTTTAGCTTTTCTATTTTCTTATCCATACCCCAGGCAACGCCGGGGATCCCTTCTACTACAAGCTAATAACAATATAAAGAGATGTTTATAATCAGCTATGACATTTGTGGTATTCTCCTTTTTAATGCAGTTTTAGCTTTGATCATACACTGATAAACTTGGGTGGTTTTTTTTCCAACAGAATACTATTTTTCTTTTTACTTTGTCATCTTTTTTTTTAACAGTAATGAGTACAACAAAATGATCTTGTTTCGTGTCCAGTAATTTATATGTGTACTTACCTTAGCAAACTTTCAAATCCACATGTGAATAATGAGTACGAATTGTATTTACAATTCAATTATTATTAAATAAATAGTTAGGATTTATTCTTTCAATGCTGAAGTTAGAAAAGGTAATTTTTAGGGGGGGGGGAGGGTTAGGTGAATTCTTTTCAGTAAAAATATAGCATCAAACTCCATCAATCTTCATGTTCTGAATTCTGAATGTCTGGTGAACACAGATCACAACGTACGGCCAATAACTGTTTATTTATGTTCGTTGTATTTACAGGTTGGTACTAGTTCTTGACTTGCAAGGATCGGATTTTACATACAGAACCTGGTATTCCGAAATGGTTACTCATTTAAGTACATAACAAGCAGTCGAAAAAGACAACTGACTGTATACTTTTTTTCTATTCCCCAGTCAAGAATAGATCCAGTCTAATTTTATGTAGACCTCTATACATCTTTGTTATTGTTTGGGGATGTTTGGGTTTTGTAATGGTAACAACATAGAAGTAGTCCAGAAGGAGTCGAAAAAGACAACTCACTGTATAATTTCTTCTATTCCCAGTCGAGAAAAGATCTTGTCTATTTTTATACAAACCTATAAACATTTTTGTTATTGATATTTAAATTATTAAATATTTTGAATAAACTAAAAATATTCATATTCTAAAAAAAGATAATTCTTCAAAGAATTTTATTTAATGTGTTTTTGTTGATGCTTATATGCAGTTTACAGACCGGGCTATTTTATTTAGATAGGATTTTCAAGTTAAATTCAATTTTTACGGTATATTTTCTTTATTAAATTGTTAGGTGAAAGTACAGAATTGTTAATCACTCCCCACCACCCCGTGTTACGAATTGGGTTTCTAAATTATAACGTTGTTAGTTCAGCCTGCTCCGTAAACTGTATAAGTACCGTTTTTTTCTGTTCTGAAATTAAAAGACTGATCCAACAAAAAGAGTTATCTGCCCATGAACAAAACAAAACACCACAATTATTAATTAAAAACACAAAGCAATAATAAATGACAATAAATAAAAACAAAAATACACAAAAGTACTATTTAAGAAAATTCAACGAAAAAAAAATTTTGTGCTGAAAAAATTGAATAGCTTAAATGATCTGTGGTAATTTTCTGCCAACCTGCTATGTAAAAACCGGAAGTGAGCGATGTCACCAAAGCTAGAGAGCTTTAAAAAATGGTAAAATCATCTGACGATTCGCATCAATGGTTAGGATTGAATAATCCATACATATTATTGAATTGTTATAATGCTCTTCCCAAGAAGGCATTGAGCACTGTATACAAGTGTAAATCCGAAATTATGAGCCCTTATTTAAGCCAATACTCATCAACTATCAGTATCTATTTCTGAAGTCCTTTTTAACACTGAAATCTGATGTGTTTTACTCAAGAGACTTCTGTATGTGATGTTATAAAAGGCGTAGACGAAGAGACGTTTTGGAATCATCAACAATAATGAAAAATAAAATATTTCTAAATTGTCTTGGAAACAATCGTACGCCTAATAATAGTTGGTTTTGAATTCTTGGAACAATGTTAAAATTTTGTTGATCTCAACTAACTAACATATATATATATATATATGTATATATATGTATATATATATGTATATATATATACATATATATATATATGTATATATATATGTATATATATATACATATATATATATGTATATATATATATATATATATATATATATATATGTATATGTATATATATATGTTGGATAATGGCCCTGTGGGAATGGACGTATCTGTTGGAAATCGTTGGTTTGACTTGCGCGAGTTAACGCGGGTGCAGTCGAGTGCAGAATAGGGGTTGTTCTCACAGTCAGAGCTAACAGACGTGACAAGGTTACCGTGTGACGAGACCCCAGATCAAGGGTCAGTCTGCACCTGTGAGAGGCTCTGTGACGTCACTCGTTCTCGTGAGAAGCGAGTTTTAGTCAGTCTGATTCGGAAGGCGAACCGAGCAGGACGTGCGATTCACGATGTAAAAATAAGGAAAATATTTCCCTTAAGGGAATACAAGCGAGAGAAATCCCCCCTCTCTATGAAAACATAGTTAACTAACTACGATAAAGTAGTGATTTGCTCTCTCCTCTATCTCTCGACGTAGTGAATGACTCCCAGTTGAAATGACAACGCTTGTTATAAAATGAATTAAATTTAAAAGAAGAGTTTGTCTTCGAGTGCGTCATGAGGCTTTTGTTGCAGACACGGACGGCGTGGTTCACGGCAGGAAGGAAAGAACAAAGAATTCATCCACTAGACGATCCGACCACCCTCTACAAGCGAGGGAGAAAGTTAAGGTATGCAACATATATAAAGTACTTGTATACGTATATATGTTTTAAAGATCATGTAGAACTTATAAGGAACAAATGAATGTGCTTTGAATGCCATCCATATAGAAATTGTGGGCATAAGCAGGTCTGCCGTGGTTGAAAAAATCGCTGCTTTACAATTTTATCTTCCTATATTAGATTTACTTTTCTATTAGAGCAAAAACATCCAGTTCCTCTTCTTTTCTCATATTTCGAATTATATTCCAAACATCGCAAATTTATTGAGTTCTTTCCATTAGAAAAGCTTCTCACAATATCAATAGAAGAAAATTCCAATACAGACGTTGCTTGCAACCATAAATTTTATCTGACACAAATCATCCGTTTCCCCATTTGCTCAAATTAACACGCATCCATAGATTACTGCCTAGACTTTCCTCATCCTCTTACGTGTATATATATATATATATATATACACACATGTAAATAGAAAACAAGGAAAAAAATGCAACAAATAAAAATAAAATAATCATACGAGGTGACACAATCGGATCGAGTCATTGTTGTTCGTGCACAATGTTGGCACTAACAATGTTAAGTTCTAAACTGTAAGCAAAAAGAACCGAGGTTATCAATTGAATGAGAGAGAATAAGAATTCTATTTATTATTTTGTACAAGCGGTAAAATATGGTGGACAAGAAAGCTGTCGTATGGTGCTATATAGGGACAAGCATCACCAAAACTCAATTGTGTGTCACCGAATATAAAAAAAGGAATGTCTTCCTTACTCCAAGCCTTAATCGGACTTTCAACGTAAGTGGATATTTCCAACGCCCTTATCTTTCATTATAATGCTATCTAGTGTAGCAGCTTACATGAATCAACTATTTTCTGTCGATCTACCTGAGTTATGGTTCGTTCGTGTAGCACGTCTGCCTGTAACGAGATTCATGCGCAACGAATCATCTTGGCACTGGGGCTGAATCACGTAATCAGCAGAACACCTTAGTTCGTGATTTATTTCCAAACAGACAAGATATGATCATGTGATTCTCTGCTGTCGGCCTGGCAGAGAATCGCCGAACTCCAGGAAAAGATTATTTCGCATTGTCAACATATATTCAACCCTCTGTACTATCTTTCATTTTGTTCCCGTGTTTCTCCCACATAAAACTACTACCCGCCTGTGCACTGTGTTGTTCAATTGTATTACGTCATAAAGAAAAGTAAAACCCTTCTCTTTCATTTCTCTTTTTATCGTCTGTGAACGAAGACCAATAAAGTTGTTTTAAATAATAGAAATAGACTATGTCTCATTTTCTATAGTAGAATCTTCTACTAATTTACAGTACTAATGCTAGGTGTGTACAACGCACATCGATATATCGTACTCTGACCACTACCCAGAAACTATTCTTTATAAAGAAATCAAATGGGTTATTTATTTTAATCATCAAAAAATCAGAAAATTATCTAATTTTAATTACATTTTCAGGATGTATTCAATAAATTATAAATTTTATGATGAATATACTTTTTCAAATTTAATATAGCTATTTTTCAGAAGAGTGGAAGAGTTTAAGTTTTGGACCAGATTAACCCATGTGCAGTAACGTTTTACTATTCTTAATATGTTATTGTTAAAAACGACTCGATATAATTTTTCCAACAACAGTTTAAGTAAGGAGCCAACAGATAAAACTAAGGATACCTCCAGAGCTCTGTTGAAACCATTCGAAAGTAGGTGGCACCAGCTCTATAGTTATTTACCTACATTTTATTCACTTTCTCTCTTTATCTTACATTTCCATTTTCCTTTTCCTTTTTCAGATGTGAACATTGCATCTCTATTACAAGATATATCTGTCCGTCGTCGCACATAATTTACCCTT
Organism: Sepiola atlantica; assembly: GCA_963556195.1. Taxonomy (NCBI): domain Eukaryota; kingdom Metazoa; phylum Mollusca; class Cephalopoda; order Sepiida; family Sepiolidae; genus Sepiola; species Sepiola atlantica. The sequence goes on along the minus strand of OY744525.1, from coordinate 71,068,882 downwards.
AACTTTAAAGCGTTACCTTGAAAGTCGAGGAGATCGATTAAGCGTTTGCTGCTTATTTTTTATTTTTTTATTTTTTTTTTAAAGTTATGAACGAGTACAACTTTATTCAGGAGTTATTTTGTTTTAGCTCTTAGAAGAAATGTTTGTATGTATCAATCTTATCTTAAAAAGGAATTACGAAAAAATATACCTGTTTCACCATATGAAAAAAAACAAACAAATTACGTGATTAAAATAAAATATTTTATTAGTATTAGAGAATTTGAATATTTTTTATTTACAGACAGCGTTGTCATCAAAATATTAGGGTGGACTGTCGTTTATTAAAAGAAATGAATTTTCTACTATTACTATGTATTGGGATTGATTTAATATTTTCATTGTATATTTTTAAAATCAGATTTTTCATTTAACTTTCTAGCTTTATTAGTGTTATGGGCTTGTTCGTTGTCATTTGTATCATCTAACTTTCATTTTTTCTTCGTTCTTTTCGTCTTATTACTTTTTTATTTTATAAGAATTCATCAAATAATTAGACGTGTTCATTTTGTCCATTTTGTTTGAGCCTTAAAAAATCTGTACAAAGAGAGGCTTGTTTATTAACTCCTTTTCAATCAATATAAAAATTACTACTTAAAAACTGACTCAGAAAACGATATTTTCTTCCGATGTAAGCTCATCAGGGACATTTTTCAACTGACGGTATGCTCTCTTCTGACCTTAAATGAAATCTAGGACCTGACAGAGCTCTTCTGTGTCTAGAAAGACAATGAACCTTTTGATAGCAATTCGAAAAATCATTCCTCATCCTAGCAATAAATGTATTCTGAAAAATACAAAAAAAAGATTTTTAGATGATTGGGGAACTCCATTGAGCCAATAATTGAGATCGAAAAGATATGGATATCACCACGGAAAAGAGTTTGCCAATGAGTAAGAGAAATTTGCAGAGAGTGGAGCTGCTATCAACAAGAACTTCAAAGATTGGCAGTCTACGTCTCAACATCCCCACAAAGACATTGCACTTTTCCATTATCGACAGGATCTTGACTACACACTCGAACATATTCGTCCCCTCCTTTTCTCCGGACTAAAAGACTTCAGCACTCTAATCAACTTACCTCGTTATAGTTCGTCTTCTAGGAAGACTAAACTCATTGCACTTCGTCTCTTCGTATTCATCAGCCAACTCATACTACTTTCCTTTCTTCATCCGATCTCAGCTCATTCATGCAACTACGATCTTTTCTACTAAAAAGAAAGACGCACCCATAAAATAGTCTTTCTTCCAACAACAGTCAACAGTAAGTTGACAAGAGAACTCACTGTACTCACTCAAACCTTTTTAGACCTTCAAAAAAATATTTGAGTCAGACATTTATTTTTCTCCATAGCTTTCTCTTGTATTCTTTTCAAAAGACTTCTGTTGTTCTTTTTTCTTTCCTTCTTTTCATGTGCTTCTCTTCCTTTACTTAATATTGTATAGTGTAAGTAAACGTTTTCCTTGTTTTATTTTTGTCAATTTTCTCCCGAATTCTGAGTCTGATTTTTTGATTGTCTAAAACACACTATTTTTTGATTGCCTAAAACAAACTATTTTTTGATTGTCTAAAACACACTATTTTTTGATTGCCTAAAACAAACTATTTTTTGATTGCCTAAAACACACTATTTTCTGATTGCCTAAAACAAACTACTTTCTGATTTCCTAAAACACACTATTTTCTGATTGCCTAAACTCACTACTTTCTGATTGCCTAAAACAAACTATTTTCTGATTGCCTAAAACACACTACTTTCTGATTGCCTAAAACACACTACTTTCTGATTGCCTAAAACACACTAGTTTCTGATTGCCTAAAACACAGTTTTCCACTCTAATTATTCATGCTTGAGAATTTGCCCCGAAAACTTAAAACATAAAACTTTCACTCCTCTAAAACTAACTATTTATTGCATGGATAAAGTTTGAAACAAATTCCCACGATGTCTCTTCTTGGTTGTATTTAGTCTTGATTGTTTTCTTTTAATTTGTTAATCTCATTGAATATTCTATTTTTGTAGGTTTACACATTGAGCCATCTTTATCAAAAGCTTCTCTTTTGAATTTATGTATTGCACCTATCCTTCTCGAAATGCATTTCATTTTGTTTCTTTTTTTAGTGTCTTCAGACGACAGAAATGTTATTAATCTCTCTCATATGCCTTACTTACTGATATAGACTGTGGACTTGATTTGCCATTTTAGAGTTTAGCCAGGCCTATCGCACTACTTTCACTAAGTAATATTGACAACCTCCACGTGGCTCCTCCTGTGAGCTCTCGATTCTAAAAAAGAATAGGAAAAACAAATGCCAACACATGATTGAAGTAAATACAAAAGAATATAAGTCTTTTTTTAAATGCTCTACTCGTCTCTTTGCATAACATTTTCTTTCTACCCTCTTTTCTGTTTATGTGTGTTTGCTTTCACTTCTACACTCTTTCTGACATTATCACAGCTGGTTCTGTTTTCTTTATCATTATTTTTTTACGATCCACCTTCTTACACACACAATCAAAGGCTTTTGCTCTGAATTCTGTTATTTTTTATTTCTCATTTCGTCCCCTTCTCCATAACATGCGTGCAAACTTTTGCAATCATTCGTTCCAGATCATTCTGTTATTAAGCATTTACGACTTGTAATTATACTGGTTTCGTACACAACACTTTAATAATGGTAAAGTGATCAATTTTGAAACGTAAATTTGTATACTATACCATTTCTTATTGTGGAAAATGAATAGAAAAAACGGTAAAATACTTGGAAGATGTCTTACATGGTGTATCTTTTGTAGGTTTAATAACCAGAGAATGGGAACATGGTTTGGGCCGAATTAACAAGATGTAAGGTTATTTTTAATAATTTCTTTTTCTGAAAACATTTTAAACAAGAGAAATAAAACTTAAAAGTAATAAGGCCTTATGAACACTGCTGAAATCATGACTCTCGAGACCCCCAGCAACTTTACAAGTCCCTCCCTCCACACATACCCTGTAATTCGAATGCATGAAACGTCAGTTCTGGTAGTGAAAGTCGTGCACAATTGTATTATTTGCACCATAAATGTTTTATACTTGAAAATAACAACTTGCACTTTCATGCTGGCCCATAAAAATCTGGCATCGAAAATGATGGTTACCATACAATGTTACTTTATTTAGATGAAGGCAGACGGTTGTTTGCATAATGAGAGTTGGGTTTATTTTCGGCAGCCTTGTCATTCTCACTTCCCTTATTTTGTCCTTTAGTCTTCACATTTCATGAGCGATGTTTTTGCCATGTTTCTCAATTGCTGTTTTCTGGGTCAGAATCTATCCATCTAACACTTATCGTTGGCTAGTTTTTGATCTTGAAGTATATATTTTTAGCTCCTTACATCAAGTGTCTTCATGCCCTGTCTGGAGCGATTTCCATTAAAAAAAAATGTGCATAGTCTATCCTTTTTTCTTTTATCTTACTTTCGATACTCACTAATCTAATATAATCTCACATAGATTTTGCTTAGTTGTCTCGACAAGTCCTGTTCATACATACCTGTGTACTGAAACATTGTCATGAAACATTAATCCTTGAGTACTTCTCATCTCTCTCCATTCACTGAAACGTGTTTCTATAAAGTAAATTTTTTATGCCCTCTGATATGGCGAACAAGCCACACTGAAACGCGGATGCATGTTTTAGTTTCATGTAAGCATGACTTAAGACTATATATCAAATCAGCTTTTCCTTTCTATCTTATTATCTGTTATTTTATTTATCATCATTATTTTCTATGCTATGTTGCGTGCAGGCTATCTGCCTTTTAAGCATATCTACCAAACACGAGCTTATATTATTCTGTTATCACACAGCCGGCGCTATTTACCTACAAAACTCATGATGGGAAGGAGGTGGGGTATTAGTACTTCTTAGTTTGATTTTTTAGCTCCTTACTTGATATGTTGTGTGTGTGGGGGTGATTATATAGTCTATTTTAAACAGCAACAACATATAAAATACAAAACAAACCAAACACGTTACTACTACTTTCTTCTTACTTTCAACATTTGCTCATCTGATTCAAACTAAAATTCCACAAACTTCTGCTCTTTTGAAAATCGCAATGATGTTACATGTGAAAAGTTGTATTCTTTATAAAAGATATGATTCATTAAATGAATACTAAATATGTCATTATAATTGGATAATTCTCCGATTTTTTTGCTAGTTAAATAATGAGCACCTCTTATTAAGAGACTGCTCTGTGTATTATCACATACAGTTTCCAGGGGCACTCCTCCCAGGAATGATCTCATTTCTTCGAAGTGGGATGGGTTTATTGTGTGGTGCTCTTATTCCTGAGGCCACAAAAACTGGACTATAGAGATTATTTTAGTACACAATCCAGAGTGCCCCTTTTTAGGGAGTTCGATTCTTCACAGTAAACCAGTTTTTTTTTGTCTAATAGATATATAAATAAAATACTCTTTGTAAAGGAAAATATCATAGGTCGTGGTGGGTGAGCATGAGCTACTAGCACCGAGATTGACGGAAGGGAACTCAAAATATAGAATGAAAAGCATTTATTTAATAAATTGTACAACTGTTAAATTTTCGTACAGTGTTGTGTTCGGTCATAGTATTTACTTATTTGTATTTCTGACGAAATATATCATAAGTTTTTTTTGTTTTATACAACTTATCTGCGTGTTTAACAATATTTATTGGTTAGGAGCAAAATGTAGTATCTGTTCTGATGCTGTACTTAGTTTTCTGTTCTCAGTCAGTGAAAGAGAAATCCTTATAGACCGAGGCAATTTTAATTTTTATTCCAATCCAGAGTGCTCCTTTTTGAAGAGCTGAATTCCCCAACATTAAAAACTGACCTGCTGTCTAACTTTGCCCTCGTGAGGAGGCAAGTAAATGGAAAGAATACTTATCAAGCACAAAATTGATTTGTATGTCTGCAATGAATTTTGTTTGCTAGAGACAATCTATATGCTAGATATAGGCTGTAATGAATAATTACGAGTAACTTTCCTTACTCTGACTTATCTCCCCTTTGGAGAACTCTCCTGCTTCTACTAACCACTATAAATAGTAGCACTAATACTGTACCGACATTGTGTGCTGAATAAAGCTTTCCCAAGTTACGTCTGTTCTCGTTAGTCATTACAATTTATTCGGCACACAATCAACATGGAACAATTAATGCGCCCACAACGGTTCGACGTGGAACCTGACACTTCTAACTCTGAACAACGTTGGACTCATTGGAGAGCGACATTTGAAAACTTTTTGCAAACGTTGCATGCAGAAAATCCACTACGACCGATAAACAAATTCGGACTACTAACTAACTATGTATCTCACACGATACACAAAATTATTATGGACTGCAGCACTTATGAAGAGGCTATAGAAACATTACACACCACTTATCGAAAGCCCAAAAATGAAATATTTTCGCGATATTTACTTGTGTACGGCGACAGCAAAATGACGAATCTTTGGAGCAGTTTTTAAAGGAATTACGAACTCTTAGCAAGGACTGTAATTTCCGGGTAATGTCTGCCGAAGACATTCGAGACGAGCACATTATGGATGCTTTTATTAACGGACTACAAAATGTGCAGGTAAGACAAAGACTGCTCGAAAACAAATGTCTGGACCTCAGAACAGCTTACGAACAGGCTTATACGTTCGAAATTGATCCAAAACAGTCGGTGTTCTACCTGCAGTCGGATACGGTCGGTGCTGCTTTGAACAACACACACTCTTGTTATTCGGCCCCCTCTTGTGTGCATTCTTCTCTGGACCCCTCCTCTGTGACTTCTTTCTCTAACCAGGAAATTCCGGGCACTGCAAACCTTTCAGAGTTGCATATCACCGCTGCTTCCACAGGTCGTAAATGCCACTTTTGTGGGTTAAGTACACACCCTCGTTTTTCTTGTCCGGCCAGAGATGCTAGGTGTCACAAGTGTGGGAAATTGGGACATTTTTCTAAGGTGTGTAGGTCTACCAAAAATAATGTTTCTAAAAATTCTATCGCCTCTCTCATGGTAGCTACTATAACAGCTGCGTCTCCAGACTCCCTCTTGAAAAGTATAATGCGGATTAAAATTAATGGCGTTTCTACTGATGCATTAATTGACACCGGCAGTTCTAGTAATTATATTAATTTTAATATTGTAACAGCTAATAACTGGAAAATATTTTCTTGTTCTACTCGTGTGTCTATGGCGAATGCTTCTTTATCATCACAAGTAATTGGATATTGTCTGGTTAATTTACTTTTAAAAAATATTTCATACAAAACCATCAAACTTTTGATAATGAAAAACCTTTGCAGTGACGTGATACTGGGGCACGATTTTCTTCAGCATCATTCTCGTATTGAGATTCCCTTCGGAGGACCCAAACCAGCCCTTAGCATTTGTGGTTTAACAGCAGTCAATGTTCAGTACCCATCTCTCTTTAATAATTTATCTCAAGACTACAAACCTGTAGCGATGAAATTTAGACGCTACTCACTTGAGGATAAACAGTTCATAAAAACCGAGATTACGAGAATGCTTGGTGAAGGAATCATTGAAATGAGTGAGTCTCCATGGAGGGCACAAGTAGTAATAACATCTTCCGAAAACCAAAAAAAAAAAAAGACTAGTAATTGATTACTCTCAAACAATAAATAGGTTTATTCTACTGGATGCGTACCCATAACCACTGATAGATGAAATTATAAGCGAAATTGCTAAATATAAACTGTATAGCACACTAGACCTTAGAAGTTCCTATCACCAAGTGGCTATCAAACCAGTCGATCGACTCTACACGGCTTTTGAGGCAAATGGCCGCCTCTACCAGTTTAAAAGAATACCATTTTGAGTAACGAATGGTGTTGCCAGTTTTCAGCGAATTATGGATAAAATAATTAGCGATGAAAAATTGGAGGGCACTTTTGCCTACATTGATAATGTAACAATATGTGGATACAACTATGCAGACCATAATCGTAATCTGAAACGATTTATGGCGACGATAAAAAAATACAACCTCACACTAAATAACGATAAATGAACTTTTAGCATAGACACCATTAATTTACGAGGATATACCGTAAGCAAAGGATCTATGTCACCAGACCTAGAACGATTGAAGCCGCTGCTAAAACTGCCAATACCTAATAATATGCATGCCCTAAAACGAACCCTTGGTATGTTTGCACATTACTCACAGTGGATTGCTTCTTTTTCAAGCAAAATTCACCCATTGGTACAAACGGACACTTTCCCTCTCTCGCACACAGCAATGGAGGCCTTTAAGAATATTAAAAAGGATATAGCCAATGCAGCAATTACGGCTATAGACCCCACTATTCCTCTGGTGGTGGAGACAGATGCATCTGATTATGCAATTGCTGCCTCTCTAAGACAATCCGGGCGTCCGGTCGCTTTTTTTTCAAGGACCTTGTCGCGTTCAGAACAGCGACACTCAGCAATCGAAAAAGTGGCTTATGCTATAGTTGAAGCACTCAGAAAGTGGAGACACTATTTGATCGGACGACATTTTAGACTGATTACTGATCAAAAATCCGTCGCATTTATGTTTAACACCAGAACAACAAGCAAAATCAAAAATGATAAAATAGTGAGGTGGAAAATAGAACTCTCCTGGTTTTCTTTTGATGCAATCTACCGACCCGGTAAAGAGAATGCTGCGGTTGACGCACTATCGAGAGTATGTAGCTCGATACCCAACACGGATGAGCTTCGGACCTTACACAATGAACTGTGCCACCCAGGAATAACATGAATGACACACGTTGTACGAACCAGAAATCTACCATATTCTTCGGATGACGTAAAGAAAATGATAAAATTGTGTACAATATGTGCTGAACATAAACCACAATTCTTCAGGCCTAAAACCGGGACACTGATAAAAGCGACACAACCGTTCGAGAGAATAAACATCGATTTTAAGGGTCCACTACCATCTAATAATGGGAATCGTTACATTCTAACCGTCATCGACGAATATTCACGATTCCCATTTGCATTTCCTTGTCCAGACATATCAGTGAAATCGGTGATACGGTGCTTGTGCTCTTTATTTGCCATTTTTGGTGTTCCAGCCTACATCCATTCAGATCGTGGAGCCTTTTTTATGTCTGAACAACTCAAACAATTTCTTCACGAACGAGGAGTAGCCACAAGCCGGATGACGCCATACCACTCTCAGGGAAACGCCCAATGTGAGCACTATAACAGTATAATATGGAAAAGCATACAACTAGCAGCCGCAAACCGCAAATGCCCAATTACCCACTGGGAAGATCTTCTCCCAGAATCTCTGTACGCCATTAGAACGCTCTTATGTACAGTCACAAATGCCACGCCTCACGAGAGGTTTTTTCCATTCCAACGAAGAAGCTCGGCGGGAACTTCGCTTCCATCATGGCTCTCGAAACCTGGAACGGTTCTTCTGAGACGTTTCGTCCGTCATAGTAAGAATGATCCATTAACGAACCAAGTAGAACTGATTGAGGCGAATCCACATTATGCATTGATACGACATTCTGATGGAAAAGAATCGACTGTTTCCCTTAGAGACCTTGCACCTGCAGGGGATATACCTACACTCAATATAACCCCCGGGGAGACGCCTACATTTCAAGACCCTTCCACCTTGGCTGAAGGTCAAGCTGCACAATATGACTCATCTACGGACTCAGTACAACCATCAGATATGGAGTCCATAACATCTGTAGAAAGTCAAGGTGCTCAGAACGAGCCAGAGGTGAACGATCATCCACTTGCTCCAAAACGAGCTCATTCCCGAACCGATTCAAAATCCCTGTTTTCAGAATCACAACCACCCGCACCCAGAAGGAGACGGATTTATACTCACTCAGGACGGAGAGTGAAAATCGACCCCTGCGTATCGTCAGACTCAGAAACCCAGAGTCCTGATTCTACTCCCGATACCAGACTACCGAGGCGTTCCAACAGAACCAGCAAAAAGCCCGGTCGATGGAACGACTTTATTCCCTTATGATTGAAATAGAAAGGGGGTGAATGTAATGAAGAATTACGAGTAACTTTCCTTACTCTGACTTATCTCCCCTTTGGAGAACTCTTCTGCTTCTACTAACCACTATAAATAGTAGCACTAATACTGTACCGACATTGTGTGCTGAATAAAGCTTTCCCAAGTTAGGTCTGTTCTCTTTAGTCATTACATAGGCATGTATCACATTTAACTCAACTCTAACAATTTGTACTTTTCATTATGTTACCATTATAGATAGATATATACTAGCAAAACCTACCCGCCCTCCGGACAGCAATTAATCTAACTTTAGTCGTCTTTACAGAAAAAAAAGCATAATAATCGTTTCACATTTTAGTAATTTGGAGAAAAACAACAAAAAGATGATTGTCGTGGTATTATTTGATATATTCCAATGTCGAAGAAATTTACTGTGTGTGAACATAGTCACATTTTATTAATTATATAAAAAAAAACAGGTTAATTTATATGATCTTTCCGATATTAAAAATCGAGGGATTTGATTTTGTAAAAGCATAAATGTAAAAAATGAATTCTCCATTAGAAACTGTTTATATAATGGAATGAATAACACAAAAACCATAACTCGATTGGTCAAATAAAAGAATTATATATTACTGAGTAATTTGAAATGGTTACTTTGAACTTTTCATCTTTATTATTAAAGAGAGAAAAATAAAATTTAAAAAAATTAAGATTTAAAAAGAATATATGGATCTATTTCTTTAGTAATATAAAATATATATATTTCTTTTTCATGGTAAATGTAATATGTGTATCATTATCATTATCATTAACAAAAATTCAGTTTGAACGATAATCGTATCTATTTTATTATTAAATGAAAAAACTTTGTTAGTGATTCTGTTCAATGCAGAGTTTATTTTTTAAAATAAATTATTTAAAAGTAATCCAAGTTTTTGGCGTGTATTTGTGAGTAAACTGAACGGAAAGTTGTCATTTGAATTTCAAATTAATCAAACCGGAAGTTATCATTTGGAATTTAAAATATTTTTCATTAAATCGATTTAATTAATATTACTACTGATGAAGATGATGATGATGATAATAATAATAAAAATTAATAAAAATTAATAATAATGAATAATATCAAGAAAACTATTGTATATATATAAGAGATTGGAGAATAAAATTGCAAATGAATCATATAGAATATTAATTAATTAGAAAGTGTTATAAATGAATATGCAAATAAAGTATAACCTTGTAAGTTTTCCAATCCGTGTATATAGCGTATGTAAAAATATTTTTATTGTATCATAAAACTAAATAAGCTTAAGGTGTTTTGATATTAATATAGTTTAAATAAATGGAAAAACTTTAGCATTTATTCATTTATATATATATATATATATATATATATATATATATATATATATAATCTGCACTTAAACGTCGTTGTCCGGGAGTCTTTTTATTTCATTTTTGTTTCGCTTTTAAATTATTTGTTCTAAATATAAATTTAAAAGTTAAGTTTTATAATTATGTTATCGGTTGGTCTTGCAATTATTAATTGAACCAAGAGCGAAGGGGGAGAAAGAAAAAAAGAAAATAGAATTAAGACATAACAAGGAAACACAGCTTTGAAATCAAACTTACGAGCCAATATTTAGTGAAACAATCTTACAAACCATCGCTCAGCCACATGTGCACACTCTGTTTGAAATGTCACCCTGAAAATCGCTCATAAAAGTAGATGAAGTTCGAACGAACAAGATTTTCTGTATTCTGATTTCTTCTAACCACAGGAAATATAGAAGTTTACTGCAGGAAGCACAGTCATGAAGCCAGTTCTTCATTAGTGATATTGACGAAACTTAACTTAATTTACTAGAGCACAAGCCAATATTATGAAGTGCATAATTAGGTTACATCAAGTTTCCGTGTTTCATAAGTATGACTTGCCTTCTTAGAAGTTAGTATTCAAATTGCTGTTTGTACCTGGTTTCGAACCTTGATCATCCCGATGCTGCTGCTGCTGCTGTGGAAAACTTTACGAAAACTACGCGAATTTTTGAATGCATCAAAACACTTCAAATAAGGCTTATTCTTTAAAATACTTCTGGTGTATTAAATTATAAACCACTAGATATATCTTGTAGATATATCGTAATAAACTTCAAAATATGTACTATATGAAGTTTTGCCTTTTCTTTCAAAATAGTGATGTGCTGCGTATAACATTAAACTACACCCAGTGGAAAAACCCCTAATTTTGGACCGTTTGGGAGTATAATGTCAACATTTTAATTGCCATTAATCTCAAGTCTATTCTCACTCGCAGTGATAGTTCCTGTCAACAGCTAAACATAATCTGTTGTGGGTATGATATCAAATGTACATTCGGTTGTATATACATAAATTTACATCATGATATCTAGTTAAACCAATACCATAAATACGTATTTGAAGATATTAAGAACTTGAAGCATAGCAACTTTTACCAAAACGACTGGAATCTGCATTAAATGACCTCAACATGGTAGATATGAAAACAGTAATAGAAAATAGTAAGCAGGTGAGTGAATCATCTCTTTCAAGTCGGTTTGCAAAAATAAAATGAAAACCTAATATGCAAGACATTCGGATGAAAAATGCTATCAGACGTTCAAAATCGTCTAATTAGCTTCAACGTGCCGAGACTGACTTCTAATGGCTAAAGTGATCGCATTATATCTTCAGTGAGTCACACTCGTTTAGAATTCACAAAGTTTAAGTTCCCATTTATATGCTTGTTAAACTAATCAGCCTTTACTATTGACCATCACCTGATGCAAATATGTCTAAAACCTGCCTTAATCATGCTTAAAAGTTTTCTCTTTTTTTGCCACTTTTATATCAGTTTTAGCTTAATCTGTGCCAACTATCAAAAATGTTACGAATTTATGGTGGGAAAGTGAAATATGTAAAATCTGGCTGCAGTTTCATGCTAGTTGGAAAACGTAGCGTCATGTTAAACATATTTCATCTAATTTATCTACCCCCACAAGGTAAGATGTGACACAAGGTCGGGAAAGTGGGATTAGAAAAGCCAGCGCCCGAGAGGTGAGCACTCTGGCCATTTAAAAAATTGCCTGGGCAACCCCGTCGGCATTCCCCGGTAGAGGCGCCTCAGGCAATAAGCAATAAACTTACTCCTCCCCAAAGAGGGGAGGCAAAGCCTGGGAGGGTTGACCTCCTAGAACTGCACAGGACTGTCCCATAGACTGGCGTAAATCAAGCCCCGAAGTCTATGGGGTGCAGTATCCATCGGAACAGATACTACACTTTCATCTTAGCCAAAAGGCCAAAGATGATTTTCATTTTCCCACTATCAATGCCTAATATTTACTTTATGTTTTATATATCACTTTGCAATATTTTTGCCTCAAACACTTTTCGTTGTAAATGACAGAATTTGTTTTAGATAGCTTTTTAGGCATCTATCATTGCAAATAATTTAACTATTAAACACACAAATTATATGTCTAACCACACCGATGTATCGTGAAACTATGAAACAGCTGTGTATGGATGACTATACTATACAGATTGATTGATATGTTTGTGTGTAAAAGATAAAATATAAAAATGATTATATATCAACACAATACAATCAAATATGGTGAGTGTTAATATTTCGTCTTTATTATTTGAAAGATTTCATCAGAAATGGGTTATTAATTTTTTTAATATTTATAATTTAAAACGTGGACATGAATAATAAAGAGAGGCGATAAAAATAGTAAGAGAGACAAGAGAAAAAACAAACAGAAATTTCAACAATTTTTTGAAAGAGAAAAGGTTATGTCGCATTACATTCGCTAATAACAGGTGCAGCCATTTATGTAGATGTAAAAGAAAAAGGTGAAAGGTTTGAGGTGATGAAAATGCAAGCATGGTGAAAACGTGTGTATATATGGGGAGATGATAACAAACAAAAAATGTATTTTTAGCTATTGTCTAACTTTATGTTGTTTTCTTGGATTATAATTTTAGCTAAAAGTAGTTGAAAGCGATGTGGCTTCATATAATATCATTGCCAAATGGCAGCCATTGGCAGTTTCTCAGGTCTTCAGGAGTAGCTTCTTGCATATGCCAACCATTCTTACTAGAAAGCCATTAGAATGTGGTGATGAAATTGCGTGCTTGAAGTTGAACTTCTCTGCAAACCTGGCAAATTTCTTCCTTATGTATTGAGGCTCTTTGTGACTTTAGACAACTTCAGGAATGCTTCGCTCTGCAAATTCCTGTGTCTGATCGCTATAGCAGATGTTGTAGAATGCAGGCACCGTATAAAGGAAATGCAGCTATACTGGAGGTATTCGTTCTCTTTTTATTGCAAAAATATCTGTATTGATGTACTGCCATTGGTGAGAAAGGGTTTCATGCTGGAGCAATATATCTGATGGACTACATATCGGACATTTATAAACCATGTCATGAATGTCTCTATTTATTTCGACCCAAAGAACTGGATCTAGCTTTCAAAAAGATTTTCTCTATTCACTGGTGTGACATTTTTTTTGCAACTGAGATGTAACGGGCTACTATGAATAAGGGCCAGATTTATAGGGGGCATCCTAAGTGGGGAATTGAGGAACAAGATGTTTGTTAACATTACATTTAAATTTCTGCATGTTAGTTGAGTCAGGGAAACAGGGACGGAAATCCAAATGCAAGCAGTTTGAGGAAAGAAGCTATTAGAGTAGAATGTTTTCCGATATCTGCGGACCTCTACAATGAAGGGGTCGGAATTTCCTTCTAGTCGGGTTTGTCGGGGGTATTTTAGTTGAGGGGGTACAAGTTCAGTAAGTTTGTCGGAGCATATTCCATGGAAGTACTTGTCAAACAAGCACAGGCATACAACATTGTGGCAATGAGACAGGCGTTGAAGCTTCGTAGACAGTGCGGGACCTATTAGATTAGAGAATATATATAGTTGCTGCAGAATGCTAGGTTGGAATGAATTGGGCATGCTGAGTAGGACAATATCTTGAATTCAAACTTCATCATTAGTTGGTCTCTCAGTCATTCTTGTTAGAATGATATGGTGAGTATCCAAATCTCCCCAGAGATGAGTAAGGCTGCAGATGTGGAATGTCTCCATAAAAGTTATGTTTATATCGTTGAAGATTTATTTTATATTCCAGATAGCACTTTCGAAATCATTTGTACTTTAGTTTAAATATATTATATCTGACTTGGGCGAGATAACTTCAAGTCCAAGCAGAGATAAAGCAAAAGTAATGCATCGGAGGTTGTCGGCTATGGCTGAGTAGTGTTGCATAGTCAATATACTATGTATTAAAAAGAAACGTGATTGAACGAGCGACTTTGTAAACCACCATTGTAAGGGGATCAACATGCTGGATTCTTGTGGTAGAATTATATTGTCGGAAGCGATCAACATGCTTGGGTGACTATGTGAAAGATGAGCCAGTTGAAAAATAGAAGTCCATTGATAGAAAACTTCCAAGGTGTGATCTCTTCTGATGCTATTGAAAGCATTTCTCATATTTAACTTTAATAAGATACGTGGGGAATCAGGTAGTGAGAAGTTGCCTTTAAATTTGAATACAGATTTGTTTCAAGAAAAACAGACAGAACTTTCATGCTCACCAGTTATAAAGGATGGAGGAGAAAGAGTACAAAGTAAGTTTTTATATTTAAAAATAATCGGACAGAACTTTCGTTTCAACATAATATGTATATATATATATATATATATATATATATATATATATATATATATAAATAAATATATATATATATATATATAAATATATATATACATATATATATACATATATATACGAGTCCTGTCTAAAACGTATCCGACCTTAGGCCAGAAAAAATATTTCAAATACGTGACTGGGTTGATACCCTAATCCCCTTCAAAGTAGGCCCCTTGTGCTTGCACATACTTAGACCACCGATCCATCCACTGCCGGAAACACCTCTGGAAGTCTTCTTTTAGAATGGTGTTCATCTCTTCCGTCGCGTTCTGCATTATCTCTCTTTTCGCACCTCAACAACAACTGAACGCCGAGCAATTTGGGGCCTGCCAGAATGCTGGTCACTCTCCACTGCCGTGCGTCTATTTTTTAATCGGTTGAACCACTCCTTAATTTGTGTTACATATCGCATCTTCTCCAAACACCTGCTGAATCTAACATGACGACGGAGATGAACATTATTCCAAAAGAAGACTTCCAGAGGTGTTTCCGTCAATGGATGGATCGGTGGGCTAAGTGTGTGCAAGCACAAGAGGCCTACTTTGAAGGGGATTAGGGTCCCAACCCCGTCACGTATTTGAAATATTTTCTCTGCATTCGTTCTCCATTTTTACCAGACCCTGTTGGGTGGGTCACTAAAGAGCAGTTTTTTAGCAACCTTTCCCCTACCTACTGCTGTCTCGGCCCTCTTCAGGGTACAGCTAGGAAAAGATAATTATTATAGTTGAAAGATATTTTTCTTTATAATTTTTTTCCCAACAATTAAAAATATTGAATTATTTTGAATCTTAAAAATAGCAAAAAAATAATTATTTAAATGTTTAAACCTTTTTTTAAATTCATTTTTCACCGAGATATTCTTTGTTTAATTGTAATTTTGTTTTATGAAACTTAAATTTAATTTTAACAGTAACAATCGATTTCTTATTAAAACAACAAATGAATTTGTTTGAGGTCTTATTTTGAAAAATAAATGTCTGTGCAAGTTAAGTATTACTTAAAAAACAAATGCATTCAAAGTTTTTACCTGAAAAAAATCTTGCAGTTATATAAAGGCAAATGGATTTAACGAATATTGGATAATTTCGTTATTTTAAATCTTAACAATACTAATGAAATAATTATTTAAATATTAAAAAAATGAATTTCATTAATTTACATTCTAGTATATTTCAGTTATTTTATGGATCAAACGGATAATTGCCCCTAGTGACACCAGATGGAATTGAAGGAGAATTTCAACGGTGTCTTTAGATTCTTTTGTTTTGTTAGGTTTTTGTTAGTAAATGAGATAAGACAACATGTATACGTTTAGACCAAGATCGCGGACTACCAGTCGCGTTTATTCACGTTCCCTACGGTATGTTAAATTCCAAGGGAGGCAACTCCCATTGGTACAGAATGTCTAGTAACATAACATCTGCCTTTTTTAAATAATCTTTTTTTCTTCAGTGTCCATGCTATATGATCTGTCTCTTTTATTATTTTATTTTATTTGGTCTGTAGAATATAAGAACGGTGGTTTCCTAATTTGAAAGGTTGGGTCTGATGTACCGCTTTTGAGTGGTGGTAGCTTTTTTGCTCCATGTGATGGGCAGTGTGTGAGTTGTTGTTGGACCTTTTGGTTCACTTCTCTCTGTCTGACTCATCGGAGATCAGGCCATTTGGGGTTTAGTAGACTTGAGTAAGTTAGGACGTTCGTCCTTAAGTCTCAACCCATTAATACTTCACTAGGGCTGAACCCGCAGTGCATTAGTGTTGCTTTGTAGGCGAGCAAGGAAAGATGTGGGTCTTTTGCCTTCTTTAACAATGCTATAATAGTCTTTACACAAACTTCTGCTACTCCGTTTATTTGGGAGTAGTGAAGTCTTTCTGTGACATGCTGAAATCTCAAGTCATTTGTAAATTTGGCAAATTCTTTTTAGGTGTATTGGCTTCTTAGGATGACTGGTACTCCATATCTAACAAAGATAACCTTCAGCTCCTTATTATAGCTCTGGAGGTTATCGACGTAAGCATGGCAACTTCTGCGTATCTAGAAAAGTACTCAACAACTACAACATAGCTGCGGCCCTTCAATTCAAACAGATTGGAGGTTAAAGTGTGTGATGGTCTTGTTGGAAGCTTAGTTGTCATGAGGAGGTTCAGGCGATTAGTATTTTAGCGACATTTTGAACAGTTTTCTATGGCCCTTTTGATTTGGTCAGATAATCCTGGCCATCATATATATTGGCAAGCTTTTTGTCTGCATCTCGTGCTTCCCTGATGACCGGAATGGATTTTGACAATCATGGTCGGTCTCAGTGAAAGAATTATGATTTGCGTGCCATAAATCAGTAGGCCGTTCTCGCATGTGATCCTGGCATGGTAAGCTCAATATGGTTTGACTGATGCTGGAATGTGGTCATTTGATGGCCAACTGCTTCTTACATTTTGTGATACGTAATTGCTGGTCTCATCAGTTTTGGTGACTTCCTCCAACTCCTTTATGCATTTTTCTGTGGCACATAAGGATTCCATTATGACGTGGATGAATGCTCTCACTTCTTCCTCCAGGTACTTGGCCTGTTTGATGGGGCCATTAATGAGTACTGCTCTTGACAGAGAATCAGTTGTATATAGTTACTTATCAGTAACATAGTGAATTGTGTATCCATAATTCATTAGACATACCTGAAATCTCTTTATTCTTTCCGATTGCCTGCTGAGGTCTTTGCTCTCTAGCAGTGGCATTAGTGGCTTGTGATCTGTTTTCACTGTGAAGTGTAGTCCAATAAGGTAGACAGAGCAGGGTTAACATGACCATTTTGTCACCAGGGCCTTCTTTTCTATTTGGGCATAACGAGTTTCGGTTTCGGTTTCGGATATGGCTCATGAAACATAGACGACAGGGTGCATTTTCATGTCCTCCTGTCATTGTAATAACACTGCTCTTAGTCCGTAGGATGAATCATTGGCAGAAACTACAGTTTCATTTGAGGAACTATACAAGCATAGCATTGGTGCTGAACACAGTGTTTGCTTGTTGGGCACTGTCCCAAACGAATGCATATTTTCGACTTAACAAGTCCCTTAGTCACGTCCACCAGGTTTGGAATGAATTTTCCCATTTGATTAACTATCCCTAAGAAATCGACAGGTTTCTGTTATATCCGTTCGTGTTGAGAAGTTGAAGACACCAGTGACCCCTTCAGGATCTAGCCACAGACTGTCAGTAGTTAGTATGTGCCTGAGAAATTTCAGCGATGGTTTGGATATTTTGCATTTTTTTTGAGTTGAGAGTAATGTCAGTAACCTGAATTTTTTTTGAGTGCGCTTTTTAGTTGGATTGTGTTCGTGTTGATTTTTGCCATGGATTAACACGTCATCTTTCATGCATATCGCTCTGACCTCATTATCTAATACCTGTGATATGTGTCGCTGGTAGATCTCACTTGTTGATGAAATTCCAAAGGGGAGATGGTTAAATTGGTATTGTCTGTATGCTTGATGAAGGTCGTCAGTGTACAAGATTCCGATGAAAGTGGAATTTGTCAATATCCGCTGTTTGCATCGAGTTTGCTCATGACTCTCACTTCCCCTAACTGGGCCAGAAAGTGGTCAACTGTCATGCGGAGTTCACATTTTACGCACTTGTTGAGCTTTGTGAGGTCTACATGTATTCTGACCTTCTCATTTGCTTTTGGTACTACAACCATGGTGGAACACCATTTGGTGTGTTCGTCAATCTTGCTTATGACCCCCAGCCTTTCAATTTTCTGAAGTTCCGTCTGCGTTTTCTCATCAAAGGTAGCAGTATGCATTGTGGGGTGGGTACTAAGGCCTAGCATCTGCATGTAATGGTATACTGTACTCTTTCCCAAATATGCCTAAGCCTGTGAATAAGTCTGGTATTTCCTTTTTTGGATCATATAGTTGTGTTTTGCTCCTGATGGAGTGTAGGCTTGGGAGGACAGTCACAAGCTTGAGAGCTTCGATGGCTGGTCTACATAATAACGACTCCTCAAGATTGGGGATAATGAATATCCGCTGTTTTGTTGTCAGTTCTTTATGTGAGATGCTTGTTGTGATCAATCATTTTGAGCGGAATGCGTTGTAGACCATGTAGGGTTTTGTTGGCATCTGAGAGGGTTGGTAGGTATCTCCTTAGTTTGTAGATGTGCTCAGAGATTGCAATCCCATCTGCAGCAGAGTCCAAGTTGAATTTGCTCAGACTGATATCTGATATCGTCAGGAAACCAAGGTATGCACTCTGGTCACTTTCACTATCATCCGAGTCATGCTTAACCTCATATAGTCTTCTCGCATGGCCACATTGGGCATAGTGGCCATCATGGTACAATTGTGGCAAGTGACTGAAATAGCCGGTCATGCACATCTCTGATGGTGGGTCTTGTTACCGCAGAGGTGACATCCAGCTTACAGTCTGTACCACTGCTGATCTTCGTAGTTACCTTGTATTTACCTTGCCATTGTTTGCGAGTTCTATTGTGATTAACAGAATGAACAACAACATTGCTATCAGCTAGTCGTTCACTTCTGATGCCTTCTGGTGATCGCACAAGACGTTTTTATCATTTTATCGTCTCATATTGCTGTGCACGTCTGATGGCTCCATCTTGATTCATTTGGAGATTTTCTTACAGCTTAGGATCTCTGCACCTGACTACAATTCTGTCACGAATTAGCTCCTTTTGGAGGTCCCTAAAATTGCATGTTTTAGCCAGTACATGCAGATCCATAATAAAAGAATCAACTGACTCACCTTCTTCTTAGCATCTCTGGTTGAACCTGGCTCGTTTGTATATCACGTTCATGTTGCCTTTGAACATAGCTATGTTAGAGTTTTGAGCTTTGTTAGAGGAGAGCTTGAATATGGCGGTAATAATCTCTGCTTTATCACCCATGCAATATATTAGAGTATCTACTTGACAAAAGGCTGGCTTCCCATCCAGTTCGGACACTGTCTTGTGGCGGTTGAACCGTCAAATCCATTTTCCCCAAATTCGGGCTGGTCGAATGTGAATGGTTCTGGTGGGCTTAGGTGACTGTTCATTATGGAGTTTTATTTGTGGAGTTTTATTTATTTTTCGTTATTTGGTTTTTAGGCTCGATATTTTGTTTAACTCTTGCCGTATGTATTGCTGATCTCCGTTTTTAAATACCTTATTCTGACACCATGCTTTGTTAGGTTTTTGTTAGTAAATGAAACAAGACGATGTGTATACGTTTAGACCAAGATGGCTGACTGACAGTTGCATTTATTCACGTTCCCTACGCGATGTTAGATTCGAAGCAAGGTAACCCCCATTGGTACAGAATGTCTAGAAACATAATACTTTAACCCTTATTGAAACTTATTTGAATGTTCTGTTTACATATCGATTTCTATAACACACAAACATTGAATTTATATAGAGAGAAGACATATATAAAGAGAAAGAGAGAGAGAGAGAGAGAAGGGGGAGGTCAGATTTAACATGTACATAGTCTGTCAAAGATTTTGTATAATCAATATGAATCAAATTTAGAGTTGAAATTCACAAATAGTAATGAGAGAGAGAGAGCGAGAGAGAGAGAGAGAGAGAGAGATTTCTTTAGCTGAATAAAAAAAATATTTTTACGATCCTTCATTTGTTGTAAAATTACAGTTTGGTAAAGTTGAACATATTTTATCAACATACTTTTGAAAAAATACACGAAGAAAATAAAGCCTGGTGGTGTGGTAGTACATTCACATCTTTTAAAAAAAGTTCTATAGGCCAGTTATTATCTATATCTTCATGTGTTAATTTTATCATAATTCCCCATCCCCGACGCCAATGTGAAGAAAAAATATGAAGGACTCTTATGAGACAGTAAACAAAAAACAATGGAAGAAAAGAGGCGTGACTGATAAGAAAAGGTTTGCAAAGAAAGCCTTCTTGCTGATTGGCTCTCATGTCTTCGTTTTCGATCGTCAAACATTTCATCAACGCCGCTCGCAATTGTGTTCCATCCAAATAAACGACAAAAAAGGTTTTCTAATTGATCTTCTTAGCTGATGTATGTGTAGTTATTTAAATTATATGGACGTTTTTTTTTTCTTCTTGCACATCAGGAAACAGATTTGTTGACATTTATTATTTGAAGTCACGAACAATTTTTTTCGCCGACATTACGATCTATGAGTGCGTTTTGTTTTTGTTGACAGCACGAAGTAAATCGCACAAATTGAAATTAGAACTCGATTTCCCAGCTCACCAGTGTATAGTGTGCGTTTACATTATCTAACTCCGTTAGTTCGCAGATTGTAAGGATTACTCTATCGTTCGCCAGGTTTTAAGAGAGCTACAAATGTTAATAGAAATAACGAAAAGAAAAAGGACTAACTCCTACAGAATATTCTGTGAATACTGGAGTGATTGGCAATAATATGTTTATGTGAAAATATAAAATGTTATTATCTCAAGCATATTGAATTATATGCCTTCGTTGTTGTTGTTGTTGTTGTAGAGTGATAACACCCATCACAACAATAAAGAGACTATAAATAGTATGTATTTATATTTACGTGAGAGCAGCAATGTATATTTTATTTCCTAACCTTGTGCTCGAGTGTATTTATTTTATTAACTGTTGGTGTACGATACAACAGTTTTAATAATTACTAGACGTACCCGTGACCCGTTGGGTCATAACCACTACCACTATTTATTCTACTTTGATTTTATTGGAATATTCATAAACTGCGACACTTCTGTTAAAAGATTTGTAGGATAGAAGTGAGAAACTCTGATTCTAACATTTAATAACAACTTTATTGGGTCGTCTTCGTTAGTACGTAAACAAAAATTTAAACGGTTAGTATGTCCATAAGTATTAAGTATGGACGAAGACAAAAGTAAAGGAAGTCCATTACTATAAGAGATTAGTTCATAATATAGAATGTTTGTACACCGACAACGGTGTCAGGACGCGTCCATGTGTGTGTGTTATATTAATTTCACATGTATAAGGCAGTAGCCGGTTTGGATCCTTGTCTTCTTGTCGAAGCCAAACCCAGAACCAAAGACACAGGAAGATGTCTGTTGCGTCCCCAGAGAGGGGTGACGTGTGTTTGGCTGTGCCAAATGATGAAAAAGAAAGAGTGGTGTATTGTGCTCAAGTGTTTATATAGTTATGTTAGCCCTCCGAGATTCGCCTAAGAGAAGGCCACTGATTGGTCAAGCCAAGGAGGAAGTAGATTGCTTGAACCAATCGGCGGGCAGCTAAGAAGTCATTGATATTTAAACAATATGGCAGCTGTGCGCCAGCTTGTAGCAAACTGCTAATTTTATCTCCCAAACACCCCATTGCATATTGTTTATGCATGGGTTTTAAGTAGGATAGTCATGATATAAATTATTTTGGTGTATGGTGCATGAATGTAGTATGAATGTGCTATTTTGGTAAATGATGGTCACAAATGAAACTAGATCAGTTAGATCAGTTAGTAAATGTTAGAGAAGACCGACCTTCCCACTCCTTTTCGGCCCTGAGTTACATTTTGTATATATATATATATATATATATATATATATATATATATATATATATATATATATATGTAACAAACATCTACACAATATGAAATATGGCTACCAGTTAGTGAGACTGAGTCATATACGTATTGTAATCCTGATTGAAAATCAGTAGCACAATGTTAACCTTGATTATATAATATAAAAAAACGATCAATACATATATTTAAAGCATAGAATTCAGGTGCAAATGAGTGATCTCAGATTAATATATGTATGAATATTTTATATTAAAATCTGAAAACCAAAACATGATGCAATATAAAATATATAAAATTATTTTTATTTATTTACTTTTTTTTTTAGGCAAAACTTTCGATAAATATATCATTTTCAAGCAAGACTTTTCCCTTTTTTTTCTTCTTCATTTTGTTGGTATTAACCACAGAGGAGTAAATCTAGTCTAGAGAGAAAAAAATAGTACGTCGAGTTGTTAAAGATGACAGTTTCACTTTAAGAAAAAAAAAGGAAAATGTCTTGCTTGAAAATGATATATTTATCGAAAGTCTTGTCTAAAAAATAAAATAAGAATAAATGATGTTATTCATTTTATATTGCATCATGCTTTGGTTTTCAAATTTTAATATAAAATATTCATACTTCATGTATGGATATTTATGTTTTGTTATTTTCATTGCAAAATTAGTCTTATTATTTTCTCGTCCAAATTTTGAGACCAGAAAAAAAACAGCTCTTCGATACTTTAACCCCAACTTCTTTGGTCTTAATTTCTTTTGTGAACAATCAACTGAAAGTCGTGTGATTGAAGGTTTCCGGACTTAAACGTGATGTTGCACCGTATTTAATATAATTTAATGATGATCTATTTAATTTACTACTATATCAACAGCAGTACTGCATTCTTAAACGAAATGTCACAAATCAACAGCATTTAGTTTAAAGACCTGCCTATTGACTTGCAAGAAAGAAGAACGCTTTGCTAGAGTCATAGGGAATGAAAGAGGTTTGAAGTCACTAGAAATTCAGACGCTAAATTTATGTTTCAACTTCTTTTGTTTAAGAAGTCACATGGTTAAGAAAGTTTCTGCTACAACTGCAGACTACGTAAAATACACTACATTCATGCTGAGATGTTGTCCGTCTTCACTCTTATATTGTACATTAGTCTCAGGTTTTTAAATACATTTATTGTGAGTTTTTGCTTCTTTGACAGTTCATGTTCAGCTTTTCTATTTATTCAAGGTGGAATAAGTAAAACTTTTACTTAATAACTGTAATACTGACATAGTGGAATGTAATAAAACATCTGCACCTTATATCCTGATAATTATTCATATTTCTATTTATTTCAATGACTTCTTATCTTACTTCTGTGATTTTAGAAGTGTTTCTGATCAAAAGAAAACGTATAAAAATATTTAAATATTTACCAATTAACGCAGGTAGGAATACATTGTAATATTTAAACACATTGGAAACATAAGAAGCCACATAATTATTCAAGTTGCTGGAAGAACGTGGTTGTAGTGAAGTGGATACCGGCATGGACTGGCAACTTGGCATGCCCTGTTCGAATCCTGTCAGATCCATAGCACCGCTTTCACTATGAATGTTACGATCTTCACGTAGAAAGGAATTGGGAAAACCATTGCCAACAACAGAATCAAACAAGTTAAAAAATAATTAACATGCTGATTCATACGAAAATAAGAAGAATTCAAGTTGCTAACTGATAACTATTGAACTATAAAATTGAGATACAAAGAGAAAAAAATGTAAGTTTTTCAGGTATGTATAAAGCTTCCTATTCCAGTAGCTTCTTTCCAAGAACTGTAGGCTTGTAGAACTCTCTTCCTGCTGATTGTTTACCTCCTACTTATAGCCTTGGCTTTTTCAAGACTAAGACCAACAGGCATCTCCTGTCTTTACAATAGTCATATTTCGTTCTTGTTAGCTCCTTACATCAAGTGGCTTCATGCCTTGTCTGGACCAATTGCCATGAAAAAGTATATGTACGTCTAAAAATATTTAGACAGTAATAGAAAAGTAGAAAGTGGACTTTGGGTTTACTTTCGACAGCCTCGTAACTCTCGCTTCCCTTATTTTCTCCTTTAGTCCTCACATTCCATGAGCGATGTTTCTGACAAAGACGGAAGAATTGCTGTGTTCTGGGTCAGAATCTATCCATCTAACACTTATCGTTGGCTAGTTTTTGACCTTGAAGTAATATTTTCTTTTTTTTTAGTTCCTTACACGGAGTGGCTTCATGCCTTGTCTGGAGCGATTTCCATTAAAAACATTTTTTTTAAATACTGGCCTTCTGTGAATGATTATAAAGACACACATATCTCAACCAAACAACTGGTTGTTTCATATTAGTTATTTATTAGTTACTTTATGAATGATAAAAAAATAATTGCATTTAGGTGAGAATTTATTTGATTTAAATAATTGTTCTTTTAGGCAACTCTGCAGACTGTCAGTTTTATGGCCATACACGGTGGAGGAGATTAGAAGTAAAGAATGAGATACATGATGTAAAAAAAGATAGATACAGACGAAGAAAATACACAGATCTGAATTGATACAATGAATACAATAATTAAATATGAACCATGTTTAGGAATCATGTTAAAAGATAGTCGTTTAACAGCTGGTTTATTGTGTATAAGAATTGTAGCTCTTTAAAAGGAACACGGCTTCTAAGAACCGTTATTAATTAGTTGAGTTGTTTGAAATGTATACCATCTGTGAGAAGACTTTATCTGAAAATTGTTTTTGTCTAATATAGACAATTTTGACAAAGACGGATTGCAAGAGGTTTTTAATCTATGTTACAAATCAAATACAAAGTCAACGAGAAAAGCTGTAGGATTAATACGTTCAGCCATAAGATTAGCTTTTCGTTAGAAACTGTGATAAAATGTTGAGACTTAATTTGGCTAAAGAAGAAACCGTTTGCTTCGTCGAACAAATTTGTTCAATAGATGAACAGCAAATGAAGCGAACATTTATTTCAGCAAATTGAAATTGTATCATTCTAAAGCTAAGAGTTATTAAGTTATTAATCGGAGCAGAGCGTTTATTTATGTGTTTTATTATCAACAGTTATAATATCAGTAGCAATGTCGGCGTTAGGGGTTCATCGGAAGGAGTCTAGCCGGTATTTTGTTCCGGGGAGGAGGAAGAGCTAAGAAGGGCCTACATCAACCATGCAATATCTACCCTTTCGAGAATAAGCTCGATGTACACTTATATATGTAAACATCACTAAACTCACAGTTCTTTTATATTAGTATTTGTTATTAATTATTGTAGTCATAGGTGTATAGTGATATGATAACACCAAGATTATCTACCTACCTCCCATAGATGCATAAATTAATTTGTTCGTCTATATTATTTTGTTTTGCAGGGACATTATTTATTGCAATTGTTAAAGAGTTTAAGATCTTGAAGCCGAAAGCCAAGGATGTGTGCTTCAATGTTTATTGGATTAACTTCTTCTTGTTCTTCTTCTTTTTCTTCTTTTTCTTCTTCTTCTTCTTCTTCTTTTTTTTCTTGTTGTTGTTGTTGTTGTTGTTCTTCTTCTTCTTGTTCTTGTTCTTCTTCGGTTTAACGTCCCTTTTATATGCAGGCATGTGTTGGACGGTTTGTAAAATTGACAAACACACCCATCTCTGGCCAAGTCTCTATCTATTCCTCTTTCTCTCAAGTCCCTCTCCTGAAAACCAACACTACCACCTCAACTGTTCTGCATCCACCAATCTAAAAACTCATCCATTCTGTCAGTGTGCCCATACCATCGAATTCTCCTGCTCTGCACACATCTCCCCACACTGTCCAGGTTTAATATTCCTCTGAGGCCATTAGATCTAAGTCTGTATTTAAGACTCACACATCCGTCATATTATTCTTATATCATTTCTCTCCATGCAACGTCTGTCATGGAAATAAAGTGTTCGTAAGCGTTTACATATAGATTTAGTTACTGGACATAACATCCTCAATTTTGAGAAAAATCTCTGCCTGCCACAGAGTCACAAAGGGGTTTATACCACCTTGCAACATTTCTCTTGGAAAATCTGCTCCCCCCTCCCTACCATTAATCTATGATACGGACCCCACTAGAAAATTACTTTGTAAACAAACGAATGTGTCAATTTTTTTAATCTCTGAAAACTATAGAATTATGCAATTGAAATAAATTTTTTAGCATTTATTCAATAAATCATATATATTATAAGGAATACAAGATTTTTTCATAGCTATGTTCAGAAGAGTGGAATTTTGACAGAATTTAAGTTTTGGCCAGATTAACTCACATGAAAGCGGTTCAATTACTTTTTTTTAACAACATTTTAAGTATTGATTTACTCCTCTCCAGGAGTTAGGCACAAGGCCAGTTTTTATCTTACTCCCACAAGTAAGATGTGACCCAAGGTCGGGTCGGGAAAGTGAGGGGTTAAAAATTGCCTAGGCAGCCCGTCGGCATTACCCGGTAAGGGCGCCTCAGGCAGTAAGCGATAAACTTACTCCTCCCCAAAGAGGGGAGGCGAAGCCTGGGAGGGTGGACCTCCTAGAACTGCACAGGACAGACCCATAGACCGGCGTAAATCAAGCCCCGAAGGCCAAGACAATACCAGTCTATGGGGTGCAGTATCCATCGGAACAGATACTACACTTTGATCTTAGCCAAAAGGCCAAGAAATCAAGTAGCCAGAAACTTAAATGTATCTCCAGGCAGAAGACTTGCTATGCTCCCCGCCATATACACTATCACAGGTTGAAGTGTTTGGAGATAGGTAGCGCTGGCTCTTACCAGGAGGGTAATATTAATAACAACAGTTTAAACCTTTCGGTCGTGTTTATCAATATGATTATTTAATATTGCTGCTGTACACTGCAACAAATACTGTACATGATGCTTTCTGTGAAGTAATGATTACCAAGAAATCCCTATGGATTAGCCATTCCTGATGAATGTTGTGTTTGATGACAACTGAATGTTCCATACTTGCAGTCTCAGGCCAAACTGAGTTATGCTTATTAGATAACAATGACACGTTGAGAATTCCTTCACTAATTTCTGACAGCGAAGGTGACTCACAATTTTTTTAAACTTAAATATTGCCTTTCGCTCTTTGACGAATCAATATAACTGTTTTAGTAATTATACACACCAGTAGTTTCATCTCTGTTGAAAAACAAACAATAAGTTAATAACAAGATATATTTTAGCGATGCATACCAACCAGATTTGTTCGAATTAATAACTACCGTCAAGACTTTAGGTCTTAGACACACATACACATATATATATACGAAGCAAAAATGTATGTATATGCGGATGTTTGTTTATTCACACATCAGTTGTCAATGGTTGAGCTCTGAGCAAAACCAATGCCATATTTTGAATCAGCAAGTTTCTGTGGATATTTTAACTTGGTTTTAAATAATTAAAAGTATTTTTCCTATTATAATAATCTATATAATAAAGTAGAGTTAGTCTGCTTTTCGATTTTTGTCATTGATAGCTTCCTTTCTACAAAATCAGTATTTGATTCTGACGAGTCAATTTATTTGGAGGACCATTGCAGCATGTCCTTAAAAAGAAATATAATTAATTCGATTTAATTACTTTCATAAAATATTTTGTCCGAGTTGGAATATTTTTTTTATTAGGGAATAAAAAATGGCCGATTTTAAAAAAACTAACAGAGAGAGAGAGAGAGATTTAGTGTGTGTCGATGTCTTTATAAATTCGGACGATGACAGTTACTTGATAGTTTATAGCAGTATCAGTAACGCTGTTTTGCCCACAAAGCAGAAAGAGAGTAAGAGAGACAACGTTTGTTCTCTCTCTGTCTTAAGGACAGTGAGTGAGAGAGAGAAATAGAGATGATTTAAAAACCACATAATCCTCACAATGCGGTTTTCCCTCTCTGTTCTTCAGATAGTACAATTGCTCAGACTGAAGATATAAAGGTCCCAGTTTCAATCACTGGTCTTGACATAAGTTTCCTTTACTGTTTCTTCATTGAACGTTTATATTTATTACCGTAGATATTAAAACAGCATTACCTTAACAACAAATACGAGTTGTTTCATAAGAATTTGATTCAATTTATTTTTAATTTAAAAAAATATTTTTAACCAAAATTTCAACAGAAATTTACATGCTTAATAATTAATCCATACTCTTAAATAAATTAATACTAATTTCAGAATATAATTTTGAAGCATATAAACTCTTAACGAAGATAAAAAATGGAGAAATGCATATATATTTTTCAAACTCAGTATTTCAAAGGTGACAGACCATTGATAAATTGGAAATTGATAAGGTGAAAAAGCTTGAATAAATCCCACATTAAGTAAATAAATAACCTAATATTATCCATTTTCTGTGGTGAAGCTGGCATTATTTATGGAATTCTGTGAATTTTCTTGACAGTCTCAGAATTCCAGAAATAAGTTTTTGTCTATAAATGAGCGTTATTGTTGGACGATACGTTTTAAAGAATGCATCTTTAGTAGGTTTAATTATCAGAGTATGAAAACGTTAGTGTTCATCCTTTCTCAATATTTTTTATATAAGTAGAAAATTACTCTTTGTAAGCAAACCAATGTGTTTATTTTTTAATCACCAAAAAATCAGAGAATTATCCAATTTTAAACAAACTAGCAAATATATGAAATTTTAAATAAATTGTAAGCATTTATTGAATAAATTATATATTTTCTAAATAATACAAATTTTAAAATTCAACATTATAGCGTTTGACAGAATGTAAGGTTGTGTTACATGTGCAGCAAGGTTTTATTTTAAAACTGAAGTAAAATATTTTATTACCGTTAAAAACGATTTAAAGTAATTTTTATCGGAAACATTTTAAGTAAGGAGACAAACAATAAAACGCAGAAGGTCTCCAAAGTTCTTCTGTAAGCAGCTCTTCTGAAGAAGTACCGAAAAGTGGTATTAAAAGATTGCATGTGGCAATTAAGCAGAGTGAAAGAAACAAAAGCAATGGTGAATTAATGGACCATGCAAGAAAATCTTGTTAACTGGAATATATTGCGTGGAAGACTCGATGAATATGCTTGTGAGTGAAAATACTCACAGACATGCCAAACAATATTCTTATAAATGTGGGATGTGGGATGAGGTGTAGGGTGTGTATGTATGTATTGGATATTTTTCAGCATCCTCCCCCCTCCATCTTCTAATCGCTTGTGTGACCATGTCTAATTCTACAAAGCTTAGTTTCGTCTGGCACGAGTCACTAATTGTTGGACACGCGGTAAGAATCGAATTCATTAGACTCATAAGAGCATGCCAAACGAGCATGTTAACTATCGCCTGGCGACATTTGTCCATAGGCACATGTATGTCTGTCTGAAAGAGAGGTGAAACGGTGCAGGAGGTTTTAAAATATATTGCATGCTTTCTCGTATTCATTAAATAATACCCCCCCCTCTCTCTCTCTCTCTCTCTCTCTCTCCATATATATATATATATATATATATATATATATATTATCATTATTATTTCATGTATCCACATAAAATGTTTTAAGGAGATATAATATATTATGTATCGATTTTTAGTATTTGCTTCAACAGTGCTCAATAGTGAGTAAAGCTAGGTAGTAAGTTATGAAAATATATTTGTTACACAGAGGCTTCTGTATTTTATCCCGTAGGGAATCGTCAGGGGATGAAACACGGAAGCCTCTGTGTAGCTTAATTGCCATAAATATATTTTCATAACTTGCTATATATATATATATATATATATATATATATATATATATATATATATATATAAACAAATAATTGCCTGTCTGTCTATTTATCTTTTCAAATTTTCCCCATCCACTTCAGTCCTAAAACCCATACAAATTGTAAATCGTTATACTTTAAGGATTGCTTAACATAGGGACAACCATGCTTTAGCGTTAATCGATTTGCAGTATAAGCATTAAACCCTGACTTAAGAACCAATCAATAGTAAAAAAAATTATTTCTTTTAAACTCTGCATGAGAAATGTTCTTTTTTTGTCTAATAAATACTTGATGTTTTATATTAAAATTCATCAATTTTCTATATTGTTCCATTTGATAGTGAAAAGTGAATAAAAAATGTAAACCTAACAAATACACAAACAGCACCTATGATGCTGATATTCACTGCCTCAGTCTGTAGTGTAGGTAAAATTTATAATTGATGTTATTCTAATATACTGAATCAAAATCGTAATTTTTAATTGTTTTCACTACAAGTGAAATTAAACACACATTCTTTTCTAATTGAGTTGAAGAGGAGAATTTTAGAATCCCAGCATAGACAAGTAGTTCGGCTAGCAGAGCTATAAGTGAGACAGGAAAAATAAATCTCTATTTACTTGCCTCCCCATAAAGACAAAGTTAGACACAAGGTCGGCTTTTAATGTAAGGAAAGATCTCACCACCACCACCACTAAGGGACACCCTAGATTGGGAACAAAAAAAATAGTCTGATTGATAACATATTCAATAATTATATATACGTGTATACGCCAATGTTCTTATAGGATTGACATCCTCTAATATTTTATCAAAAAACGGCATAAGCAAAAAAACAGAAAGAACTTCGAATTTCACTTAAACACAAAAGCTAAAAACTGGGGCCATAAAAACCGGCTCCCACGATCAGCCTCACAAAAAGTGCAAAAAAGCCAACGTGACCTGCTGCCGACTACGTCGGCAACCCCACTGGTTAAACAATATAAAAGCAGACTGTGCGACAAAATCTGTCTCTTTTTCTCTCTTTTTTTCCTCATTTCCAGCAAACAGCCAACAGCAACGTTTCGCTCCAACTACTCTGTCCTCCCTCCGCCTTCGTGCATGTTTTCCTTGTTTTTATGTTTTCTACTGTTGTGATCATCTCTTTAACAATTCAAATGTCAGCATTTTCTCTAAGACACAATATCTTACTAAGCTAAGGTCCGCGCTGCTACATAAATGGGACCATGTCCCTACATTCTCAAGTATGTTTGAAATCATCTTAGAGTACATCTACATATCTTCTTTTTATTTACGTATCGGATAATATGGGTATCACTATGCATTATTTCGCAAGTGATTATACCTAATTCAATACGTGAGATACTTTGTAAATATGAAGAATTTAGGAATATTTTATTTGAGAAAAGGATTTGGAGAAGGGAATACTAATATATTTTTTTAATTTGATGTTATTTCGCGTAGAAAGATGTTTGTTATTCTTGCATTCTTGCCACAATCATTTGTTTCTTGTCAAATAAACATTTTTTTTTTCAATCCTAACATATTCGTTTTGAAAATAAATTTTTAAACATTACCAATATTTATGTTGTTACTTTGAGTCGAATTTTGTTTACATAAAAAATTACGATAAGAGCAATAAGCATGGCATGTTCGTCAGGCAAATAATCCGGTCTTATAGCGCTAACTGTGAATTGTCCTTGGAAAGAGATATATTAAAATTCCATATGTCGTCAGAATTCTGCACGGCTTTTCTGCCAACTGTAATTCCTAATACTTACGCTTAAGGAAACGGTGGCTTCTTAGTGACACAAAGATTTTTTGTAAATCAAACATTTTCTTTGTCTCTCTGCTTCATTCACTTAATGTATACAAACAACTATCAATTATCACAATGGCAGATTTGCTAAATAAATACTGGCCGGTTTTGTGAACAAATATATAGATGTCATAGTATTATATATATCATATTGTTATATATATTTTTATATATATAAGTTAGGTATGTGTATATTTTTATATATTTGTAAGTACAGGATTCACTCCTAAGTACAGGATTCACTCCTAAACTAATTAACCGATCATTATAAATTTTGTAACACAGCTGCTAGGCTGAAATGGGTGGTAATGTCGGCTATATTTAGTTTAATTTAGTTTCCTCCAAAGGGGGTAAAAAGTTGGGGGAGCTCTTTGTAAAAATTCAGATACCTACAATTTTTGTGAAATTTTAACAATAGGTATTAGATATCAATTAAAAGATATTCCACAAATTTCAGTTTTAAAAAAAATATTTTAAAGGGTTTTTAGGGGGCATAATATAGGCACAACCTCTCATTTGAAAATCCAAATATTTTAGATTTGCATTAAATTTGATCCATAGTCATTAGACATCAATGAGACAAGATTACTTGAATTTCAGTTTCTTCTTAAAACTCCTTAGATTTTCGACATTTTCTAAAATTAAAATCATGCGATGAGGATTCTAGACATAAGGTTTAGTGTGTCATTATAACTTGATTTTAATCTTTGTAAGGAGACATGAAAGTGGTGCAAAACTGTTCTGTTCAGGGAATTAATTTTATCCATCTTATGTCAGGCATTATTCTAGTATATATATATATATATATATATATATATATATGTATATATATATATATATATATATATATATATATATATATATATATATATGTGTGTGTCTGTGTGTGCAGAAGATGAAATAGAAATAACGAATATACCAACACAATGTAATGAAATGAACTCGTGTTGTGAGATTTTAATATTTCATCTTTATTTTTATATAAAATTTCATCAAAAATGAGCTGTTGAATTTTTAACTTTTACAATAGAAATTACATATTTAAACATCATATCATTATATATATATATATATATATATATATATATATATATATATATATTGTAGTAGTATGAAAATAGATCTATGCCAAGCCAGTTACACAGAGCCGTTTATGTTTCATTTCAGACAGAATCGTCAGGCTAAATGCAAGGATTTTATGTTAGTGATTGTTTTTATATCTAAGTAGTATTTAGTCATGTAAACTAACAAATCAGATTAAATTTTTGATCTTTCCTTTATAGGTTAATTTTTTAATTGGCCGAACTTCTCTCAAACAAAAGCCTGGCTGACCTTTATTTGACACCCCTTCATTTGTTTTGGTTTTGGTTTTCGAACACCTCGTTTTTTAGTGTGTCTAATTAATATCTTATATTAGCACATGCAGAATTGAAATAGTTTATCTTTTCTATGTATTTTGTTATTCGTTGCGACTTTAGATATTTATTTAGTTGTTATTTATTTATTTGTTTACTACTACTAGGCTCTACTTGCATATTGAGCACTGTTGAAGTAAATACTGAAAATATATACACAATATATTATATCACCTTATAATAATATATGTGTATATACATGAAATGATAAGTTATATATATATATATATATTATGTATGTTGTGAAAGCAGAAAAAAATCAACAAAAGTGCTCGATTGTAAAAATACAAGAGCAGACTATGTATTTTTCTTTTTAAATACTATACATTTGGGCATTAATTAAAGGTACCCAGGTTTCACTCAACCATCATTCTAGCTGATATGGGTCAGCGAAACCTGGGTACCTTTTATGAATGCCTAAATGTATAGTATGTAAATATATATATTTAGTAAATATTTGGGCACTTAAGTTATTCATTTTTAAAGTAATTTAATGGGAAAATAAAATCAACTTGAATTTTTGCCTAAATTATTGTGTATTTTCCAAACTCAGGATTCTTTTACGGATATTTACTTAAAAAAATATAAACAAAAACTGAATGTTTAACATAGCGCAGTAATCCCTTATGTTTCTATATAGGCTAATTTTTTTTTTTTTTATATTTCTGGTACAACGTACTATTGATAATGTGAGCTGATTTTTAACCATCTATATTAGACAATATTGCCAATATGTTCAATCCATTACAAGTATTATTAGACAGAAGCCACTGTTACATTTCAATAGGTTTTTGGTGCTGACACATTTTTCCTTTCCTCTTTTCTATATTTTATCTCAGTCAGATTTATTACACACTTTTCTGAATTCTTATTTTGTATTATTCATTCCGAGTGACAGTACTGTAGTATAATAATTAAAAAAACAAAACAACCATTATTTGTGAGAACTTAATGGTAAACACCTGATGTGAGAACACCAAGTCAGTTGCAATGGTGATAGGAAAAAAAGCAGAGAGTACAGGAAATCTCAGGAGACTTTTTGTCACTCAGACTCCAGGGAACATCACATGTTTATACCAGTGAGAGATAACTGGCAATGACTTGTGATAATTAGTGAGTAAGAAATAATAATAATAATAATAATAATAATAATAATAATAATAATAATAATAATAATAATAATAATAATAATAATAATAATAATAATAATAATAATTTATAGAATTGTAAAAAAAAAGGATTTAAATAGTCACTCTCGTATAACATAACTTTAAAAAAAAATTTAGAATAAATGTTTCACATTTTAAATTTATGTATTAAATTAAATGTGTGAAGAAGTGACATACGATTTTGAAAGATTTACATCAGAAAACATGACATAATTTTTAGCAAGGAAGGAAAAAGAAAGTATAATGGGATGTGGTGACGTCATATACATTTGAAAAGATAACTTTTGTTCAGATATGTAAAGGCATTTTATTAATACACTTCTGAAGATTGAATGAGCCATGATACTGTAATAAAGTGTTAAGATAAGCCAAATTTACTATTTATTAATATATAGCATATTTTTTATATATATGTGCATTATTTGATATATATATATATATATATAAAAATCTATTTATATATATATTACATAAAAAATATAAGTTTTTTTTATATTGTTAGCGTGGTTTCACATCTTATAGTCTATATAATAAAGAAAAGTCAATTTTCCTGTCTTCATTCAAACATAATAGGTTAATAACCAAAACCTTAATATGCTAATCTGTTCTGCATCCAATTAGCCTAAGCTCTCATGTGTGTTTCCAGAAATTATGCTTTCATTTCGTTTTCTTTCAAAAGTTCTTACATTTCATCCGGATTGCCTGCTTCTTCCAAATAAGCATTCCAAAAAGAAGGTGGCTGCCATTTTTACTCGCTACTAATTATCTACTCAAAACACTACCCGTAAAACCGGTGCCTAGTTTTTCGTGGAATACTAATAACATGAACACCGTTTGTGTTTCAATTTGCTACGGTACTGTTTTCTTCTATTAACTCCCATACATTTTCGATTGAAATAATGGCTGCTCTCAGTTTTATTTATTCTTTCGTCCATTCGGACTGTCTATTCCATATACTTTTTTTACACATTCGGGATTAGCAGATTAAATTAATGAACAGCTTGCAGAGTATATCAATATGTCAAGCGAGTCATCATGGCTCTTTTGGTTGACAGCTGTTTTACTTTGTTTCTCAGTTCAGCATAAGAACTTTAAAGTAAGATGTTCAGGGGTTTTCTTTTTTGCCTTATTTACGAAGCATTTCAGATTACATAAATATATTATTATTTGCAATATCCGTACTTTGCTTTCTAATAATATTTTTTTGTGTTTTTTTTTTTGTGGCAATAAGCTCCCGCTACCGTATTTTCATGTTGGGGCCGGCATTTTTTGATTAAATTAAAAAAAAAATCGTCAACGAAGTTTGGCTGTTTTTCTATTTTTTTACTTAGAAATTATTCACAACTGTTTTTTTTTACTTACTTACTTACTTATTCAAGATTAAAACAAAACAAAAAAAAAAGCCGCCTAAGTTTCAATTATAACTTTAAGGTAAGATGTTGATGCTTTTTTTTTCACTTACTTACAAAGTATTCCACATTACATAATTATTTAAATTTTCGCATTATCCATACTTCGCTTTCTAATCATATTTTTCCGTGTTTCTTTTCTTCTTTCCCTTTAACAAATTAAAGAATCACCAATGTTGGGGCCCGGAATTTCTTGATTAAATATATTTTCCCAGGCAACGCCGAGACACGGGTCCCACTAGTTTTATATAATATTAAGTTCTGACTAAAAAGATATCGAGCACTGTATACAAGTGAAAATCAAAACACTGAACCGGTTAACAAAAATTCTATTCTTGCAGCTATCAGCATATATATATATATATATATATATATATATATATATATATATATATATATATATATGCAGAAGAAATATTTGAATCATAATATTCAAATATTGTGAAAAAAAAATTTTCCATAATTTTAATCACCCAAAATGAAACTCTCATGTACTCCTGGAAAGAAATATTTCAAGTCATTTGTTTTTTTAATTTGATTATTACAGCTGATAGCTTTTAAACAATCCAAAATCCACCATTTAAAGATCTAAAAATATTTCAGTAGAAGATTTAATAAACAAATATAATACAAAAATGTCTAATTTGTCCAACGTCTATTCATTTCCACCCAATACAACGTGTGTGGGTTCCTTTTGCCTGAATTGCTGCATCAATGTAGTGTAGTGAGAACGTGATAAGCTAAGTCTGTGGAACTGCTGAGATGTTACGGAAGCTCATGTTGTCTTGATAGTGATCTTCATCTTGTTTGTATGATTGGGTTCAGTGTATCTTATCTTCCTCTTGGAAATATCTCATAGATTCTGTATGGATTTCAGGTCAGGCATGTTGGTCCACCAATCAAGCAGCATGATACCATGACTAGCAAAACACTTACTAATAATTTGACAGCTATGGGAAGGCGTCAAGTTTAGACAAGGAAATTTCTTTCTCCGTGAATCTTGGAATGCTCTAAAATATCCTGCTTGACGATTTCATTGACTTTGGACTTTAAAAACACAATGCATTAACACTAGCAGATTATATGGAAACACAAAGTGTTACTGATTGGGGAAATTTAGATTATGTGCTTCTAGACTTTGATTTCCAAATTAAATGCAAAATGTGATTCCTGAGCAACGATCCACTTATATTTCTCCTTGATCCATTTTAGATGCTTCTGATGTTAAATATAGTTCAAGAGAGCCTTGATACTATGTAAAACAATTAGAGCCTATTTATTTGACACGTCTATGCATGGTGACTCTTGATCCACTCGGTCTCGTCTCAGTCTACTTGCAAGGTTTCCCCAAGTTCTTGAATCAGCTTTGATTGTCAATTCTTTTGGGGCTGCAATCATCCATCTTTCTTATACACAATTTCCTACTACACTTTCAGTCAACTTCAAATTAACATGCTCTGATCTGTGAAGCCTCTCAGCAATGACTTCCTGTGGATTACCCCCACAGTGAATTTTTTCAGGAGTACTGTCTTCCCTATAATTGTTGTTTAATGAAGTAAACTGGAACATCTATGAAGTACATAAATAGTGATTTCCACACACACGAAATAGAATATTATAACAGGTTGAGGTACTCATTGTTTTTCTATTTTTCAGCTTCAGTGATTATTAAAATGAAATATAAAAATATTCTTAAAGTATTTTAGTTTACATATAATGAGCATTGTTATATAGTTAACATTGGAATTTATTTTCGACAGGACATTATGTATCAAGCTGCTTTTTTTAACACTCATGTTTGCATAGGTAATGCCATTAAATAAACGGTTAAGTTAGCTCACAAAATGAAAAATGAAACTCGTATAGGATTCAAACCTTTTTTTGAGATTTGAACCCTGTACAAGTTTCATTTTTCACTTTGTGATTTTCTTTGTTTATTTCCAGCTCTGTGTATTAAATTAACTATTTATTCAATGGTATTATCTATACAAACACGAGTGTTGAAAAATAGCATGATATACATTGAGTGTAGAATCCTTATGGTGTTCGCCATCTGAAATTACTGAAAAAATAAAGAACTCTTCCAAATATTCTAATTTTTTTAAATAGAAATGTATATATATATATATATATATATGATTACCATATTTATATGTTTGATACTTCACACGTATTACAAATGTTGACTTTCTACACATGCATGTGTGTGAATGGTTAAAAGTAAATAATAAAAATGCACAACAATATTATCATCAATCTTTGTGACTAAGCGTTGAATGTGAAACGGGTTTATGTAAAAAAGCATAAAAAACTCCAAAGATCTACAATGAAGAGCGTATAATAGAACACGTTATGTTTGCATTTGGGATCAACATTTTGATTTCCTTTCCCTAATGGCAAACACTTGCCGGATTCAAAGAGGTCGAAACAATCCATTCTGACAGAGACAAAAGATATACTAGAGAATGATTCCAAAGAGAGAGACAATAGTAGAACAGTAACCTGTTCTAATTTTGAAACCAACGCTCCACAAATTTTTATATATATATATATATATATATATATATATATATATATATATATATATATATATTGTCCATAAAGTCTGGATAGATAGATAAAAATACAAGTTTTTATTCAAAACAC
This sequence comes from Sepiola atlantica, assembly GCA_963556195.1. Classification (NCBI taxonomy): domain Eukaryota; kingdom Metazoa; phylum Mollusca; class Cephalopoda; order Sepiida; family Sepiolidae; genus Sepiola; species Sepiola atlantica. The sequence goes on along the minus strand of OY744525.1, from coordinate 71,030,277 downwards.
CTTCAATATGATTTCCATCATTTACAATGCAAATATTAATGGGTTTCACACACATTTGGAAACTCGATGCAATAAATCAACGTTGACTTCAATGTTGGCATATTCCCTTCTTATTTGTTGAGCCAAATGTATTGGATCTGTGATTGTTGTTGAGAACACTTTCTCCTTTATGATACCAGAAAAAAACCCCAAGAGGACTAAGGTCTGGTGGAAGATGAGACTTCATTTTTTAATCTAATTAGGGAAATTGCCGTTCACCCATTTCTTACCTATGTAATCTGTCAAAAATATTGAATTTTGTATTTTATCTGATTAAATGAAAAATATCCAATTATCCTGAGTCCAGAATTTACAGACATCCTGTATATATAAAAGACGAACATTGTATGTTTGCTTTTCACACCATTCTCATCCAATACAGGCTTAAAGCCCATACCAATTAGACATCACTGCAACCTGAGGATTCTTTATCGCAGCAGAAGAATGTATTAGTGCTTACATACTATCTGCCGAGAAATTCATAGACTTTCAATCAAAACACCGGATCCTTACTTTAGGACCACTCAAATGTAAGGTAGATTATTCTCTCTTTTAAACTAAATAAACAAAGTTTTCTTTTTTATTTCATATTAAATTTACAGGTCTTTATCTAAATTAGTATTCCTTCGCCCTAAATCAAGAAATATAAACTTATTGGTACTCTTACTCATTGAGCACTTATGATTTGTTCACCAACCCGACTCGATGGGGAACTTGGTGAAATCACAAATATTTTTCTTGCTAATGGATATTCCATCAATATCATAAAAAGCACCATTGCATGCAAAGTTGCTATATTTAATGGTGATAAATTTATTGGCCCGTCATGATGCCCTATCTAGTTGAAACTTCCATGGTTAGGTTCTGACGGCCTTGACATTGTCAAAAGGATTTCTTTTTCTACTCAACACTGTTTTCCAGCAACCATGCTGAGAGTAGTTTACACGACTCAAACCTTTTTCTCTTCTTTCCGTAAGGATGTTTTGCCAGCCATTCAAAAGAATTCTGTTGTTTATAAATTCCTGTGTCAGTGTGGAGCTGATTACGTTGGCAAGACACCCCAAAGATTAGAAATGAGAATAGCCCAACATATACCACGTGATATTTGTTTACACAAGGTTTCAAGATCATCCGGGAACTTTCAAGCACATAAAACTGCCATCGGTAATCACTTGGTTGGTACAAATATTTGTTCTGACCAGTATTCCGATGGGTGGTTTTCTGTTTTACACAGTGCCAGGTCGAATAATCATCTCAATATTATTGAGGTGTTAGTTATTAACAATTCGACCTAGCCTGTGTAGACAAAAGATTTTGAAATATAAGTTGGAGATCTTCAATGATTCAAATCTCCTATAACGTTGAGAGATTTAACGTTTTTTTTTTCTCTCTCAATTGTTGTCTCCAACTGAAACAATTTTCCCCTCATATCACATTCGATTTTCTTAGTTTTTAATTTATCATTCTGACGTTTCCTCTTAGAGGGTCGGACGATAAGGCCTTAAGGAAAATTTTAGCAATTTTCTTTTTTTTTCCACCTGCCCGTTTCATTGATTAAAATAATGTGCCCTCTGAAATTTCTCTCACCATTTTGTTGTACTCAAAATCTACTTATATATATATATATATATATATATATATATATATATATATATATATATATAAATTAACATTATAAAAAATAATAAGAATAATAAATGAAATTAATAAATAAACGAAGAACTGTTTCAATCGTCACATTACAAAATGTAGACGTCCGTCTTTTGCGTGAACGGTTTGCCGGCGTATTTTTTAAGAAATTCTATTCTTTCACTCGCTTTTTATTCATTTTTGCCATTAAAGACCTGAAGATGATTCCGGAGAGAATCGAAAACGTTAGTCAAACACACGGATCCTACATTAATTCATTCCATTTCAACGTTAAAAAGATCATTCGACGAATGGAAAAAATAAAAAAAGGAATTACTAAACAGAAGAGTTCTGTCGTTTTCAACAACACATGCATTATATATATATATATATATATATATATATATAAGTTGTAATTCCTGTCTGTTTGTTCACAAATTCCTCCGAAGGTTTTAGATAAAGATCCCTATAACCCTATTCTGAAACTACATTAACTAGTGTACTTAGATAAGTAGATTTTATTTTGATCAAAGGGTGTACAATAATATCATGAGGTCTGCACTTGTGCCGGACATGAAGAACAAGGAAATACAACGTTTTATTTAATTTTATTTATAACTTGAAAATTATAGAAATTACAAAATATGAATAGAAATTGTAATATGGTGTGCAGGGTTTGGAGCGTGGATACACAGACATCTTCATTCATTCCCAGGAAAAACCGGGTGTATCTCGAGAGAGTTAAAGACTGAAATTTCAACAACTGTCACTGCACTGATATCCGCTGCCAGCCAATCAATGCTGAGTATATCCTTGGGTCCCACTCCAAAAATTCAACATTATAAAATAGAAAGAATACAAAAATAATACGGTGTTATGATTGGGGTTGGAAGGATATAATGTTCCTCATTCAATCCCGGGCAACTTCGAGTCTTTCTACTAGTATCATATATAGATATATGGTAGTTAAAGCTATTTCCCTACGTCGTTAATCAGAGCTAAGACAAATAAACCAACAGAAAAGACTTGTGTGCAATCCCACGTAAACGACAAGATTTAGACAACTGATCTTTTAGTCAAACAAATCCTTTCCACTTGGGAAACTGATATAATACAATCATCTGACCGTTACTTTTTTTCTCATCGACTTCTTTAATTTTGTGTTGTACTCGGCCTAGTTCAGTAATTGTTGATTACAGCGCACGGTTTGAACTTTCAAAATATAATTTTTTTTAAATCCTCAAAGAACAGCAATGAACTTAATTATCTTCCAAACTATTCTTCATGGCTTCACATTTTTACTTTCTTGTCTCATGAATCAATCCTTACGACACACTTATTTAGAACGATTTAATATGTATTAGTCCATTCGTTTTAGTACCGTAAATGTGACGTTTTCATAAAGTCGCATTATTAAAATTTACAATTAAAAGCCAAATCTGTTAGGTGTATAATTAAATTACATTCCCATACTCATAAAGATATAAATTATCCACCAAAAAATAAAATTGATATTTTCTACTTTTGCAATACTTTTTCATATCTCTTATAGTTAAGGTGTTAGTATCTGCCATTAAAATTGACTGATACTTGCTCTATAAATGGATATTTGATGAAATATGTGAAAAATGGAAGAACTGGAGAAAAGTCGTGTTTTGTAAAAAGGGTTACAAAGCCTGGGTTGGTGAGATGGTGCTCTGAAAACACAGAGGGTGTATTAGCTTCTTTTGGCATGAGGAGATTTCTTTTTTTCAAAGCCATTGACTAACACTGCTTGTTGCAGTTAACAGCAATAAAATGCTGAACAGATATATCTGCTTTCTACAGCAAAAGAGTTACAAGAGAATATACTTAAATAGTTGATACATTTTCGCTCATTAACTTGTTTATTGTATCGTTTATTTCAGTTCATTAATTCTAATGTGTAAAATTTGAAGCGATAAAAAATGTGACAACAAAGAACTTAACAAATTCTAAACAGAGAAACCCTTTTCAAATGGAAGAGCAACCTTGTATAGAAAGTAGAAATAATGACAATGAAATTGAGAGATGCTGGTTAATTCGTTGTTCGAGTAATTGAAGCATGATTTTATAGGAGCTAAGTTTTGAAGAACTGAAAACCAAAATGAAGTATATTTTTATACTCTCCTATATTTATGAACACCTGTACTGTACAGTTGCTAAAATAAACAAAACGTTTCCAAAGCAATCTTTTCTTTAATGAATACGCGATAAACAACCCAATAAACAGAATAATCATAACAAGATTCCGGGGAGTACAATATGAAGATTTCCTATTGCTATGTATTATTTTATTTATCTATTTTTTAAAACTTATTTTTCATTTTTTATTTTTTTTTTACATGGTTCACCCCAAACAAGGCAGGACGCCACTGTAAACGTAAGGGGCTACTGAGAAAAAGGAAAAGGGGGGAAGGATTGGTGGTTCAGCTTAAATTGGGATCTGAGCAGCGAGATGTCTGTTTACATTAGTTTTAAATTTCTGCATGTCAGTACTGTCGGGGAAACAGGGGGCAGGGAGGGAGTTTCAGAGGCCAGCAGCACGAGGAAAGAAGCTATTTGAGTAGAATGCTCTCCGGCATCTGGGGACCTCCACAGTGAATGAATGAGATTTACTAGAATGTCGAGTTAGTCTAGTGAATTTACGTCGAGGGGGCACCAGAGCAGCACACTCATCGGAGCATAATCCATTGAAGTATTTGTAAAACAAACACAAGGATGCTACATTGCGGCGATGGGACAGGGGCTGGAGCTTAGCTGACAGTGAGGGACCTATTAGGTTGACTACTCTTTTTTGGACTTTGTCAAGGAGGGAGAGACTAGTAGATAATGCACCAGCCCAGATGTGGCAACAATACTCCATGCATGGGCGAATGGTGGCTTTGTAGAGATACAGGATAATGTCACGTGTAAGGAGTCCACTAGCACGGTAGAGGGAGCCAACCTTCTTTGCGGCAGCCTTGGCAATGTCTTCAATGTATGTGTTCCAATTCATGTTACCTGTGAAAGTTAGGCCAAGGAGTTTGAATGATGAACTCTCAGGTAGGGTGTTATTTGCCATGGCAATCGGTGGTTGGAGAGGCTTCTTGTAGTTGTTGAAGGAAAGGAGCTTTGTCTTTGCGGCATTAAAAGTCACCAACCATTTATGGCCCCAATCCACTACAGCCTGGAGGTCATCTTCTAAGGATGCAGCCATTGCCTCAGATATGATCGCGTCTGTTTTGCCCCAAACAAGACAAGTTGCTACTGAGAATAAGGGTGAAAGTTTTTTTGTTTTTTTTTTTGGGGGGGGGGACTCCTAATTTGGGCGCTGTGCAGCGAGATGCTTTATCTTTATTTCTTACTTAAGATATATGTTGGTGAACTTCAAGATAGAGACCACATCGTTTTCAAGAGATCTTGGAAACAATTCGTTTAAAAAAACTGTTAATTATTATCAATTACAACATTTAGAACACAATTATTGAAAAATCATTTCAAATTGTTATTTTAATGCACTGAGGGTGGGATCACTTTGCTGTTATACCTTCATTCTAAAATAAACACTTATTTTATACCTAGTTTAGAATGCGTCATCTCTCAATTGGCATACATTTTAGTTCAAGCATAGCAGAAATTCCTGATTATCCACACTATGACAGAGCTGAGGCAAAAACGTCTGACCCTTGCTGGATGTTGACATTCCATGGATTAAGCAAACACTAATGGTGTTTCTCGTGATGAGGGAATTGTGCAAGGTATAACTTTTTTTCTCATCAGGATCTGATTATATTCTACAAGCATCAGCTTATGGTTAAAATTAGATGAATAGGAAAAAGAGTATGCGTTCCCTGCCTGAACATGGCGCACATGGTTCTGTGTTTTTTTGGACCTCATCCCGGTTAAGATGATCTCTTGGCTAGTTGAGTAAGTGAGTCTTGTTCCCTTTTAGTTTTCGGTAATAGAGTTTCTCCAAGATGTACGCCCCCCCACTTTTATTTTACCCTTGGCTTCCCCAAATTGTATTTTTTTTATCTTGTAAGGACACCATCCACTCACAAACCTAAACTCTATTTCATTTCATCCCACTTTAGTCCACTTCCATCTAAAGATTGACCTGCTTGTTTTCCGGGTGGAAAAAAAAACAAAACAAACTGAAAACAGTAGGCAGTCTATTCGTAGAAAGGAAGGTTTTACTAACCAGACCCTGATTTTATTCAGGTTCTGTGATTTTTTCTTTTTTGAGGGGTGTTTTTTGTAGTCCCACTTCCCATCAATTTTCATGAAATTTTAAATATAGATTATATTTTCTAAATGAAATTAATTTGAAACCATTGGGAATATTTTAAATAAGAAAGTCCAAAGGGTAAATGTGGTATCATGGTGACTGCTGGGATGAAAATCATAGACAAATAGTAAAAAATTAAAAATAAAACACAATGAATATACAAATAATACAAATGGGTAAAAATTAGTCTAATTAAGAGCAGAATAGACAGAAATTGAAAGCGCCCCTCCCCCCCACACACACACAAACTTTTGGTGACTTTGTGGCCAATTTGTAAATATATTTCATTTTATTTGTGAATAAATAATTGAAAGTAGTATCTGTTACTGCTCCCATAGACTGTCAATCACCATTTAGATATAGGCTTGTATCTTACCCCTTACTTCGAAACTGTATTAAGTTACTGACCCGATTGATTTTTCTGTTTGTCTAGCTTTGATTGGTATAGTTTGACGAACTACATTCGTCCACATAATCAGCTTCCCGTATCATAATTCTTGTTACTTCGTCCAGCCCAATCAGCTGCTTGTGTTAATATTCCAGCAACTTTGTCTGGCTACCAACTAACTCCACTTGTCCAACTCTTAACTCGATCTTCTCAGATGCCATTACACTCTACAGCCGCATCCTGATCATCACACTTGATCCCTCTTAACTGACCTAATCAAGCAACATATTTTTTTCCCAACCAGTCCCTTGCGATCAATATTTTCTCTTCAGGACAATTCACAAAGTACACTGGTGATCTATATGTCCTTCTCAGGACAAACTCTGTCCTTTTCAGGACAACTTCCCTTTCAGTAAACTGTGGTGTCCTTCGACTGCAGTGCAACTTTAATGGCTGACCATCCTCATTGGAGAAGTAAGTTGATCAAACACTCAGCACAAATGTTCCTCTGACGCTGACAACAGGCTCTGGCCATTTACATTTAAATACAAATAAACTACTTATTTTTATATTCAACTAAAATCCTGCATTTGTCACTCTTCTTTGCCCATTATCGTATTTATCTTTATATCTAACAACTTATAAAAGCGATATCAATACGTCAGTCTATCTATTTAAGTTATTTCCCAGAATGACAATGCAAAGTAGGGGAGGTGACGGTGGTTAAGTGGATATCGACACGGACTGAAGACCTGGGTGTTCAAAGTTCGAATCCAGTCGATTCCAAAGTACCATTTTCACTTAGGGATGTTGGCAACCTTCTCGTGGTCCTTCCCGTAAGTACCCGATGTCTTTCCAGAAAGATTTCTAACTAGAAAAACATCGGGGGAAACACCAGAATCATCTGATTCACACGAAAGAAGAATGCAAAGTAGCTTTGAATTCTTCGAATCTAATTATCTAAAAATTTAATGTCATTACCCATAACTTTTAGTTGATATTCCTTATCAAAACTGATGCCGATACAAAGAAATATTCACAAAAATTTGTACGTTCTCTATTAACACAGACAAATTCAGTTTGTATTGTATTTTCTTAAGAAAGTTTAGCTTTTAGTATCCACTGATGAATTTGACAGCGTGTTTTCTTATGAAGTATTTATTTTTATTTGCTCATTATCTTCACTAGTTTAATTTTATTTACGTACTGTCAAATCCCTTAAGAAGCAGCCAAGATTAAAACCGTAATATATTAATGGTAGTTCTACTATATATACTAGCTGTATGTACACGGCGTTGCTCAGGAGTCTTGTTAATTTCATTTTTGTTTCGGTTTTTCCTTTTTCTTTAAATATGCTTTTTGTTTTGTTTTTGTTACCAAATATCTTTGTTTACTAATAGTATTTTGAAAGTTAAATTTAAGAGGTAATTACAAAGGCGTAAAGTTGATGGATCAAGTTATGGAAGTGATAATGAGATAGTGAGAATAATTGAGCGCCAAATAAAAAGTCATATAAGCATAGATGAAATGCAGTTTTTTATGCTTAGGCAAAGTATCACTGGAGCTATGTTTATCATGAGACAAATGCAAGAGAAGTACCTTGGTAAGAAGAACAACCTGTATTTTGCATTTGTGGATCTGGAGAAAGCTTTTGACGGAGTGCTAAAAGAGGTTGGCTGGTGGGCTTTGAATAAATTAGGAGCAAATGAGTGGTTGGTGAAGGTGGTTCAAGCAATGTACAGAAATGATCCAAGTCATGTTAGAATTAACAGCATATTTAGTGGCAGCTTTAATGTTAAAGTTGGAGTACATAAGAGTTCTGTACTGAGTCCGTTTTTTTGTTTTTTTCTTAGAAGCATTGTCCAGGGAGTTTCGTACAGGTTGTCCAGAAGAGATACTGTATGCTGATGATTTAGTACTTGCCTGTGAAACAATGGAAGACCTACCTTTTAAGTTCAAAATTTGGAGAAATACTATGGAAAGTAAAAGCCTGAGAGTAAATGTTACCAAGACTAAAGTGATGATCATTGATAGTAGCGTTGGAAAGCTCCACAAAACAGGAAAGTTCCCCATCTCTGTGGAAAGTGAGTTGCGTTCAATTCAATCTTTTGTGGTACCTGTAAGCATTGGGTACACAAGAAGTCCAGTGGAATTACTGGTAGGTTGAGAGAGGATAACCAATTTGTGTGCAAGAAGTGTAAGACAATGGAGATGGATGAGAACTCAGATGTGGACAAAATATATCTGGATGGCGAAGCTATTAAGATTGTCGAGAAGTTTTGTTAACTTTGTAATACTATTGGAGCACAGGGTGGAGCAGGTGCTAGTGTGATTGCAAGAATTAGGAGTGGATAGAGTAAATCCAGGGAACAACTGCCATTACTAACTGTTGATAAAGGTAAGAGTCTATCAGGCATGTGTAAGCAGTGTGATGATATATGGCTAGTGAGGGTTGAGGACATGCGTTGCATGAAGAGAAATGAGAATGATATGATGGATGCGTAATGCAAGTCTTAAAGACAGGCTTTGTTCAAATGAGCTCAGATGAAGATTAAATCTGGACAGTATAAGGAGATGCATGCAGAACAGTAGACTTCGATGGTATGGCTATGTTGAAAGAAAGCTTGGTGTTGTCATTGTTACTTCCACACCGTTCTACATATTAAGGCAGCTGAGACAGCTTCAGTTGCAGTATTGCACCCAGGAACTTTTGAGCTACTTTTTCAGTTTTTAAATGTTACTCACAAACGTCTTGCTTGTAGAATAACTAAGGTGGAATGTTGCAAGCCATCAATTAGACAGAACCAACTCCTGCTATTCTATGTCCTCTATAGTTGGAGAATTATATTCCCGGTGATACTTAAGCTAATTATTATAAGGTGCTTCTTGACATTCAGTTTAATTGAGTTATCGTCTTTGATGGTCTCTGTGTAAATCTGAGAAAAAATAAAGTTCTATTCGCACAGTAAAAAATTGAACGTCTTAAATAAAAGAAAGAAAATGACTTGCCTGTTTTCATTAAAACTTTTCTACACAATAACAAGTATGTTAGAACTATACTTGCAGATTTTAGCAGATCTTAGCTTGGGCTGTCAACTCAAGAAGCACCCATTGTTATTTTTTCATTTTAACATCTGATGATCATTCTGTCATCAGATGTCGACTGGTAATTAATGTAAGAATAGTTTATTGATAGCAGATTTCTTTAAGAACCATTTATTAGGCAAAGGCCCTTTAAGCCTAAGAAGTCAAAAAAGTATATGTAAATATATATAACCACGATGTACAGTGGCATCTAAAGTTAGGTGTGAGTAGTTTACTG
>OY744525.1:70990517-71015517 GCA_963556195.1 Sepiola atlantica | reverse complement strand
TTAACATACTGTATCCTAGAATCATGTTTTTGTTTTAAATTAACGTAATTCTAGTTAATATCCGAAGTTACATATTATCATTTATTTCATCGTTTAGTAAGTATGTTTTAGTTTAGACTTTAATGGAATTTAAGAATCGCTGGTCATTCTTCTTAAATTTAATGTCAAATAAATGCCAATCCCACACAAAGAGAGAAAAATAAATAAAAATAAAACCTTTTCAAAAACAAAAGGAAATGTTTTTATGAGAAACAAAATCATGATCTTTAATCCTTTTTAATATATATTTGATTGGAATATTTGGTAATATTTCGGAAAATACTGAACAAAAATTGTTTTCAGTTTTATGAAATGAAAATCTAACGACTACGACTATTACTAATACACATGCAATATCCATAAATGAAAACAAACGTACAAAATAGCAATTATTTTAATTGCTACATACTTATTTGTTTTTTCTTTTAATAAAATCAAAATCTCTTTTTTATATAATAAAAATTGAATCTTTAGAAGTATGTTATTATAAAAGAACAGAAAGAATTGTAAAAAAACATATATAATAACATATAGATACGGTTGTCATCCATTGATATTTTTAAGTCGATGTGACGTATTATGACTTAATTCAACTTTCTGTGGAACATACACATTTAAATCTTGCAAATTTGCTTTTCATCAAACATTTATTCTTATTTTGTTATTTTATAAGAATAATTAAAAAAAATTATATAAGATAAGATATAATATATAATAAAATCAGCAATGATGTCATTCAACAACTTTTTAAACCATAACTTGAGCCACTTTTGCAATTTGTATAATAGCGGGTCATATAGCTGACAGCTTTGGGGAAGCGCATTTGGGTATGACCAATTCTGTTGGAGTCACTCAGTTCAAGAACCAGACGGCTAGAGAATCGCTCCCTTCCTACTGACATGGGAATCGCCCATTCTGAAGCACCCTGGCTCCAGTGGAAAACATCAACCACTTGAGAACGGGAATAGGGTGATCAAAAGTTGCTATGAGTAGATGGGGCTATTAAAAATGAATGTGGAGAGGAGGACCATACGATGCAACACTGTCTTGTCTGCCCCCTACTGCCCAACCGGTGCAGCTTGAAAGATCTTGTGGAGTACAACACTAATGCAAAGGACTCCGTAAAAGTGGGAAACTGTTGTCTGACCACATGACACTTCAGACATGCAAAGAAGAAGGTGAAGGATTCTGATGTTGAATGACTATAAACCCTCAATGAGCCTGCAATATTTATATCACTCATGACACTCAATTACTCTGTATTATTAGTAAGACTGTAAAAAAGTATAGAAACCCTGATAATCTTCTTAAATTTAATGTAATACTAGAAAAATATGATGCATTGGGTCCTTAATTCAGCTCCGGTAAGATTGTTTAAATCAAAAAAGGGTTTGCAAAGCCAATTAAATTTGGAAAAAATAAAAAGATAAAATTCAAAATTATTCTCTTTCTACTTGCTATCTTCTTCTTCTTCTTCTTCTTCTTCTTCTTCTTCTTCTTCTTCTTTTTTCTTGTCCAGCTATGGGTCATATCGTATTACTCCTTGTGGTGATATTTGCTTTTGTTTATAGGAATAATCCATTATCTAAGTCTTAAGTTTTATAACCTTTAACTGTTAATAAACAGAGAGAAAGAGAGAGAGAGAGGGGAGGGTGGAGACGGAAGGGAAAGTAATAGACACCATATAAAATAAGAACACATAGTGAGAGAGGGTGAGAATGATGGTTGATGAATTAATTTCAAATTACGACTAATTAGAACAATTAAAATGGATTTTTTCTTCATTTTTCATGCATAACTCGATCCAGAACTAAGAAATATTTTATTTTATTTTATGTTATTAAAATATACAAGAAAAAAACATTAAGGAAACAACCGTAAATTCACTCAGCTCTAGTATATATTAGATAGAACTGGGCCTTTTCAGGTTATATCTAATTTAGCTGATTACTAATTCTTATAGGCTAATAATAAGAATGTAGCAAGCATATCTTAAAGGGACCAACGACTATGACTATAACGAGTCTCAAACGATTGCAAAGACAGAAAATATTCTGAAAATTGAAATGCTTCCAAATCAGAATCATTATGTGTAATAAAGAGGGTATAGGAAACTGTTTCTTATTCTGTACATCGATATATCTCTATATCATGTAGACACGTTTGTATCGTGATCAACGTGCAAGCATACACATGCACATATGCATACCAGATGAACGTGTGCGCTTTTTCACATTGTATATGTAATCCTTAATTTGTAAGTGAGGTTACAGATTGCCATAGCATGCATAGGCTTGAGTGACTGTTAAAAGTGGTTATGATTCTTTACTTGGCTCGTCATTTAGACATCCAGTAAATTACATGGTCTGGTTTGATTTTAACAGGTCTGATCTATGAGAATGGTAGTTGCTTTTTAGCTCTGTTTTTCTTTATAGCAGATTGAAGTTCTTTTAGATTAGATGAAACAGACTAAATTACTAAATTAGTGAAAGGTATTTTTAAGAGGGCTTTAAATACTTCAATATGTTCCCAGTTTGAAAATGTGCATGTAAAACTTTACCAAGGGAAAATATATACATGCTGTAACTCATGATATCACGTGTAGACTTGAAAATAAATACTATTCACTCATTCGAAAGAGTATACATATACAGGATGTCCCAAAACGAAGGATGAGTTTCTTTTAATCCAATAAAAAATGATAAATAGTTTTTATTTATCTCAGATAAGTGATTTATAGAAAGTTCAAATCAAGGAGTTTTATTTTTTAAAAAATGATTTAATTTTATGATTGTGCTGTGCATCCATTCATAGTTTTGAATTGTTTTCATTTTATTTTCAGAACGCCAGTATGAATGTGAAGATGACAGTTGATCTTATTCGATGCGATTATGCAAATGGGAATGCTTCTACCGCGGCTATAAGACAATGGAAACGTGAAAAGAAGCTGGTAAAGTATCCTTGCTCTTCTTCTGTATTGAATTGATGCTGAGTGTCAAAATGAAGCACTTTGAGAATGTGTTGTGAAATTTCTATAAACCTTTAGTTTCTGTTTAATAATACATGCATTTTTGAAAACCTCTCGAATAGTAATTATCGATTATACTGATATTTCCCAAATATATTAAAGTAAATTGGAAGTTAAGCATTCACAACTTTTTCCCTCTATTTTTGGACATCCTGTATGTATACTGACACAGAAAATATTTTCAGTCGGTTACAAACAAAACTATAATCATGTTTGATACTGCTATATATATATATATATATATATATATATATATATATATATATATATATATATATATATATAACTGGAAGTTAGCACGGGACTACTAAATCTAGGTAATTATAAACTTTAAAGAAAAGGCATATAAAAAAAAGAAAAAAATGAAGTTCAAGGCTTAGATGAAAAGGAAAAAATAGATCAGACCAGCAATATAACGGTTAGTAAGACTATTCATTTATATTTATTTGTGATTTGAGACGAAAATCTAAGTCGATGGCGAATGATTAAAAAAAACAAAAAAACTGAGATTTGAACCTACGAGAGTAAACTGTTCCATTTGCAAAAAAAAAAAAAAAAAAAAAATTGAGTATGGATTGTAATAAAGGGTTTTCCTGCCTGGATTTTTACCTTCTATTTTTACGAGCACTGAAAATAGCCACCTCAAGAAATAAATGCTTAGGATAATTGAACATTCTTAGTGGTAGGCAGAAACAATTGTATGCTGGTATTAAAAAATAGATTTTTTAGTGAAATGGTGCGAATCTGTTCTTTTCTACATTTTAAGTGGTTTAAATAAAATTGAAATATTTTCTATCATGGTTCTAGCCTCACACTATTGAGCTATTATAATAGCTTTATGTCATAAAATTTCTATTTGAAATATGAAACATTTAAAATATAAACTAGCTTTATAATGCATTGTTCGTTCCCTTAAAAAGAACTAGAACACTCTGGTCGTTAAGCCCGCTGATAACGTGTTAAAATTATTATCGTTTTTTCTCTGCTTACAATTGGCCCAGTGGTTAAAGATGTCAGATTTGAGTTGAAAAATACTTGTCATCCGAGGTTTCGAATCGCATGACCGGTAGTGAATAGTCATATCTCTATGCTGCTGAGTCCCGATTGAAAAAGGACGAAGCGTATACGTACATAGATAATAAACAATAACAAATATTATATATATATATATATATATATATATATATATATATATATATATATATATATATATATATGATAATTTTATTTACACAGACATGTACAAAATCTGCGACACTGGCATGTCGATGTTATCGATCAACAGTTACTATAAACTGAGATCTCATCAGGCAGAGTTAGTTGATCGATAACATCGACATGCCAGTGTCGCAGATTTTGTACATGTCTGTGTAAATAAAATTATCATATATAAAGCTCTATTTTGATATTGAGCACTTTTTATAAACCCGGTTAAAATTCTCTGGATTACCACCCTGTGGATATTTTTCACCTGGATTATCACCATTATTATATATATATATATATTTTTTAGAGGTAGCATTATTAAAATCAATAAACAGACGAGTGGGAAAAAAAAAAAGAAAAAAAAAAAGGAAAATTGTTAAAATTACCTTAAGGCCTTGTCGTCTGACCCTCTGAGAGGAAACGTCAGAATGGTAAATTAAAAACTAAAAGTCGAATGAGAAATGAAGGGGGGAGAAAAAAAAAATAATAAAACTTATTTCAGTTGGAGGAAACGAATGAGAAAGGGGAAAAAAAAAAAAAAAAAAAAAAAAAAAAAAAAAAAATTAAATCTCTCAACGTTATGGTGGCTTTGAATCGTTAAAAATCTCCAACTGATGTTTCAAAATCTTTTGTCTACACAGGCTAGGTCGATAGTTGTTAATGACTAGCGCCTCAAGAATATTGAGATGGTAGTTCGACCTGGCACTGTGTAAAACAGAAAACCACCCATCGGAATACCTGTCAGAACAACTATTTGTACTAACGAGGTGATTACCGATGGCTGATTCCTGTGCCGGAACTTCCAGGCACAGGAATCAGCCATCGGTAATCACCTCGTTAGTACAAATAGTTGTTCTGACAGGTATTCCGATGGGTGGTTTTCTGTTTTACACAGTGCCAGGTCGAACTACCATCTCAATATTCTTGAGGCGCTAGTCATTAACAACTATCGACCTAGCCTGTGTAGACAAAAGATTTTGAAACATCAGTTGGAGATTTTTAACGATTCAAAGCCACCATAACGTTGAGAGATTTAATTTTTTTTTTTTTTTTTTTTTTCCCCTTTCTCATTCGTTTCCTCCAACTGAAATAAGTTTTATTATTTTTTTTTTCTCCCCCCTTCATTTCTCATTCGACTTTTAGTTTTTAATTTACCATTCTGACGTTTCCTCTCAGAGGGTCAAACGACAAGGCCTTAAGGTAATTTTAACAATTTTCCTTTTTTTTTTTTTTTTTTTCCCACTCGTCTGTTTATTGATTTTAATAATGCTACCTCTAAAATTAATCCTACCATTCTGTTGTACACATAATTTACTTATATATATATATATATATATATATATATATATATATATATATATATAGCAATGTATGATTTATTCTGGCTGACACTAATTTTTCTTCTCTTGACTTTCGCAATTTTATTTCTTTTTGCATGAGTAAATGCAATTGTACTTTTATCTATGGAATGAGATGACTGGTTCTTGGAAGATAAGCCTGCTAACTAAAGTTCTATTGCAGTCATCACACAATCACCGGATATAAAACGCAAATGGATATGTGCCTGTGCACGCGCACATATACACGTTTGCATGTAATGCTTTTCTCACCGAAAAGGGTCCATTGCATAAAGATTATTGAAATACCCTCCAAAATAATAGTAACGATTTAAGAAAACGTTTCAACAAGGTAATAAAACGAAATTGATTAATTTAGTATAGAGGTGAGGAAGCTACATTTCTACAAGTTTAGTATGAATTGATATCTCTAGTAAATTAGTAAATGGAAAATCATACAGTTAAGCAATTTTAAACTATTAATATTTTGATAAGCAAATCTTGTTCTCTCTTCTAATGAAACAGTTAATAAGTAAATACAAGTACGACTCATTCAAGGCGGTATTGCAGGTGGTCTTTTGTTACATATTAAAGGAGTTTAATAAGAACACTTGTAACTGTGACATCAGACGAGAATAAGATATGACTTCTTTCGATGTGTAAGCCTCGGTGAAGGTAAACGAGAGATCTCTCTCAGCTACCCCACTTGTAAGTGTAAAAGTGTCCATGAATTTATGAACCTAGCTGAATAAAAGATCTACAAATCTTTTATCCTCTTATGTTTTGTATCGACATTAAACGTGGCCACTATGATCGAATAAAACCACAGGATGATAAAACCGCCGAGATCACAATACATTGTCTGAGATTAGCATGCTAACTGTACACCTCATTTTCTGTGAGCTTTGGTTTGGTTTCATCTGTTTTATGACATAACAACCATTTTAGGATTATTTAATGACTAAACTCAATACCCATTGTAAACGATTATTTAAACATAAATTGATATTTTACTCATGACTACGCAGAAATATTGGTCAATATGGATGACCACTCTAGATCCAATGTAGGATTTGAACTCGGCATAGCCGATTTTAACTTTGAGATAATCTTAGCTAATTTCAGTAAATATTCATAAAATCACTTTGAATACTGTTATGGTGCCGTACCTACCTACGGAGAACTAATGGACTCGTCCACCTTATACATACGGGAAGCACGTGACACTTGTCCTCTTCTTCCCAGGCAAACCGGCAATGGCGGTTGAGAGCACCATCTCCTTGTATCTCTTTCTTTCTATTATATAATATATACCTTTGTTTATTTAAACCATGTGTTCCTGTGTCATTCATTCGGCCTTACCCAGGTCCACAACAAATACATACAACAGAGTTCTGGTTAGTAAACTAGTTGAGTTAAAAGGATATGAAATGCAACCTAGCTTGTTTCAAAATTACAGCAAAGGTTAAAACTTGTTTTGCAGAATCTGAAATTTACACGTAAAATGGTCGATCCCAAACCGTGTAAATATTCCCTATCTAATGGTCAGTGTCGTATTCACAAATTATACGACACTTTCCTCAGATTTATTTATGAATATTTGGGCTTCGCTGACTAACATGCATTGATATAATAGTTGGAAATAAGGTTAAAATGAGTATGTGATGCCTAATGTCAAAGTAGGAAGTATGTCTACCAAAAAAAAAACATCAGTTGACATTTTTATTTTATATTCAATCTCGAACAAGGATCACTAAAAAATACTTATCTATTTCAATTATGGGTAAGCTGATATTCTGTGATAGAATCGCCATTATTTGATCTGTGAGTTTTTTTTATTATTAAGATCTAGGTACTTATGCAGTTTACGGACCGGGCAGAAAAAATAACGTTATAATTTAGAAACCCATTCTTAACATGGGGTAGTGAGGACTTTATTAACTATTCTGTACTTTCACCTAACAATTTAATAAACAAAAGATACTGTAAAAATCGAATTAAACTTGAAAATCCTATCTAAATATAGCCTGGTCCGCAAACTTCATCAGCACCAAAGTCTAATATACTTCAAGTCCTTTCATTAGTATACCAAAAATAAAATCTGAAACGGTTTAATTTAACACAGACTTGAAGTTGCCAATATGATTAGTAGATTCAATATATAAAGAGCAACGAGAAAAAAAAACAAAAGCAGTTACACTCTTGTTTACATGAATGCAAATAACTATGAAATATATTAACCTGTTAGTCAAGAGCTTTTATTCTTCTCATTTACCAATGTTACACCAGTGTGAAAAGTAATTATACTTTTGAAAAATGCCTTGAAGACTGTTTTATTTTTGTAGAGAAACCATCGAGTTGTACACTTGTCTCAACTCGTGACACAGCAGTGTAGCAAAGTTTCCTTCATTAGGTTTTGGTAGAGATAATTTAATATATATTCTGCTGACGGTGTAAAAAAAATCATATCTAACAAAATGACGTTCTTACAATGTTACATAGACGTTGCAAAAGTGGGTACTTGTATGGACCAGTATCCACGGCCGACACGATTATCTTCTTGTAACTTCGAAAAATGATGAAAACAGCCAAATGTTTATGGTGCTGGTTCTAGTATAGAAATTAGCCTCTATGTTTCTATTACGGTTCTGCAAACTACAACATGGGCATCTTCAAATTCAATTTCAATAAATACTTTTTATGAACTCTCCTCATAAGTAATTAAATGTTGTTAATCCCATTCAACATTTTCAATCGTCTCATAGTATTTTTCATGACCATGTTGCTTCACAAGTTTGTTCAGACCATTTCATTGCATAGGAGCATTGTTTTTGTTTTTGCAGAAATCAATATCATGTTGACTTTTTGTTGTGGTACCTACCTTACAGACTATGTGAACTCTTCTGCTTCACTGAGATATTGGTACTGGGTAGTCCTAGGATGTTCACCCTCCCAGGCCTTGCCTCCTCTTCTTAAGTTTATTATTTACTGTTTGAGGCGCCCCGATTGGGGAATGCTGATGGGGCTGCCCAGGCAATTTTTAAAAGCGCTGGCTTGACACTTCCCACCTTCCGGCCTTGTGCCACATCTTCCTTGGTGGGAAAGAAGTAAATACTTGGAACTACCCCAGTCTAATACTGGCAGTCAGACAGACGTTCAACCACTCTCTTTATATGCTGTATTTATACTTCCTTCAATATACTTTATTTCACTTAATGCCGAGTTCGTGTCTTCTTTTCGGACCCCTTACAGGTCCACAACACTGGCGACGAGGAACATTAAGGGACTTTTATTTGAGAACCTTAAAAAGAACGAATGTGGAGAAAGCAACAGCCAAATTACCCGGTAACCTTCAAAGTTCTAAAAACGGGTTTTATCAGTGAACCAAGAAAAAAAAATCGCATAGTTGGATTTTTTTTAGCCAAAGTGATTTTTTTTTTTTCTTACGAAGAAACCAACCCATTTTCTCTCAAAGAAAAAACGTCAGTGATTTCATTATTTCTATTCCGGCACTGTGTTAATTTTTAACAAGAAAGGAATACATTCTTTTTTTTTCTCTCCAAAAAGAAAAGAAAAAAGTAACACCGCCGAAATTATAAACCTTATATTTACTGTTGACTAACCGTAAAAACTACTGTTACAGGAAAAACTTACTAAAAAAATTTTTTTTTAACTGATTTTTTTAGTCGACAAAAAAGTTTTATACCGTTTCTTTCTCTCTTTTTTTTAACTAATATTATATTGGTATCATGTTGACTTTTCTAGAACCAGCATGAGGAAATTCATCTTGTCAATTAAAACTTATCTGCTAATTTCCATACTAGAAACAGTGTCGTAAATGTTCGGCTGTTTCGTAATTTCTCTAAAGATTTAAGAATTTTTTTTTTATCATAGTTCACCCCAAACACGGCAGGCCGCCACTGTAGACGTAAGGGGCTACTGAGAATTAAGGTGAAAGTTTTGGGGGTCATCCTAAATTAAGATCTGTGCAGCAAGATGTCTGTTGACATTATTTCTAAATTTCTACATGTCGGTACAGTCGGGAAAACAGAGAGAAGGGAGGGAGTTCCAAAGGCCGAAAGAAGCTATAGGAGTAGAAGGCTCTCCGGCATCTGGGGACCTCCACAGTGAATGGATTGTACTTAGCTGATTGTCGGGTTAGTCTAGTATATTTACGTCGAGGGGGCACTAGAGCAGCAAGTTCATTAGAGCACAATCCATTGAAGTACTTGTAAAACAGTCACAAGTATACGGCGATGGGACAGGGACTGGAGCTTGGTGGATAGTGAGGGACCTATTAAATTAGCGACTCTTTTTTTAACCTTGTCTAAGAGGGAGAGACTAGTGGATGATGCACCAGCCCAGATGTGGCAACAATACTCCATGCATGGGTGGATGGTGGCTTTGTAGAGATATAGGATAATGTCAGGTGTAAGAAGTTTACTAACACGGTAGAGGGAATCCACCTTCGTTGCAGCAGCCTTGTCAATGTTTCTAATGTATTTATTCCAATTCATGTTACCTGTGAATGTTAGGCCGAAGAGTTTGAATGTTCGACTCTCAGGTACAGTGTTATTTGCCATGGCAATCGGTGGTTGGAGAGTTTCTTGTAGTTGTTGAAGGAAAAGAGCTTTGTCTTAGCAGCATTAAATGTTACCATCCATTTATGACCCCATTCCACTACAAACTGGAGGTTACTTTCTAAAGATTCAGCCATTGCCTCAGATATGTGTGTGTCCATTTTACCCACATGACGAGAGTAGAGCATAGTGTTGTCAGCAAGTATACCCATCTCAGACACAATGTCATCAGGAAGGTCGTTTATGAAAATCAGGAACAATAAAGGTCCAAGGATCGATCCCTGGGGTACACCAGCATTTATGTCATGTTGTTTGGATGAGCAGCCATTGAGGACAACCTGAATCTTTTTTGGGGTTAGGAAGTATCTAATTATATCAATTTGGAAAGAAAGTAATGTCGTTTTTGTCCAACACATTTATGTCATCTGAAATATTCACATTAGGGCATTTTTAATCTTTACAATAATTTCCTTCATTTTCTATGACTTCTGTCCAACGATCAACTAGCTTCTTGATGCCTTCTTCAAAAAATTTCTCTGATTTTTTAGAGAAAAACAAATTTAGGTCATTTTTGAGTTGGTCGTCATTTTCATAAATTTTATTGTTTAAGTGATGCTGCAACGACCGGAAAAGATGGTAGTCAGATGAAGCAATGTCAGGTGAATAAGGCCGATGAGGCGAAACTTCCCAATTGAAACGCATGACCTTTTCCTGAGTGAGTTTTGCTGTGTGAGGTCTCGCGTTATCATGCTGAAGCACTACACCCTTCCTATTGAGTAATGCTGGTCGTTTTTTTGATAGAGCAATTCTTACATCATCCAGTTGCGAACAATATTTTACTGCTGTGATTGTTTGATTAGGCTCTAGTAACTCATAATGAATCAGTCCTTTCATGTCCCACCATAAAGAGAGCATAACCTTCTTTGGGTGTAGTCCTTGTTTTGGAACAGGCTGTGGACTTTGGTTTCAGTCTAACCATTGTCTTTTGCATTGAGTACTCTTGTAAAGAACCCATTTTTCATCTCCAGTCACAATTCTTTGCAAAACTGGTTCTCGATGATTCCTGGAAAGCAAAGATGTGCAAAAAGCCAATCTTTGATTTCGTTGAGCGTCAGTCAAATCATTGGGAACCCAGAGTCCAAGTTTTGAAACTTTTCCTAACTTGTGAAGGCATGAAATAATTGTGGTATGGGTTGTATTGAATTGTTGAGCTAATTCTCTGCTAGTTAACTTTGGATTGGCGTCCACAGTGTCTTTAATGGCGTCTTTATCAATTGATTTTGGCCTTCCCAAAACGTCGCCGATCTGACAGGTTGAAGTTTCCAGAAGAAAATTTTGCAAACCACCGTTGACATTTTCGATTATTCAGAACATTTATCCCAATGACAGTTCTAATATTCCTTGTAGCTTCTGCAGCTGAGTTTCCTTTTTTGGAGCAAGATTACAATAAGGACCCCAGTTCATTAACACAATACGTGGAACATGTTTCGGAAGTCACCGACGTCTTCCGGTTGACCTCGCAATACACGTGGTCGCTATTTACAAAACAACTTGTAAATAAACCTTTTATTTCGGAATTTTTTTTTCATGGTGGTTGTGGTCCTGATAAAGCCCATCAGGGATAACTGTAGGGTCCCTTTCCATGTGCGGCATGGCACATACAGCTACCCACGATATTATACAACTGTTGATGGAGCAGCCGTTTTTAACGCTACCTAAGAGTTTGGGCTCCTGTACTAACAGTCGGAAATGGCAGTCAGACAAGCTGTTTAACCTGTACTCTCAACTTGTCAGAGCAAGAGCGACCCAGACTAGTCATGTGAGATTTAGTGACAAAAATTTTCCCCAAGTTGCCCAGATAGAGAGAAAGAGACAATGTTCATTGTCCTAGTCAGGAAACAAGGCCAAGCACTGGGTGTCTTTGACTTGTCCCTGCGCTAGTATTTCTGCACCTTGCTAATAGACAAAGAAGGAGTGCAAAAGCCGTGCGATAAGCAGAGCCCATCTACTACTTAAGCTATTTAAGGTATTGCAATCTGGATATTTCATTCAAGACTCCAGCCCTAGTGGTGGGGGGGGGGATAAGCTTGTTCACATGTGTTTTTTTGCTAACTATTTTCATGTTTTTTTTCCTTCATTTAATTCTGACACAAAGCAAAACAAAGCAAGATAAAAACAGAAAATTGTACAATTTACTAGAAAACAAGTTAAACTAATCAGACATAATAAGCATATTTAAAGCATGCAAGTAACTTAGCTGAAAATTAGGAAAATACTCAAGTCAGCCATAAATAGTGGTTTATACAAGTACATATAAATGTTTCCTTGACGTTTTTTGTAGATCCATAATGCAATGTTAATTTAACAGTCCCTTTTAGACACCTTACAATACAAAAATTGTTTAAAAAAGTAAGAAAAAGTTGAGGAAATATTTAAAAAAAGAAACCAAAATACAACAATCTCATTTTTTATCACTGGAATTCTGGGATGATGTCAGGAAAATTAAAAGAATGAAAAAAAAAATGGTGCCAATTGCTTCACAGAGAATGGATCATAAATTCCAGGAATAATTTAAAATGTGCCTTCACCATTGAAATTAATGATTCTCAGTTCGAAAACTGTGGAAAGACATATTATTCTTTCCATTCATCAAGTAAAGACAAAATATATTGAGCAAAATCTTTCAGCTACAGCATTTTGCAACGTTATGATAACAAGTAGTCAGTTGGACTCAAAAAGACAGTAATGTCAAACAAAGAACGTTCTTTGTATAATTTGGATTATTCGGACTACTGTTCTCATCTTGAGTGTTATTCTCACAACGTTTCGACCGATGTAACCTCCGACCTTCCTTCGGGGTCTTTCTGTCGAACTCGGGAATCTGCACAGAACCTTTATTTAATCCACAGGGGTAGCATGCTCTCGTTCCGTCAGCCATGACAAGGTAGAATTCTTCAGTAATTCGCAATCCTTAGTATCGTCCGCACTGAGGATTGAACCTTCAACCTTCAGAAGACTGCACCTAGAATTGAATTTTATTTAGTACTTCATCCGTTACGCCACGGGTCCTTGCGGATTCAAGAGTTCAACAAAATACACACGAAGAAGTCGGAGGTTACAACTTATACAAACTATCAATCCTTATCTAAAAAATTCAGACTCAAAAAGACAGTAATGTCAAAACAAGAATGTTCTGTATTAGCTGAACTGGTAAAACGAAAGCAATACCAGTTGCCAAGGTGAAATATCCTTAATGAACCTCACAGACCGTAAAAGAGTCTAATCCAAGGAAATATATCATCAAAGCCGGTCGAGAAATCAGACAGTGATAAAAGTGTATTTTGATAATGTATAGGCAATTGATATCGAAACCCAAATCACAATGACATAAAAATAATAGGATCAGTCTTGTATCGATCTCTCACGGATTTTCCAAGCCGATAGCAGCTTTTTAACCAACACAGTTTTATCAACTAGATGAGTATTATGTATTTTAAATCAAGACTTTCGGGTCATGACACTTATTTAGCCTAATTAGAAAACAGAATTATTTGAATGAAACCCCGCATGTTTTATCTAGGGTTGATACAATAAATATGCTCCCATGAGAATAGCAAATAGACTAAATGAAGTCTTTACATTGGAATAGTGAGAATATTTAATTCCTACAAAATTTCCCAAATTATCTGTCCTATTATTCCAATTAAATATTCGGCTTTGATATTTTGGAGGTCAAATGCGTTACTATTTGTTGGCAGCTGCTGATACTATCTGGCTACCATCCATATATATATTTCTGAGTTAGTTCTCCTACTCAATCTATATGGTGTACATTAGAAGTAAAGGAAGTAGAGATTGTCAATGGTCTGAAATTAAAACACACACACAACTGATATAATAACAGTTTCATATTTCTAACTTTCACCATGTTTCAGTGTTTTAGATTCCTCCTATTTTGAGTGTATTCTATTGAAACCACGAAGTTCCTAGATATCTAGGCACAAGGGAAAAACATGGTTCAAACTATTCCTTGTCTTTGTTACGATAAACTGTGCAGATCAAATTTTGGCCTGAGAACTGTATTGATGAACTTGTATTGCTCTACTGCAACCCATGACACTGGATTGGGCATAGCCGAACACGACAGTTGATAACTTAATATTTACTAAGCTTGGCTTTGTCTGACACATGATCACATAGAATATTCGCTGGAACATAAACTACACATTACACAAATCTCTGAAAGGCAAATAACTGAATTTCACTTACTTCCAACTTCAAAACAATTTCTAAGTATGTGTTATGATTTAGTCAAAGAACCATGAAAGTAATATGTAACACAAGTCCATCTTTGAGAGGCGAACCCAGTGACTGACCATTTAAATAAATTTCTCTGCCCGTATAGCACTCACACAAGTGAGGTTGGTAATACTAGTGTTCTCAAGATACTGAGACTGATCCAGGTGTCTGTTTAGAATGTTGTTCTCGTGGAGTAATGGTCTCCATTAACATGGAAAATCTATTTTATTATCAAATGCAAAGAGTTTTTAGGCTCCCTGTTATGGTTGTGTACACATAAGTTTCGAAACTTGAGGTAATCAGAAATAATATTACACAAGCACGTGCGCCCCTTAAAAAGCAGTTTTATATATATATATATATACATATATAAAACTATTTCATTTACATACACATATAATATGATAAGATGATATAATATATTGTGTATATATTTTTTCAGTATTTACTCCAACAAGGCTCAATCCATGAGTATGGCTTAGTAGTAGTATGAAAATATATCTATGGTAAGTAAGCTACACAGAAGTGTCCATATTTCATTCCTACAGAAAATCATGCTATCCCCACTTGTAAGATTTCCATAACACGGTATTCCTATTTCTGTACTTTTGTCATTCTAGCCTGATGATTTCCCGTAAGAATGAAACATGGACGCATCTGCGTAGCTTACTTGTCATAGAAATATTTTCATATTATTTCTAATATATATATATATATTAGTGTGTTGCTTTTCTCGTATCCAAATTTTCCATTTTCATTAGTATAGAAAAAGAAGTGCATATTTTTAGAAGTAGTCTGCATGTCTTATGAAGCATTTAGTTGTCCTAAAATCATAGATCTTATCCACTATCATGACAGTATATAAGCCACTCGAATCACATTTCGTCTCTTGCCATTAAAGACAAATCAAATAGAATGACACTCAAGATCTTGACAGTTTAAGCAACACAACTCCTCAATATGGAGATGGCACATATCTTCAGACATTGCTATTTCTTCAGTTAAGACTATGAACTACAAGGAAGACATTTAACACATCACTGTCCTTCCACCAAATACATTTCCGGACACCTATTCAGTCTGCAACAGTCACTCCTGTCACATTTGCAAGCTGCCCAACATTAGACATTATCAATGTTCAAGTAGAGTGAATGAAATTGCCTGCATTATCGAGTATTACTCTCTTAGCCTTGCCGACTGATGTGACTCAACTTAGTAATGCATCGATTGTTTCATACACTGGAGATGCATTAGTAGAAATTGCGTATTTGTAAAATATGAGGCAGAAAACCACAACATTTGGGGGTTTCGTCTCTATTTATGGACTCATTGAAAATATATTCAAGAAAGTGTTTGCATATATTTTCAGTTTTTGCTTATTCTTAGCTTATTATTGTAGAATGACAAAAAATAAAGAAATGAGAAGACCGTGCTATGCAAATCTTGCAAGTGGTGATAGCATTATTTCTTGGAAAGTCAGCATTCAGAAAAAAATGGTTTTACCCTTTTACCACTGGTAGAAACTATTCCAGTCATAAAGTAGAATGATTAGACTTTCAAGTGTTCTAAATGAAAAGGTAAAAAAACAATGAAAAGTTGATGAGTAAAATGTTAGTAAACTATAAAACTGTAAACTAGCAGTGAATATTTGCGACGGGTTGGGGTGTGCTTCCCAATGTTGCGTTTCAACATTGTGTCACACGCGCAGCAACCAAGTTGCCGTAATTATTACAAAAAGCATTGAAGTTCATAAATTTGATTCCTACTTTAGTCACTGCATGTTTTCCTTGTATGCGCGTCAGCATGATCCTTCCCGACTGAGAGAACACCTCCTACAAATAAGTTCTTTATTATTAAAACTGTGTTTTGCGGCTACGGTAGTCAAATGACATCCCGTAGCTGCAATCAGTCCTTGATGCTAGTCCAAGGCCATCTGGCCATGTCATGCGTAAGTTGTTCTTTCCTACCTCGAAAAAGAACTAATCGAGACAAGGACTGGTGGAAGACAGCGGACATTTATTCAACTTGATCTTTGTTCCAAATAACTGAACAATGGAGGTGGAGGAGCAGAGAGAGCGAGAGAGCAAGAGAGCGATCGAAATTATATTTTGTCAGCTCCTATAATTTTACGTCCATACGCTGTGTTTTCCCAAACAAACTGTCCTCTTCTCTCTCGCACTCTCTATTTGAGCCATGTGACGTCATATCCATTTCTATTATATTCCCACAGTCTATCGATCCTTACCTCGGGTTCATCAAGTTACCCTCGGCTGACCTTTTATTTTCTGTTAATTTCAACTAACTATTTTATATACTAGTGGATCTATTCGACTAATATCTAGCACTATCACTAACACCAGGCTGATGCAATAAATCATGTCTAGGTGATAAAAGGATGACCTTGGTAGGTCAACCCTTGCTATGGAAGTATGAGAAGTGATATTAGTCAAAGAAAGTAAAAGGTGAAACAAAAGATAAATAAAAACCGTTTTCCGGATGAGGCAGGAAAGAATCAGAACTTCTTGTTTCTTGAAGAACGTTGAAAACAACTGAAAAGATTTGAATGGTCCGTCTATACATATAGGGCCCCAATTTCATGGGTTTAGAAGAAAGTTTCTGTTTGGAACTCATCAGAGTTAGAACGTGTGGTCACTGCGTATGCACAGGGATGTGTAAGCTGAGTGTAGGTCTGAGGATGAAAGTAGAGGTCGATGACATGAGTCAAATCTGTGATACGAGTTAATTGCTAACAGATATACCTCAACGCCACCATTAGAGCTAGTTAGTAGTACATAGAAATAAATCTGGAGGGTGACATAAATAAAAACAGTCATTGATCGTTATTTATTTCATGTATGCATTATCACGTTGTTAATTCCCCCAGGCCTCAACCACCTGGCAGTTTCGAACGAATGATGTAAAGATATAGCGTGTGACTTGATGGTAATCTATTGAAAGAGTGAGTTACAGTATTACATTATTTAATATTACTGAACCTAAATAATCCTAGTCAATTTCATAATCAACTTCTCACCTCCTTTCTCTGCTAAATGTTGTTTTAGTAGTGATTTGATTTACTTTCTGTTGGTTTCCTTTAAGCTATTTTAATCAATTATACAGGGTGGGCAAAAATAAGGGTCCTATTTTTAAAAATTCATAACTTTTTTATTTATTGATTTTTTTTTTTTTTTTTTTTAGAATAAGTAAAGGACCCCTTCCGAAGCAAGCATGAGCCGTATTAGCCCTAAGGAACGTACCCTCATTTAGAAAACATTATTTTTGCTTAAAAAACTCAAAACAGTGTAAAAAACAATACTTTAGTTTTTGTAAGTTTTAAGAAGTGTTTTTCGGCTAAAATTTGTTTTGTTTATTTCAAAAAATCTCGGAAGGGTCAGTCTACACACACATAAAGTTTGGTGAGTTTAACTTTTATTTTGTGGAAGTTATTCAAATTCAAGTTATTCAAATTTAAAGATAGGACCCTTATTTTGGCCCACCCTATATGTTATCATTTTCTTGCTCACACTTCTACAAACAAGCAATGAAGATTATTTGAATAAATGTATAGAGTATTAAAAGTCTGTGAACGTTGTTTGTTATTTTGCTTATTTGATTGAATGTCACCGTGCACACTTCATCTGTGCATGAATGTTTTAGATGGTGTGAGGAAGGGCGAATTACATAAATAAAGAGTGAATGATGAGAGTGTCTCTAAATCTTTGTTGAACTCTGCTTTTTCGTCTGTTTTTGAACGCCTTTATATGAAGACGTGCATTCTGAAAAAACTTTACTTCATGTTGCTCCTGTTCCTATTCAGAAGTCGATATTAAGTTCGTTCATTGATGTGATTTCATATCACATTACCCGTCTCAATCCAGCTGAAACAAAAGCTTGGTAGACATTAGCTTCGTCGGTGCTGGGACAAAAACTAGTTGTTCGTGTTATCCTGGCTTCAGACATATCGTCGCTTAACAGAATTTCATCTTTGTCACCAGTTGAAATGCTAAGAGGAATCCACTTATTTTGTTTTGAGCAACTTTATTCTTAGAGTTCTAAACCTTCAGTGGCCATCTTAGATCAATTCAAGTGGCACTTTCTCGAGATTCTCTTTCCCTCTTGTATCCTTCTTGTTATGATGGGGGGGGGGGGCTGCTCTTATGTCTCATTGTGCCAAAGAAACATAAAATAAATGCACACACCTATAAGAAAATTAAAACATTATTTTCTTGAAGTAAATAACAAATTAAAAAAAAAATCGTTTCACTACTTTGTTTATTTCCACTTTTTCTTTTATGTTAACATATCCTCATAACTTTTAGTATGTTTAGATCCTTTTTAAAATAAACTCATCTGAAAGCTAATAATACTGTCCATACAATAGACCTTATTTTATTAACGTTTTTTTTTTAGCAGTAGAGTGCCAGAGATAAGTAATGATCTTGTTTTTGACAACAAATAAACATTAAATTAATAACAGAGAGGACACTTCTGATCTGGTTTCGAAAACTGAGTACCACAGCCAGCGGCGTCTGCTGAATCGAAGAAGAAATCTGAGCTAAAGCCTCGAGGTTTGAGATTGGCTTGAAGCAAATTTCCCCTCGTGAAATCTGCATCGTAAGCAAGGTAGAATTGAAGCCCTCAAGGTGTGAACTGAATTCTCGTGCATCGCCTCTTGTTTCTGTTTATAAGAATTTTTTTATACTTATTCATACTTGCCAGCGTTCAGCCTTCTAAGAAATATTACCTTTCATTTGTTTTCTGTACTTTAATTGGGTGTCTGCAAAACTGAAAATTTGGGCGAAAATCACAATAAATAAACGAGAGCTTCTGAAATTGTTGCATTGTATTCTTTTAGTAAGCTTGACTTATAGTTCATTACCATCTTTGGGAATGAAAGCAATTCTGATCCTATGTTGACTCCAGCTGAGGGACTCGGCGTTGCCCAGGAAGGAAAGTGGTTCTTATATATTAGATGAAGAAGTCAAAATCACAAACACAAAGAACTAAACAACTTGTTGCTTTATGAATTTTAAATTTTCTGAAGTTGTTCTTAGTGACTTGAATAGAACTGAGCAGAGTACAAGGCATGCTCTTTTCTGACTGCATTATTATCATCCCGATGCCCCTATACTACACCACCTTGTGTGCCTTATTGAGATATATGTCTAAACCCAATTTCAACTTTGTAACTTCTCAGCTGAAAAAGTCATGGGTATTCATACAAAAACACACATATATGTACATACGTTGTATTTTATTTATATAGATATCTAAAATCGTTTTACCGGGAAATAATGCTTCTTAAACTACTTTACAAGACTGGAACTGCTAAAATTGGTTCCATCTTTGCCGGATTCCCATTCAGCCTCTCTAAACTGAAATGCTTTTGTTTATATTACTTGGCAACCAAGATGAATTTACTCAAACAAAAACTGTATGCATGCGTTGGTTGTCTTGGTTCAGAGAGATCTTGAGACCATGATATTTGGCTGCTTTGTCATTGAATTTTTTATCCTCCTTTATGAAATGTAATGACTGTTCGGCATGGAATGAGTTTTGATATCTGGCAACGAAGATGGGATGCAAGCTCAGTTGTTATAGCAATAAATATCAATATGTATTGCCTGCAAGTTTATCATCCAATGCCAATGATCTGATTTCATGCCAATATAAAAAGTAAAATTTTATATTTTGATTTTCAAAATAAGCATGTTGATATTTAATTGAAAACCAGTCTTTTCAACTCATTTTTATTACACACACACATAGATAGATACATTTCATCAATCTTTTTAAATTTATCTGCAATTGAGTGTCAACTTGTAGAAGTGAGAACAAATCCAAACTTTTCAACTTTACTGATGATATCTTTTTTAGCTTTGTGATAAATATAAAAAATAAGTAATGCACTATAGTCATATTAATTTTGTTTTAAATAATAAGCAGTGTAAAAATATAGGTACATTTCGTATAGAAACACTGTGGAAGCTACCATGAAGTTGAGGCTAGAATACATCTGAAATCAGTGTGTATGCATATGTATTCGTGCATTTTCAGTTGGAACTAAACCTAAAAGCACCCAACTGAAGCCACGTTTAAGCTTGGCTCTTGTGTATAAATAGAAGCTCGAGTCAGTTGACTGCAATTGTTTTGAACTAAGACGCCACATATATATCAAAGCAATAATTCTGCTATTAGGCACATACATACACAGGCTTTTACTTGTCTGTGGCCTACCAAAATAGTACTAGTAAAATACCAGAACAACTGTGCACCATGCTAGACACTTTGGAACCACTTAGTCAGTAATTATGTGTACACATATACTCACTATCAGATTAACACATATACAATAACTTTCCTTTCGATATAAATGCATTTGAAAACATTATCATTCATACATGTATTACTTGTAATGAGATAAATTGTTGTTTCAGTTAAAATTCCTTTTTTGTGTTTATTTCTACTTATTACATACTCATCAATTTTCCCTCAATAAAAAAATAATTCTAGTAACGTATATGAATGGAGCAACAACAATGTAAAAATGTGTTTAATAACATATGCAAATAAGATAAAAGTAACTCTGAAACATATTCTTGTGAAAAATAAACATTAGATACTTAATTTGCCTTAACGTATTGCAGATCTTACTCATAATTTCCAGTGATAATTGACATGCATCATGTTTAGTAATGTTGTCAGCATAAGACTCACCGTCTTACTGCATCATGATAATTTCACATCTCACCGTCTTACTGCATCATGATAATTTCACATCTCTGAACTTTCGACAACACTGAGATTTTCTTAATAATATTGTTATTTTATAAGTTTGAGCAAAGTTAGAAATATAATAATTAGTAAAAATGATTTCTTTTTGGAATCTAAATTATGATTGAACATTTTTATCTGTCTGTTGGTCACTTATCAGCCTTGGGAGCATTGCATAACATTTAGCATGAAGGGTCAAATTCTTCTTCTTCTTCTTCTTCTTCTTCTTCTTCTACTACTACTACTACTACTACTACTACTACTACTACTACTATTAATAATAATAATAATAATAATAATAATAATAATGATAATAGCAGTAGTAGTAGTAATACAACTAGACATATAGATGGAGCATATTAAGGCAACTCCAAGTGAGTTGAGACTGCATGTGTAAATATAAGAGAAAAATGCTATAAGTGAGAACACTTAATGAGCAGCAACACTAACAAAAGTTGGTACCTCCGAAAATGGTAATGGAGGATTTTGAGAGGATAGACAGATCGATGAATGATGACGCCACCCATACCTTGATTGAAAAGGTATGGAGAGTACTGCAATTTTAAGAGGCTTATTGTCATTCAAATTCCTGCGAAAATAACCAGCTGTTATCAGTGAGAAATCATTGGTAAATGACTAGTGCGAGTGAGTTACAACAATGCAGGACTGAAACAGGCAATCTGAAGAGACTGGCTGCCAATCAGACTTGAGTGAAAGCCATCATATTTTTTCCCAGCGCAAAATCAATGGTCACGACTGGTATGAGAACTGGTGAGTAAGAAACAATAATAATAAACACATATGGTTTAAAACTATTGATCAAAATTCTACTAAGTTTGGCATAAAACACCCTTGACATATTGGCGTGTCATAGGGAGGTCACAATTCTACTAATACTACTACTACTACTACTACTACTACTACTACTACTAATAATAATAATAATAATGATAATAAAAATTTTAAAAATAAAAATTATTGGATCCGAAACTAATAACTAAATAAGAAGAAGTAGAAGAAAAACTTATTGGATCCAAAACTATTGGTTAGAATTACATCAAATGTGTCATAAAACGCCCTTGGGATGATGCCAAGTATAATAAAATTAAAAATACTGATTATGATACCTAAATACTTTCTCAACAGCTCTCTGCATGAGCTAGACTAAAAAACACCATTGAATTTTAGAAAATTCTTTCTTTACATTTTGTAGAATGAAAAGCAAGAATTTCCTAAAAGCAAATCTTTTAAAATGTGTTTCCTTCCTGAATCTGTAAAACCTACTTGTAATTTATGCACTATATTCATGGTGTTTCTTAATGCGTTTACTCAGATATTCTTCGCTTAGATTCACTACTTACTTACATTGCAATTGCTATAAGCTGAAATCAATCGGGAAGTTCATGAATTTTTATTCACCAGTAAATATTTTGTGAGTGTTTGTTTCTTATTAGAAGTGACGGCTTAGCCGAGCGAATCGGTTTTGAGTTATTTTTACGTCCCATGTTTTATAGTTTTCCCATGTGCGAGTGCGTTGAATGCCGAAGAAGACTGAGGTCGCAAGTGACTTGCTTCTGTCTCTAGGTGCATAGATACACTTTTCGATTTGGATTGCAAACGGCCGTTATGTCAACAAAACAAAAGATAATGTTTGCTGACTGTTGAACAATGTATTGCGCTAAAACAGAACAATAGTTGGAACATTACGTCAACGTATAATAAGAATTATTTCGCTTCTTCATCTTATAAGTGTCGGTATTGTTTCTCAAACAAAGCCATTAACACTAATAAAGATGTATTTAGTTCGAAAGTTAAAGGGAAAAAAAAACTTTGATTAAAAACAAATGTAACTAAACTATTAAATTAGAAATAAATAAATAATATAGAAGAATTAAACTGTAAGCATTAATTTAAAGCTGGTTTATTAAATATTTTTCTTGTTCCTCGGTTATAATTTTATGTAGTGTTGTATATATATATATATATATATATATATATATATATATATATATATATATATATATATATATATAAAGAAAAGTCAGTTGGGTTCTCGACATTAGACCTACATAGCATTTAAACTGACAGATCAATATTTGATTCTGACTAGCCAATTTTTCTTTCATATTGGCTCAGTAATAATTTAATTTACATCTACCGTTTTTCTGATTCTTCGATTCATGCATTCTTAAATTTAAACATTTCTTTTCTCATGACGAGTTAACTGTACAGCATAACAAGTTATAATAAGATAAATGTTGTCATAAGATAAATGTTGTCATAAGATAAATGTGCTTAAAAATAATTAAATACGCTTAATGTTTCTAAAACACAAAATCGTATTCAATTGGTTTTTATTCCAAAAATACTAAACTTTTTTGTTGATTTTATTTTGACTATATGAATTCGTTTAATGTTGTTTTGTATAAACAACTATTATGATGAATTTGAACTAACTACTAATTGCATAATGATGACAACAAAAAAACACTGTTCATTTATTTTGTGCGAACCTGCGATAATCAACATCCCGTCAATTTGGATATAATAATTTAGACATTTTTTTTTTTTTAACTGTGGTGCAACTGAAAAAATACGTTTCTCTTCCTTTTTTTTATAGACAAAAAAGGGGTTTCATTATAGCATAGAGACTGTTGGGATACATCACCTAGTTTTGCGGTATTTGTCCTGGATATACATTGGAAATTTATTTATAATTTATTTTCACAAAAATGAGATTAAATTATCTACTATTACATTAACCTCTTCTTTTTTTCGATAACAAAAACAGATGTTCTTGAGACGTATCCGTTCAATCTGGATACGCCTTTAAACTACATCCAGTGGTGAAACCCCTAATTTTGGAGATTTGAGGAGTGTAGAGTCAGCACTTGGATGGTCGCAACCCCTAAATGGTAAAGTTTACAAAAACATGATGAGCCCATTTTACTTATCAGGTTGCCGAGAATATATATTCCAAAATTCATAATGATTGGTTCATAAAAAAACAATAAATTAAAAAAAACTTTATATATATGTTCCTCCTAAATGATAACATTTACAAAAAAAATAAAATAATACCAGGTGCTGTATGTGCTCTCTGCTTATTTCGGTATTGTTTCCAGTCGTCTTGAAGTGCTTGCCATATATATATATACACATACATAACTTTATAAGTATAGAGAAGAGATATATTTGCGAAAGAGAAAGATGGAGAAAAAATTATGGGTAAAATTGTGAAGATAAACGTGAAAATATATCTCGCTATATGTATTAACATTTGTTGCATATACACATGCACACACCCACATATATATATAAGATATACATTTGTTTTCTATGATAAGATATTTTGTACAAGTCTGCATATGCAAATTAATATAGATGCTTGAGCATTTGTTGTCTCAGGTCACTATTTTCTTTTCCTGTCTTTTTTTCTGCCTCATGTCAGAATGAAGCCCCCCCCCCCTATTGATAGTATGAACTTAATAATCCGTTTCCAGTCGGTAACACATTTATGGCTGTATGCTTCATTTAACTTTTAGGTTTGCATTAGCGTTGAATCAGAAAATGATGAGCAAACACATGTGCATTCGAAATGGCTACGGTGATTGGTTGCTGGCGGAAAAGAAAGAAAGTTAACACAAAAAAATTGGTTTAAAACAGAAGGAAAGTAAGAAATAGTTGAAGAAATCGAATAAAAACCATCAAAGAAAAAAAGGAGAACTGATGAATAA
>OY744525.1:70978017-70980517 GCA_963556195.1 Sepiola atlantica | reverse complement strand
CTGACCAAGGCTGTGTGCGGTGCTGAGTGTTGGACAGACCACCGCCTGATCACATCCAAAATGTGCCTCTACATCCAACCTAAGAGGCGGCCTCAGGGCCAGAAAGTCACAAAGCGCCTCGACGTGGAGAAACTGAAAAGTCCAGATGTCATCCATGAGCTACAGGAAACAATCAACGACAAGCTATCTGTCCCCCTTACCATCTCGGACACTATTGAAGATCAGTGGGCACGCCTCAGAGACTCCACCTACACCATCGCTCTCGAAATCATTGGACCTAAGAAAAAGAAGCACCAGGACTGGTTTGATGAAAATGACTCTGAGATTCAACCCCTCCTGGAGGAGAAACGCCAACTTCTCCGTGCACATCAGAGTGACCCTAAGTGCTTCGCAAAGAAAGCTGCCTTCATCAACACCCGCAGCAAGGTGCAGGCCAGACTCCGCTCCATGCAGGATGCCTGGCTCAGCGCCAAAGCAGATGAGATCCAGGAGCATGCCGATAACCACGATATGAGGAAGTTTTACGATGCGCTGAGGGCTGTCTACGGTCCCCAGTCCTCAAGCTCCTCTCCCCTGCTTAGCTCCGATGGAACAACTCTCTTAAACGACAAAAAGCAGATCCTTGATAGATGGGCAGAGCACTTTAACAACGTGCTAAACCGGCCATCTTCCATCAACGATGAAGCCATCGACCGACTACGCCAGGAGCCTATCAACGAGGAGCTCGACATCCCATTCTCGTCAGAGGAAGTAAGCAAAGCCATCAAGCAACTTTCCTCTGGGAAGGCCCCTGGCCCCGATTTAATTCCAGCAGAAATATACAAATCTGGTGGACCTACACTGCTGGAAAGACTGACAGAACTCTTCCAATCCATGTGGGAGAGTGAAGAACTACCCCAAGATTTTCGTGATGCCACTATCGTTCACATTTATAAACGCAAAGGAAATCGTCAGTCTTGTGACAACCACCGCGGGATATCCCTTCTATCCATCGCCGGGAAGATCCTGGCCCGCGTCCTTCTTAATCGCCTGCTGGTACACCTTGAAGATGGTCGTCTTCCCGAGAGCCAGTGTGGCTTTCGAGCGGGCCGTGGGACGACTGATATGATCTTTGCTGCACGCCAACTGCAGGAGAAATGTGTCGAGCAGCACCGGGGCCTCTACACCACATTCGTCGATTTGACCAAGGCCTTCGACACTGTCAGCCGAAATGGCCTCTGGCGGATCATGGGAAAATTTGGTTGTCCAGACAGGTTCATAGCCATCGTCAGGCAGTTCCACGAGGGCATGACCGCTCACGTCCTGGATGACGGCGACTCCTCAGAGCCCTTCCCTGTGACCAACGGAGTCAAGCAGGGATGTGTCTTAGCCCCAACGCTTTTTAGCATGGTTTTCTCTGCCATGCTCCAGGACGCTTTCAAAGACAGTCACTCTGGCATTAACATCAAGTACCGATGTGACGGAAAATTGTTTAACATCAGGCGAATGCAGGCAGTCACGAGAGTGAGGGAAACCATCATCAGAGACCTTCTCTTTGCTGATGACTGCGCCCTTAACGCCCCAAATGAGACAGAGATGCAACATCTAATGGACGGATTCTCCACCAGTTGTGACAATTTTGGTCTTACTATTAGTACAAAGAAGACAGAAGTTATGTACCAACCCGCCCCAGGAGATGCATACCACGAACCCGGCATCACTGTCAAAGGGCAGAAGATTCATGCTGTGGAGCAATTCACCTACCTTGGCAGCACCCTCTCCCGTACCGCCAACATTGACATTGAAGTACACCATAGGACCTCCACAGCGAGCAGTGCATTTGGAAGACTTAGAGACAATGTGTGGAAGAGGAGAGGTATTGCACTCGCAACCAAAATCAAAGTATACCGAGCAATCGTCCTAACAGCCCTACTCTACGGCTGTGAAACTTGGACGCTTTATAAAAGACATGAAAAACAGCTGAATGGCTTCCACCTCAGATGCCTCCGTAATATTCTCAACATCCGCTGGCAAGACAGAATTCCTGACACAGAAGTCTTGGAGCGCGCGGGGCTCCATACCATCACCACCATAGTCCACAAAACCCAGCTTCGGTGGGCAGGCCATGTCTACCGCATGCCTGACGGCCGAATCCCCAAACAACTCTTTTATGGAGAACTCAGCCAGGGAAAGCGGACTGCAGGAGGCCAAAAGAAACGATATAAAGACTGCCTGCGAACCTCCCTCAAGGACTTTGACATCAACCCCCAGTCTTGGGAGAGTCGCGCTGCAGAACGCTCTGCTTGGCGCTGTGCCGTCAGCCTGGGAGCCGATAGGGCAGAGGATCAACGCATGACCCACGACCGGCAGAAGCGCAAGAGGTGAAAGGAGAGAGCTGCCGGTCCACAGCCTGTCGATGCCGCCTTCACGTGTCCGGAGTGTGGAAGAGTCTGCCGAGCACGGATTGGCCTTATCAGCCATCTCAGGACCCACCGACCCCCGACGCCAAACTGATTGATAC
>OY744525.1:70788017-70968017 GCA_963556195.1 Sepiola atlantica | reverse complement strand
TACATCAGTCTACAGAATGCTAACAAAGTTCTACAAATGATAGAAGTATTAAGTATAAATTAATTGAACGTTGAATACAAAGTTTCATCTTTGATATGGTATTTGCATATGCAGATGCAACACCTATTTTGCGACTCCCTGCGTTCCAGAGTCTTGCCAGATTAACCATTTTGCCGGGCTATCTGATTTTACTTTAATAATAATAATAATTCATCAACATATTTCTAACCTACTAATTATACACCTAAACAATCTTTTGCTTTGATGGAAATAGACCGGTGAAGATATAACTACGGTTAAATTTAAGCAAAATAAGATATAATCTCAAAATAAAGGGAGACTACTACCGGCAGGTGAAGTATGAACAAATTGATTGCACACTACACACAGAGCCATCTGTTGACCGCCTAATAAACTTGTCTGGTGGTAGCAGAATTATTAAGTTTCCTCTTACGATTTTCTCCAGATTAAAACTGGTGTGGACCATCAGTTGCTAGAAAATGTGTGTTACACTTGTAGTAATTTGAATTATTAAGTATAAACACTAGTAAGAAAAGACTTTTGATGATACACTAAACTTTATGGTAGTCTCTCGATAATGTAGATAAAACTCACAATTATCATACAACCTCCACACGCGACTTTTAAAAAAATGGATTGTGCATTGCTGAGAACATGAGCCATGCTCTCTGCTAGATAAGTTATTACTGTATAGATGCACTATATATTTTGCATAACAGGTAAACTACACTACACATATGGTTATAATAATAGGTATTTACTCATCTTGCATGAAACCAGTATGATGTAGATAGCCCATAGCCTTGCAGCCATTTAAAATATAACCTCACTCTCTTCATTTCTCTTATATGGTCATCGAAGTGGTCACCTCAAGTGATGAGGATTGTTTAAGATGTGAACGAGTCAATGCAACGGTACGCCAAAATAATGCGGCACTTTCTTCTTCTGTTCACTTCCTTGAACGAGTCAACACAACGCTTCACTAAAAATGAAATGCGGCACTTTCTTCTTCTTTTTTTATATTTTAGCAACATCTCACACATGCTAATGAGCCATGCCAAACCAGCCCGCCGCCGTTTGATCTTTAAAAAAAAAAATTAAATTAAACTTTTCGCGAGTGGGCGTTTCCGGGTTTGCGCCCACAGCTCTCCTCTGCACAAGCAGCAAATTAAACGTCTTCTCTTCGATCACTGCGGACAAGTTTTTGGTCCACAGCAGTCGGCTGCCTCTCCTGCTCTCCACTACAAGATGCTTTCCTTGACTTTGGAATATCACCTTTCTTGGAATAAATCTAAGTATTTGACGGTATTTACTCATCTCTTCATGTGAGAAAATTTAGTAAAGGGTTGGTTTAATGTGGAAGGTCTAGTACAGGGGTGGGCAAACTACAGCCCCGCGGGCCGCATACAGTCCGCCAAAGGAGTTTATGCGACCCTCCAAAGTATTGAATATTAAACAGAGTTACTTTTCTTTTTTTTCAAATAAATGTTTTTTTTTTCAAATGCGTTTCATGTGAATCCTCTAGAGTACTTTAAAATGCTAATAAATGAAAAATGATTGCATTTTCGCTTTGAAATCCATTTATTTCGGCTATTTCAGATAACAATTACATTGGAAAATATACTATGCGGCCCAGTAAAATTTGATTTCTTTTTAATGTGGCCCTTGCTCTGAAAAGTTTTCCCACCCCTGGTCTAGTATATTGGAACAAGTTAAACGACTGGCTATAAACCTTGTCGTCTCTTTGTAGTAATGGGAGATATGCTGCTTATGAGAACTGGCATACTAAGGCAGAGTTACTCTCTGTTGTTTGTGGTGTCTCTCACATATAGGAGTATTATTGCCAAAAAGCGTTGGGTTTTGCCCCTTCCCCTTTCGTGCAATTGGAGATGCACTGTTAGCAAAATCTGACCTTTTGAAGCTGGGTGTAATCATCAATACCATGAATGGTAAAGGCTATTTTTCTGTCCCCATAATCGGATAAGTTTGACTCAAGGATGGCTTAATATGGAAGGCTAGCTCATTACAACAATCATGTCTGTGAAAAAATTAGCTTCATCCTTCTCAGTTCTCTTCCGTAATATGGGAGTGCCACTGGCAACAGACATTGATCCTTCTTTTTCCATTTGGTTCAATGGAAGTAGAGCTGCCTGAGAGAACCGGTTTCCTTGGACGGGGCTTAAATGTCACTGCTACAAATCATGCAGACTATTTATTTACCTCCCCAGTAGGTTAAGTTTTACCCAATACGTGAATATATTATGGATTTAAGGAGGGACGATTTATATGAAAGCGAAAAACTCAGAAATATCTTGACTGAATCAGATTGATGAAAGAACAGTCAAAATAAACCACCAGCCTTCACATGTGAATACTATTTCAAGATGTTCCATGGGCATCTCAGTTTGATGAGTCATAAATACCGAGGTAGAGCACATAACAGTTGGAAGATTAACTGGACTACATTGCTCAGATTACCAACTATCCATGGTCACATTTGAAAATGGTAAACATGAATCTGCAGATTTTATTTTAATTAAAAACATAAAAAGTATACATTTGGGAACATGTTTTATAAACCAATATCCATGCACAAATATTTATGTATATGGCTTCTTTTAGATTGTCTATTTTACAGCATATCAGCACTTTTTTTAGATTATTTAATACCAAAACATAAAAAACCTATTACAAACGTAACATTACATACGATTAAGTAAACACAAGTTGCTATTTTATCCATAGCTGATGTATAATTGCATAATCATACCTTTTCTTGTGGGATTAGTGCATAAATGACTGCAATACATCTGATAAGATTTGAACTCGGCATAGCTGATTCTCTAGGCTGCAAAAGTATCCATTTCAGACAATCATGTACCCCTACTGCATGTACATGTGTGCCTTTGTTTGTATGGCTAAGTACTAAATTAATATTTTAATATTAATAAAAATATCAACAATTTAACATGTCAATAACATTAGTATTTAAATGACAGTCGTCAAGTTGATTATTTCACCAGTTGTCATAATAATAAGGAAAGGCCTTCAGTTGTGACTAGAGAAATGCAAGGTTTAGATTATGTTTCATTGAAACCCTATGAATATTTAAAACTGAATAGATTGAATAATTTTCCAGAATAAGTTTATTTTATTAGGAAATCTCGAGAATTAAAAACTACACAGTTTTTAAATTTCACACACATTGCAAAATAAGTTCTGATAATATTTGTGTTTGAAGAAAACAAAATTTAGTAAAACAAATGTAAAAAAAACCCATAAAACTGCAAAGATTTGGAAATAACTTAAAACAATCATGTCTTTTTGCTGTTAGAGATAATCTCTGCGAGAAATTCTGGAATGACAAGCTCTTAATTAATCAACAATTCATTATGTCAAAAGTTGAATTCCATAAATGCAAGTTGGTTAGATAATAGAAAATGTAAAATTCTATAAAAAAATAGAGATAGTTGTCATTTTTTTCAGAATTCACATATTGATTATTTAAGCATATCATTATCTAATGTTAAATCTTCTGAATCCTGATTTGATCCTATTTTTCACATTTCAAAATTGCTAAAGAAAAACAAAACAAAAAATAAACATCAACATTTTTCTAAGGAAAATAATATTTTTGTTTTTTTGGCTTCCTTCTGTCTTGAGAAATAATGGCTATCCTCTGTCCGATGATGAGATAAGAGTGAAGCAAGGGTTGTGCACTCTCCAATCGCATCTCTATTGACACAGCATTGCTTAAGTTCAATGGTGAGAATAAATCAAGAATGGACCGGAAGCAATGTTGGGATCAACAGAGAAGGAGTGTATTCAGGGGCAACTTTTCTTCTTAGAAATCTATATGTAACACTCTGAAACCTGTATGGAATTTCGAACTGAACCCTTTATTATATCCACGAGGTAGATTGTTCTCATTCTGTCAACCATGACCAGGTCGAAGTGTTAATTTATATTATTCATAGTAATTATGGCCTCTAGTAAGGATTGAACCTGAAACCTCTAGAAAGTTGTCACTTAGAACTGATTGCTAATCAACCTTTCTGCCCTAGGTCCACATGGACAATTCTAATATGAATTTGGCAAGCTTTAAACCTAATCTTTTCTAGATGTGTAGTAAATTACTGTTGTGGAGTACAAATCACCCCTATTGAAGAACTAATGGAAGCAACCATCTACAATAAATACCATGGTTGCAAAGACTCAAACAGAGGACACTCCTATTTTGTGAGTGTCCACGTGTGGTATCTGTTCCGATGGATACTACACCCTATAGACCGGTGTTGTCTTGGCCTTCGGGGCACGATTCCGCCGGTCTATGGGTCTGTCCTGTGCAGTTCTAGGAGGTCCACCCTCCCAGGCTTTGCCTCTCCTCTTTGGGGAGGAGTAAGTTGATAGCTTACTGCCTGAGGCGCCCCTACCGGGGAATGCCGACGGGGCTGTCCAGGCAATTTTTAATGGCTAAAGCGCTCACGTTCTCGGGCGCTGGCTTTTCAAATCCCACTTTCCGACCTTGTGTCACATACTCCTATAGTGGGTAGGTGTTAAATATCGAGGACACTCCTATTTTGTGAGTGTCCACGTGTGGTATCTGTTCCGATGGATACTACACCCTATAGACCGGTGTTGTCTTGGCCTTCGGGGCATGATTCCGCCGGTCTATGGGTCTGTCCTGTGCAGTTCTAGGAGGTCCACCCTCCCAGGCTTTGCCTCTCCTCTTTGGGGAGGAGTAAGTTGATAGCTTACTGCCTGAGGCGCCCCTACCGGGGAATGCCGACGGGGCTGTCCAGGCAATTTTTAATGGCTAAAGCGCTCACGTTCTCGGGCGCTGGCTTTTCAAATCCCACTTTCCGACCTTGTGTCACATACTCCTAATGTGGGTAGGTGTTAAATATCGAGGACATTCCTATTCATGTTTTACCACATGGTAGGAATCCGGTCATCTCCTACCACATTTAGTGGCGTTACTGTATTGCTATGAATAAATACATTGTATATTTTAACCTGTCACAATTTGTGGTTGTTATCTTTGTGACCCCTAGCACGGGTCTACAACAATTACTATCAATTACTATTATATTTTTTTACGTTAACTGTAAGAAAAATGCAATATGAGTAACAAAAATATAATAATTTATGGTGTAACAGTTCAAAGCATTGGTTATTATCAGCCAGAATTTATGTTGCAGAAAATGAGACTAAAATCTCTATTTAAGTGTTTTACTTCTTTATATTTAGTGTTTACTCAAAGTAAACCATTTTTTGGTTCACCCGCAAATATTTCTGGTTCTCAAAATCTGAAAACAATATCTTAACAACTTTAGAGAAAACCCTATCTTCTAAATCGTGCAAACATAATGATGATAAAATTAACTTTTACACAAGTTTTGTTTGTTTTTAGTTGCTTTTGTCTATGCTTAAATAATCAATATTTGTATGACAACAATCTACATTTTTTAATGCAATTTTACATTTGATATTATTTAACCAAGTCGCATATATGGAAGTTAACTTTTGACACAATGGGTTGTTGATTAATTAAGGCATTTTTTGTTGCCATTTTAAAAATAAAATATAAAAGTGATCGATAGTTTTATGGTTAAGGCTTTTTAAATCAGCCTTAAAAAGGGTAACTGGGAGTTCATCAATAATGCAACGAGTTGATTCTTTCTCTGTTAAGAGGATAACAACTGAGTTTTATTGGAAGCTTGTTAGTGTCAAGTGTTTGTGTGCTGATAACCGGAAATGTATTTATTGATGATGTCACAACACATGGATAATTTCACATTTCATTCTTGAAATCATTTACATTCCGACCTTGAGCACATGGTGCAATGGGGGAAAAAGTGTCTGGTTACTTTTAATGCGTCCAAAACCAAGCTCCTCTCTTTTCACCACTAACGCTCTGATCTCCACTTGGTCCCAATTGAAATGAATGGCTCTTGTCTTGAGAGAGGCCCCCTATTTTGACAAACTTTTGGGACTGACCTTCACTTCTGACCTGAAATGGAAAACTTACATCAAATCTGCTGCCAAGGTTACTTGGAAAATGGTTGGATCATTCTAGCGTTCCAAAAGGTCTCTCACTCCTGACGCAATCCTCTACCTGTATAAGAGCCAAATACGTCTTAAGATGGAGTACTGTTGCCACAACTTGGGAGGTGCTGCTCAAAGCACCCTTTCCTGCCTTGACAAAACCGACTTCAAAATCTAGTGGGCGATGTCCTCTTCTCCTTACTACCTTTTTTCTCACAGGAAAGACGTTGCTAATCTTTCTCTACTCTATCGTTATTTTCATGGCAGGTGCTCGGCTGAGTTCCAGTTTATAGTCCCCCCCATTTTAAAACATTCACAACAAAAACTCGTCTAGCTACAACCACTGTCAATATTTTCTCTTTCTCCCTCTTTGTGCCTAAAGCTAAACGAAACTTTTTGAGCAAAGTTTCTTTCCTAGAATTACCCGGCTGTGGAACTCAATAGCGCTGGGCTGATTCCCAGCTGATTACAACATTGTCGTTTTCAAGTCCAATGTAAACAAATTCTTGTTAAGCCATCCTCCTAAATAATCAAACTCTGCTAAACGTCTACCACCATTACCGACCATCATGGTGTTGTCTCAACGTCCATCTGACAAACTCATTAACCCTTATCCTTGAGTGGCCTTTTGGCCTTGGTAAGTGGTGACTCTTTAGTATAAAAAGTAGAACACTTTTTCGATGGTTAAAGTCAGTTTTAAATAAACATTACATAGGTTTCTCACATAGAACGTGTTGGTGCCATGAGTCAGTAGTAGTTATTATGTACTATTATAATATAAGGAGAGATTGAGTGAGAAACATCAGCGTGTAAAGATAAGTCAAAGTAGAAAGGGAAAAAAAGTTAAGCCGCCAAAGACTTAAGTGGATTTCCACCGCGGAAGCACAAGTTTTTTTCAAACAGGATTATATGGGAAATTTCTTTTGTAAATAGAAGTTTCAGTTGAAGACGAAACAAATCTTGTATGCTTTAAGATAGTGCCACTAATCCAATCCGGATATACATTTTTACACTTTTAAATGTTTGTACAATTTATATATATATATATATATATATATATATATATATATATATATAGTCTCGGAAGTTTCTCAACCTATATAAAACTATCTAAAAAAAACAACTTTTACTCCCAAGTCGTTAAGTGGAAAATCACTCATGTAAGTCAATTTATTTTTTACAGTTATTATATTAGTTTGCTTCTAACATTATTTAAGGGATCATCAGTTGTTTACCATGAAAAACTGTTTCGGGAATTTAAAAACAAGACAGTATTTAATTTCGTGGCTTCCCAGCAGAGTTATATATATATATATATATATATATATATATATATATATGCTAACTGTATTTAACTAGCG
This sequence comes from Sepiola atlantica, assembly GCA_963556195.1. NCBI lineage: Eukaryota > Metazoa > Mollusca > Cephalopoda > Sepiida > Sepiolidae > Sepiola > Sepiola atlantica. The sequence goes on along the minus strand of OY744525.1, from coordinate 70,960,587 downwards.
TTGCTTGGGAGGTTTTTAAAACTTTTATTTTTGTTTCGCTTATTCCCCTCCCCCTTCCAAGCATACAGTCAGTGGGATTTTTGTTAAATTATGCTAATTTCTTATAAAAAAATGTTTATATCTTTGGAAAAATAATTCAATGAAAAATATATGAAAATTAAATAGCGATTTGTCATATGCACTGCTATTTAGGTCTAACATAATCCGACTGACTTATCTTTATATGTTAGAATATGTGTTTCTGGGTATCCAACCAAGGGCCGGACCGAAGTCAATTTAAATATAATGTAAGCAAATATCTTGCTGCACAACTCCCTACTTAGTTTGCCCCCTATAAATCTAGCCCCTAATCACAGTAGTCTCATACGTCTCAGTGGCAATATACCTGGTTTGTGGTGAATAAAAAGTAATAAATAAATAACAAAACAGTAAGTAAAAAATTATGTATTGTATTGTTTTTGATTTTATAGTAGGCTGATTCTATATATTAATATATACATGAAGCATACGTGGATGTCTTATAATAAAATGAATATATATATGAGGATAATATACACGATATATCATAAAATGAAATCCCAGATGTGTGAAAAGGAAAAACAAATTAAACACAGAAATAAATCATCAAAAACGAGAGATTTCCCAGTTTCGTTCAGATCAACGAATGTCTTTATATATATATATATATATATATATATATATAAATTATTAAATTCCCGAAACAGCTTTTCATGGTAAACAATTGATGATCCCTTAAAATAGTGTTAGAAACAAACTAATATAATAACTGTAAAAAATAAATTGACTTACATGAGTGATTTTCCACTGAAAGACTTGAGACTATAAGTTTTTTTTTTAATATAGTTTTAATGGTTGAGAAACTTCCGAGACTATATATATATATATATATATATATATATATATATATATATATATATATATATATATATATATATAATGTGTGTGTGTATGAAAAAGACAAACGGAAAAAAACAAATTAAAATACAGGAAAAATTCATCAAGAAACGAGAAATTTTACCGGTTTTGTTCGGATCAACGAACGTCAGTAGACAAAAGTAACTTTTTCTGAAGACGTTTGTTGATCCGAACGAAACCGGTCAAATCTCTCGTCTCTTGATGATTTTTCCTGTATTTAAATTTGTTTTTTCTGTTTGTCTTTTTCACACACACACATACATTTTTTTACGCATCTTGTCTTTCGCAACATTTCATTTTATGATATATCATGCATTTTATCCTCATATATATATATATATATATATATATATATATATATATATATATATATGATATATTTTAGTTATGTAGTCATTGTTTGAGACTCAATAGACATTACTCGATCCAAAGGTTCTAAGATGTAATACCAGAGCAATTATAAATTGATTTCGTTTCTGACAAGGCTAAAATCTCGTATCAAGCAAGTCAGTTTTATTTGTTACGGCTGTTTCATCATCGTTGCTATACAATCGCAATGAAGTCTGAATTTTATAGACATGATGAATCTTTCAAACTGTAGAAAAACCTGACTTACATTTAAACAGTTTGTCAAAACCAACCATATCTCGCGGTACACATGCTGACGACCTAAAAAAATATTTACAAGTGCGCCATCTTTGAATTTTTTATCACAACAATCAAAGATGGCCGACTTGTAAAGGTTCTTTTTCTGCTGTCAACACATTAATCGCGAGATTTGGTTATGAAATTGCAAATGCAAGTGATAGCTCATTTGTTTTGCAATCATGGAAAAGACTGCTGAATTTGATAAGAAGCTTTGAATGAAAATAGTCGATGTGTACAAGAAGGTGGTGGATATACAGCACTTTTCATGCTTTTAAATGTTCCTAGATCGAAAAGTGTTCAGAATAAATTAAAAACTGGCAGGAAACGGTTAATTTCTGATAAAATGGAAATTAAAATTGTTAGAGTTGTCTGTAAGAATCTTCACTTAAGGACATTGTCAATGATGCAAATACAGCAGAGTTGAATTTATCGATGAAGATAACCACTAGATGCCTTCTTCGAGCAAGACTTTGGGTTTGTCATTCAAGAAAAGCTCTCTTGTTTAAGGCTAAACACCTCAGATCAGCTGAAGCCATTTAAAACATGGGATCAAATATTGGAATTCTGTTTTATCATCAGATGGGACCAAACTAGAATTATTTGGGTATGGACTTTTGGTATCTATGGAGGAAAATAAATGAAACTTACAAACAAAACCAAAAACACTCTTCTCACAATTAAGTAGTGAGAATATTATGTTGTGGGGGTGTCTTGCTGCTTCTGAATTAGCAGAACTAGTGAGAGTACATGGGTATCATGGATAAAGAACAGTATTTGTGTATTCTTAAAATAATATATATAAATAAGTAATAAAAGCACAAGGACAGTGTCTTTAGAGCATAACTGGACATTTCAACATGGCAATGACCTGAAAACGGATGGCATGAAGTGTTACAAAATACTTGGACGACAGGAAAATAAAAATATTTATGTAATCCACACAATGTCCTGACCAAAAACCTATTGGACATCTATTGGCCTATTTGTTAAAAAAAGTTTAAACTAGAAATCCTTTGAATTTCGAAGAACTAGAAGTTATTGAGCAAAACATGTGTCAGTGTGTGTATATATTTTGTAAGGAACTATCCAAAATGATTAAAGGCAATAATCAAGACTAATGATTGTGTAATAATAATTACACAATTGATTACTGTGGCAAAAAGGTCAATAATGTTGTCCTGTGTTAAATGTTTGCTTAGTGTTTTTGGATTATTGCTTGAAATTAACATGAAACTGCACATTTTTCGAATCCATTATTTCATTATTTGTGAAAATGAAGATGAAATTTTCATGAAAATGTGATTTATTACAGCTTTATTTATAAATAGCAAGTCAAGTGCACAATAAAAAACCCAAAGAAACTCCCGCTCGCACCTCTGAACTGCATATAAGTATTTTACTTGATTTTTTTTAACTATCTATAAGTATTAATTATAGTCTCCTCTAATTATTAAATTTATAAATAATAGTGAACATTTAAATGTCCATATGATTTCGTAACTCAGAAAGAGCATCCTCACAGCAACCTACTTATGTAAAGGTGAAGATTTGTTTGTGTTTTTAAATTTGAAGGGGTAGGGTGGAGAAGGAGGAATTATAAATAATAGTATCTATACACAAGCACTGGAAGGACAGTACTATTTTATAGAAATACAAATATTTGTAAATAAAGTAAATAACTTTTAACAAAATCAGTGTTTAATTAAAAGAATAAGAGAATATTTGGTGTAAAAACTGACTCTGGATTTGGATTTGAATAATAATTAAAATATAAATTCAATTTAAATTATAATGAAAAACATTTAGAAATTAAACGTATGAATAAAAATGAACATTGAAACGTTTGTACTATGTTATAACTAAGAACGGACATACGCGAACCATGAAAACTAACTTATGTTCTCATGCGATGTGACGACTATGCTAGACACAGTTTCTATAGTAATTTACCCATAAGAATAGGTATTTGCTCGCTTGAAGAAGCACAACAGGAACGAACGCTCACGTGCAAAGTGAGTAACTGCTATTACGATAAATATGCATCCTTCTGTTTTTTTTTTGTCAGTAAATAGACAAAGAACCGATTAAATGTAAAAACATAGTATGTAATGGTTATTAATATGAGCTTAAAACAAAGGATTGTAGGCACGTTTTGTTATTTATATTCTAAGAAGGTTATGGGAAAAAAAGATTGTAGATATTTGTGTATCATGTGTAATCTGAAAATATCACCAAGGAAAGTATTTTTTATAGGCCATGTAATTGTTGATAGGTGTAGTGATTAATATGAAGTGGACAGACGAACTATGTAATATGAAATAGTGACCCTAATGAGATTTCTACCACATTTCTTTTACAGTGTTTTGAGCTGAAGGGTGAGAGTATATTACTGTCGGGAGAGAAGTTACTACTACTCCCGTGTTGAAATTTGTAAGCAAAGTGAAAACGGCTCCATGGATAAAGTATAAAAATTGTGAATTCGAATGAAACTGAAAAAAAAATTTTTTGGAGGGGGCATGTACCAATAATCGGACTAAAGCACATACGAAACAGAATTCTTCTGTTTCTGAAGCTATACCGGCCAAACAAATAGGGGAAAATCTCACTTTATATGTAAGATTATGAGAAGGGAAGCATTTAGTTTTAACAACAACGGTACATACTCAACTATGTGTATATACAGAATTACATTACAGATATTAATAAATGTATACACATTACACTGATATACTATCTTTTCTTTCAATCTCACGCATATACGTACATACTTATTCAGAGAACTAAGAATATGTTTGAACATTTTGTAAGAATTTTCCATTTGTAGCATTTGACTATCAATGAATTATTTGAGAAGCAAACAAGGTTTAGACTGATGCCATTCTTTCTAATATTTATTGCCACTCCAGCGCTTTTGTTGTGTTAATTTGGTGCGAATAGAGTCATTCATTTTTGTCTGTCACTTGAGTAATTCATGTCATTCACATTCATATCCATATGTTGTGTGAGCCGCTTGCAAAATTCAGATTGATCGCTTGCTAGCTTCTCTTTACTTGTTTGGTCGGCTAGTCTCTTAACGCGCTCAAGATATTTCTAGTCCCTCGTTCATTCTCTTCTTTTCTCTTTCTTGTAAAGAGATGTGAATTACAGTCTGAATAGAAAAATCAGATTTTTGTCTCTCAGGTACAAAATGACAAATTTCTGTGTACAAAGATTAATGTGCTGCGTGAGCGGGGCTGTTCTGACTTATTTGTGTGTCAATTCATTGTGAAAGGGAGAAAGAGTTATCGATGAATACATATGTGTGCATATACGTGTGTGTGAAGTGAGGGAGAGAGAACTATGAACACAGAGGAAAAAAGAACAAGAATAGATATATTTTAGATCTGTTCATTCAAATTCAATCTGTCTGCTCAGTGATGAAAATTCTATAGCACACTTAAGCATGACAGACCAACAAAATCCTATTTCAAGCTTAATTATGACTGACCAGCAAAAATGTTATTTAAAACTTAATTATGACAGACCAAGCAAAATGCTATTTCAAATTTAAGCGTGACAGACCTAGGTAAATGCTATTCCAAACTTAAGTATGACAGACCAACGAAAATGCTATTTCAAACTTAAGTATGACAGACCAACCAAAATCTTATTTCAGACTTAAGCGTGACTGATCAACCAAATTGCTATTTCAAACTTAAGTGTGACTGACCAACAAAAATTCTATTTCCAACTTCAGTGTGACAGACCTAGTTAAATGCTATTTCAAACTTAATTATGACTGATCAACTGTGATCAACAAAGATGCTAATGCAAATTTAGGCATGACAGACTTACGGACGGATATAGCTTCTTATGTATATGGCTGGACGCATCTAAAATAAAATGTGTCTCATTCTATCTGTGCATTTTCAGTGCTTACAATTCTATTTTCTAAATGAAGCTTGACGGACTAACCCTTTCATAGAGATGCAAGAACGTATCTAAAAAAGATGTCAACAAATAAACAAAGAAAGTGGGAAAGAATGGAGAGCAAAAGAGAGAGAGAGAGAGAGAGAGAGAGAGCAAAAGAGAGAAAGAGAGAGAGAGATAGAAAGCTAAAGCTGGAAATAGAAACAAGAATGTACATAAAGAAAAGAAAATGTGCACTGATTAAACTGACAGGTTATCAACAGATAACTGGTGTTCACCATGAAAATGTGTTTGCAAATGACTTTCTAAAGAAAACATCAGTAAGATTTGAAATATGAATTATATGAAACTTTCACAATCCAAAGTTTTTCCATTACCAACACCACTTCTCAGTAAAAATGAATTTTGTCAAATTATGATTAAGAATAAAACAGATTTTTATGTATTTTCTTGAATGAAAACTAGTGGCTCAAACTTATGATCAGAACAAACTGGACCATTTGTTCTAAATTTGTCCATCCCTTCAAACTTTTGAGATTTATATTCTAACAAGAATGTTTGATGTCAATTCAAGCTTGGAATCTTCAAGAGTTAAAATTTGGAAAACATTTTTAAGGGCTTTGTAAAGAGAAATGAAAGAAAAATCTTTTTCAGAACTTGTCAAAGACAAACAAAATATGAAACCGGAAAACTCCTGTAACATTGAACTTATGAAGAATATAGCATACATATATCAGTATGCCATAGTGATAATTACTCATGCCATACTGATAATTGTAGTAGCACTAGGAACAATTTGGAAAAAGCTGGAAAACGACTCGGAGAAATTTGAATCATACGAAAATCTCACTGGTGAAAACAGCCGAAATATTTTTTAAAAACTCTAGAATTCGGAAAACAACTCTACCATAAAGATATACAATTTATAAAATTGAATATGAACTTTGATGGGAGAACTTAAACAGAAATCTCCTTCAATGGGATGGTTTTAAGATATTGTAACAGTTTTTTTTTATTGGTCACATTAATCTAACAGGACTTATGCATTTGGTATTAAGCTTTAGTCCATTAGTCTTCTGATTTTCTCACAATTGGTTCATTAGTTTTTCACAAAATTTTCAGGATATCGTATGACCAGATTTTTTAGAAAACTGTGGTTTGACTCCCAGGGTAGTAAAATTCCCCCCAAAATCCCCAAATTGCAGTTCTTCGCAAATATCTCAAATTTGAATTATTACGTTTTGCTGAAAAATGGATATTTACATGAAACTAGTAATGGTGATCCCAGAAAAATCCCGGTGTGTCCTCTCCAAGGACTGTAAAATTGCATTGAAATTGTAAAGGATGGCACTTTTTCACAAATATCTAGAAGTACACTCATTAGTTTTTCCACTAAATCCAACAAAATATTGTGATTAATGGTTATTCACATTATTTAAGTAATAGTGATCGCAGGGGGAGACAACTCATGCTTTACTTGTTTTATTAATTTTAGCAACAAAAATGATAAATATTCATTATAATTTGATACTATATTAGCTTTCTGCATAATAAACCAATTATAAAGAATATGTTAAATAATAAAATTAATTCCTTGCGAATAGTAAGAATTCATAAAGATTCATTGATAACAATGTTTTAAACTTTAACGTGTTCTGCTGGTATTTTGTTAAATCCAATCTCTATGAAGTTTTTTTTAACTTATCAATATCAATATTCCATATCTTGCAAGAAAGTATTCTGAGATATCTGATTTCTTAGATGAGTAATTATCACTATGGCATACTGATATATGTATGCTATATTCTTCATAAGTTCAATGTTATATTGTCCGTCTTTCATAAGCCAGGGCTGAAGATGTCATTTTGATTCTTTTTCGGCTAGCCGATATATTCGTGAAGCAAGAGTTCCACTTGAAATATATTTTATTTAACAGCTAATGGAGTTTGATTTCTGTATTTGGAATTGCTTCTGGATGCAGTGTTCCTACAAAAAGAAAAAGGCGATCTAGCACCCCTTATATGGTGTCTCGTTTCACTAAAATCATTGCAGCAACTGGATTTAATTCCAAATAATTCCTATGTAATATAAATGATTAAGATAACAAATCAAGTATCTATTCATCATATGCGACCTCAGCTGACACCAAGGTCATCCCACTATCAACCATACCATATAAGTTATTGTATGAGAGCCTTCAATAAATAAGGTTACTTTTTCTGGAAAAAAAAACCCCAAAATAATTTAGTTCAGGGAAATTCCTTTCCATAAATTTAAATTCTGCATTGTTTGAAATTGGTTTAATTTCAGACAATTATTTTTTTCTGAGTCTATTTAAAGTGGTCGTAAATGTATCATAGTGTGGAAGGCTTTAACAGAGGTGTGTCATCAAATATTTGGTGGTTGGTCTGTCATCAAATGTTTGGTGGTTGAAAAGTGTGAACTATGTGAAATGTACATGAGAATGTGTGATGTGAAAAAAAGATGTAAAGAACAAATGAAGGGGTCGTTTTTTAGCAGGATAATTCAGGGCCTCTTACAGCAAAAAGAGTAAAACCATGAGTCAGTTTGGTTGGGAACAGTTACTACATCCTCTTTCCAGTCCGGATTTGACCCCCCCCCCCTCTCCAAAGAATGTCTACATGAAACAAAGTTTACAAGTGATGATGACATTATTAAGAGCACCACGATCAAATGAATAAAAGCTCAGTTCAAAGATTTCTATGCGGACGGAATTCGAAGGTTGTCTTTTCGATGGGGAATGTGCGTTAAAGATTATCTTATTTATTGAATGGCTTTTATTCTCGATTGGCTTTTATCCTTCATAAGTGGTGACTCATTAGTAAATTCTAAAAGATTATCCTGCAAACACATTACAACAAGGGAATATGCAATGCTTAGACTATTACCCTCACTTTGATTGTGATAATTCGATGTTTTAACCATTGTACACGTCACAATTTTTCATGTGCCTAAGATAGACAAAAAGTCATATTCTCAAATACAGCTAAACGTGTTGATTTAAACCTGCCTCATTGATTGAATAAATAATTAATTTAACCCTTAAATGTTTTTTTGTTTCAAATATGACACATTCCAACAAAATACCTACTTAATATAATATTCAATAAAAATGTGTGAAACTGCACCTTATTTCATATTTGCACCAAGCCTGTTGGCAAGTGTAGGAGAGTAGAAAATGGACCTTGGGGTTACTTTCGGCAGCCTCGTAACTATCCCTTCTCTTATTTTGTCCTTTAGTGCTCACATTTTATGAGCAATGTTTTTGACAAAGGGGGAAGAATTGCTGTTTTCTGGGTTGAAATCTATCCATCTAACACTTATCGTTGGCTAGTTTTTGACCTTGAAGTGATATTTTTTTTATTTTAGCTCCTTGCATCAAGTGACTTCATGCCTTGTCTGGAGCGATTTCTATTAAAAAAAGCGTGAATAGGTATTAGTATGATGTTACATCAACATACCCGCTAAATAGGTAATCAGCATCTTCGATATTACAGATGAGTGTCATCGGTGTGTCATCTGCCTAATTCAAGAGCCTAAAATTTAAAATCTGGTCATTATAATGGTAAGTAAAAATTATTTTATAGCTTTCTAGTGTATTATGATTATTTAGATGAATATATTGTTGTGTTTTGTTATGCATGTCAAATTTTATGCCATTTGTTTCACATTTGCAACATAATTTATTTTTGTTCAAAAATTTTTTTGCCAAAAATAATTTATAATACTTTATATCATTGCTATGAAATGTTTTTCACTTTTTACAAACCAATATAAAAAATATAGCATTTAAGAGTTAAACATTCTCAGAAAATTTGCAACTACAAAAGATGGCTGAAGTAGGACCAAAAACACAACAACTAAAACCATGCAACTACAACAACTAAGATGAGGATATCAGTTTATAGTAAGACTTTGAATAAGTTGAGAAAAAATAGATAATTGCCCAAAACCATAATATGATAAAATTTAAAATCCCATTAGTCTCATGTTTGAATTCACAAGATAAAGGTTAGAAGGATCCTGTTGAAAATTTAAATTATTCATTTATCTGTGTTATGGTATATCAACCATTTTTGGATTATTCAATACTAAAACACATCTGGAAGCTTGAACTGTAGCGTACCAGCTTCATATGAGTCGTCACTGCTCTCAGTAGATACGGGGGAATCATCCATATATACCAGAATGGAATTAAACGAGTGGGAATTAATCCAACAGAGTCTGGAACACAACATTTACTTTGTTTCGTCAAAATATTTCTTTGATCTCCTTTTCATCCCCAAGCTCTGGTGTTCCTCATCAAACTTTAAAGTGACTCTAGTATGCTGGACAAATTTGGCATATGACTGTAGTAATAGTTTAATGCCCCAATATATATTCTCAACTCTATAACATTTTTGATGTGGGAACCTCTATCAAAGTATATACTCCTTTGTTAATTTTAAAACTAAGGTATGTTACCCCTATAAGAGGAAATATTCTTCTTGTTCTTCTCATCTTTAGCCTTGTTTATTTCAGCACAACAAACACGATATGTGAGATTTTTAAAGATGATTGGTGTCATCATAATCCCAAATCAGTGGTTATCATTTATATCAAATTCTAAATATATTGCATAATTTATTTGTCTAATAACATTGCCAGGTTTATCTTGCATTTTTCAGAAAATGTAGTTTAAAGAGCAATGTTCATGTAATATTAGACATGAATGCCCACAAATAGTCGTAAAAAAGGAAATTTCCATGTCAGGTTAGAATAAGTAAGAAAAATTAATGTTCCATTAGAGAGTAAGTCAGCGGTTAGGCTGACGTGTACCGGAAGTTGCGTCATGGGAGGAAATACGTAACAGAAAAGTGAGATTGATGCTCTCTCTTGACTGTTCGATTTCAAGGTGAACGTTTGTCTATTTTTGAGGCGCTTCCACCTCATTCCATGGGGGTTGACCGGGAAGATGCAGTTCATCTTGCTGTAAATTGCTGTAAGAAGTAAATCAAATCCAAGAGAAAATAATGGAGTTATTTGTTGTTCTTTTTAATTGCTTTCATTTTCCCAGCCACAAAGAGAAAAAAAATCGTGCACTGTTACATTCATTTGAAAAAGTGTCTACTTACATGATAACAGCAGTATATGAATAATTTCTGAAATAAAAATCGTTATAGATTAGATTATATAAAAAATTATTATTTATTTTTGATTGCTAGATAAAAAGCTAGAAAAATGATATTACTATTGAGATATAATTTACAGAAGCATGCCTCTCCCCAAAGACACATTGAAACTTTCACCTATTTCACTCTGTATTCTTTTGTTGATTTGTCTGTGAAAACGATTTTCAGAAATCCAAACCAAACGAAAATAGCGAATTAAAACAGTTCTGTGAAGAAAATCACGATTTTTACTTCAATCACAAGATCTCGGGATGCGATGTCCATTTATCACGATTTAAATTTTTTTAGTTCTAAACTTTTAATATAAAATGATTATCTTGTAAATAATTAAATCCGAGTCACAAGTAATATTCTAATTTAATATCGAAGAAGAAAAAAAATGACCACATTTTTGTGAACCATTCCCCTTAATCAACGCATGATTATGCCGTGTCAAATTCAGCAATGCATTTGTTTACTTATGTTATATGTCAGAAAATGTCAACCTGCATGTGTAATATAAGAGAATATCAAAAACTTAAGATTAATTATTTTGTGAATTTTAGAGTCGAGGAATATTGCAACGCTATACATATGCATATGTACTTGCATGCATATATAAACATGCACATATACTGAAGAAAATATATAAATCTGTTTAAAATTCCATCATCGTTAGTAATAGTTTACATGCAGATGAGATTTTGCATCTACGTGTGTACATACATGATTTTGAGAGGATCGTTGGTTGTGAATGTATGTATATGTATATGTATATATGACTACATGCATATTCACTTAGCTCAGTTCAGTATGGTACCAGATTTGGGTACCCAAAAAGTGGCTTGCAAGATTAGCTTGCTAACTGTTACTCTACGGACAGATTGTAGTTATTTATATATACATACTTATTTACATGCATATATATATATATATACATACCGTCGGTACTGGCATAGGGGATGGTACTCTACTGCCTCAATCACTAAGAGACTACTGTTTGAAAACGAATCAATGTGTTAATCTTTTATCACTAAAGTTAAGAATTACTCAATTTTAATGAAATTTTCAGCATTTATTCAAGCAATTATATATTTTATATGGAATACAAGTGTTCAAATTTAATATTATAGGGTGGTAATGTTTTTTTTAATATGTTGTTACTATTCAAGATATTTTCTGCCTACATGTTAAGTTAAGGAATAAGAAATAAAACTTTACAGACATCCAAACTATTCTATCTCTTCCAAAGATTTTTTCTTTCACCTGGTCAGGATTTCGGAGGTAGCTCTGCATTTTTTTTTCAAATTTGTCTCGCTTTTTAAATAGAAGTTGAATTTCAACAGATAACTTTTAAGATGAAATTGCATGAACCAATGGTCCTCAATATGATCTTAAACAACATCCGGTGGTGAAACCCTATTTGGAGGCTTTGATAAATGTGGAGTCACTCCTAAGTTACCTACTGGTGCTACCAGATCAGGCTGTCTGAAGATATCGGCTTCCTAACTTAAAATGCACAAAACATTGATGTTTTATTGTTTCTTTTTCTCTTTACAAAACTCAATCATGTTCTGCAAAATCCAAAACAAAAAACAATTATTTCCCTCCCTAACTCCCCTTTCCCCTCTCCCTCCCCCCCCCTTTCACGTAACCAAACACCATGAATACATATTTGAACATTTAAAGAACTTGAAGCATAAAAACGTTTACCAAAATGACTGGATTCGTCATTAAATAACCCGAAAAGGATTGATATGCCGTAAAACAAAACAAATAAACCTAAGTTGCTATTACTCCTACGTCCACTGAGTGATAGCTTACATACACATTTGACCCCAGCTATGAGTTAAATAGAATTATCGTTTACAGACTATTTATTTGAAAAATGTGTGCCAACAAAACAAATTATCGTACAAATCATTCGTAAACTAAAACAACCAAACGAAACAGAAATTTACAGCAAGAATAAGTATTTTAAAATGTTAAGAACTTGAAGCATATAAACATTTACCAAAATAACTGAATTCTGCGTTAAGTTACTTGAAAAAGATTGATGATACAAAACGATTAAACAGCAATATGAACCAAAGTCCTATGTCCTATTTTCTTCATCTTTGTGAATTAGGAAAGTGTTACAATGATCGTAATTTTCACATCCAGATAATTTAATGATTTTAATTATGATTTAAATCTCAGAAGTAAGAGGTTAAATAGTCTATACTAAAACCCTTTTAAAAGGTACAAGAACTTGGTTCAACAAATAGTATAAATCAATCAAAAACATGAGTCTATTAAGAAAACTATGTTATGTTAACAGAAAGCTTACTTGACTAAATGATTTAGAAAAGTTTTAATTTAGTGTAATTCAGCTCCCATTAGAAACATTTGATCAAATATTGAGAATCTGTTTAATTTTACGTAATTTAAGTATGATTTAGATTTCAGAAAAATCTAGATAAAGAATTTCAGTGGTGGTTTTCGTATTTCCTCAGAGACTCCTACATGAGAGAAAAATAAATATGATCCACCTTAGGACGATCTACATGGATGAATGATCATTGCTACAACATTTCTAGTTCATAGAACAAAGAGTCTAAAAATGGATAACAGACTCATAATATTACGTTGATGGAAAAATAATGGGCGATTTCAGAAAGAAAATTTTATTACAAGAAAATTGGTAAGGTGAAAAAAGTTGGTAAATGGTTACCGCATGAGCTGTTTTTTCACCTTACCAATTTTCTTCAGATGCTCGGACACCATTGAAATACTGACATCAAATGCCTTAGAAAATTATCTGACGTTCATTGTTAAGAGCGCATGGCTGTCCTCTACCTTCTTCATCTTCAAGATTCTCATCACCACTACAGAATTTCTGAAACCACTTTCGTACATCCCAATCACTTGTGGATCATTATCCCAGCATTTGGAAAGCATTATGACCAAGTTTGAGCTCATGCAAAAAAAGTATATGCATTTCTTCTTTTTTCATCTTTGTTATTAAGAACTTATATTTGTATTCTAAAAGAAATTATTGGAAATTGATTAAAGAGTATACATAAATGTGTATTATTTGGATTATTCGGACTACTATTATCATCTTGGTTGTTATTTTCACAACGTTGCAGCCAATGTAACCTCCAACTTTATTCAGGTGCATCTTTCTGAACTGGGGAATCATATGTTGAACTCTGGAATTTATACAGAATTTCAAACTGAACCATTTATTTTATCCACAGGGGGAGTTTGTTCTCGTTGTGTCAGCCATCACCGGGTAGAAGTTTTAATTATTATGTTATTCTTGGTAATTATTGCCTGTAGTAGGGATTGAACCTGAAACCTCTATAAAACTGTCACTTAGAACTGATTGCTAATCAACGCCTTTAATGGTTGCGGCACAGGTTCATGTAGACAATTTTAGTATGTATTTTGGGAGCTTTAGACCAAATCTTGTCTAGATGTGTAGTATCACGACATAAAGATTTTGAAGTTTGAAAATCTTCACTTGAAGAATGCTGGAGGTTACATCGGCTGAAACGTTGTGAGAATAACATTCAAGATGAGAACAGTAGTCCGAATAATCCAAATAATCCAAATGATCAATCCTCATCTAAAAACATTTGAAATAAACATCAGTTTTAAGTATGTACACGTTTGTATAAAACACTGCAAAAATATAAACCTTAATCATCTCGGTCAGCATTTTACAAACAATGTAATCGTATCGATTCCTAATGCAGTCATCAGGAAACTAATTCTTAACAACCACAAAAAATCTTTCTATTTTTCACCTGGATTTTATTCATTTCAATTACTTTCTGGGTTATCTAAGTCAATATCAATAATTGTCTATGTGATTAGCTAAGTCTGGTAAAAGGTCGCATGTGTAAGACTTCTATCGACTGCCAGACTCACTAAAAGTGATAACTTTGTGAAAGAAGTGTACAAACTATTGTGCTACGGTGACTCACTGTACAATATATGTGTAAGAATACATATGATTATAAAGCAGAATACTAAAAATCATTTGAGATCCATTTACTCCACAAATATGTTCACTAGAAATAAGTGTGTTTTGTGCATCAGCGTTAGATGAAAGGTTGGATGCAGTAATTTAATGTAACACAAACATGCGGTTTGAGTGGTTATTCTTGCTGCTCCGGTTTTTGTGTAGAGAAACAAATCCAAGCTTTTTGTAGTTTTGTATGAGACTCATGTTGCATTGAACATTCATTGGATGCTTATTACAATATTTATCATGAATAAATTAACACAGGAAACGGGCAAATAGATAATATTTTCTCACATAAATCAATACACTTATTTATTTCAATATATGTTTTTGTTCTATTTGGACATAAAAAAATAAGTTCATAGCAAGCAGCTATCCTTGTCTTTTAAATATTTAGAAAAATTCACAGTACACCAGTTTCTATGGCTACAGCGCTCGCTCTATAGTTCATCGCTTCAGTTCTTTGTTAAGTTTTTGGTATTCTGTTATCGGTTTTATTCATTTATTCAACTTTAAGTATGCTGTAAAGGCCACATAAAGAATGCGACTACACATAATAGATCTTATCTACCGAAATACAGATCGCCCACATTTTGAATGGATATGAAAAAGAACATAACTATATAGATAAAAAACTGGTTATATTTCTGAAAGGTACAATAAACATAATTTTGTTTTAATGTGTTTAAAAAATTATCTCCGACAAATAGTGGAAGTTCTTCATGACTATATATGTCATCTCAGGTTAAATTGTGTTGATTTCTTCTTTGAATCTTTCTTTCAAATCTTCAAGCATTCGAAGACAATATCGACATTACTGATCTTCATAATAAATCATAATAAATTGTACTAATCTTAAAATTTATTGCACTTTCAGAGTATTATCGATTCAAAATGCAATTTCACGGTATCATCGATCCTCATAATAAACGATAATAAATTGCACTAGCTTAACACATTATTGCAGTTTCATGATATTACCGATCCTCATAATAAGAAGAAATGCTAATAAACTTTACTATGCTTAAAAGTTTACTGCAGTTCCATGGCATTACCGATTCTCATAATAATAATACATGATAATAAATTGCAATAAGGTTAACATTTTACTACAGTTTCACGGTATTATCGATCCTCACAATAAACGATAATAAATTTTACTATGCTTAACACTTTACTGAAGTTTCACAATATTACAAATCCAAAGTGCAGTTTCATGGTATTACCGATCCTTATAATAATAATAAATGATAATAAATTGTATTTAACTTAACACTTTATTGGATAAGTATATTTTATTTTGGTCAAAGGCGGTATAATAATATTGTGGCATCTGCATTTGTGCCATACATCACTAAAAAGGGAATACATCACAAATTCCTTCTAGGGTTTTGGAGGTACCCCCCTCCCTAATCATATATATATATATTCTTAAACTACATTACTCAGTATACTTGGATAAGTATATTTCATTTTGATCAAAGGGGATACAATAATGTTGTCAAATCTGTGTTTGCACCAGACATCCATAAAAAGGATATAGATCACAGATTCCTACAATTTTGGAAATAGAACCCCATTCATATATGTTATGAAACTACATTAACTAAAGTCCTTGGGTATATTTCATTTTGATCAAAAAGGCACACACTTTTTAAAACCTATTCTATTTTCTTTTCGAGGAGCCTGGGCAACGCCGGATAGCATTGCTAGTAAATAATAAGTACAACATTTTTAAGTTGATTAAAATTGCCAATTAACCATATAAAGCGTGAGAAATATCTACTAGTGATTTAATTAGCTCTGCTAGAGGGTCATTTTGGATTTAATGTACCATAATGATTGGTCTGTAATTTCCATTCTATTAATTACTTCGTACAATCATCAATAGTAAAGTATCTGCTATTTTCCTTGTTAATACTGACCGGTTTGTGTTGTCTTTTTTATGATAAATCAACCGAGTTTGGTTTATTTAAGGCTTTTTTGTAAACGATTAATTGAACACAAGTTGCTACTTTTCCAATAGATCAAAGAAAACGCGTGTCTGTTTTTCTCACAACTACGAGAATTTAATTAATGTTTTTTTTTATTTACTATTAATCAAATATTTATTGAAATAAAAAGTGCCATAGCGTGAAGCACTGAAACGAACATTTAAAAAAATCTTATTCAAAAAAATAATTTAATTTGGAAATCAAATTCACCAGAATGCATTTTGGTTTCTTCATAAACAAGTTAGCCATTTTAATTTTTTATTAGTAGTTGAAAAGAAAGACTAAATTACTTTGTGACTCTTCGAAATTTAAAAGGAATTTGGAAGCATTTAAACTGTCGAATAAAAAGTTATTTCTGGCTTTTAAATTCTTAGCAAATAAATCCTCATGTGTCAAAAGATGGAAAGTTTTGAAAGCTATTTACATCCAATAATTTTTAGTTTTGTTAGATGAATAATTTAATGACCAAACTGTACCATAATAATTAAATTCAACTTTAAAAAATCTTATTTCAAAAAATAATAATCTAGTAAAAAAAAAAAAAAATGAAACAAAATTGAAAGTAAAAATATTCCCGGGGCAACGCCAAATAGGTACAGCTACTTATATATAAATGGGTAAGCCTCTCCACCGAAATGTTATTACTTCTGATTTTAATGAGATTTAAACTATAGTTAAGTTACACAAGATTATGTTGATTTTAAAAATATGAACAAATTTTAAGACCATTAAACCCACAAAAATGCATTCATGTAAGTTCTATTTCCACTCAATTTACCTAAGGGAAGTATTTAAAAAAAAATGAAGTATTTTCGGGTATGGATTCTTTCACATGTTGAAGCATCTAACAGTTATCCAGCATTATAAACCCATCTCAGGTGGGTTCATAATGCTGGCCAACTGTATTCGAATTCATAAATGCTAAACTCCAATAACATAAATGCTGAAATGTTTAGTATTTTATTTAGACGCCTTTAAAGAAAATATCATTTTAAAACCTATAAATGTGACAATAATCAAATATTTTTTATGAATTTCAAATTTATAGAGGATTTTGATGAATTATAATATTTTGCATATTTTCTGTCGTATAATAATAATAATAAACATGAGAGTACATAAATTCAAACAAAATCTTTCAGCCTATTTTACACCCGACCAATGCCATGTCCGTCTGCTAATCCTTTATATTTGGCTTTCTTATCACGTGCCTTTGTTGAGCAAGGCCAGCACGAAAAACTATGATGGAATCTGCCATTGATTGGCTGTCACCACATGAATTATGCACAATATTTGTGCTTATGTTTGGTCATGTCTCAAAGGAAACTCTGGCTTTTTTTCTACATCGTCCACCTCCGGTCACAGATTTTTTCTTACGAAAACAGGACACTGATTCATCACTTCAAACATTATGTGTAAGCACTGTCTCCACCGAATTCTTTTCACAAAAGAAACCCTCATTAAAAAACAAATAACAAACAAACAAATTATTATTATTATTTCAAAGGTTTTACATCGGCAGTAACAAGTGCTTCATTAAATAAGAATTAGAGTTTAAGTGACAGCAAGCCTTTTCTACACTTCAGTGCTTTTGCCAATATTCGAGTTGATTTTAATAGTACTGTCACATGAATATCCTAATGCAATATGGTTATATTTCATATTGAAGGCGAGCAATCAGAACAGTAGTGTGGCTAGACATGTTAACCCCTGAATTCGAAACCCGGATGACAGATCACATCCTACATGATCAGTGATGTCAGATGTCTTACCATCTGAACTAAAAAAAACAAAAACTTATTTATCGCTTAAATGAATGTTTTCATTTGTTAACACATTTCCGATACTGGTAACCAAGAGAAAATTATATAATTATCTGCATATAAAACATACAAACATACCTAACTTTATAAAGATAATATATATATATATATATATATATATTTATCAAGGGAGGCGCGATAGCGCTCTATCCTTTAATAGACTTTAAAAACGACCTATACTAGAAATCTCATTTCTTTGATCAGTCATAACTCAAAAACCAATAAACCAAATTAGTTAAAACTTTGCACAAAATTTTCATTTGATAGGTTCTATAAGTGTGTAGAATTTCAGCATCATTAGTCAAGGCAACCCAGAGATCCAAAAAGATCAGGAGTAATTTTGTGTTATCCGTGTGTACGTATGTACGTGTGTGCCACCCTGTATCTCATGAACTATTTGATACATTCAGCTGATTTTTGGCAGAGATAGAGGTTCTATCTAATATAAAAAATTATTTTTCTTATGAACCGATCATTATGAATTTTGGAATATATATTCTCGGTAACACGGTGAGTAACATTTGTACATTCTTTCTGTGTAAACTTTAACATTTAGGGAGTGCTTATAAAATAAGTTAGATACAAAAAATTTAATAGAAAAAAGGAATTGCTCTACATGAAAATTTGAGTGATATCAAGTAATACATTGTTAAAAGGATCGGTGTGCACACATGAGCGTCAATAATATGTAAGCACTTGGTAAAGTCCTAAACTATTGAACTTATCATTATGAATTGTGGAATATGTATTCTAGGAAACAGGGCTAGTAACGTGAGCACATTATTTATTTGATATTTTTGTAAACTTTAACATTTAGGGGGATTGCCACCGAAGGGGGTAGAAACTCTTCATGAAAATTACCATACGTTCGATTTTTGTTAAATTTTAACAATAGGTATTAGACATCAATTAATAAATATTCCCTAAATTTCAATTTCTTTGGAGTATTTTAAATGATTTTAGGGAGCATACTATGGGCACAACCTTCCATTTGAAAATTCAAATATATCAGATTTGCATTGAATAGTCAGATTTCCATAGTGATCAGATACTAATAAAGCAAGTTTCTCTGAATTTCATTTTCTTCTTAAGATCCCTTAAGTTTCAGTCTTAAATTTTAGACATTTTCTAGAATCAAAATCATGTAATGGATTTTGATCCAAATTAGAATAAAGATCCTAGACATAAGGTTTAGTATCATTATATCGTAAATTTAATCTTTATAAAGGAACATAAAAGTGGTGCAAAACTGACTGTTCTGTTTAGGTAATTCATTTTACCCGTCCTGGGAGAGAGAAAACGAGAGAAAAATAAAAATGTAACCCTCTTTCTGGATAAAATAAAAAATGTTATATTGGTAATCCATATTAAATTTTCAAAATATTTATATATTTACATCTTCTGTTCTAATATGTTGTGTTCCTATACCCAGTTTGTTTAAAATAAATTGTAATTTAGGACACACACATGTTATACCACAAAACTTCTCTTCTCTGTTATTATTGTTGCTAACAAATGAAACTAGTTACACATTTTTCCACAATTCCTTTTTTTACGTAATCTTTTATTTATTTTTGGTTTGTCATTGTGATGCTTCTTTTTGACATGAAGTGGATATAGCCGTATCTACCTTGTGCCTTTCATTCTAATGCCCTGACATTGAGAGATTTCATCCTCTGGCATTTTATTTCAAACTAGATTCTTTGTGTGCTGCAGCAATACCCTCATTAAATAGCTAGAGAAAAGATCAAGTTGCGCTTCTTTCAGTTTTAGAAATGCTTTTGTAGATTTTCTTTGAGACCTATGAAACACCAAATCCCATGATCATTCATGGAAAAGGAATTTGGCTTTGGCCTGAAATCGCTATTTCCGTCTCACTTTCGGTATTTTTTTGTATCTCGTCGTTCTTTACTAAGCTAGTCGGGCACAAATCCCCAACATAAATGATTAGGAACAAGTAAGTTTCCTTGCAAACAAAATGTCACGAAGGAACTATCCACCCTGTCTTTTAGGCCATTATGACAAAGCAAATGCGGTTTATAGAGAGTAAATTGCTTACACTAAATAACTCTCCTTGCTTGAAAAACAAGATGTTAGTTCTAAAAGTCAGAGCAGACATAAACCTATCAGAATATTCTTTCATCATCACACGAGTAAAAATGTAGTCCTGTGAAAGTTTAATTTAGGGATACTTGATTGGTCTAATGGATAATGCAACAGCCTATGAAATCGGCTGGACTGAGTTTAAATCGTATCAGATCAATTGTGGTAATTTACTAATACGGTTAAAACAGGTATGAACCGTAATTTCGCCCCAGCTATGAGTAAGATAGAAACTTGTGTTCAATTAAATGTCTACAATTAATCATATCCTGTTTCAGTATTAAATAAACCTGAAAAGGTTGATACACGATAAAACAGACAAACCAGACCAAACCATTGAAGTGGTTTAACTAAGCTTGATGTTTGCAAGACGCTCTGTTTCTCACTACTTTGTTTAACTGACTAATTGATCAGGAAGTCCAGGAAGATATTTGATCATGCAATATTCTTGGTGGTTTATTTCCTTTTCTTTTGCACGTTTCCACCATTCTCTCTAGATATATCTAGTTTCGTCTTTACTAAATATAATCGATTAACTTTACTCAACACATAATTCTCATTATGTTATTTCGAAATGCAGTGAGTTTTTCCATTGTTTTCTCTGTCCATTTGACTCATGTGATTTCTGCTAGAAATCAATTTGATGAAGCATTTCAACACCACACTGGTCTTGGATGGGCAGCTTTCAGCAAAAACAGGCTTATTCTCACTCCAAATCTATTATTAGACTAAATGTAAGCTAATCAACGTTTGTTTCACTTAGGTTTTTCTATATACCTTAATTATGCAAAATACATGCTACAATATACTTTAGCTCTGAGATTGAGTTATGTTTGAAAAAAAAAATCTGTTTTAATTGTTTCAATTAGCCGTAATTTATAATTAACTGAACAAGTAACCCATCTCTCTCTTAGCTATCTCTCTTTCTTTTATGTTGACTCCTCTCACTTTATGTTCATTCAATCATCCTCTAATATTTCTTCATGTCTGTGGGCATTTCAAGGAAGAGAGTGATTCGCGATTACCTTTCTCACCGATTGTTGATCTTTTTTTTGTGTATGTACTGTCATGGCCACAAGTTTCGTCTTTACTAAATATGATCCGTTAACTTGTTCTCATTTTGTTATTTTGAAAGACAGTGAACTTTTTCATTGTTTTCTCTGTCCATTTGACACGCTCAAAACCATATAGCACCACTGGCAGTAGATGTGTTTTTCAGTTTTAATCCGACATGATATGCGATTTAAAGGGAGGAACTAACTGTTAAATACTTAGGACATGTGATTTCTGCTAGAAATCACATGTCTGATGAAGCATTCCAAAACCGCACTGGTCTTGGATGGGCAGCTTTCACCAAAAACAAGTTTATTCTAAATAATAATACATTCTTCCCAAATATGATTTGAGGTAAGGATCGGATTTTAATTCTGCCTAATGAGATCTCAGTTTCTAAAAGCTGTAGATCGATAACAGCGACATGCCAGTGTCACAGATTTTGTAGATGTCTGTATATATAAAAATAAGCATATATATAAAAGCTCTATTTGATATTGAGAACTTTTTATAAGCCCGGTTGAAATTCTTTGGATTCCTATCCTGTGAATGTTTACTTTACCTGGATTATTATTATTATTATATATATATATATATATATATATATATATATACAGGGTGGGCAAAAATAAGGGTCCTATTTTTAAAAATTCATAACTTTTTCATTTATTGATTTTTTTTTTTTTTTTTTTTTTAGAATAAGTAAAGGACCCCTTCCGAAGCAAGCATGAGCCGTATTAGCCCTAAGGAGCGTACCCTCATTTAGAAAACATTATTTTTGCTTAAAAAACTCAAAACAGTGTAAAAAACAATACTTTAGTTTTTGAAAGTTTTAAGAAGTGTTTTTCGGCTAAAATTTGTTTTGTTTATTTCAAAAAATCTCGGAAGGGTCAGTCTACACACACATAAAGTTTGGTGAGTTTAACTTTTATTTTGTGGAAGTTATTCAAATTCAAGTTATTCAAATTTAAAGATAGGGCCCTTATTTTGGCCCACCCTGTATATATATATATATATATATATATATATATATATATATATATATATATATCCAATTGCCACTGCTGGTTTAGTATTATTAGACTGGTAGAGTGTTTATGAGAGCTGGAGAAACGTACAAGATTATAGATTATTAAAGCCTCCATAACTAAAAAAATAATCTGATTTTTATCCATAAATACCTGTAAGTAGAGTATATTTCAAAGGAAATAATAATCATACGAATGAGAAAAATGTTTTTATGAAGCAGAAAAACAAAATAGTTTACTAAATCTTGTACCAAAGCTATGTGTAACAAAGCGAAAGGTTGCAAATATATATGTTTGTTTTTACCCAATCAGTCAGAAGAGGAAAACGTTCATTACAGCAACTGCCAAGATAAGAAAGAGAGACAAACATGGCAACGCTTTTTTAAGGTCGCACTAAGTGACACGGCAAATTCAAAAAGTGATAGAGTTCCTGCCAATGCCGTCAATGCTAAGGAAAGCTACCTTTCCCTGAGGTCATAGCATTGCCAAAATATTTTTCTCCTCTCATTCACAAGATATCAGATATATGATTTACTGCAATCAGCTTCTTTTTTTTTTATTATTCTGTACATGGATATATTTACAATTGGTTGTGTGTGGGGATAGAGAAAAAGAGAGTAGGGTGCATATTTAATGAGAAACATGCAGAGGTTCTTATTTATTTATGAACCTATCTTTTTGTGAATGTATGCTTCTAATCTATAATTTACAGCTGGACTTGTACACACACTACACCCACCCACACACACACACACACACACATATATATATATATATATATATATATATATATATATATATTGTGCCTTTCTGTGTGAAGAGCTTTCAAGAAGTTCAGGAAATTAGATGAATCTGTTTTGTATCTCAAGTTACTCAGTAATTCTCATGTCTCATCAAACAGTTAAAAAGAATCACTCAACAGAAATTCATTGGGGAATAATCTCATTTCCTATATGTTGTGATAGGAAACCTGACCCCCCCCTCTCAAGGCTGATAAGTGTACTAGTCTGTAGTATATATATATATATATATATATATATATATATATATATATATATATATATATATATATACTACCAACAGTAGTATATATGGTGGACGTTACTCTAGTGTATTAAGTTAATCCTATTGGATTACCGGTAGTGCTATTGTTTTGTACAAGATATATACGTTGTAATAAACCATCCTCTTTTAAAGACCTTACTCTGGTTATTTTTGTTATTATAATTTCTAACCAAGTTATATCCCTATACATGTATATTGGGAAAATATACTCAGATTAAATTGTTTGAACCAGGAAAAAGTAAGTTTGCAAAGCCAGTTAAGTTTAAAAAAATAAAAAGACAAAATCCCAAATTAGTCTCTTTCTGCTCACTATCTTTCTCTATTCCCCCCTCTCTCGCTTTCTTTCTTTCTCTCTCCAACTACAGGTTAAATAGTATTACGTCTGTAAGTATATTCCCTTTTGTTTGTAATAGATTATTCCAATCTTTTTATTTTTCCTTTCTTTATTACCATAAACTGTTAATAAACAGAGAGAGAGAGAGGGGGTGACGAAAGCGAGAGATGAGCACAGAGGGAAGGATCAAACAACATACACTGAAGAGGTTGAAAGTGATGAATAGAAAGTTAGTAAAAGATGGGTCACTTGATGAGTTATTTGCAAATTATGGCTAATTAAAATGGAAGTCGTTTGAAATATAACTCAATCCCAAAACTGAGGAATATTTTAGCATGTATTTTGTGTGATTGAAAATATATAGGAAAAAACCTTAGGGAAAGAAACGTTTATTAACTCAGATTTTGTTTAATTATATATATATATATATATATATATATATATATATATATATATATATATATATATATATGTATACATACATATATATATATATATACATATATATATATATATATATATCACCATACTTGGTCGATGAGTTATTTGTAGAAATTTAGCTTTCTTTAAGCATACGGCTTGTTAGTCAAGCACTTAAAGACAACACCCATGTCAAGTGGTCTCTCTTTTGGCGGCACAGGTTTGAATCCTGTATGAGTCTTATTTTTCACTGTGGTTTTCTTTGTTTATTCTTTGCCCCACAAAATAAATTAGTGTTTATTTAATTGTATTACCTGACAAACATGAGTATCAACTCAACAAAAAAGCAATGTGATATATAATATACTGTCAGAAATAAATGTTAATGTTAATTATATATACTATCAAATATATGCTAGTTGTTTTATTTAATTGGTCAGTAAAATGTATTTTTTTACTACTACCAGCAATGACTACCACCATGTAACACCACTGTTCGTACTAATACTGTAACATTTACACCAACTATCAACAATACAATTATTCGAACTATTATTACTACATCAACAACAACTACCACCACGATAATCGACTATTTGTACTGCTATAATTACATCAACAACACCTACTACCAGCAATGTGTGTTGACTATTTCTACTGATATTACTACTACTACTACTACTACTACTACTACTACTTGATTCAATAAATTTGTGCTTTACAACATAATTTCAAATTAGATTTTTTAAAAAAACCCAAAACATTTAATAAAAAAATCAAAGTAAATATATCATTTTTGAGCGACTCGTACGATAAATCTCAGAAAATGTGTTCTTTACATGTTATTAATCAAATGACGCACCCCTATCTTGTGCCCATATCTCTCTTTCTCTCTCTCTCTCTCTTTCTTGAAATAGAAATTTCTGTGCGTTCAAATAATCAGAGGTCGGGTAACCAAATGTTGGAATGGCTGCCGGCTATTCCATCATATTCCATTACAATCTAATTTAATTATGTAACTCAATTATATAGATAAAAAAAAACAATGTCTTTAGTTAATTCTATTTATAATTTTTATTAAGATTATTATTATCAAGGAAGATATTTTAAATACATCTGGAAATCTGAACAAAACAATCATGAGTGTATATTTGCGAATGTTAATTTATTAGAAGTTTTAGAACAAATTAATTATGTAAATTTGAAAGACGCATGATGTTTGGGGAAGCTTTGGAATGGGTATATATATAAGAACTGATAAGTAGATATAAAAAGAGAGCGATCAAAACAAATAATATAGTTTCGGCTTCAGACAGACAGACAGATAGATAATCTCCATTATTAATAGATATATATATATATATATATATATATATATATATATATATATATATATATAATTTAATTAAATATTTTAATCCATCCGTTGGACTAACCACTTCGGATTTGAATTCTGTTTGCCAAAGAAGCTCTGCTCACGGCAAAATGACTCTATCTATATACTGATTTTCTACGGACCCTTGGATTCAGATTTTTGTGGAGTGAGTCACATTAATGTTCACTGATTTCTTGCTTTGGGTTTCATTGTAATCAATCTTTTCATTGCTCACATGTTTTCCATTGGACTCTATTGGATTTATATATTTCACTGCTCAACTTTTTTTAAACATTTTCTGAATGATTATTCGAATGTTTACATGGACAAATTGTTTTTCCACCCAATTTAAAACCTTCCTTGAAATCTTTTTCTTTAAACAGATTGTGAAAAATTTTTTGCTTACAATATTTAAATTTTCAAATTTATGCTAACCAGTAATTTGTTATTTTGTTGTTTTTTCTCCTCTGAAGAGCTTATCTTTGAAAATCCATGGATTAAGGGAAAAATTTTTATTTTCATTCTCCTTGCTTGAACACTTGATGAATTAATAAATAATGTAAATTGTTCAATTTTTTTTTTATCATTTCATTTTTTCTTATATATATTATGCCGGGTTTCTCAAACCTTTCTCTTGTGCATGTAAGTTCGATTGAAAAAGTTTTGTGTTTTTACTTTAAATTGCAATAAAATGATTATAAAAAAATAAACAAGTTCCTTATTGAGATTTATAGTGATGATCGATATCGGCTAGGAAATAACAAATGTCTAGTGTGAGATTTGAATGCTGGAAGATGTCATAAAATATTGGAACTGTAAGCAAACGCATTACCACCACGGCCACCGATCAAACGAAAATATGTTGTCTTTGTAACCTAATTAAACCGTTTATGAGTTTGGTGTAGGGATCCAACACCATATAATGTAAAATAGTTCAATTGCCTAAAATAAATTAAAACCGTTTATGAGTTTGGTGTAGGGGTACAAACTCTGTGTAGATGTAAAATAGTTCAATTGTCTAAAATAAATTAAAACCGTTTATGAGTTTGGTGTAGGGGTACAAACTCTGTGTAGATGTAAAATAGTTCAATTGTCTAAAATAAATTAAACCGTTTATGAGTTTGGTGTAGGGATACAAACTCTGTGTAGATGTAAAATAGTTCAATTGTCTAAAATAAATTAAAACCGTTTATGAGTTTGGTGTAGGGGTACAAACTCTGTGTAGATGTAAAATAGTTCAATTGTCTAAAATAAATTAAAACCGTTTATGAGTTTGGTGTAGGGGTACAAACTCTGTGTAGATGTAAAATAGTTCAATTGTCTAAAATAAATTAAAACCGTTTATGAGTTTGGTGTAGGGGTACAAACTCTGTGTAGATGTAAAATAGTTCAATTGTCTAAAATAAATTAAAACCGTTTATGAGTTTGGTGTAGGGGTACAAACTCTGTGTAGATGTAAAATATTTCAATTGTCTAAAATAAATTAAAACCGTTTATGAGTTTGGTGTAGGGGTACAAACTCTGTGTAGATGTAAAATAGTTCAATTGTCTAAAATAAATTAAAACCGTTTATGAGTTTGGTGTAGGGGTACAAACTCTGTGTAGATGTAAAATAGTTCAATTGTCTAAAATAAATTAAAACCGTTTATGAGTTTGGTGTAGGGGTACAAACTCTGTGTAGATGTAAAATAGTTCAATTGTCTAAAATAAATTAAACCGTTTATGAGTGTGGTGTAGGGGTACAAACTCTGTGTAGATGTAAAATAGTTCAATTGTCTAAAATAAATTAAAACCGTTTATGAGTTTGGTGTAGGGGTACAAACTCTGTGTAGATGTAAAATAGTTCAATTGTCTAAAATAAATTAAACCGTTTATGAGTTTGGTGTAGGGGTACAAACTCTGTGTAGATGTAAAATAGTTCAATTGTCTAAAATAAATTAAAACCGTTTATGAGTTTGGTGTAGGGGTACAAACTCTGTGTAGATGTAAAATAGTTCAATTTTTTTAAATAAATAAAAACACAAAGAAAGATTTCATTTTTAATAAAAGAAAGGATGTCAAATACATACGATGATTTGACTAAAAAACAATCTTGGCTTATTTTTATGTGTTTATTTATTTATTTTTCTTATTGGTAGTGTAAAAGTTCATAAGCATGTTGTTCGGTCGGCTTGGAAAGAGAATGCTAAAAATGTCCAAATATTTGGTTCTAATGTTGTTTTTACGTACATTTAGTTTCGAGTAATGAGTTTTTAAGAAAAAAAGGTTCAAGGACTTCTGAAATCGATAACGATATCGGATCAAAGGTACTGATTTCAAATCTGCGCTTAGTTTGACTCTTAGATCAATCGTTTAACTTAAATGTTGTGACACACACACACACATATATACATACATACACACATACAGACAACTTTACTTTATATATAGAAAAGATATGCAAAGCTCTTTGTGTAAACAAATGAAGCACTCTTAAGCAATTGACAGTATTTATATAAACATTGAGATTTTCCTTGCTGACAGAAGGTGTTTGGTAGTCAAATGCTTAGCAGTGCCGACTGCCAACTAGATAGTCCAGTTTCAAACCCGGTTTGAGGCACTTGCTTGTCTAGTCACACAATATTCGTTCTCTTTTTTGTTTTGTTTAACTATCAACAAAAGATTAAAATGGCTGACTTGTTTACGAAGAATCCAAAATATATTCTGGTTTATTTAATTTCGTATGTAAATTATTTTTTTTAAATAGGATTTTTAAATTTTCGTTTTATTTTAAGCTATTGCCTTTTTTATTTCCATTAATGGAAAATTAAAAAATAATTCAATGTGCAATTGTCAGAGTAACATTGACACGATAAATACAAACACACGAAGTTGTCTTATAATATATATATATATAAAATGAGACTAAAAATATACTTTTAGAGAATTGAACCTAAAGTGAAATATATATATAATATGAGACTAAAAGTATACTTTTAAAGAACTGAACCTATAGTGAAATGGTTTAAGCTCAATATATGAGATAGAGCAATTATAAATATAAATGAAGAAAGAGAGATAAAGATGTGGGAATGACAAATCTATTTCATCTTCGATTGTTCAATGCAAAGTGTACTCGATAAAAACATGTTTATTTTTCTTTCCTTAAGCCAGGTTTTTAAAAGATTAAAATCTTTTCATCATAGGAATTACATAGATGGATAAGTTGGCAGGGGAATAGCCAAAATTCAAAATGTGAAAAAATTAAGAAACAATATAAAGTAATGGAAAGTAAGAGTGTGTGTATAAAAAGGTTATTAAAATATACAGTCTGTCCAGTTGGTGAATGTCCGTTGACAAAATGTCCGGTGACGAAAGATTTAAAGATGCAAAAGGGATTTCATGGAGACTGCGTTAAAAATGTTCAAAATTTAGTAACTCCAATAGAATGATGTTCAGTTCAACCGTAGATAAAAAGCACTTATTAGGATGTAATTTTGAGAATTAGGGCCATTTTAAAATACTTCTGTGGACCGCGAATGAAAATAGTTTTTAAGGAGTTGAGTTTAAAATGTTGTATATATTTCAAGCAGGCTGTGGAAAGTGTTAGTAGTTACTTTGATCGAATCTAAGGAATGAGAGAGAATTTTCTGGTCAAAGACGATGCCAGTAAAAAGTGGGAAAGGAGTGGGAAATTAGGGAAGTGGGAGGAAAAGGTTTAGTGGATGGAACTATGGCTGATGCTGGGAGTAGGGTGGGGGAGGGCTTATTTGCTGTAGTGGCTTCAGTTAGGAGTTGGGGTGGGGGTTCAATAAGCTAATACAGTAGCGTTCTGGTCAGAAAGTAAACTGTTCGGGGGGGGGGAGTATCCCCTTATCCCCATATTTAAACGGATTTTTTAGACAAAATTATATATAATTTAGAAAGTTCATCTATGTAATTCTTCTGATGATAAGATTTTAATCTTTGAAAAGTCTGGCTTAAAGAAAGAAAAATAAACATGTTTTTTATCGAGTACACCTTGCATTGAACAATCGAAGATGAAATAGATTTGTCATCAGTACATCTTTATCTCTTTTCCTTCATTTATATATATATATATATATATATATATATATATATATATATATATATATATATATATATATATATATAATGTGTTTTATATTGAATCTATTCTATATCGAATATTTTCATTTTAATGTAAAGTTCATGCTTTTTACTGTTTATTGTTTAAGTTCTAAATATTCACATCTCACAGTCTTTCTGTAGAAAGGGTTGCGTTTGTTTCCTGCTTTCTCAATGATTGTCTGAGCTATGCATTTTCAAGACCATAACATTTTAATAATGACATTGATAAATAACATCCAATCACCACAGACAAGTAATGAATACGAAGGCATTTTCCTTACAAACATACACACTTACAATAGCCATTTTCCTATAATGCAACCTAACAGACTGAAAGATAAGTTTTTTTTCTTTCTTTCTCATGCCTTTCTATTTAATGATTTCTTTGAGTTCCTAAGCCAAAGAAAACCTTTTGGGGGACTTTCTTTTTTTCCTCTCCGTATGTGAATTAAAGCTTTTTGCATGGTTTTCTTTTTTTTTGATGAGAGAATTGCAAGTTGGATTGTTAATTAGCTTTTATGCTTAAGTGCTTTTCAATGAACTTCTCCACTTAAGAATGCGTGCATCAAACTACATTGCATATAAGAAGATGATTCAATGATTACGAAAATGGGCTGGTGATATTTTGCTGAAGATGTTTCTCTTTTTTTAATGAACATTTTTATAAATAGTTCATTGATACAAAGGTAATCACTACCTGGGAAAGTACATGTATCTATAATCGTCTGAACACACGAAACCTTTGTTAGAGAAGGAGATAAACTTTTCTCGTAGTAAATTTGCTTTATCACAAAGCATTGTGGATGAAGATCTAGAAAACTAGAGGTAGAATATATATATATATATATATATATATATATATATATATATATATTAGATAAAATGTGATCCGTTGGGTAACCCATTGAGCTCGGATTAGAATTTTTGGATCAGAAATATGTATATATATATATATATATATATATATATATATATATATATATATATATATATATATAAGGAAGATTTAAAAACACAAACTGTTTCTATGCCTGAAAATAACGTTATATTGTCAAAACTATGTTGCTTTTAAATAAATAAATATTAATTTAAAAAAAATATTTCTGCATTGTTCTGGCTTCTAAAAATTCAAGATTCATATATATATATATATATATATATATATATTTATTTATTTATTTATTTATGTATATATATATTTATTTATGTATATATATATATATATATATATATATATATATATATATATATATATATATATATATATATATATATATATAAAGAATACTTGTGACTGGATGAGTTTATACTATGTTAATATAAATGATCATTTGTTGAAAACCCATGATGAAACATTGACAATTTGAAAAGAAAGTTGAAAAAGTAATTGATCACAAAAATGCGTCTTAAACCAAATAAGAATGTGATTTAGAATAGCAATTCAGTTTTTTTACCTTCTTGTTGACTTAATAAATTTAATTAAAATTTAACTCATCGTATTTATTTTTTTAATGAAGTATCTTCATGAGTTTCAAATGTTTTAACGACAAAAAACTTTTTATTTCAAAATACAGAAATGATTATACACTACATTTGTCCGTAGTGCAAACGATTACATATATTTTCATTTCCAAATATTTTTTTATATATAAACTTAACCATAAATATATATAGCGTACGTTATCCACTGTCAGAAAAATCGTACAATGTTTTGAAGTTCACTTCAAATATATAAACACAAAATGGTACTTTAGAAACATACCCATCACGGTTACATATGTCTAGTTAAGAATAATTAGGTTTTTTTTTCTCATCTTTCAGGTGTGCAACCTCGTCTGAAAAAAAAAACCCATGTTTATGAGCACGTGAGAAAACATTCTATTTATGTTTGACTCCAAGTTCTGTTGTGTATAATGGATGAAAGGTGTTCAGTTAAAATCAGCATCCATCATATGTAACAAAGTAAGTGGACGATGATATTACAGCTATAAGAAAGAAGAAAAAAAGAAATAGAGAAAAAGCCTGAAAGAAAATGTGTGTATGTGGTATGTTATTATTATTTTCTTTGTTCGTCTTCATGTCTCATGCTGAGGTTATACGCTTGTTCTGCCCGCTATTTCAGATCAGCATCAACTGATCACCTCTATATCTTAATTGGCTTGCGATGCAGTTTTGGGTCATCAATATCCATGTCAGACACACTTTGGATATGAATATATATATATATATATATATATATATATATATATATATATATATATATATATATATATATATATATAAAAATTGACGACTGATGGTGCGACTCATTGGTCAGAGTATAACTGTCACAATCAAACAAATCCAGTGTGGACCCCACTTTAGCAGAAATATATATATATATATATATATATATATATATATATATATACTAGAAAAAATACCCGTCCCAGGACAAGTAAAATTAATTTCCCAAACAGAACAGTTTTTCACTACTTTTATTTCCTTTTACAAGGATTAAAATCAATGTATAATGATACTAAACCTTATGCTTAGAATCCTTATTCCAATTGCAATCAAAATCCATTACATGATTTTGATTCTAGAAAATATCTCAAATTAAAAGCTTAAGTTTAAGGGGCCTTAATAAGAAATTGAAATTCAAGGAATCATGCTTAATTGGTGCTTAATAAATATGGATCAAATTTAATGTAAATCTGAACAAAATGAACTTGTTGTGCTCATATTACCCCCCCCCCCCAACCTAAAAAACTCTTTAAAATACTTCTAAGAAACTTACATTTGGGGAATATTTATTAATTGATGTCTAATACCTATTGTTAAAATTTCACAAAAATCGGGTTAGGGTTGTGAATTTTCATGAAAGGCTTCCATCCCATTGTTATCCCTTTTGTATAAAAGTAAATTAAATTAAATATAGCCCATATAACCCACCCTTATGCTTAGCATCTGTGTACCAAAATTTATAATGATCGATTCATTATTTTAGGAGTTTATCTTGTACAACGAAATATATATAAACAGATACACATACTTATCTTTATATGCATACATCCCCTAAATGTTAAAATTTACACAAAAAATATAATGTCCATGTTACTCACCGTGTTACCTAGAATATATATTCCAACATTCATAATTATCCATTCATTAGTTTAGGAGATTATCCTGTAGATAGAAATATATTGAAAATGAAAAAAAGGAAAAACCAAAATTATTTATATATATTCATCAACGTTTTGTCTTTATTTAAAGACGTCCTCGGGATGATTGATTTGAAGAAAGAAAAAAATTAAAATCATCCTGAGGAATCTTGAAATAAAGACGAAATGTTGATGAATACATAAATAATTTTGGCTTTTCCTTTATTGATTTTACACCACGTTGTAATATTATTTCCATATTTTCGTCATAGAAATATATGTATATATATATGTATATATATATATAGTGTAGATGACTACATAAGCTCCCGTCTCGGGATGAGCACTGTCGTTAGTTATATCGTCTTCTACTATTTAGCATGATGATTAAGTTATCTTTGTAAATAAACAAATTAAGAATTTTCTAGTTAAGTATTGAGATATCACTTACCAATGGCGCCCGTCCTGTAGTCAAGTGGTTAGAATCATAAACTATCAACTAGATGATTGTAGGTTCAATCCTGGCTTGGGATGGGTGCTAGTCGAGCCGCACTGAAGATCTGTGATACATCAAAGCAGCATGTTTGTGGATGACTATATATATAAGTTGTAGTTCCTGTTTGTGTTTACAAACTTCTCCTAGGCTTTTGCATCTATTTAAAAAAATACAATACCAAGGATACTTGGATAAGTATATTTCATTTTGATGAAAGGAGATACAACATTATTGCGAGATCTGCATTCATGCTTGACATCCATAAAAAGGAAATACAATGTTATACTTTATTTCACTTTATTATAACTCGAAAATTATAGAAATTAAAAATTAAATACTCCTAATAGCAGAAATGTACAAGGGGAATCATTGATTAACGGATAGCGCTGGACGTGCCTCAAGGGGATTAAAGACTTTAAATTTCCCGAAATTTATTTCAATAAATGTCGTTTTGCTTAAATCCCCTCCCACCCAATTAATGCTGGGTACTTCCGTGGGCCCTGCATCAAAAATTGAATACTATAAAATGTAAAAAATTAGAATAAAAAAAATGCAATCTGGGTTTATGGGATGGATGCAAAAAGAACATAGGATTCCTCGTTCAATCCCGAGCAACTCAGAGTCTTCCTGCCAATATGTCTGCATAGAAGGACTATATGAGTGATCATGATAGTTTGTTCTCAACTGCACATGTCTGTGTATGAAATATGACGTTGAAGTAGATATAGAAGTAGTGGCAACATAAGTCTGAGAAAAGCTTGAAGAAAATTAAGATATGGCGGGATTTAAAAATACAAACTGACATAATCATTAAAAAAAGACAAACAGCATAAAATTAGCAACATCACGATTACTGGTGATCACAAAGTGGAAAAGGAGTTAAAAAACATTATGCATGGAGTATTGTTGTCACATCTGGGCTGGTGCAATAACTACTAATCTCTCCCTCTTAGACAGGGTCCAAAAAAGAGTCTCTAATCTAATAGATCCCATACTGTTCACCAAGTTTCAGCCTCTGTTCTATCGCCATAATGTGCATCTCTGTGCTTGTTTTACAAGTACTTCAATGGAATGTGCTCCGATGAACTTGCTGCTCTGGTGTCCCTTTGATGTAAATACCTCCAACTAACCCGACAATCAGCTAAATCTCATCCATTCACTGTAGAGTTCCCCAGGTGCCATAGGTTTTTCTACTCTAATAGCTTCTTTCCTCTAACTGTTAGCCTTTGGAATTCCCTCCCTGCTCCCTGTTTCCCTGACTGTACTAACATGCAGAAGTTTAAATGTAATGTGAACAAACATCTTTCTGCACAACTCCTCAGTTAGGGTGCCCTTTATAAATCTGGCCCCAAATGAACAGTAGCCTTTACGTCTCAGTTGCAATGTGCCTTCTTTAGGGTGAATTAAATCGAAGTAAAAAAAAGAAACAAAAAGAAAAAAAACAGCCTTTCTTTGTCAAAATGCTTTCCTGGCCACAATGCATTTATTGTTAGAAAAAAAACAAAAGTGCTCATAAATCCCCCAAAACAGTCTGAATAATCTGTGATACATTAAAAATTCACAAATGATCCAAGGAAATAATGAAGAAAAGGTTTTGATTAATTTACCTGTTTTATGGCAAACAATCCTTTCGGGGTTATTAATTATCAAAAACCATTGTAAATGATTTATTATATACGATTAATTGTGCATAAGTTGCTATGTTACCCATAGCTAGGAGAGGATTGAAAGTTAATACCTTTCCAAAGAGTATTAGTGCGTAAATGACTACAATAAATCTGATCAGATTTGAACTTGGCATAACCAATTTTATAAACAGTTGCTGTATACGTTAGAATGTTAACCACGAGAGGAGGTCACTCTTCCCAGACAGTATTTCTCACATGTCACAAAAGGGAAAGGATCGAGATCAATCTATGTGGTGCCCTCATTTGTAGGATAAAGTTGATGGTTGGTTGAAGTTATTGTTTTTCCCTGCCTGCAATAGCTATTGCAAAAAATGTTTCTGTTATGTATATTAATTACGATTCTATAGTCTGTGATGGTATATTTTAGGCCAATGATGCACCTTCTTTATTTAAGAGAAAAGGTGTTTAACCGTAGTCAATTCCAGATTAATAAATTTATGTGTAAAACAGGAAAAGATGAGACTTTAAGCTTTGCGTTTTGGTAGAATTTTCTGTCATTTTCATGATATTTCTTCAAACTTTTCGCATGAATGGGGCAAGCCAAGTAGACACTATCATTTGATTGGCCAAGTAGACACTATCATTTGATTGGCCAAGTAGACACTATCATTTGATTGGCCAAGTAGACACTATCATTTGATTGGCCAAGTAGACACTATCATTTGTCTGACCAAGCCGACATTATAATACAAAAAGCAAACACCTTTAGTACAGTTTTGGAAGGCACTGTTTATCAAGCAACATATTTGAATACCTTTTCTATGTCACTTCCTTCTCTTTAAGTCTTTCATAGATTGAGTAATAAAACACTACAGAAACTTATTTCTTTGTAAATAATTTCTGACCAATCATTAATATATTGCCAACAAGAATGACTGTCATATGTGTAACCATGCATACGGCTATCTATATCTAGCAAACTTTTATCACAATAGATGGCTGAAACATATTTCTGATCTGGTTTAAAATAAAACTTGTTCTCCCCTTTTTTTTCTTTTTAGTATGTGTTCAATGTCATGATTACTCCAGCGAACAAATAATAATTTTGTGTGCACATGCGTTGTTGACCATCTCGCTGCTTGCTGATACATTTCATGTTGATCTTTTGTAAATGCACATATGGGAGGGGAAGAAGACGAGAAGAGGAACATTTTTTTCTATGTGTGTCATGAATTGTTGTACATCCATATTAGCCCATTCAGGTGTGTGACATTCTAATCTTCATGTTTGAAAGACAGCAAAAAGTGTGAATATATGCAGAACTTTAAATACTGCCTTTATCAGAATTGGGAAAATTTTTGCTAAGTAATGTTGTTGCTTATGAAATAAGGAAGAAATGAGCAGTAAAGAAATCTCTTAAAAATTAAGTTTATGTCCTTTACCCCAACTCGCATGAACGCATACAGTCGTTTTATGGAAATCAAATTGAATGGATCTTATTTATTTATTTGCATATGAGCTTTTTTTTTATGGAAATCGCTCCAGACAAGGCATAAAGCCATTTGACATCAGGAACTAAAAAAACAAAACAAAAATACTACTTCAAGGTCAAAAACTAGCTAACGATAAATGTTAGGTGGATAGATTCCGACCCAGAAAACACGATTCTTCATTCTTTGTCAGAAACATCGCTCATGGAATGTGAGGACTAAAATACAAAATAAGGGAAACGAGAGTTACGAGGCTGCCAAAAGTAAATACAAGGTCCACTTTCTACTTGTTTTATAAATGTTTGCCCTCTCTATGTATATATGTATATATATCTATATTTATTTTTGTATTATTATTATTATTATTATACTAAATGTGAGTTAATCAACGTTTGTTTCCCTAATGCTTTTTTCCTGTATACTTTAATAACATGAAATACATGCTTAAAGTTACTTCAGTTCTGGGATTAAATTCTATTTTATATGCTAGGATACCTCCCACTCTGTCGTAAAACTCAAAAGACAAATATATGCATGGGCTCGGTGCCTATATACATAACACTCTCCCCATAACTAGAGAACTTTATCAAGAGATCAAACCTACATGTGCTTTCAATTAACCTTACAACGTAGCTTTAGTTACCTATATTTCATTTACCGTTCTCCCTCGACCAAGGACTATACCCTAATTGACTACATCTCTGATAGTATTGAAACAGCACTTTACTCGGATCCAAGTGCCCATATCCATGTATTTAGGGACTTTAGTGTCCACCACAGCGATTGGCTCGATTTCTCAAGCTCCACAGACCCAGCTGGTAATAGCATGCATAGCTTCTTGATTGCCCATTCCCTTATACAAACTGTCACCTTCTCAACCTGCCTTCCAAATCGTAAAGATCAGCAAGTCTCACTTCTCCACCTATTCCTAACAACACTTCCTGAGGCTTGTGTGACGGATGTCCATAGCCCACTCAGTAACGTTGATCACCTCGTAATAGTGGTTGATATCACTATAACCACCCGATCCCAAACAGAGGTGCGGTTGCTCGAAGAAACCAGATATTACAAAGATGCTAATTTGGAATCCTTCAGATATCTCATCAAAGATAGACCTTGGAGTACCCCCCCTCCCTGCTGAACAGTGTCTAGTGGACGTAACTTAATTGGCCAAAGCAGGCATAGACGCATTTGTCTCCACACAGTAATTCCATAGAAAGCCTCACTCTCGTCAATGGTTCACTTCGACCAGTACAGCTGCTATTGCACAGGCACCAATCATTTTGCCATGTCAGCTGCCATGAGTCAAAGTTTGAACCTAACGAAAAACTTCTTTGAAATAATCTTTATCTAAAAGGTTTCTAAGGGAATCTTTAGATGGATAATATATGTGTGTGTGTCTGTCTAATTTTGTATGTGTATAGAACATATGGCATTTTATTTTATGTGTGTCTTTGCCTATGTAAACATTTTGTGCTCATGTATGTGTGTGTGAACACGCATGTCAATGTACATCTGTATTATTTTAGGTAATGATGTGGAAAGTGTAAGCAGTCTCACTCTTAAAAATAAATCTTAAAATGAGTATTCTTGAATAAAACCTGATCAGCTTAAATAAAATTAAAAAATGTCTATAACTAATGCTATTTTTTCTCTTAATATCAGGAAATGGGGCTTAAATTTTATTCGAGTTTTGTGCATTTGAAATAAATGACAATAATGTTTCTTCATCCGCTGTAAGTATGGATAAAAAGCTGATAATTTCTACATTTAGAAAGAAAGAAACTGATTTTGTGCAATAAAATGTCCGCTTAAAGTATACTGGATTGTATCTTTAATACGATTCTTTGGATCGATGATTTAATTCACAAGTCAACCATAATAAATATTGCACATCTAAAAATCTTGACGAGAATTATTGCTTCCTCAAGAATAAACATTTCCTGCAATCTGTGATTTTAATCTTTAATTTTAGTTATCAAGCATTTTTATGTGTAATTTTATTTTTCAGTATGATGATGATGATGACGATGATAACGATAATATCAATCATCATCATCGTCATCATCATGCAAAATTGATTGTAATTTCTATTTTCAATTTTATTAATCTTATTATTGCTATTATCACATAATGGATATGTCTCCCAGATTAAAAGTTGCTATCATGCAGACATTTGTAGTTGTGTCTAAGTAGGAGATCTTTTGACAGCATGAACCAAGTCAATGTTATTGTCCATATCGAGACTACATTTTTCTTAAAAAAAAAAATGCATTAATTTTTTTATCACAAAAAAATCAGAGAATTATCCAAGTTTGGTATTGGGTCACAGAAAATCCTTGACAACTCTAAAAGTGACCTCTCCAATTCTCTATTATTTGGTATGGTGTTTGGAATTTGGAGTAATGGACCATATTTTATTTTAAGAAAGAACACATCAATCATTACGTAGAGATTTAGAAATCTGCCTCTGCAGTTCCAACAAAATGAAGCAAACTTGCACATGGCAATTGTACATGTTTGCTCCAGGGTATTACATCTCATCTTGCTGTATGTGGCTAGTTTGCTGACCAGACGAGTGCTTGTTTCCTTATTGTTAGAGATCACTTCTTTAAACATAGGTGACAGATTTTGTTTCAGAAATGTTTAGATGAAGATTAATAATTTGGATTATTCTCATTTTTGCTGTTATATTCACAACATTTCAGTCAATGTAACCCCCGACCTTGTTTAGATGCATTTTTTTCGAACTTAGAACCTTCTAATCGAACTAGAGAATTTTTATGTTAAACTCGGGAACCGGTATGGAATTTTGAACTTAACTCTTTATTTAATCTGCGTGTGTGATTGTTCTCGTTCCATCAGATTCTATAGTTCAACTAGAAGGTTCTTAAGTGCAAAAGGATACACCTGAAGAAATTCGGAGGTTACATTGCCTGAAACATTGTAAATATTCCAACCGATGAGAATAGTAGTCTGAAAATTTTAATTTTTGCATAAAATTGCAGTAATACCAGGAACAATGATTATGTGAGTGTTATAACACTTCAGGGTGAAGTTTCAGGCATCTACAGCTCATGAAGGCAAGTATTTGAACAATATACATTTTAAAAAATCCTGACACAAGAAAACAAAATAGCAAATACTATTCTTTCTAAAACTTTAAATAGAATTTATGTTGCTTTTTTAAAAAATGTCATTCATGTTCAATATCCACGAGGGTAATTCTACTAGAACGTGCATATATAAATCATTTTTGTTAATTTTGGGAAATTATTTTATGTTATTTGATTTAATGAAGATAAGCTTATCTTCCAAATGAAACGAGTTTCGTTAGCTTGATGGGAGTTTATGGTGGTGAACTGTATACCGATGCATACTAACAACTTAGTGTTTTCAATCCCACCACTTTCATTAGGCATCTTGGAAGCCTGCATATCTGATTCTACAAAAAGAATTAGAGAGAACCAATTCTAACAACACAGAATTAAGCAAGTTAGTAAATGGTTATGTGTTGATGCATATGGATTGCATATTTACCATAACAGATTTTTTGAGTTTTTATTGTTTTTAAAATCCATGAACTATAACTCAACAATATCAAACTCAAGGCATTTGGAGAAATTATCTTTCTAAACATAAAATTAACTTAACGATGGGCTACAAGTACAACTCAAAATTATGTTTGTTTGTAACATCCATCATGGAAATAATACACAGTTATCTCCCAAATATCCCCCTATGAAAACGTACGTACAATCTATAATAATTGAACAATTGATTTAATATTTCAGATTTATAAAGAAGAATCATTGCAAAGAAGGTTGAAATAGAGTAATTTAAAAAATGGCTTGTACAGTTCAAGAAAATATAAAATCAAAGGTGACTGTGTAAACTTGCTTCAAGAGAAAATGTCTTCAATACAAGACAGAAAACTCATATAAATGTGGGTGCATAAATTCAGTGTCCATGAAACAATCTTAAACTTAAACGCTATTCCTTTATTTTAAGAGAGGCATGTGTCAGAGTTATTGACAATTTTGCACATTGTATCCAGGTCTGCTTTCAATGCAGCAGTGCACATTTGGAGCATATCATTGTCTATCGATAAAATAAAGACTGTTGGACCTTCATTACTGAAACTTGGTAGATAAGTCAGACATAGACTTTATTTATTTATACTAAATATGGTTGGATTGCAAAAAGGATTGTGAATTTTATTAAAGATTCTGTGGGTGACATTTTGGGGTTACCCTTTATTGCAGTTAGCTTATATATTAATTAGGCTTTGATATTATCATTAGACCACTAACTGTTTAATTATTTCTTCACTTTATAATAAGTAATAACAATTACTATTATTAACAATGTCTTCACAAATCTAGCCTTTATTGATGTAGTTTTGCTTATTGCAGCACTAGAGTACAGGAGTAAGGTATCTTGTGAAGATTACATTAACTATGAAACTACTTGATAACCGTTGTCTTGTTTGTCATAATGTCACAAAAATAAGCAACATAGAGAGAATTAAACTCATTCCATTTGTGAATGTGTCGATAAAGCAAAATTATCAGGTAACGGTTACACTATTAGTGTTTTTATTCTCATTTACACATATGAAATGCATATTAAGTGTTTATTTTTTTGTCATTATTTTTGCAGCAATTTTGCTTAATCCACTCTGTTATAGTTGGACACTGAACTTTTCTTCAATATTCATTCGTCTAAATCTAACATCTGACATTTTTAGAATGCTCCCTGGGGTTCAAATTATTATAGGCAATACCTTCATCTTTGTCTTTGACAATTTTTTTGGTAAATACCTAATATTTTTTACATTTTTATTTCTTCAGTTGTCACTCTTTGGTCTGCTGACTTCTTCACAATCTTCTTCTTCTTCTTCTTCTTCTTCATCATCATCATCATGGTTTTTGATTACTCCTGGTTTCTTATTCATGGGTTGTGCCAGAGTCGCCACGCTAGGCACTGTTGGTTGGTGATGTTATTTGCCCATGGCTAGATGTATTCATTTTAACGTTAGTTTTTGCAGGGAGGTGTCGCCGTCCTCCAACATACAGCACCTGGTATTTCCAAATGGCCACTCATCTGGTACTGACCAGGCTCAACATCGCTTAACTTCGGTGATCTAACGACAACCGGTATATCAACATGATTATACAATCTGATTATCTAATCAAATAACACTGCAGTGACACAATGTTTTTCTATTGTGAATTTACGTTTGGTGTTTAACACTAAAAAAGGTTCTTCCATCTTTTCAAAAAGATAGAATTCCTGTTCTTGAAAGTTCATTTATTGTTCCATGTGCTAATGTGAACAAGACTATATCGGATGGACAGCGCAACAGACAATTTAGCAAATCAAGCACAATTTCCATCATGAATGCATTAACACTGTCATATGTATTCTTATCAGCAAATTTTGGATTCAAAGTTCAGTATTTGCTCGATAATCCTGTTTGCATTGATCACTTCATAGACGACTGCTGTAAAATCTTGAATTATGCTTATTCAACATTTTCATTTAAACATTTAGAAGCGATTTACATTTCCTGTCAGTAACCTTCTGAATGTAGACAAAAAGAAGTTGTTTATTCTGTCTTTTTATTATCATTATAAGCATTTAATTGTATGTATAATTTTACAGACATTTGCAATTTCACTTACATTTTAACAATAATCTTCTGATTAACATTAGATAAAAGAAGATCTGATAAGAATTTACTAAAAATGAACTCGCTTCTATTGCTATTTTGAAACGTTGTATGCCTCAACATTTAACAAATGTTAATTAGTTTCTTTATTGTTTAATCAATAATTTGTTTAATAGTGACAGTTAATAATGTAAACATAAGGTTATAAAAATAAAATTATCGCATACTAAATTTATCTCCAAAGACTCCTCTCAAGCAGTTACCATTTCCGAATGAGAGAAGAATGAAGAAATGAAACTATGGTCAGCACTGGAGATTGTAAGATTTTATGATCACGACTCATTTTTATTGAATACAAAAGACGAGAAAAGAAGATCCGAAACTTAGCAACAAAAATAATAACTGACATTCATGACAAACTTTTATTTTTCGCAGCATTAAATTCGATACTCAGAACAAAAAATAACAAACATAAATAAAAGCAAAACAATATAAATGACGATAATATATGGAATAATTGTACTCGTCCCTAAGTTCATTAGTAGAAACGTAATTCCATCAATACACATCAAGGTAGGTTAATTTGAAACTTTTTTTAATATAAAATATGTTAATATGGAGAACGTTGGGTATTGGTATGGTTAATTACTGACACCAAAAACTAGATTTGTAACTTGCACTAATTTCTGAATAATTATTTTTAAGGATTGTCTAATAAGAAGCACTAAAAAGGCAATGACAATCGTTTTTTTTATAATTTCAACATTTTGGGGTATTTTTTAAAGATTTTAGACATTTATATAAGGTTATAGTAGCAATGAACACCCATCTTTGTAGGTTCGAATAATATATACATTTATAGAAAATATACAAAATAAAAATGAAAATTAATCAGAATGAGGGACAATAAAAATCTTCTTTTTTTTTAATAGTTTCAACATTTAGAAGTATTTTCGATACAAATTCTAGACACATATCCAGGACTAGTGTTGCAAGCAACCCATCAATTTCAGAAGCTCAGCCTTTATAGTTATAAAAAATAAGTTAAATTTATGCAAAAAATGTCTCAAAAACGAGTATTTTCCACTATCGGATGATATTTA
The DNA here is from genome assembly GCA_963556195.1 of Sepiola atlantica. NCBI lineage: Eukaryota > Metazoa > Mollusca > Cephalopoda > Sepiida > Sepiolidae > Sepiola > Sepiola atlantica. Next base: position 70,917,069 of record OY744525.1, on the reverse strand, counting down.
AAACTAATTCGTAACTCTTGCTTCCCTTATTTTGTCCTTTAGCTATCACGTTCCATGAGCGATGTTTCTCACAAAGAAGGAAGAATTGCTGTTTTCTGGGGCAACTTCCATAAAAAAAATTGCTAAAAAATCGGTGGAAGTTCGAAATCTAATCTTTGGTGTGAGTAGTCACCATATCAATATCCAACTTTCTTTTTTATGATCACGACTCATTTTTATTGAATACAAAAGATGAGGAAATAAAAACTAACCCTAATACACATGCACTAATTCAAAGTAGACTTCACTATAAAATGTTGGAATATAATTGTAGTGGAAGTAAGTTTGGTGCAGTTGGTATGAGTGCAAACTGTTGACTCAGTGTACTGTGTGTTGGTTCTGTTGGAGTTGTTGCATCACTTTCACTATTATACAATAGGTATTTCATATGTATGATATAAACAAATATGCAACATTGTTTTGCCTGAGTAGTAGTTCATATGCTTGTAATTCACAAACGAATAATATATTTTAGGGCTGTAGAAAGTCACAAAGGGAGGAAGTCGTCCTATCTCGACTCTGTATTGGCCACACAAAAGCCACGCATTCATTCCGGCTTGAGACAAAGGAGCCACCATGGTGTGCGACTTGTCAAGTGTCATACACAGTGAAACATTTTATGTTAGAATGTGTTGATTTTGCTCCCATGCGACGAACACACTACAATGTTTGTTTGTACTATGAAGGAACTATTTAAAAACATCAGATTGGAAATCACAATGTCCTTTCTGAAAATAGTGGGTTTATACCAAAAAAATATCATATCTATAAGTTCAATAAGCCAAACTTCCATAGGAAAACATTAAGCAATTGCAGACTGTTTACTCACGAAATATACACATATAAAAGAAATCCACCCAAATCTGTTAAACATTTAAAAATATTATGAACTTCAAGCATAAAATCCTTTTACCAATATAAATGGAGTCGGCATTAAATAACAGAAAAGGGTTGATATGCCGTAAAACAAAACAAACGTTAATCTATGTTTTATGTTCTAGCGTTGTTTTCGAACATTTTTATTCTACATATTTTAATTAATAATTTTCTTAGCAAAAACTTTTTTTATTAAATTAATTCGGAAAATATAAGTTTTCGTCTGCTTCATCATCATGATCATCACGTCCCCTTTACATGTTGGCATGTGTTAGACGACTTCTTGTTTACATATACAATGAAAGTCGTATTAATAATACTACTGCATCGAATTTGGATGAATTACGTCCCTTTGATTTAGAGCATGCCTAATGGCAGCATTACAATCGTGCTGATTAAGAAGGCAGATGAGACAAGAATAATTAGTAGATAGATAAAGAAACTAGTACTACTAACTAATAATTTCTTCTTTTTCTTCTTCTCTTCCTACTCCTCTTCATTCTTATCATCAACATCCAGAATAACAAAACGTATTAACAAGAAACTTATTGTGATGCACTTTATTATAACTGAGTACATATAAAAAGTAATTACAAAAGTAAATAAATTCATCTACGAAAACAAAACAGCCTCATATTGTTTTAGTTGATAAAAAAATAGGAAAACTCTCACAAGTATTAAAGGATAATCCCTGCTATAAAGCTACCAATATCTTAAAACACTCAGAATGTTTTCCATTTTATTCTTGTTCCTTTAGAAACTAAATCAAGTCAAATCTACTTTTCTAAAAATCCCTTTTATAATTTCAAATTTCTTTGCTTTCAATTCTTTCTTTGTTTTCATCATTTTACGAATAACAATGGATTATCACAACATCGCGATTATAATGCTGAAATTTCGAAAGTCAATTTATTGGATCAATACAAGTCAGTCTGGAATGTTTGTCACCTGAAATGATGCTAAAATGAAACAGCAAAGTAATAACCCTTTTCTGATTTGATTTAGATAAATGTTTTAAACAGATTAATATCACAAGCGGCTGTGAAACTGTGTTGTTTCGTATTGAAAACTATACACGATATTGGTAGGAATAATGCAGTTTTTACAAATTAAAAAAGATTTGCTTGAGAAAAACGGTAAAAACGTTTTCTGCGAATATTGAGTTATTTTGATAATGTTTTTTTTTTTAAATAAGAAACCTAATTTTAAATCGAAATAAAAACCAGTCTTCTGATAAACTGTAAATAGTATACAATACTTATATGTATAGACTCGTGTACATATGCATATATAGGAACACATATTGACACTTGCATTGAAATGTTGAGATAAAATCTCCCGGATTCTAAAAGGAGCAGAAAGTTAATTCTATTAATTTCGACTTTACAAAATTGACACTCCCATGTCAAACTGTTCTCATTGTGATTTGAATGGCTCAATGATAAAACAATTTAAATGACGCCATAAGGTTAGAGGTGCAATATTTTGAATTGATAAAGTTTGTTTGAGAGATACATTTTGTTTTTTTGCTTTTAACTGAACATTTCTAACCTATCTTTCGTTTTGGGAAAATCAAAAGAACCAATACCTTGATATTTATTCAATAAATTGTAAGGGTAGAAAGGGAATATGTCATGGTTTCTGTATGTTTGGGAACAACTCCAATTTCATTATTAATTTTGTTAGTGAGATTGACTCGCTACTCATTTCAAGCTTGATCAATTTAATCCTTTCACCTGTCAAAGTTATCTTTATTCAAGGAACTTGAAACTTGTTTCCGCAGGTTTGTGTCTTACAATTACAGACTCCAACCTTCCCAGGTTTGTATTAGGTTTGGTGAGGCAGTATTATTAGTAGTAGGGGTGTGTAGACATATTTTTTAAACCATTGTTTCGTAATAGTATTATATTTTTTTTGAAAAAAACATAACAATATGTAGTGTTAAAATAAATAAAATTAGAGTAATACCATTCTCCTTGTCAAAGCAGTTTTTTGTTTTTGTTTTTTTTCATCGTCCGATAGCAATGGACTTTTGGGTCAGAAAATCATGTTATGTCTGTATAAGCGCAGCTATGCCAATTTGAATCAGTAGGGGTGTGTAGACATATTTTTTAAACCATTGTTTCGTAATAGTATTATATTTTTTGAAAAAAACATAATATATAGTGTTAAAATAAATAAAATTAGAGTAATACCATTCTCCTTGTCAAAGCAGTTTTTTGTTTTTGTTTTTTTCATCGTCCGATAGCAATGGACTTTTGGGTCAGAAAATCATGTTATGTCTGTATAAGCGCAGCTATGCCAATTTGAATCAGTAGGGGTGTGTAGACATATTTTTAAAACCATTGTTTCATAATAGTATTATATTTTCTTGAAAAAAAAACATAACAATATGTAGTGTTACAATAAATAAAATTTATTTTAATCTGAGCTTTCGATAAATAACATTCTCCTTGTCAAAGCAGTGTTTTGCTTTCTTTTTGTCTTTTCATCGTCCGGGTCAGACGATTTATTTATTCTTAAACTACACATTGTTATGTTTTTTCAAAAAAAGTAGTAGTAGTATTATTATTATTATTATTATTATTATTATTATTATTATTATTATTATTATTATTATTATTATTATCATTATTATCATTATCATCATCATCATCATCATCATCATCATCATCATCATCATCATCATTATTATTACTACTACTACTACTACTACTACTACTACCACCACCACTATTACTACTACTACTACTACTGTAATCATGCCGTAAAAATGATGGGGAAATATTTATATCAGATATGCCGTATTCTGAAATAAAATAATTTTTTTTTGGTTTATAATATTTACTGTGGTTAAGTTACTCAATGGATACTAACTTATCAAGAATTAGACACAAACATAAATGGCTAGTTTAGAGATATCGTTCACAGTAAATTTTGTGATTTGTGATCATGTTTTAAACCAATAATGTTTAAACATTGAGGAAAAATTCATGGTTCATCTATATAATGGTATTTTAACACATAATTCATACATCATGATGAAAACTCAATAAAAAAAAAATAAAAAAAATAACACCAACAATGTAGTTCTAAATGATATATCAATTTTCTAAATAAAATTATCTTAACTGAAGCCATCCCGAAAAACAGTAGATTATTATAAATACACATTCCTAGTCTGACATAATAATACAAGTAAAAACCATAATGATACTGATAATACAAAATAATATAAATAATGATAATAATAATTAAGAGAGAGAGAGAGAGAATGGGAGAGATTTTTGCATAAATAGGCTTCACCACTATCTTCCTTTTTCATAGCTACCACTCCTTCCTACACTTCCCGCTTTACCTGCTTCTTCCTCATAACCTTATGTACACTATATTTGTTCTCTATATTACTTGATGACATAACTATTGTGCGTGACAGGAAGGAAATATATATACAAATAAATACACATTTGTCTTTATTATAGCAGGACATTACTTGGAGTTCACATCAACTATTCCCAGGGATTTCTTGTTGATAACAACTGGTTGCTTTCCATGTAGCCTGAGTGACAGCAAATCTCCACATATATTTCTGTATTCTTCATTCCATTCCATTATTATTATAACTTGTGTTTTTGCACTAGCTGTTACCAGTGATTTATCCCTGATAACAGTTAATGGTTTTCCCTGGAATATGAGTGACAATAAGTGTCCTCAGTAAATTAGCACTCTCGTTCCCTTCCGGTCGATGTCTGTATGGATGGTGCTATTCCTCCTCGATCTATCTATCAACTCAAATCCACTACAGCCACTTTCCATGATACCAACCAATTTTGGTGTCATTGCATATGTTTCTGTTTTATTTTTTTGTTGTTTCTTTTTTTGCAGGAGGGGGGGGGTTATGTTATAGTATTTTTCTTACATATCGTCAAACTTTACCAAAGTAGTTTAAGTTCTCTTGGGTGTGTCTAATGCATGGTCATTAGTTTCCTAGTGTTTAGTCCAGGTGCCTGGGCTGGTGCTACCAGATCAGTCTGTCTAAAGATACCAGCTTCCTGACCAAAAAAGCACCAAACATTAATGTCATTGTTTTTTTTCTTTCCCTTTGCAAAACTCAATCATGTTCTACAAAGCCCAAAACAAAAACGACATTTTTTCTCTACAAAACAACCAAACCAAACACCATGAATAAATAGTTGAACATATAAAGAACTTGAAACAAAAACTTTTGCTAAAATGACCGGATTCGGCATTAAATAACCCGAAAAGGGTTGATATACCATAAAACAAAACAACCAAACAACCAACCCGGTGCCTGGGTTCTTCTTATGTCAAGCCTATGAAGGATCCCGGATACCTTACTAAAGATACTGCCCTGGTATTCCTTTTATTGTTTCCACTATATAATTTGGCTTCTAAGAGTGTTCTTGTGCTTCTTGTGTACTTTTTTCCAATCTTCTCTTTTATTTCTGTTGATTTGATGGCGTCCACTTCAGTTGGGCAGTTCTATGCTCGTTGCTGTTTAGAGTTTTCCCCTGTTCATCCCTAGTAGTGCACACTTTTCCATTCCGAATTCCATTTAAATGTCCTAAAGATTCTGCTTGTATTTATTAGATTTTCTATTTTCTTTTTTCTTTTTTTACAAAAAGTTTCAACTCATCCATATACATGAATTAAAGATTAACATTTTCTTTTCAATTTTAAAGATAATGAAGAAAGCATACAAGGTGTACTCTCTTCCTAAACTTTCATAAGAAGAAATCTTTTTACTGGAAATGAGAATGCATTTTGTCCAATGGATATGCCCGAACACAGTTAAATAAGAATGTATAGCTTTGTGAAATCGGTTATCAAATCCGCATCCCTCTGAATTTCTTGTTCAAACTTTGTTGAATACTTCTTGTATTGTTCAGCAAAAAGCCTATTTTATTTCGTTTGTCTAAGGCAGGTAGTTATTGAGATGTTAACATTTCAAATTATATCAATGTTTGGGGACAAAACGACTGACGGGAAGAATGGTAGACATGTAGAGAGAAAGAAAGAGAGAGGGAGAGAGAAAGAAAGAAAGAGAGAGGGAGAGAAGAAGAAAGAAAGAGAGAAAGAGGGGAGAGAGAGAAATGCCACTTCTTTCACATTTTTTTCTTTCTAAATTGGGAAAATCATTTCCTTTATGTGTTACCCTTTTAATTCTTTGACAACTTCTTGAACAAATTCTTTAAACCAATGCCCCTTCTTCCGCTGGTTAACATTTCCCAAGCAATTTATTTAAAGAATGATTTAAATATTAGTGTGGTCCACATGATAGTTTTGTAAAAAAAAAATGCATGCACTGTTAACAGAAGTCTCTATCATAAAAATCAAAACAAATATTTTGGAAGAAAATGAAGTAAAATAAATAAAAAATATTAATCACGCACTAAATGATTCGAATTAGCTTTTAATTATTGTATTAATCAAATTTCAAGGTGTGTAATTTGATTTTTAGGATAAAAATATTGATGAATTAATAAAAAAAATTGCTAATTAGAATGCAATTAATCTGGGTTTTCTGAATTAATACGACTCCTCTTCCTCCTCCTCCTCCTCCTCCTACTACTACTACTACTACTACTACTACTAATAATAATAATAATAATAAAACGTTGTGGCACCAACATCGTTTGGTAACACAAACAATGTCTGTGAAGCGTCTGGTAGGATAGAAAGATGAAGGAGAGAAAAACACCATTTAGACTTCCACTGGAAGGGCACGGCGAGTACTGGAATCTTGCGGAGGCTTATTGTGATTCAAATTCCAGAGAAAGATAAACAGTCATTATCAGCGAGAACTCAATGGTAAAGAGCTGTTGTGAGAACGCAAAGTGATTTGCAATGGTGATCGAAAGAAGTGGAGAGTGCTAGAAATCTGAAGAGATTGGTTGTCACTCAGACTCCGGAGAACGTCACTTGTTTTTGCTAGTGAGCGATCACTGGTAATGACGCATGTGAGAAATACTAGTGAGTAAGAAATAATAATAATAAATAATAATAATTCTGAAAGTATTTATGGTCATTTGGACCAAAACAATTTACTGCCTGAGGAACAGAAAGGTTGCCGAAAAAGATCAGCTTCTGATCGATAAAATGATCCTGAGAAACTGCAAACGAAGAACTACTAACCTTGTCATGGGGTGGGTGGATTATAAGAAAGCATTTGACATGGATACACAAATGCTTGGAGATGTTCGGAATAGCTCTCAACATTCAAACAGCTTTAAAGAATAGCATGAAGAATTGGGAAACCAATTTAACTTCAGGAGGTGTTGCATTGGGTAAAGTGAAAATCAGGAGAGGGATTTTCCAGGGCGATAGTCTTTCCCCTTTGCTTTTTGTCATTAGTTTGATCCCAATGACACTTCTCTTACGTAATGTGAAGACAGGATATGGACTTGGAAAGGACTTCCTACAGTCAACCACTTACTATTCATGGATGACCTTAAGGTTTTTGGAAAGAATGAAATCTAACTTGATACCCTAATAAACATGGTTAAATTATTTAGTAATGATTTACGAATAGAATCTGGCATCACAAAATGTGCTATTCTTGTTATAAAAAGGGGTAAACTTGTCTATTCAGATGGCGTTGAACTTCCAACAACAAGAATGTAGAGGGGCTACAAATACTTGGGAATTCTGGAGGCGGATAAGATTAAAAACAAGGCAATGAAAAACCAGCTGAGTATAACAGACGAGTGAGGAGTATTCTTAAATCACACCTCTACAGTCGAAATACAATCTATGCTATCAATGCCAGAGCAAGAGCTATCTTTCGATATACTGCCGGTATACTTGACTGGAATGTAGATGAACTAAAATGTTTGGATACCAAAACATGGAAAATGCTTACAATTTATGGAGCTTTTGCAAATAAAGGAGATGCAGATCGATTGTATCTACCTAGAAAGGACGGTAGTCGAGGTCTACTTAGTGTTGAAGAATGTTGTGAATATAGAAGAAGGTTGTCTATATAAATATATTTCTGAGAGTATTGAGATTCTTTTTCGTGAAGTGAAAAGAGAGGAAATACTAAGAACTGGAGTGAAAAATAATCAAAGGTTACAAGAGAGAGGGTTAAAACTATTTGGAAAGAAACTACACAGTGTATTCTTTAAGAATACTGTATTTAGAGATAATGACGGCTGGAATTGGTTGGTCAGGGGTGATCTTAAAAGATCTACTGAGAGCACCTTAATGGCAGCCCAGGAACAAGCCACCCGCACTAGGTCAATCGAACATTACATTGACAAAACTGCAGAATTACCGATATGCCGATTGTGTAATGAAAGGGAGAAACCTTAGCACATATTGTATCTGAATGCCCAATGCTAGCACAACACCAGTATAAAAAATGTAGACACGACAAAGTCGCTCAGGTACCACACTAGAATATATGCAAACTTTATGAATTGGACCACAATGAGAAGTGGTATGAGCATAAACCAGAAGTGGTATAGGAGATCGACAATGTCAAATTTCTTTGGAATATGCGCATACAGACTGATAAGGTTCTTGAACATTCAAAACCCGACTTAATCTTTCTAAACAAAAACAAGAGAACTTGCTTAATCATTGATATCGCCTGCCCCTTCAATACCAGAGTGAGGGAGAAAGAAAACGAAAAACAAAAATATCAAGATCTAAAATGGGAATTAGTTACACTATGGAAATGTAAAGAAGTAAAGGTGATTCCTGCTGTAATTGGAATGCTTGGAACCATAACGAAAAGCCACCATAAATGGCTTAAACAGATTGACGAGACAATTTCTTTTCCAATTCTGCAAAAGGCTTGCCTGTTAGGAACAGCGGAAGTGCTAAAGTATAGCTTGAATGTCTAAGGTCAAGGGAATTCACTTGATGTTCAAAAAAAGAAAACTCCAACTAAAAACATCCAAAAGTTGAGACTACTACGAAGTAATAATAATAATAATAATAATAATAATAATAATAATAATAATCCCACTCCCCCCCCCAAAAAAAATAAAAAGAATTAAAAAATTATTTTTAAATAAGGAAAGAGGAAAGGAAAGAATTAAGGAATTGAAAGGAAAAAAAGGAAAAAAACAAAATTAAAAATTAAAAAAAAATTAAACTTTTTTTTTTTTAAAATTAATTTAAAAAAATATTATTTTATTTATTTATTTATTTATTTATTTATTTTTTAATTAATTAATTAATTTATTTTTAAACTGGTGACGGCTTAGGCTGACACCAGACAAAATATTTGTAATGGGTCAAGGAGGATGAGAGGACCGAGGAGGGACAGCACAAGCCGGACCTCCACTGGAAAAGTGCAGAGAGTGCTGGGACCTTGGGGAGGCTTATTGCCACCCAAATCCCAGAGAAGACCAATTGTCCTTACCAACGAGAAATCAATGGTAAGAGGCTGTTACGATACCACATCGTTATCGAAACGAGGTGAAGAATACTGGAAATCTGGGGAGACTTGTTGTCACTCAGACTCCAGGAAATACCACTGGTTGTTGTCGGTGAGCAATCACTGACGATGATCTGTGTGAGAACTCCTAGTGAGTACAAATAATAATAATAAATAAATAAATTAAAAAAATAAAACAACCCAAAACGAATATGAATAATACAAGTGCTGTCTTAAGTTTGAGCTAACGTCTTGTCATTATTAATAGAATAACTCATACTGATTTCTTTGTTACTGTTTTAATCACAATGTGTTCACATTCTTCAGCCTTCATTAGAAATATATAGTATGTGAAGCCATTTAACACAGACAGGAGTAGTTTATTTCCCTCAAGGAGGTTAGACACAAGTTCAAAGTATTTTTTTTATTTACCTCCTCTTCAAGGTCAAGTGTGGAAAGCCAGCACACTAGGATTAGCATGCTCTGGCCTATAAAAAATGCCTGAGCTGCCCCGTCGGCATTCCTCAGTAGGGGCGCCTCCGACGATTAGCAATAAACTAACCCCTTCTCAAAGAGAATGTAAAACCTGGGAGGGTGGACCTTCTTGGACTGAACAGAACAATACCTCCGCCCGTGCCATGTAAAGAAAAGAGAATATTTATACAAGCTGTCAATCTATGCTATGAGGATGCTATAATTTGTATCTACTTTTTTTTTTTTAACTCTTACACTTGAGTAACTAACGATTGTAAGGGAAATAAAAGTTAAGGATGAATGAATTCATCTACAGTTATTGTTCTTTCAGAATTAGTCACCCGCGAAAAAAATAGCTGACAAATTAAAGTGTGTAATTGCAACGAAGGATGAATGACAAAAGCAAAAAGAAACGACTTTTGATAGAGATGAGATTGTAACAAAAGCCAGTTTGTGTCAATATTTTCAACACGTAATGACCAGCTCATTATCACTTTGGAAATAATGTACAAAAGTCAGTCAGCCCAATCAAGTGAAATAGAATCTACATAAATAATATACGGGTTTCTGGAGACGTTGCGTGTTCAAGCAGGCGTTTAAACACACGAAAAAAAAAAAAAAAAAAAAGTTCTGCAATAATTTCTTAGTTGTGGCCATTAGTTACAACTCATTTACAAACTTACTGACTCATGCTAAAATGATTCAACGCTGACGAAAGAAAAAAATTTGCAGTTGCTAGCATTTTCGTTTTTTTTCATTATGATCTATGTTGTAGAATTCATTTCCAAGAAGAACATTATAAAAGTGAGAAGCACTTAATGCAATTATCTACTTAGAAAAATTAAAGCAAAAATCTAATAAGGAACCGAACAAAATGAAGAATAACGCATGAGACAAACTCGCATTTGATTAGATAAAAACAATGGCAAATACATTTAATGGTTGAAAAAGTCACTACTGAATTAATTAATGTTCGTAAATATACAAAACTAATCTTTATATGTTTATACAAGGTGTGTCTAAAAAGTAACGAGACTGGTATTACAAACAATTTATTTCCATTTCAAACAATAAACTAAACGGTTTCCCCCGTCGAGTGTAATGGACTTTCCCATCTTTCTCTGTCACACTTCTATGCATTGCTGAAAGGATTTCTTTGGAATGTCCATCAGCTCTGTCATTACAGCCCTCTTCATGGCCTCCACACCATCAAAACGGGTCCCCTTGATGTTCCACTTTTTTGTTTTTACTAATGAGTCACTTCTTATCAAGGCCTAAAAACACTCGAGTTTAAGTGTTAATGAGTTGGATAGATTGGCAGTTAAATGATGGTGAATACTATGAGAGTATTGAAAATCTTCACATACCACCCACTCAAAACAGCCGACCAAGAAAACAGCAATTCTTCCCCTTTTTTTCAAAAATATCACTAATGCAATGTGACGTCTAAAGGACAGAATAAATGGGGGGGGGGGGCGGGATGAGGCTGCCGAAAGTAACCTTAAGGTCCACTTTCTATTCTGCATTGGGCTTGGGAAAAAGAAAAAGTCACACGGCGAAATATCAGCTAAATAAAGACGTTGTTCCAGTATGGGGACGTTCTTCTCGGCCAGGAACTACTAGATACTTATAGAATTGTTAGCAGGTGCAGTGTCATGGTGAAAAAGCAATGGTGTAAATAAAAGCATGCAGAAAATGTAATGGTTGCAGAAAGCTAAGATTACAGTTACATCCTCCCAAGATATCATGTTGAATGATAACAAAATGACTCACACAACAGATGCAGTCTCGTTACTTTTCGGACAAAAGTTGTATGTTTAATGCAAATGTTCAAAATTAGTGTGCTAATCTTTAAGTTAATTTTCTTTGTCAAAGTATGTTCTCATACCTTAGGAAGTTTATAACTGAAATACCTGTCTATACCACATAAGAAATCGACAATTTTATCACATCTGGTTATAATTACACTATAAACAATTCTTTAGTACGTATGTTATAATAGCATGAATCTAAACATATTTACATATGTACATTTGGTTTGTGTTCAGGTTGCTAAGAATAATTTAAATTAAAACATGTTAATGCTAAAATAGTGTGAATATTTATGTTCATCACAGCCATTAGTGTTTGCAAATATAAATTATGATGATTTTTGCAAAATATGCAAAAATAAGACATGATCTGGTTTCAAGAAAAAAAAAAAAATTCTAGGAAACTTTACACGGAGTGAAGAAGTGTGATAAATAGTCGGTAGATTTATGTCATCTGATCGCTAACAATTTATACAAATATGACAAATTAGTTTACAGTAAGTATTGTAGATCTAGAAAATCCATTAGGCACAATAGTTGGTTTGTTTTTTTCCTGCTTGGAATTAGAACATATGTTTAAACTTGCATAACAGATGAGTCCACAAACAACTCGTGCTGAAGGAATCGGAAGATGAAGTGTCCATTCTTATACAACTAGAGATAAGTACATAGGTAAAAAAACAAAGAAATCAGATTGAGATTTAATTGATGAAAGATGTGGTGCAAAGCTGGAAGATGAAAAAAAAACAACTCCCTTGAGAGAGGTACTCGGGTCGGGTGCATGAATAGCTGAGAATGGACCCATCAGCATTCTCCGGTAGAGGCGCCTCAGGCGATCAGCAATAACCCCTTCTGGAGGAGGTGGTAATGCTTGGGAGGGTGCACCTTCTATGATCGAGCCAAACCATACCTCATTCCGACAAAGAAGGCTTGATGATTCAAGTCATCTCCTAGGTTGTCATAATGATGTCAAGGTGACCCAAGACAGGAGTATGTTTATTTAACTCCTTTGCAGGAGGTTAGACACAAGGTCAGGTGTGAAAAGCCACTAGGACTAACACACTCTGACCTACAAAAAATGCCTGAGCTGCCCTGTCGGCATTTCCCGGTAGGGGCGCCTCAGTCGATTAGCAATAAACTAACCTCTTCTCAAAGAGACGGTAAAGCCTGGGAGGGTGGACATCCCGAAACTGAACAGAACCATACCTCAGCTCGACAACAATAAAGTCACTGTCCGACTGATGTCGAGGACGTATCTCTGACTGGTAAGAGCACACCTACTCAGCCTGTGCCAGGTAAAGGCTGGTATGACACTTGGCAAATATCCAATTATCCTATGTGTCCAGAGTTTATGGACACCCCACATATTACAAATACCTTGAAAAGAAATTAATAAACTCATATTTTAAATTGACACATTATGAAGATGAAGTAATATTATTAATGTGAAGTTTAAACTAATACTAATTGCAATAGTAATCATTTTTTATGATCTTAACCTTAGGTACACTCTATTACAAATTCAATCTATATCAAAACAAATACAATGAACTGTTTATATATGGATAAATAATGAAAAACTATATTTTAGTATGAATGTATTTATTGAAACAATTATGACATATTGAATTTTTCTACTCAGCACAAGTAAACGAAACTGCTACGAATCATTTCTTTCTTTAAAATTATGGATGTTAGTTTTTCGTTATACGACAAAACAGTCTCGGTTAATCTCAGGTACCTGCATCATTTTAAAGCCTGTCTCAGTATAATATTATTTCCATGCAGTACTTTTTGAGATGAAGTATTGTTGTGATTTACATTATTTATATGTTTCTGACTGTTCTGATCTTGGTTGTTATGTTCACTGCGTTTCGGTTGTTGTACTCTCATACTTTCTTCAGATACCCTTTGTCATTCTCAGTAATCTTTCAGGAATATTTGAACTGACTGAATCCGTTAATCCACTAACGTAGACTCTTCTCATCCTGCATTCCATAGCTTTTAGATATCTTGCATTCGTTTTTATTTTCTTTAAGTTCCTTCACCAGGGATTGAACTCTCTAGAGGTTGTGAGTTCAACACTTAAACAGTGAAATATCTTTGTTGTGCAAAATCTACTCCTTCATTGGTTTATAGCTATATATATAAACTGAAAGACAAATGATTTTATTCAATAGACATAAGGATTATTTACAAATAGTAAAACACTATACTATCTTAATTCCATAAGAGTGAAATGAAGTAATAACACCTTTTACTTATGAAAATACTATTTGGCATTATAAAAACAGTTTTAATTTATTCACATTCTAGTCTGACGTTCTATTAAATTATTTACATACCTTACAAAGTAATTCCATGTTTTGGTATTTTATTTACTTCCTCTCCAGGTCAGGTGTGAGTTTTGGTGAAAGTGAACTGAATTCGAACCCGGCATACTCAGGTCCTCAGTCAGCGTCGTTAACCACTTAGCCACCGTGCCATCCCATGTTTTGGTATTTTGTAATGTAAAAGAGGTTCAAGGATGGTTATCATATCATCTCAAGTCACATATGATGGATTTAATTAGGTTATATGTCATTACACTAACAAACTAGTTGTGAGATCAGCATGCGAACCATTGTTCCAAAGATGATCTGCTAAGTTGACTTTTATCTGGGATAAAGCAAACCAGTCTATAACACTCATCCAATGAAAGTCAGACATATTTACTAAGTCCAAGTTAGGGGCAATTTTAGGATTCCCCATGAAGATGGAACTATAGATTTGTGAAATGGGCTTGTTTAACGATTACACAGTGGTACTCTACTTATTTTGCTGTTAATATTATACAAATCTCTTCTCAAGAAAAAAGGGTTTAAAACTTGAATTCCACTGCCACAATATCTTATGTCGGATTTTATTCATCTCCCTCCCATGGTGGGAAGATTAGACACAAGGTCGAGGAAGTGGTATTTGAAAAGCCAGTGCCCTAGAGGAAGAGCACTCTGGCTGACCACAAAAATGCCTGGGCAGCCCCGTCAGCATTCCCCGGTAGGGGCGCCTCAGGAAATTAGCAATAAACTAACCCTTTCTCAAAGGTCGATAAGACAAAGCCTGAGAGGGTGGACCTCCTAGAACTATAGAGGACCATTCCTCAGACCGACAGAGAACAAGACCACACTAGCATGCCTAAGACTCTGTCGGTCTGATTTTGGTATGAAATAGCCACTCCGGAGGTGATGTTGTTGAATGTTCCAAGCGTATATTTAATACCTAGTTCATTTGGTAGCAACACAGGTTTATAAAAATAAAAATCTTTCTTTATTTGTTATATTTATATTCATATAAAGTAAAGTTCTTTCATATATCGTAAACAACTTTGTTGCAAGACGTATTCATGTTAAGGTCAAGTAAAAAGTGCAAGGATGGATTTATGTCACAGGCTGGTGCATGAATTACATTTAATTTATACTCTTATATTTATCTTCTCCCATTGTTTACTTACATGTCTTCATTCCTTAGTTAATGAACAGAGTACACCTATGCTTAGTGTTATCTGGGATATTATCTCCTGATGAATTACTCATCCGAAAATAAACTGTTTATTCCTCAACTGTCTGGAGAGGAGTTAAATTTTTGTATCATGAGTTTAATCCTAGGTCATGGCAGAACGATATCAACTCAGCAAACAGATAGACAGATAATTGCAATAGCAAATGCTATACTTGATGAACATGATGATGATGATGATCATCATCATCATGAAAATGATGATGATGATGATGATAATAATAATATTCTGATGGCCAAAATAAAATGGGGTAAAGACAAAACATAAAATTGTCCCAATAATGTATGTTATAATTTAAGCAAGAGCAGTGAGCCCATACAGAGGGGTGACAGATACTGTATAACCCCTAGAAAATTTTGAGACTTGACCAAGTAGAAGGATATGTTGAGATGTATTAGTATATACTGTAAAGTAATTATTAAGTATTTCACACTAATTATTAAAGAGACCATTATTTTAACAACCTAAAACTAATGTAGCATTAAAGTATGTTGTTCAGTAGCACATGTTTTTATTGGAACTACGATAGAAGCCATCAGGTTATCAGTTTATGAACAAGTGTAAATTGCTGAATGCACTTCTGCTATACTGGGTTGAATTCTGTATGCTTTAGTGGAAGTCAGATGCTTTAAGGAAAAAGGCTGATCTGAATGTCGGATGTTTTAAAGGAAATCTAGTGCTATCAGTAAAAGCATCAGGAGATATCAAAAATTTAGGTGAGGTATGAAAATGCCTTATTTATAAAAAAAGGGGGCAAGTGAACGAGTACGCCATGATGTGAATGACTATGGACGAATCCAGCTAGCAATCCAGCCTCTGACACTACTTCCTCCTCACTCTCTTTACCTTGGCTTAAACTGAATATTTTTGACCACAAAATTGTAAATATATATATATATATATATATATATATATATATATATATATATATAAAATTAATCAAGTTAAAAATGTCACCATTTACTGGTGACGTTTTTAATGTGGATTTTTTCACCTTTTATTTTTATTCAGTCTGTGAAGAGATGTGAGAACATTGAAACACTGGTTGGTTGATTGACGTAGACTGTGATGTTATTTATGTAATTTTTATATGTATATATATATATATATATATATATATATATATATATATATATATGATAAAGTTTTATATATATATATATATATATATATATATGATAAAACTTTACTTCATAAATGTGCAGAAAGCAGAAATAGTTAATGAAGAAAGACTTATATTTTGTATAATATAAATATGTGCCATGTTTGTTCTTCATTACAAACAACCAGGTTCTCGAGCCTTTCCAACATTTTTCCCAGCAGCCTAATCTAACCCTGCAGACTATACTTGTAGAAATCTTGTGATAAAAACTACAAAGATGAGAATAATATCATGAAGAATCAAATAATAGGAAAATATTAAAAAACTCATTCTACACGTCAACGGTCTGCTCAGAAGAAAAGAAATTTCTACATCATTTCATTAACATATTTTTGATTTTGCATCTAATAGATAATATTAAGTCAGTCGGATTTTCCAAATTCGATTTAAATAACATTGATTCTGACAAATCGCTATTTCATTCAGTGAATTACAGAATTTGTCACTGTGTTATATGCATGAAAATTAAATTCCAATGGATTTCATGGATTACATATTCTTTCTACCCGATAGATCTTTCAGTAGCAGACACGTCAGGAGATTCACCGTTTATTCACAATTTTCACCGTTTGTTACAACTGGAAATTGTATATGACACTGAAATCAGTTTGTACATACTTATTATACATACTTTACTCTTTAATTTAGTCATATTGGTAAACTAAACGAAAGAATACTTAGTGTATTCTATTGAATAAATACAATAATTAATGTTGACGTTTATTTTTGCAAAGACGTCTGATACATTAAAGAATAATAATATTTGAGTTAGAAGCACAAATACTCCTGGGCAACTCCAGGTCGGAACAGCTAGTTTAGTTTATATTGATATCTCACTACTACAGATAAAGTAGGTGACGGTGGTTAAGTGGATAATGACATGGACTGAGGACCTCGGTGTGCCAAGTTCGAATCCAGTTGATTCTATAATACAACTTTCACTTAGGGATGTTGTCAACTTTTATAAACGTGATCCTATTGCACAAATTTTATAAACTTGTAAATTAGCATTGAATGTTAATTATGTGTAAGGTTGGAAACCCTCGCTCCCCTCACCACGCGTCTCCTATCCTTTATGTTTTAATCAGGCCACATGTTAAGACCCGCGGTAGCAAAACGACTTTTCATTAAAACGATAAAAGGGAGAACAGCAAGTAATCATGGTAGAGAAAGAACGGGACACATTTGAATCACAATTTATAAACATAAAATAAGAAATAAAACACTTGTAAGAATTAATAAAAAGCGAGATTATGCAAACATAACAAGTATTTATTAAATCAAAAAAAGACCAAATAAAAGTTCTGCTCCTCTCTGGGGAGTCTTTGATATGAGGCTGGTTTAGATAAGATCGAGAATGATTTATCAGTCCAGAGTTATAAAAATTGGTAAATAATAAAAGTTAAAAATAAGTAATTTGTTTTCCTTTTTTTTTTTTTGTTTGTTTCATAGGGCACATACCTTTTTATAGCCTTTTTTGTGTGTTAATTGACATGCTGAGTAGAAGATATTTACACAGGATTTTAGGTCCGTTCTTTCTCGGATCCTTGTATACGGGGATATAGCTTTTGATTTGAAGTGCTGAGTCGGCACAAAATCCTGACATAACTTCACCCCTCCGCTCCTGAAATCTGACTGTCTCGTCTTTTGCGGATAGTTTTTTTGTGTGGAGTTGACGGCTATATGAAGGACATTTTAACAGAATTCTTTTATTCTGAGTTCGTCCTTCGCAGATAGTTTTTAGTGTAGAGTTGACGGCTATATGAAAGATATTGTCACAGAATTTTTGATTCTGATGTCCGTCTTTCGTGGATAGTTTTTAGTGTGAAGTTGACGGCTATATGAGAGATATTGTCACAGAATTTTAGATTCTGATGTCCGTCTTTCGTAGATAGTTTTCGGGGCGAGATATACCTATATCTCGTATTCAGAAAGGAAATTTTTGCCTTCGTCTATATGGCCAACTTTGTCGGATTGGATTTTTCCTTGTGAATCTCCTTTTGTTTTAATTTTATTTCGATTTCTGCTTGGTCAGCAGCAAATCTTGGAAAAGTCATCTTTTCTCCACCGTTGTAATGCATCCTATGTGCGGGGATATGTTTTCGATTGACTTCTCTTTGAGCCTCAAATCTAGACACGTCAATTCTCCATCACTGCCGAAATTCGTCCCTTTATGTGGGTATATATTGTCGACGATTTGTCTGCTCTACAAGCAGCAAATCCCGACATGTCTTGACTCGACCACTGCCGCGAACCAACCCCTCGAGTTTCTCTCCTGGCTCTTCCAGCTCCCTGTCTAGGGCCTTCCGTTTGCATAGCAATAGGCTTTTCTCCAATTTGATTGGTTTCCCTTCATCCCCCCCCCCCCCCGCAAACTGTGGGGGCTGACTTTACGGCTTTTGGCCTCTCGCTGTCTAGACTACAGCCGGTCCCAATTTTTAATGTGCGTTCTTTTTTTGGTGAATTGCACCATAGTTTTTTTTTGTATGGGAACATGTGCCAACAAGTCCCCTATTCTTCTTTTCATGCTTTATGGGGCAAAATATGTGGATATAACACAACCATTACGTGGTTCCTCCTGCAAAAATGCCGACAACAGAATCAAACCAGCCAACAAAGTTGTACCATTCTGATTCGTACGAATTTGCTTTATTACTACTTCACATGGTGCTAAAAGTAGATATGGGCAATTTAAAATTACCCCAGAAAGACCAACACTAAATTCAAAAAGCTGTTTCAATCTTGGTAATGCCAGATAACCTTGCAGGCAAACCACATAAAAGCCAAGAATCTTAACAAGATTTGATTTCCTTTTGTCTGTTTTCACTTTCTTTTGAGATTCTTCAGAACTGCAGACACTTATGCACGCATAAGTGTTCTTCATAATCGAGACAAAAATGATGCTCTTGTCACTGCCAAACAAAACTGACATACAAGATTCTCCTCACACGTTCACGTGTTTTACAACAACATAGGGAAAAATAATTAAAAAACAACAACAAAAAACATTCTCAATCAACGAACAGCAAAACAATAAATTTCCAATCATTTTTACAAACCCAGTGAAAACAAAACTACTAATTGTAAAAAAAACAACAGAACACCAAATATTGAAACCATAATCATAATTGAACATCTTTTGTCCGTGTGTGGGTCTATTGGTCACTTTAGGTACCAAAACTATTGGGCATAATTCCCACAAATTTGAGATAAATAATTTTTGAAATTTCGAGTGTGTCATAGGAGACCATAATTATATTATTACTTATAATGTTACTACTAATAATTTTCTTTGTTTATTCCCGGCCTAGTGAACTCAATCCTTTATTTTAGGATATTACCCAAACAGAGTGTGACAAAAAAAGCAGCAAGAAAAGCGATTGGCATTGACCCACAGATTCATTAGTCTCTCTAACGTTTTGTCTAATAATAATAAACAGATATAGTGGACAGAATTTCACTAGTGAAGATAAAATTGAGATGGTGTGTCATAAGGGGGGGGGTGTCAAAATAAACATACGGCGACTAATAATAATTATAAACACTTATAGGCCTTCTAACTATTGCTGGAAGTGCATCAAATGTAGCTTAAATGTATATATTAAAATAAAATAATACAATTAAAAATACATAATACCATATATTAAAATTAATTTTTTTAAATCATTATGAAAATTAAGTATTTAATTTACTTTATATATATATATATATATATATATATATATATATATATATATATATATATATATATATACAACAAACATTGCAACTTAATAATATTTGTTAATGCTCATAGACGAATTAAAAAAAATTGTCTGGTGCTATCAGATAAAGCTGTCTGAAGATACCGGCTACCTGGCTTAATATGCACCAAACATTGATGTTGTTATTTTCTTTTCTTTCCCTTTGCAAAACTCAATCATGTTCTGCAAAACTAAAAACAAAAACAACAGTTTTCCTCTAAAAAACAACCAAACAAAACACCATGAATAAGTATTTGAAGATATAAAGAACTTGAAGCAACATTCTTTTTACAAAATGACTGGTTTTGACATCAAATAACCTGAAAAGGGTTGATATGCCGTAAAACAAAACAATCAAACTAAACCAAAACGAAATTGAACCGAATCCTAGGAGGCTTCTTTCTAGGCAGTAGGCCTCCAACGCACAAATGGGATAGGGGAAGGTCCATTCCCTGTTGCATGAGGTGTCCTCAATTGTGGGAAAATGCCCTGAGTGTTGCTAAGGCCCCTCTCCTTTAAAATGAACTTATGTCACATCTTATCGTTCAAGAGGGGCAGGTAATTATCAATGCCTAAAATTAAAGTCTATCTCAACTTGAATGTAGATTAGTAACAGCAACATTCATGTGAAAATAGAAGGAGGTTTCTGCTTAACAAAAAGAAATCTTCAGTTACAGGCACACAATAAGTGTCCATTATAAGAAGTAAAAAAATAAGATGTCCAGGTACACATTTAACATGCATACATATATATGGATCTGTCAATCTAAAAGTTTCTGTATCTGTTTCTATAGGTGCATGTTAAGTATATATTTGCTAGAGAGAGGAGAGGGGGATTCATACCTTTCCCAATAGTCTTCCAAACAGGTATTCCCAAACGGTCACCTATATCAATTCTGATTAAGTTTACTGATAATCCAATGAGAATCGGTGTTTTCTGATATATTAATGGATGAAATGGTAGAGTAAATTCGTCTTTCAAGCTTTGGTAAGACAAATAGTTTAGGTGAAAGAAAAGTCTCTAATAACACCAGTTCTTCTCTGCTTATTCCAGCACTGTTTCTTGTTATCTTTGATTTCTCCTTACCACTGGAATTAAACAAGAGAAGTGCAGTTTAGAATTCCACAACCCTTATCGTGCAGACACCCTTTCAAGTGGTATCCATTGTCTTTGGTGACAAAAGATGAATAATGTATCTTTGTAAAGGTATGCATATATGTATGTATGAGTCTCTCGGTATTAATGTAATTGTGGATTATTGCATACACAGTTTTGCATACAATTACAGATGTGAGTGCATGCATGTGAATTTAACTAGGTGTCAATAAGATTGGGCTTGCGATTTTCAAGCAAGAAATGATGGGTAGATAAACGCCAAAAAATGTTCTACATGTTTGACAGAATCCATCATTGTTTGAAATCTGTAAGTACAATATTTTTTGTGATTATTTCTGGAAAGATTCGGTGTACCACATTTGAATTTAACATAGAAATATCAAGTTTAATCATAGTACGAGGTGTGTCTGAAAAGTAATTGGGTGTGCTCTGTGCTGTGTGACAAAAGAGGGATGAGTGGATTCTTGTAGCATCTCACATGATATCTTCTGAGTATATAACTGTTATATTAACTTCTGCAACCATTGTATTTTTTTTACCCTTTTTTGTTTGCATCTCGTCTTATTCACCATGCCAATACACCTGCTCACAATTGCCTCAGCATCCAACAGTTTATGGCCAAGAAGAACGTTGTCGTACTAGAACAATCTCCCTAATCACCTGATTTTGTTTCGTATGACTTTATACTTATTCCCAAGCTCAAGAGGGGTCGTTAAAGAGGCCCATTTTGAAAATGTGGGGGTCATCAAAATGTAGCTAAGGGGCATCTTTGTAGGAAATATAATTTAGTCATATAAACGTTTGAGTATAAAAAAATTAATTAAATCCTTTAAAATTTTAAATATATACATTGAATATCTTAAAGGATTAAATTATAGTCAAATATGTATATGATTTATCCATATAATAAGCTAAAAATAAAGGAAAACTCAAGATGAACAGATGGAATGGATACAAGAAATATTCTTGAAGAGCAAATACTATCTAACTACAGAATATATATTGTATGCATATGTATAATAATGGCCTGCTTCAGCATGTATCAACTGTCTGAAAGAGTGGAGGAGTTTATAGTGAAGCAAGGGTAGCTCAATCTGTATTCAAATTTTGGCACTTCTGCTGTATATGTTTAGCAGCTGCCGATTTAGAAATCGAAATTGAAGAATTCCATTTTTTTTCCTCCAAGTACCATTCACAAAACTTCCACCAATCAAAACTTTTCAATTATAATAAAGAAAAACCCACCAATCAAAACTTTTCAATTATAATTAAAAAAATCATTGTTGACTTTTCAGAAATTTTTAATTCATATAATAATAAAAAAAAAGTTGTTAACTGTTATATTATACCCCCCAAAAAAATCAGCGTTGCCTTTTTTATGTTTTAATTTATACAATAAAAAAAATAAAAAATGACTTCCGGTTGAATTATCTCCCCTTATTTTCAGGAAAAAGAAAGAAAATGTGCTGCTAAACATATACAGCAGAAGTGCCCAAATTTTTCCTGAACCGGTATTCATTAAATCCAGTGTCAGGAAAAAATCCCAAACAAGTGGAAGGTAAGTTAGAATATTGAGATTTGAATGCTAAACAGTAAGCATGTAAAGTATAGGTACGTGCAAAATCAATGGTCGATCCCCAAAAATGTGAACACATTTTGACCTTCCCTCCACTTCAAAATTCACCAAAATTCAGAAAATCAATCAATTTTAATGAAATTTTCAATATTTATTAATTAACGATCACGTAATATAATGAAACAATTTTTTTTAAATCTTAGTGAAAATGTATTTTTTTAAAACAAAATACACCTTTACTAAAGTTATATTTTCATGTATTAATAAAAAAAAAAATGCATGAATTTTTAATTTTTTATGAAAGTAAAGCACTGTAGATGTTTAAATGAATTTTTTAAAAAAATTATTTCGTATATATTACGAAAAAGGCCCGTAAATTTCGTGTTAATAAAATCACTATAACTCGAAGAAAAATGAATTTCTTGAATTAGTGATGTTATCATTGAATACAGCATTGTTTAATCAATATTTTCACAATAAAAAATATTTCATGTGATTTTAATAATAAGAGCTTATGGGAAAATATAAAATGCGATGTAATTGTAATTCTTTTTCGCACATAAAAGTGTCATCATCAGCATAAGAAATGTTTTTTATAATCTTGAAAATAAACAAAAAATTGAAAAATTTGCGAATCAGGATCATAACGAAACAAATAATTTTAAAAATTGGATAATTTCTACTAACGATTGACTTGGAGAGGTATGGTTGCCCTGTTTTGTAATAAACAGGCATGATTAGCTCACCAACCACCATTCATTCCCCCCATACCGTCCTCAAAATTTTATTTTCAGTGATTCAACAATTTCGTTAATTTTACAATTCATCGTCAGTTATTTGGAAAGATAAAACGTAATTTTGTATTTGTTTTGTCATTTTTTCATTAATAAATATTATTTATAAAGTTTAAAACAATTATTTATTAATAAATAAATAGAATTCAAATATGACATTTTCTTTCAAAATTAGATTTTATTTATTTATTAATAAATAATTGTTTTAAACTTTTTAAATAATATTTATTGATGAAAAAAATGACAAAACAAATACAAACCCACGTTTTATCTTTCCAACTAACTTTCTTTTTCAATGAATATTGTCAGTGTAGACATTGACTTTAATTTACTTTTTCACACTTAAAATTAAAGCATACTCGTTTAGCTTTATTTTAAATAAATTAATGTAATTTATCGTTACGACACATGTAAGAAATTCTGACATGTGTCGTAACAATAAATTAGTTATTTATTCTTTAAGAATTAATGTAATTTAAAATGACATTAATTCTTAACGAATAAATCGAGTAATGTAATTGTTCAATATTTTAATCAATCATCATGTAAAAATAATTAATAAAATTGACACAGTTCGTAACGTAAATTAAAAAAAAATAACTATTACAGCAGTTCGAGTCTTCCATACTTAGAGATTTTGTAGCCATATTTTCTGTTTAGAATTACAACACTGCTAAAACATGTCCGGAACGTTACTTTCAAATTTTTTTTTGATAATTAAGCAATTTTTATTTAAAAAAAAAGGTACATTCTTAAGACTAATTTAATAATTATCTTTGAAACAGTTCCAGAAAACTGATATTTACCTTTCCAGCGAATTTTAAACATGTTTTATTAAATCTGCAGTTTTAACTGATTTTTCGCTTTTCTGATAACATTTTCCATTTTAATTCTTTTTTCACACGTAAATATACATTTGTTTCCTTTTAGATATTAACTTAATAACACAATCAATAGTTAAACGAAAACTACTTTAAAAAATTAAGAAAAGACACTTTTAAGAACTATAGTCAGTACAAGCGACGGCCATTTTTGCACGTACCTAATAAAGTAAGAATTCTATCACTGGGCGACATCATTTGCTTTCATATATATATATATATATATATATATATATATATATATATATATATATATATATGAAAGAGAGAGAGGGGGGTTTCACAACGTTTCATTATTAACTCCTCACCATGCAAACACTCTTTCAGAGTCTTGTAGTTCCGTTGACAAGATCTACTTCTGACTGATTGTAATTTTAAGAGGATTCTAAAACTGATCTTGGTAGGTAGCATGACTGACTGCTCTTGATAGTTTGTGCTTGTGTAAGAAACTGAGAAGTTGGAATGGTTTCCATGCATGTAAGCACATGAACTTTATTATAATTTATGATTCTTGGTGCCAGAAGTGAGATCTTGTCAATGGTAATATAACAAGAGAGTATCTATTGTCTATCGAGACAGGAGACCAATATATATATATATATATATATATATATATATATATATATAATGTATGTGTGTGTCTGTGTTATACAATGTTGTGTTGGTTTTTGTTGCTTTAGCTGTTTAAGATGTTATCATAAAACTGACAAGTCGATTGTCAATCAGCCAGTTCGCTGTCTGATCAGCAATGATTAATCTCGGTATCTTCTTACTGAAAAACATAAAGCCAGAGTATAAACAAAATGAGATCAGATGTTTGGCAAAAGAAAAATGTATCATTTCTCTTTTAGTCATTTTTGGAATAGAATAACCTTATTAACATACAAATACCATTATCCAATCGCACTAAGACATTCTGT
Organism: Sepiola atlantica; assembly: GCA_963556195.1. Classification (NCBI taxonomy): domain Eukaryota; kingdom Metazoa; phylum Mollusca; class Cephalopoda; order Sepiida; family Sepiolidae; genus Sepiola; species Sepiola atlantica. The sequence continues at coordinate 70,891,710 of OY744525.1, read as the reverse complement.
TTTTATTCCTTCTTTTCTCCTCTTTTAGGTTGTTTACTTTGTTTATTGTACTCTGATATTATTTACTCAAGTTTTATCCACTTCTTAACTATAGTATAGCTAATTTTCTTCAGATTGCTTTTTTTTACCAACTTTGCATATATTCAAATGTCAATACTATAGTTCTTTCTCTGTATAAGGTGTTTATCGGGTGCCATGATTTTTTGGGTATTTATAAGTATACACACGCATATATATATATATATATATATATATATATATATATTGTGTGTATTTAGGCAGCATATGTTAATTTAGGAAAACATTATTAAATAACACGGAGTGTTTTTGCTTGATAAGACTTTTTTTTATTTTTTCAATTTTCCGAATGGTCCATTAAATGTTTCAGTCAAATTGCTGTATGTAAGTTCCGTTGGTTTCTGGTTCCATTTTCTTTCCTTTGATTTGATTCGCCAAATCATCTTCAGGCGGTGTTAGTTTTGGTTTCTTAAAAATATGTCTTTACTGTTGAGTTTTTAAAAATTATTTTAAGTTGTAAATTATTTTTAAGTTGTAAATTACTGGCTGTTATAATAACGGAACTTACATACAGCAATTTGACCGAAACATTAAATGGACCATTCTGAAAATTGAAAAAATAAAAAAAATGTTTATCAAGCAAAAGCACTCCGTGTTATTTAATAATGTTTGCCTAAATATATATATATATATATATGATAAAAATGGAAATAATATTCACGCGTAATGGAAAATAAAAAAGGAAAACCAAAAATATTATTTATGTATTCATCAACGTTTCGTTTTTATTTTAACACTTCCTCAGAATGATTGGTTTGAAGAAATAACACACAAGTACAAAATATTTGAAACAGTGGTACTAGGAGGCGAAAAGCTAAAAAAGGCCGCTTATGAAAAGATAAATTCTGAGCTACAAATAGATGGTAGCAGTGGGAGAAATTGAGTTAACTGTAGAAAGTGTGTGTGATAGGGAATGGTAGCGGTTGGAATTATTAAAACCATTAAGGAGGGGAAGTGAGCATGTGTGATGTAAGCCCAAAAGGGTCGCTTATGAAAAGATAAGTTATGGGCTCAAAAAGATGGTAACAGTAAAGGAAAATAAGTTAACTATGGAAGGTGTGGGGGGGGGCAAAATTGGTAGCGTTTGGAGTTATTCAAATCATAAAGGAGAAGGGGGAAGTATGTGTAATGTTTATTGAGGCTATATAGTTGGTTATCGAAGCAGGAGAAAGGGAGGGTTAAATATCAAGGTAGCATAAGGGGATGGTGTAGGCAGGGCGTAGATGAAAATAACATATACCGAGGAAAAGTAATGTATTAATATTTAATATGTATGTATAAATATTAAAAGTCTTTTCAGTTGCATCTTTAATATTCCATACATGTGAAGCTTGTATCGTAGCATTTTTATATATTTTGTTTGAGAAAAATGGTTGTGATTATATATATATATATATATATATATATATATATATATATATATATATATATATATATATATATATATAGTGGCAAAGTTTGTTGGTGGAATGGATCGGATACTTGGCTGTGATTGGCCGTTTGAGTTTTGAATCTCAGTGTTGATATACTTGCTACAGCTAGCTATACTGATAAGTAGTAGACGACGAACCATCTGTCTGTGGATGACCATATATGTGTTAGTTTGTGTGTAAAGAAAAAGAAATATTGTATGAATTTATACTGAGGAAATTTATTTGTTCCTTATTTGAACATTATCAAAACTGACAAAATATAAAAAAGTATGATGACATTTTCTAAAGAAAATGTGTTAAAACTGATTGATTTTTAAATATTTTTGATGTTTTTTTATATTGAAATCTCTCTTACTAATATATATATATATATATATATATATATATATATATATATATATATATATATATATGTATGTATGTGTGTGTATGTGTATGTGTACATAAAATGTATATATATGAAGTAGATTTTAATCCTCAATACATGCAAAGTGAATCTCAGACTAGACTTGTTGAAATCATTCATTGGTTTGCTAAAAACTTTTGTACAATATCTTAACTTGCAATTACAAAATTTACTTCAATAAATTGTATTTCAATAATTGATATTGGTTTTCAATAAATTCAAATCTATATTCTCCTCCTATTTTTTCTGAAAGATATTGAATACACAAATATGAAACTAAATTTGTTATATCTTATTTTATTTATTTTCCTTTACAAAACTGAATCATGTTAAAGTTACTCAACTGTTGATATAAAATTGGCGATATTTCTCAGATATTATTGTTTACATGTTTCTAACGGTTTTCCACATCTCTGGGAACGAACAATTAAAAAAAAAAATGGCAAGATATTAAGAAAAAAGGCAGATAATGGCAGAATGATAAATAATAATGGCAATGATAACAACGCCAAATTGATTGTGCTATCAGCATAGAACATGCAATGTGAGTAGAGGTAAAAAGAATCATACTCGACATTAAGATATTAAATCACTGCAAATACTCCTTTATTGTCTTAGGTGTCGGTTAATATATATTTTAGTGAAATCTACCTTGTGGGTTCAATTCCAAGTAAGAAAAAATACTGATACCTGAATATCTAAAAAGGTATAGTATGGAACAAGGAATGAGAGCAACCGATCTCAGTGGATTAGGTTTGATATTATCAGAAGGTTACTGACTCCGACAAAGCAACACACAAAAAAGGCTTGGAAGTGTCGACGGCTGAAACGGTTTGAAAATGGCAACAATCAAAATGAGTAAAACTGATTTTAAGTTGACTCCTTTTTGTAAAGTTTCTGTTGTTAGTATTTAAATATAATACATATCAGCGTTTTATTTTGGCTGACCGCCTTCAATCCAATGGGAGTTCTTTATAGCCTCTATATATCAACTGGAGTTCACCCCACCCAATTGACCAAACATGAGTCTGTGTGATGTTGCATCATTTGAAAACTATTAGACAAAATCAATTAACTTTTATGTAGAAGTATAATCTAATCCAAGAGTATTTTATGCCTATTAGCTTTTTAAAAACTGATCCAGAAATACAATTCTAGAGGGTTTTAAAGTTAGGAGGGTCTAAATTTTCTTAGAAAAATCATATTCGATCTCTGAGAAATATTTTAGGCCTAGTAGTTTAGAGAAAACGTAGAACCCTTCTTTTAGTCTCAAGAAACACTAAATAATCCCTATAAGGGAGCCTGCATAAGGAGTCCATAGTGAAGAAAAGACTGAGCAATGTCCAAACACACTTCTCCTGAACCGGCATTGCACAAGTTCAGTGGTAAGAAGTCCAAAACACCTAGAAACAATATCGGTATAAGCAAAGAAAGACTAGTATTATGATTATTCTGTTTTGGGCGCTTAAAAGGGTGACAATATTTATTTGAATTCATTTTTTTTTTTATTTAAGATTAACTTTGATATTTAATTTGTATCTAAGATTAACTTTCTTATTTTTCTTAAAACTATTTCTAATTGCATACTTTTGGTTATTCGGACTACATTTCTCATCTTGAGTGTTATCATCACAACGTTTTGGCCGCTGTAACCTCCGACCTTCTTCAGGTGTATCTCTTCGAACTCGGGAATATTTCTGTCGATCTCGGGAATCTGGACGAAATTTCCACAGGCTACAATGCATGGAGTTGGTTTTGCCAGGTGTTTTTCTAGGCACGTCTAGCTAATTAACCGATCAGATTCAACAAAGGTTCGGTTGATTTTACTTCCTATTTCCTATTCTATTGTTCTGTTTTCTATAGAATGACTCATCCATGTTTCTTTGTTGTTTCAGTATAATTGGTGACCCTACACATGCTTGCTTGTATTTCTATTTTAGGTTTTACTTTTTAAGTTTTTAGGTTTTAGTTTAGTTTGGTTTTTATATTTATTTATTTGTTTATTTATTTATTTATTATGAAGTGTTAACCTAGAGTAAATTTTATTCTATGCAAGTAGTTGTTTGCTATTTCGCTTCTACAGTTTAATAGGTTGGGGGTCTTTAAAATTTAGGATTTCTCATTCAGACATAATCTATGTGGGTCGTCTAAAGTTCTACATGTACTGGCCTGTCGTATTATTTTCCATTCAATTATTGGTGAGCGTCCGTTTTTTTAAGCTCCCAATAATGGTTTGCTAGTGCTGTTTTAATTCGGTGTTCCTTGTTTTTAAATGTGCTGTTGTGGTCGTAATATCTGGGTTTAAAATCTAGGGAGGTCATACCCACGTAGTACTTTTTGTTATTCGGTCTTTCTTTGGCAACTATTATGGCTTGGTAAACTTTTGGTTAGGCACCTATTTTGCCTTACACCATTGCAGTGATATTTACCATTTTACAAATATCTTTAAAATATAGTAAGCATATATATATATATAGTAAGCATATATATATATATATATATATGAAGAAGAATGGAAAGGAATTAGAGAAGCAAAAGCCAAATCAAATTTCAATTCAATTGCTCAGAGCAAGGTATATTCCGCAAAAAGGCAATTTATTCAAGTTAAATTTTCCTTAAGCCAGGCTTTTCAAAGATCAAAATCTTATCATCAGAGGAAGTCGCTGGGATAGATAAGTACACCACTTTATATATATATATATATATATATATATATATATATATATATATGATCAATGTTTACTTTATTTTAAAGATATCTGTATTGATTTACTCCTCTCCATGAGTTAGGCACAAGGCCAGTTTTTATCTTACTCCCACAAGTAAGATGTGACCCAAGGTCGGGTCGGGAAAGTGGGGTTTGAAAAGCCAGCGCCCGAGAGGTGAGCACTCTGGCCATTAAAAATTGCCTGGGCAGCTCCTTCGGCATTCCCGGTAGGAACGCCTCAGGCAGTAAGCAATAAATTTACTCCTCCCCAAAGAGGGAAGGCGAAGCCTGGGAGAGTGGACCTCCTAGAACTGCACAGGACAGACCCATAGACCGGCGTGAATCAAGCCCCGAAGGCCAAGACAATACCAGTCTATGGGGTGCAGTATCCATCGGAACAGATACTACACTTTGATCTTAGCCAAAAGGCCAAGAAACATGGTGTTATTTAACACCTACCCACAATAGGAGTATGTGACACAAGGTCGGAAAGTGGGATTTGAAAAGCCAGCGCCCGAGAAGGTGAGCGCTCTGGCCATTAAAAATTGCCTGGGCAGCCCCGTCGGCATTCCCCGGTAGGGGCGCCTCAGGCAGTAAGCAATAAACTTACTCCTCCCCAAAGAGGGGAGGCGAAGCCTGGGAGGGTGGACCTCCTAGAACTGCACAGGACAGACCCATAGACCGGCGTGAATCAAGCCCCGAAGGCCAAGACAATACCAGTCTATGGGGTGCAGTATCCATCGGAACAGATACTACACTTTGATCTTAGCCAAAAGGCCAAGAAACATGGTACATATCACTGCAATGGTGTAAGGCACTTCAAAACACTTGAAATACATCAACAATGAGTAATTCTATTAGATATGTGGGGGTTTGACTTTCTTTATTGTATTAAATAAATGAATTTTATTATGCATATATTAATTATAGTAAAAAATCGATACATAAAAGGAAATAAGCTAGACATGATAGAGCAAAACTGTTTGGAAATTTGAATTTACTAGATCAAAGATTAGTGAAAATAAAACCCACATATTTACAGGTTGCATTAGCATAAACATTTGTTAAACCACTGTAATGTATTTATTCATGTATACCTTGCAAAATAATAACGGTTTTCTTGGGTAGAGATTATATCTTATGCATTTAAAAATAACGGTGGGATTTCTATGGGATCAAGAGTGTAGTCATGTCACAAAACATGATAGGGGTCATATAAAAATAATAAAGTATTAGTTAAAGTTTTGTAAAATTTTGCACTGGATTAAAGTAATCTGGATGCATCTACTTTTCTGTAATACTTGACAAATATGTCAAGATGTTGCTTGGAATGTTTTTTCAGACTTTTGACAAAGCATTCTGTCAGTTGACAAAGCATTCTGTCAGTTGACAAAGCATTCTGTCAGTTAAAAATAAGAAGTTTTCAAATGGCATTTTAAGATTGATAACAATTATGAGCATTCAAAGTACCAGTCATGATCAAAGTATAGGTGCAACACTGATCTTCTGGCCATCTTAGCTCAATAGCTTTTATTGCATTCCCAACCTTGTGTCATACATGCAGAAACCAAGTTGCTGAAATTATTACAGAATACTCAAATTCCCAAATTTTTATCCATACCTTTTTGCTAGCTGTTCTTTCTGTATGCACTTTTGCATGATCCTTCCAAGCTGAAAACTTGCTCTCCAGTAATCAAAGCTCCTTATTTATACTTTCAAAAGAACTAACTCAAGACAAAAGTGATGGAAGACAGAAGACATTAATTCAACTTTGTTCCAAATGTGTCAGTGGAGGGAGGGAGGGAGGGAGGGAGAGAGAGAGAGAGAGAGAGAGAGAGAGAGAGAAAGAGAAAGAAAGAAAGAATCACTGTTTAATCATTTGTTATCAGCCAATTTCATTTACACATCTGAATGTGCATCATGCTTCCCCGGATTCCATTTGCTACTATCACTCCTTCTCAGAGCCATGTGACATAATATCCGCTAGATAATATATACCCACAGCTTAACTAATTTCACCTCGGGACAGTGAGTCTACCGTTGCTGACTTTTCATCTGTTCCATTCCTGTTAATCTCAAAGCACTTGTTAACTCGGCCTTAACTAAAATATACACTAGTGGATCTACCCGTCCAATATTTGACACCTTGCTTGATTAAGCGTTTCGCTAGACCATCCAATTTCACCTTAATAATAATTCATCAAAACACCCTTAATCCATCAATTGTACACTTACCATGTTTATAAATCACCAAGAATTTTTTAACAGCTCAGCTGTTTCTTTGGTGAAAATACACCAGTGTTTATGCTTAACATCAGAGTTGTCACTTGAATTTGCCTGTGAAGCCATAATTAGGTTTAAATTTAAGTAAAATAAGATATAACCTCAAAATAAAGGGAGTCTTCCACCAGCAAGTGCAGTGTAAACAAACAAGTTGATAGCTTACTACACATAGAACCACCTGTTGGCCAGCCAGTAAACTAGTTTGGTGGCAGCAAGATTATCAAATTCTCTTGTGTGATTTTGTCTGCATTAAAACAGATGCCAGAACATCGGGGTTGCATCTGTATCAGAAAATGTGGATAGAATTTGTGAACTATGACTGAACAATCCATTAACCTTGTCATATAATCGGACCAGTCTGAGAACTTTATGATACTCCTTTGAGATGATGTGTGTCCAATGTAATCAATTATCAACTAAAAAGCTAGAAAGTGTATACAAATGCTTACACTTCATCATAATATGTAGATCAGTATAGCATAATCACATACAAAGTGAGGAATCGTTATCTAAGTCTGCTAAACAATCTTGAGATGACGTTCAAACAATCAGTAAATGATGAAGATATACAGAGCCCGATGCTATAAATCTTGCGGATGATGATAATAAAACTTGCAGGGATTCTGTTTGCTTGGACGATGTACATGAATATTTTGAGCCAACATTTGTTATTGGTGCATTCAAACTATATGGTTACTTGTTGGTCGGCAGACTGAAGTCATCAGTCGAATCAGACAAGTATTAAATTAAATGTCTATTTTTTAATTGATTGCTTTGTAAAAGGAGAAATCGAAGGGAACATCCTGTCAGAAATTGGCAACATCATCATTAAAACAGCTCTGATCAAAGATAAAACTTTAATCAATACAAATAGTTTTATTTGATAAAGCAATTTTGTCTCTTCAAGTGTGTAAGATTCATCTATTTATATTTCATTCTTCATGAAAATAAAACATCGAGACAGGCAAATAATCGTGCACTTTAAGAATTGACTTTTTAGAATGTGTGTGCCACAACAGATAAAAACAATAATTGCTGTTCAAATTATATTGTGCCAACACAATTATATGTGCTTATAAAACAAAGTATTTGCACAAATAATGCCACACGTGTGTTCATGTTTATACGACTGTCTGCCTGCTGGTGTGCTGTAATTATTTACTGGTAAAATAGTTTTTATTGATTTTTATTTTAGTCATAACTAAATGACCATACTTTTTTGAAGCATCCTAAGATTGATAACCTCATAAGCATCAATTCTAACAAAAATGTGTAACAAATTGAAAATATCTTTTTAAATGATAAAAATAGTTGGTGTTACTGTAGAGGCGATCTATCGTGCAATACTTGATTTACAAAAAAAAAAATAATAAATAACTCGGGAGTTGAAACCCTAACCATAAACTGTTCACACTAAAATTAGATATGTTAGATATAACTGTTAAAAAAACAGTAAATTCTTGTGAGAAATTCGAATTAAGTGTTCTCTTTCATTTAATGAAAACTTTTAGTACAAATTATATTCTTTTTCTGATTTTAGTTGAAGATTTTTTTTTTTTTTTATTAATGAGTCAACGCTTATCAAGGCCGGGGGGGACACTCGAGGATAAGTGTTAAAGAGATTGTCAGTTGGACGATACAAAACAGCATGAGAAGATGAGAAACGATGGTGAGAATGGCCAGAATTTGATTATCCAATAGGACGCCACAACAGATATTTGTTAACATTGAACTTGAAGACGACCATGTTGTAGTCAGTTGAAAAACAGCCCCGTGGTATTTTGTTTCATAAATGGGATGTTCTAGGAAAAAAACTTTGTTCATGGAAGTTCTATTTGGTTTTAGGTACACAGAGAGAGAAAAAGGAAAGTTCTTTGCTGTGGTTGTAGCTAGATGTGTTCTTGCTGTGAATGTTTTACAGGGGGTGGGAGTACCAGAGGTTGGAGCTCAGTCGAGCACATCATTAACATAACGATAGAGTAGAGAGAGGCTAGAAACGTCTCTTTTGTGAGAAAGGGACTGTGGGGAAGAGAAGAGATGCAGCATCTTTTAACCGATATACCATGAGTTCACATGGGCCCATGATATAACGATGCAATGTTTTTAACCGTTATAACATGCGTCAATATTTACATGGTGTCAAGAGGAAAAAAGCATTGGTTAGGAATCAGTTTTAAATGACAGTTTTCTAGGAGTTAAATGAACACTTCTACTTGGTCATGGCTGACAGAATGATAACAATCTTTCCCTATGAATTAAATAAAGGGTTCCGTTCGAAATTTTGTCCAGATTCCTCAGTTTAGTATATATATATTCCCAAGTTCAGCAAGATGCATCTGAAGAAGGTCAAAGGTTACATCTGCCGAAACTTTGTGAATATAACAACCAAGTTGAGAATAGTAGCTCGAATAATCCAAATAATACAATTATCAATCTGCATCTAAAATATTCCGAAACGCCACGCAACATCTTGTTTTATTTTACAAGTAGACTGTCTAATAGAAGATAATATTACAGGTAGACCACAGCTAAAGTAAATGCATGCCTGTAGATCGTCTACTAAGGTAGCACCGAATAGTCTTGAGAATTACAATTACTCACATGGTTAGACTCAAAGTGAATCAAATTTCTCAAGACAATATATCCTCTTTTTCAATAACACTTACAAAGAGGAGACTGATTGTGTGTTTATTCTTAGTCAACCATTTTTTTTTAATACAACACGTGGAATCCTAACTGATGTGAAAAGGAGAGGGTGTACAACTTTATTGTTATTATTGTCATTACAAACCGCTCTCACATTGGTGAAAGAAAGAGTACTGACCGTGCTATCATTAGAAGAGTCTTGTTCTCTTTCACAGAACTTAGAACCGAAATTAGTAAGCAAAAGAATGGCTTGGCTGTTGTATTGATGTTATAACAATCAACTTTCTCGCTCTCTTTTTAGGACGCTTGCAACTCCGATTGGTGAGACAGAATTAGGAATGTAACCATTGTTATTACTGTCTACTATCATTGGCAAAAATAGATACGTTTTCTTACAAGTTACAATATATGACTTTCAAAATGTATATCGCTTTTTCCTTTCTCTGTGATTTTTATCTTGAAAACAAGTCACAAAATTTGTAATCAGCTATGCTGTTTCAATCAGCTGTTTTCAATCCTTACAGATCCATTGTGGTCCTTAAGCACTAATACTATCAGTAAATATACAAGCTATACGTAAAATAGCAACTTGCATTTTTAAAAAATTAATTCGTATGGAATTACTGTAAGAATATTTAATATAATCAGATCCTTCTTAGCCAAAAGAAAGATCCAGGTTATCCTCGATGGCCGTACATCTAAACAACATGACATTAATGTATATTTGCCCCAGGGGTCGATTCTTGGTCCTTTATTATTCCTGATTTTCATAAACGACCTCTGTGATTCAGTTGTGTCCGAGATGGGTATATTTGCTGATGACACCGTGCTCTATTCTCGACATGTGGGCAAAACCGACACACACATATTCAAGGCAATGGCTGAATCTTTAGAAAATGACCTCCAGTCTGTACTGGAATGGGGACGTAAATGGATGGTAACATTTAATGCTACTAAGATAAAGCTCTTTTCCTTTAACAATCATAAGAAACCTTTTCAACCACCAATTACCATAGCTAATAGCCCCCTACCTGAGAGTCCATCATTGAAACTCCTCGGCCTAACATTCACAGGTAACATGAATTGTCACAAATACATAGAAGACACTGCCAAGGCTGCTGCAAGGAAGGTGGGTTCTATCGTGCTAAAAAACTTCTCACACCTGCCAGTATCCTGTATCTCGACAAAGCTACCATTTTCCCATGAATGTAGCATTGTTGCCACATCTGGGCTGGTGCATCGATCGCTAGTCTCTTCTTTCTTAGACATGATCTAAAAAATAGCTTCTAATCTAATAGGTCCCACACTATCCACCAAACTCCATCCCCTGTCCCATCACCAAAATGTTGCATCACTATGCTTGTTTTACAAGTACTTTAATGGAATGTGCTCTGACGAACTTGCTGCACTGGTGCCCCTCAACGTAAATACCCCGACCGACTCGACAATCAGTAAAATCCTTCTGTAGAGGTTCCCAGATGCTGAAAGGCTTTCTACTCTTATAGCTTTTTTCCTCAAACTGCTAGACTTTGGAATTCCCTCCCTGTTTCCTTGACTGTAACAACATGCATACATTTAAATGTTATGTGAACAAAAATCTCACTTCACAACTCCCCACTAAGGATGCCCTTGTAGGTCTTCCCCCAAGTTCACAGTAGCCCCTTACGTCTCAATGGAAATGTGCCTTGTTTCGGGTGAATAAAACTAAAAAAAAAAAATTAAAGATATACAAGATGACCCCCCCAACCTCCTCTAAAAAATACTACCCATTGAATCATTAATAACATTCACAAATCTTTCTGCAATCCAACCATATTTGGTATTAATAAAGTCTCTGTTTGACTTGTTCACCAAGTTTCAGTTATGAATGTTCAACAGTCTTTGTTTTATCCCCGTTCAATGATAAGCACACCTGGATGTGCAAAATTGTCAATAACTCGGACATACTCCTCACTTGTAACTGCTCTTATTTTGGCTGTGATGATCCTCTTTAGTTCAGGAATAGTGTAATGATTTTTTTAATAGACATCTTTGAGATAAGCCCATAGATAAAAATCTGGGAGGGGGTTAAGGTCCGGTGCATGTGAAGCCCATTCAAGATTACACTTCCTACTGCTGAGATAATCACCAAAGCTGTCCTGTATAGCATTGGCCAACAATTAAACAAAGGCTGTTGGACATTCATGACCGAGACTTGGTGGACGTCAGGCGTAGACTGAAGTTTATGGTTGAAGTTGACAAAGGATTGTTAATTTTACTAACAATTACATGAGTGTCATTTTGGGTGTCACCCTGTACAATGAATCGTTCATAGCAGTTATTGGGCTTCAGCATGAAATCACAAAAAAAGGGTTTATTTGCCATTAAACAGACAAACAAAACAAACCTTGTAATATTTTTAACTAGGGTACCTGTGACGTAAATGTATTTATAGTAATATGCCGTCTAAAATGTTAGCAACATATATTTAGATGTACCTACTATTGAGTACCTCACATTAAGATGCAGTTCAAACCGATAGAATAAGAATGAGGATATTTAGACTCGTATTTATATAATTATATTAGCAATAAAACATCAAACTTGTTAACTGAAATTTTTGCAAACACTTAAAAGACACTGGAAAAATCGTATTACTTTTATGTAGAATAAACATATACAGTAGGTACATAGTAACAATTTATACATCGGATATAAAGATAGATGATATATAAGCATCACTTTGGGTCATAAAATATATGCTTTACATAACCTAAGGTACTAACAGCTGCTGGCATTTCAACATTGTTATTACCATTGTGGTTAGTTATATGTTGTAGATGCAGTATTAGATTAGAGATTTTTTTTGGACCCTGTCTAAGAGGGAGAAACTAGTGGTTGGTGCACCAGACCAGATGTGACAACAATACTCCATGCATGGGCAAATGATGGCTTTGTAAAGATATAGGATACTCGCAGGTGTGATACGTTTTCCAGTACGATAGAGGGATCCTACTTTCCTGACAATATCTTCTATGTATTTATTCCAATTCATGTGAATGTTAGGCCAAGGGTTATCATTGTAAGTGGAAATAAAGTTAATATTAATCAAGACAGATGGCAGATAAATCTGTTCTTTGAAACTTAGTTTATTCTAGTCAGTATTTTTATCATGATGAGTCAGTGGTTAAGATTCGATGGCCTCAATTTGAGTTTTGGCAAGTGTGGAGTCACCTATTAGTTGCCATACTCCCAGTTCCATTCTGATCTCAAATAGTAATAACTGTTAGGGGTTTAACAGAACTTACCTGTGTATGACATTCAACTACATCCGGTGGTATACACATACATTTACATCAGGTATAATAAATTAAAGCAAACACATTAATTAATATTTAATAAATATTTGAAGATATCAAGAACTTTTAACAAAATAACTGGATTCAATATTAAATAACTTAAAAGGTTAATATGCCTTAAAATCAAAACAAGAAAAACAATAGTTAAGATGAAGTAAACTGTTCCTTCATTTTTTCTGTTCACAATTTTTAATTCTTATTAGCATTAAATATGATTATACATTTGTTTTCATTGGAGACTGTCAGATTTTGCAGAATACATTCCATCAGATTTCCATTCATTCTTAATATAAGTCTGGAATAAATGTTTGTTTTATTTTCTGAATAATTCCTTTTTAAATTAGATTTTGTCTTTGATTTTTATTTGATTCAAAATGCATATTTATGCACATTTTTGCATATTTTCTTCTCTCTCTCATATATATATATATATATATATATATATATATATATAGTAAGTTATGAAAACATATTTATGGCAATTAAGCTAGACAGAGGCTCCCGTGTTTCATCTCCAGTGTGAATTGTCAGGCTAAAATCACAGAGGGCCTCTGTGTAGCTTAATTGCCATAAATATATTTTCATAGCATACTACCTAGCTCTACTTACGTATCGAGCACTGTTGAAGTAAATACTGAAAATTGATACATAAAAAATTATATCTCCTTATAACATTTTATGTGGATACATGAAATAGTAATACTTAGAGAAATAGAAACAGTTACATGGTAAACAGCTGATGATCCCCGTGTTAATATTAGACACTTACGTTAAGGTCTCCTGTTTTTGTTTGACTGTTAGATACTTAATCCCCTGTTTTTATTTTATTTACTTACTATTATATTTTTTTATTTATGAATTTTCCAACGAATGTTCAGTCTGCAATATTTTGGATTTAGTTAGTTTCTCTGGGAATTTAAACTACATTTTCCTTTTTTTTTAAATTTTTTTTTTTAAATGACGCATATATATATAAAGTCAATATTTGTTTGTGTGTCTATAGTGTGAGCCAAGTAATGTGTATAAATGAGTGTGGGGGTGTACACGTGTGTATCGGAGTTTTGCCTACTAGTGTTTATAAATTAAGTTCAAACTTCTTCATATATACGCGTGTATTTCCATTACTTTAATCTCAAGAGGTAAAGGTGCTATTCTTAAAAGAGATGAAAGGACAAACAAAACTAAAAACTGATAAAAAATCTAATCCCCAAATTGACCTAGTGACCCCCCCCCCCTATATCTGGGGAGGATTTTTCAAAGCCCTAGATGTATTTTTCATATTCATTTTAGAAATGTAAATGAGTGGTGGTGAAAATTATTCCCAACTAGCATTAAAGTAAAAATGTCAGTTCATATTATATTCCAATAACCATGGTTTTATTTTATTATTTTTATTTTTTCACATTTCAAAAAAATATAAAATTTCTGTGAGATATATTTTTTACAGTCTGTTATCAATAATTGACAAGCATTGAGCTGAATATTTTAAGGAGACTACAAAGTAAAAGGAACTGATGGTATATGCTAATACATATATTGTCATTAATAATTATATATATATATATATATATATATATATATATATATATATATATATATATATACACTAGCTGTACCTACCTTGAATTGGCCAGAATGCAGTGAAATCATTTTAGTTTTAAATTTTTATTTGTGTGCACATAAGGTAGACAAGTTCAATTATATTCTTCTTTTTTAGGTGATTATTTAAAAATGTTTCTTATTAGCAGTTGTTTGAGCAGACTAGGTACTTTTTTTTAATAAATTATAGCAATGTGCCGTTTTATATTGCCAATAACATGGTACAACAATAAAAAATGAAAATTGACTAGTCAAAAGCAAAATTTCATGCTATTTTGATCTGACTTTGAAAATCCAACAATATAGCTTTATATATATATATATATATATATATATATATATATATATATACATACACACTATCTCAAAATGAACGTTTTATGATTTCTCGTAATCTTAAGGTGAGTTTTGGCCCTCGGTCACTATTTATATCATAGAGCCCCAGATGCTAGCAACTGACATCCTGGTTTCGAATCTCAATCGTTCTAGTCACAATGATGATAAAAATATTTTATATACATATATTTATTCACTTTTCGAATCTCAGTGTGAAATCATCACAACTAGCCATACTAAAGAGCAGTAATACAGCGAAACAGCTGTTTGTGGATGACTATATTTATATATATATGCTTTATACTTATGGATGGAGCACTCTGGTAGAGGAAATACTGGTTTTCACTTAGTATTAAGCAATACTTTTCAATAAAGTATAGAGTTTTGTAGATTACCGGTAGTATGAAAAATATGTAAACACAGAAAATATATAAGTGCCATAACTTCTTTTACTGTCAGTAGCAGGTGCCGTTGTGTAGAGGTAAGATACCTGACACTGCTGATCACAGTTGCAAATAATTTGGCATTCAGGTTTCGAATCTCAGGAGATGCTCACTTATTTCTGTTCTCACAGAACAGATATTCTGTGTTAGTAAAAAGCTGGCTGTTGTTATTGTTTAAGGGTTTTTATGTGTTTTATTGTTTAATTTTTTAAATGCATCGTTATTAGCATTTATTGTTTGTTTAAGCATATTTACTTAGAAAAGGATTTTGTATGTGTTATCTCTTCTTCTCTCAGACATTTCTGTGGACAAGCACAAGTATATGTTGTAAAAAAACGTGTTTTTTAAGAGTTGATCTGTTTCTATCAGCCGGTTTCTACACCATATCCGGCTTGATAAAATTAATGAAATTTAGGTACACCCAATAGACACTGTAGTGTATAGTTTCTAAATAAAATATTTTATATTAGCTCTTGTAGAACCTATGACCGAGCATTTTATTAGTTGTTTTCAACTAACTTGTGATACACACACACACACATATATATATATATATATATATATATAAGTGAGTTTAGATCAACAAAATTAGAACATTATCTATATCAGTTCGAAGAATTCAAACACAACGATTATTTGGTGTACGATCGTTTCCAAGACAATTTGGAAAAATTATTTTGTATTATACTTTAGATGACTTCAAACCGTCTTCATCAGCGCCCTTTACAACATCACATAGAGAAATCATTTAAGAAAAAAACATCAGATTTCATATTATTTGAAGAAACATATATTCAGACAATATTGGAGACATAACCTCCCATTATGCAACCATACATTACTCCATCAATCAGTTCAAAAATAACAGTAGCAATGAAAATAAATTAGAAACAGCAAATTAAATATTTAAGCTATTTAAGATATAGAATGAACCAGGAATAATAATAATAATAATAATAATAATAATAATAATAATAATAATAATAATAATAATAATAATAATAAAATAAAATAAAAATATTAAAAAATATATATATAAATTTTTTTAAAAAATATTAAACTTTTTAAAATTTAAATTTTGAATGTTATATATATGTATATATATGATTATATATCCATGGACGGCGGCACCGGGGGGGAGGGGGGGGCTCAAGCCCCCCCCCCACTTTTTGACTTGCCCCCCCCCCACACTTTACGGTCATCAATAATGAAGTTATATATGCATGTCTTTAACCGCCACCCCCCCCACTTTTTAGGAGAGCCCCCCCCCCCCACTTTTATAACTGTCTCGCCGGTCCTGAATGTGTATATATGTTAATATGGATTAATGATTATTGTAACTCCTTGCATCTGAACTTTCGATGTAATAAAATTTGTATCAATTTTAGGTCATTTTAGGTAATTTTATGCAATTTTTTATCTTCATCTTTCCTTCTTTAAATTGATTGCTCTACTCAATGTATTGAGCTTTACTTTATCACGATAGATCACTTTAACGATACTTCACTTATCGTTAATTCTATTATTATTATTATTATATATGTTTATATATACATATATATATATATATATATATATATATATATATATATATATATATATATATATATATTTGTAAGATGTCCGTCCTCAACAGTGTTTATGTGCAACAAAAAAGAGCACACCTTTATGATAATTTTTGCATTAAGCTAAAGAGTTTGTTCTCAGCTAAGAGGTTTCTCAATTGAAAGCCGAGTGTATGGACGGACTGGTGAGCGGCGGAACAGGAAAGCGAGATTAAACACTTTACAAGAGTCGTACTTGTCATTTGCAGGAATCATTGAAAGTCTTGGCAGCTGTCAATATACGACAAAATAAGCAGAAAATTTTTAATTCGCCACACATTGCCGACATCATCAGTTTAATTCGAATAAAAATAAATGGAAGTGATCTAATGGGAATTTAGCTTCTGAAATCAAACTAACATTATCACAACAGATTTATTTTGTTCAACAGAAATGTTTAGGATTAAGTCTGTTTTTTACTGACATTCTTATTAATTTTTGATTAGCAAAACATTCAAATATAATTATTTTGTGACAGCCTGATTCTTCTTCGACGTAATTGTCATTGTTGATATTGGACTTTGCTGGCTATGATACAAGACAAAAGCTGCAGAAAATAATTACAAAATTAAAGAAGCGATAAGGAAAAACAAATCTATGAACCGGTACGATGCAAACAATTACAAATAAATGTGATTAAACTAATAACATGAATAAAGGATCTCAATTATAAAAATAAGTTAGAATCCTTAGGTTTTTCTATTTTACTAAAGAGAAGAATGACGGGTGACTTAATTGAGACTATAAAATAATCAATGGGTTTTCTAGATATCAAACAAACCTTTTTGATATCATTGCTCACACGGAAAATTTATTGGCAAGAAAGATAAAAAAAAATCTTAAAAATCTATGACCCAATTAGATTTTTTTCTCTAATAGAATAATATATTTTTCGAACAAATTGCCTAGTCAGATTAAGAATTGCTCTAAAATACATTATTTTAAGAATGAACTGGATAAATTCAGATAATGATAAAAAATGAATTTACAAGAGCATTTTGGGGGTCTATCTGATAAAATATTTAAGAGAATTTAATCTGTATATTCATATATATTCTGTTAGATTACACATTTAATTTTTATTATTTTAAAATGAAATTATTGATGAAAATAAGCGATGCTCAAAAAGTCATAATAAATAAATAAATTATGTATACAACACATATATTCTAATTTGTTGCATTTAGTTTTATATTAGTAGTTACTTGAGTTAGATGGTTGCATTTTTGCGTATTAAACGTGTCAATATACTGATTGACCCCCCAAAAATCGCAACATTTTGTTTTTTGGTGCTTTTGTGCTAGGTTGGGTCTAGTCTATAACATACTAAAAGTTGGACAAGATCCGAGTATGGGAAAGAGTCAAATTTCGAATATGACCTTTTTGGTTTACAAGTCATTTTCCATTTACATATGAAGCACTAACTCGGTCAGTTTTCATGATAAATCAATACATCTTGAATTTTATCCCAGTTTTCAGGGTCAATCTTTCACATGAAAGGGTTAACAGTGATGCCAAATAAACCCTTATACAATATCAATGGGTACCCCTACACACATTACACTTGTAGTATCCACCCTGATTCACTTACATCACAGTGCTTTTTTAAAACTTTTAACTCCTCATCATCATCTTCCACTGGATCATTTTTTATATTGTCACAATTTCCGTCTTAGCAATGCCCACATGCACTTGTACATTCTAGTCCATGCCTCCTGCAGGTGCACCATATGTTATTGCATCCTTCTGAACAGTTGCAATAAGGGGTTTAGGAGTACAGGTACCAATGTGGATGCAATGAGGGGTTTAGGGGTCTGGTACCCCTAGATATGGTATAAGGGTTTATTTAGCATCACTGGTAACCCTTTTCATGTGAAAGATTGACCCTGAAAACAAGTAAAAATCCAAGATTTATTTATTTATCATGAAAACTGATCGAGTTAGTGCTTCACATGTAAATGGAAAATGACTTGTGAACCAAAACAAGTCATATTTGAAATTTTACCCTTTTCCTATACTAGGATCTTGTCCAACTTTTAGTATGTTGTAGAGTAGACCCAGTCTAACATAAAACCACCAAAAAACAAAATGTTGCAATTTTTTTGAGGTAGGAGTGCTCTGGCAGTATATTGATCCATATATCTGTTGGTGATTCTGAGATTGACGTAATAGTCCAAACTAATTTTGCAATGACGAAGGTAAACGGGGCATTGGTAGTCTGCAGATGTTACAGGGGCGAGTCCTGTCTTTGAGCAAAACCACCTAGTCATCTTGTTGCAACACTTGTTCTCAAAGTTCTTTGTGCAAGTATTTGTTGCTTCGATTGGTTTAGGAAGTGAGATATCACTTAACACGTTCTCATATCTCTTATTTTTACGTCCTTGTCTCAGTTAACAAAATAACATTTGTTTTGGAATTCCATAGTCTTTTATTCTTATGATGTAGCAAGAACATAAGAATAGCAACGTGAGAATCCCTGCCTCAATAGATATGATCTTGTTTTATGGAAGACTTCCATGTTAGTGTCCTTCAGCCACCGGATTACTAGAATGAAATGTAGAGAACATTGATGCAAATGCTCTAGATGTTATATCTGTAGTGTAATCTAGAAGCACTAATTGACATCTTTCTAGTTTTACTTCATGATCATCCTAACAATGATTTTTCCTTTTCTTTTCTGTTTGTTCATAAATAAAGAAAAGAAAAATATTTTAGAAACATTTCTTTTGTTCACTCATTAAGAAACTATGAAACGTGAAGTGTTTTTATGATATAATATTGCATCATACATACTGTTAATTACATATGAGAACGTAAAATATCGTCTTGAAAGAATATATTTTTCAACATTCTATACATAGTTATACTAGACAAAAAAAAGTGACATGTTGGGTCACACATGACGATCAGATTAGATTTTTTGAATCAGGAAAAGTGAGTTTTCAAATCCAGTTAATTTTTAAAATAAAAAGACAAAATCAAAAATTAGTCTCTTTCTGCTTGCTGTCTTCCCCTTATTTCCAAACTACGGGTTAAATAATACTACTACTAGTGATGATTTTTCTTTTAGTTAATGTAAGTAATAGACTATTCCAATCTTGAGTTTTATAGTTAGTATTATTACCTTTGACTGTTAATATATATATATATATATATAGAGAGAGAGAGAGAGAGACTGTGACGAGAGTTATAGACATTGCATAAAATAAGAGAGAAGAGTCAAACAACTTTTAGTGACAGTGAGTGAGAGCGATAAGCAGAAACTTAGTAAGAGATGGGTCACTTGATGAATTAATTGTTTAATTAAAACAATTCAAATGGAATTTATTTCAAGTATAACTCAGTTCCAGAACTAAGAAATATTTTAGCATGGATTTCTTCCGATATGTCCTTTCTGAACAAAATTGAAGTTCCTCATGAAAGAACCATATTCTTTTAAAACTCAAGTACTTTCGATTCTACTCACATTTGTTTTGTTAAGTTTTTATTTGGGTCTGTCTTAACAAAGATTTTGGTTAGAATTGATGTTTTTGATTATATTATCTTTTTTTTTTAAACTTTAATTCATTCCAAACAAGGCATATTGCCACTGATGCGTAAGGGACTACTGCGATAGAAGCCACATTTATAGGAGGCAACCTGAGTAGGGAGTTGAGCAGCAAGATGTTTCTTTACATTGCACTTGAATTTCTGCATATTTGTACAGACGGGGAAATAAGGAGCAGGAAGGAAGTCCAAAGGTAAGCAGTCAAGGATAGAAACTATCAGAGTAGAAAATCTTCCGGCATCCAGGGACCTCTACAGTGAAGGGGTGTGATTTTGCTGCTAGTCGGGCGGGTCGGAAGTATTTTTTTGAGGGGGTACAACTGCAGTAAGTTCATTGGAGCACATTCTTTGGAAATACTTGTAAAACAAGCACAGGGATGAAACATTGTAGCAATACAACAGGGGCTGGAGCTTGGCAGAAAATGCAGGACCTATTAGGTGAGAAATTCTTTTATGCACCCTGTCCAAGAAGGAGAGGCTAGTGGTTGATGCACCAGCCCAGATATGACAACAATACTCCATGCATAGGCGAATGGTGGCTTTTTAGAGATATAGGATACTGGCAGATGTGAGAAGTTTTTCTAGCCTGGTAGAGGGAACCTACCCTCTTTGCAGCAGACTTGGCAACATCTTCTATGTACTTATTCCAACTCCTGTTGCCTGAGAATGTCAGTCCGAGGAATTTGAACATTGAACTCTCAGGAAGGGTGCTATCGACCATGACAATTGGTGGTTGGAAAGGTTTCTTATAGTTGTTAAAGGAAAAACACTTTTTCTTCGTAGAATTAAATGTGACCATCCATTTTTGGCTCAATCCTGCTATGGAATTTTAAATCTTTAATTATATTTTAAGAAATCATTTTCAAAGCTGAACCTAAGATCAATTGTAGGTGCGTTTTTAGAAAAATGAAATCAGCATATTTTTTTTATGTTAATGTTCATGCTTATAAAATATGCTTTCCACATTATTCTTCTGGTTTATTAATCTATTTTCGTTCTTTTTTAATTAAGTTAATGTATCTTATTTTTAATTTTAATTTTTTCTTCCTGCTGGGATATTTTTAAGAGACATTTCTAGGTTCATCATTTCCATGTTCATTTATTGTAGTTAAATAAGTTCTTGTTAAAGTGCTAAACTATTTGAAGAGCTTTATATATTATATTACTGTTATATATATATATATATATATATATATATATATTGGCCTAATGGGTTAGGGCTTGGATTGTGATTCTTTTCTGAATCTACGAACTGTGTTCGAACCCGTTTGACCGCTTGAAACCACCATTTCCTGCACTTATGAGGACGTAAGTCCGAAACAACGTTGTCTGTAGGTAAATACACTTTAATATTTAATTTAAAAAATATTCATAGTATATATATATGTATATATATATATATATATATATATATACTTATGGTATCAAATAATATTTTGTGTATATATATATATTTATTATAGTATTTATTTAAACTGTGCTTAATACACGTGTAGAGCATAGTAGTTGTATAAAAATATACTTATTGCAAACAAGCTACAGAGAAACATTCATGTAACATTCTACAATCCTTTTTATGAGCAAATAATGTTTACATTAGATTCCTCCCCCTATATATTAGATATTTAAGTTTTTATTGCTGAGCTAAAAACTTACACTCCCTTCCTATTCACTTCCACAAACACACACACACACACACACACACATATATATATATATATATATAGAGAGAGAGAGATATAAGAAAAAAGAGTGATAAATATGCGACTATTGTCCAAATTTATTTCAAATTTCAATTGTTCAATGCAAGGTTGTCAGTAATAAACTAGTGTTTATTTTTCTTTCCTTAAGCCAAGGCTTTTCAAAGATCGAAATCTTATCATCAGAGGAGAAATACAGATGGATAAGTTGGCTTTCGAAAAAACCAAAGTTCAAATTTTTTCGAAAGCCAACTTATCCATCTGTATTTCTCCTCTGATGATAAGATTTCGATCTTTGAAAAGCCTTGGCTTAAGGAAAGAAAAATAAACACTAGTTTATTACTGACAACCTTGCATTGAACAATTGAAATTTGAAATAAATTTGGACAATAGTCGCATATTTATCACTCTTTTTTCTTATATCTCTACTATTGCTCTATCCCGTATATTGAGCTAATCCTTTTCACAATAGGTTCCATCTACTAAAAGTTTTCACTTTGGTTTATTTTGATCCTATATATATATATATATATATGTATGTATTTACATTTGAAATTTATGATATTTCAAATGTAAAATTTTAATAACATAAAGTAGTTTTATAGCCTAATAGTGGAGGCTTGAGCTATGGTATAAAATATTTTTAATTTTAAACCACAACAAAATGTAAGAAAGGGCAAATCCACATCTTTTCAGAAAATTCTTTTTAAAGAATACAACATTGTGCCGGAAATAATAAAAACAATTTTCTGAAAAGATGTGGATTTGCCCTTTCTTACATTTTGTTGTGATTTTAAACTAAATAAAAATAGTTATATATATATATATATATATATATATATATATATATATATATATATATATATATATATATATATATATATATATATACTAGAGAAATACCCATCACAGGCTGCTTAAAATGAATTTCTCAAACAGAACAGTTTGCAACATTTTATTATTTATTAAAATCAGGATATAATGCTACTAAAGCTTATGTCTAGAATCCTTATTCTAATTTTGATCAAAATCAATTACATTATTTTTATTCTAGAGAATGTATAACATTTAAGGCTGGAGCTCTTAAGGAGTCTTATGAAGAAACTGAAAGTCAGCGAATCTTGATTAATTGGTGTCTCATGATCACGGATGAAATTCAATGAAAATCTGATATATTTGAATTTTCAAATTGAAGGTTTTGACTATATTATGCTCTCTAACTCGCTTTAAAATACTCGATAGTAACTGAAATTTGGGAAATATTTATTAATTGCCGTCTAATACCTACTGTTAAAATTTCACAAAAATCGGCGGAATCTTAATTTTCACAAAGGGCTACAACCCCCTTTTTACCCCTTTTGCATGAAACTAAATTAAACGAAATATAGCCCACATTTGAACCCCTTACGCCTATCAGCTGTGTTCTAAAATTCATAATGATAGGTTAATTAGTTTAGGAGTAAATCCTGTACATACCATCAATAACCTGAGTAATAGCATTAACCCATTTCTACTCATCTCAGCTGCTATATTTGAAATAGTAATGTCGACTAGCCTTTAAACCTTTGGGCAGGGCAACTAGCCGAGAAGAAGGAAAATTTTGAAATAACACTAATAGCCAAGGAACACAGCCCATATAGGAGACTTATATCATCATCACTTAACATGTAGAGAGATTGGGATATGTTATCTACAATATATACTCTACTTAAAAGAAATAATTCTGTGAAGTTCGTCGGATAGTTATGAAAATTGTTTGAGCTTAACAGAATTGTACTATTTTTCTTTTCCACCCATATGAGCATGTAGATTATTCATTTTGATTAGTTATTTCATAAATCATTTATATCTTTTTATTACAATACTTTTTTAAAGAATACAACTACTTATTAACCTTTTGATTGACACAATAGAGATGTAAGGGTGGAATGCCAATCAGTTATGTAAATTTTCTTTATTGATGTTCATCGATTTGTATTACACGATCATGTGACTTATGCGTCATAACCAAGTTTATATATGGTTCCAAAACCGATGGAACTACAACCTTTAACTTTATCAATTACTTATTTTTCAGTGTTTTTCTGCCAAACTATGTATGGAGTACTGTTGTCATATTTGGGTTGGTGAATCTTTGGCCCATTTGAGTGTTCTTGATAAGGTGCAGAAACGTATCTGTAATTTGATTGGTCCTACCCTTTCTTCTTCTCTGCACCCTCTCTCCCACAGACGTGATGTTGCTAGTCTCAGTCTTTTCTATAAATACTATTATGGCATGTGTTCTTCAGAATTATGTGATCTATTCCCCGCTTCTTTTGTTCCAGCTTGTTTGACTCGTTGGTCTAGTGGTCTCCATTAATTCGCTGTTTTGATACCTCATTGTAATACAGCTTCCTATTCCAGTAGCTTCTTTCCAAGAACTGCAGGCTTGTGGAACTCTCTTCCTGCTGACTGTTTTCCTATTACATACAACCTTGGTCCTTTCAAGACTAAGGCCAATAGGCATCTCCTGTCTTTGCGATAATCATATTTGTTTTTGTTAGCTCCTTACATTAAGTGGGGTCATGCTTTGTCTGGATCGATTTCCATAAAAAAAACATTTGCACTCAATTTTCTATCTTTCACTTTCACTTCTTATCCAAAGTATTTCACTATTGACTTGTTACAATGAGTACTACTTTACTCGACTGCAATTTATGAGATCTTTGTTCTGACTTGACTTCAAGAAAGAAAAGCTTGCAACCTGGCACATTTTCTAGAGGAAATTCGCTCCAAATGTCTACATTTACAACGCGTTGTCTATAAACAAAAACGTTGCAATGAAAAAGGATAAAAAAGACCAAGATTAAATAGAAAACAATATTCACAATTGGATTCATTCATTTTGAGTACCTATGAGAAAAACATCTTTGACTTCCAGACCCTTATCTGACTTCTAAGCAGAATTGATTGTTTATTATTTATTGTTTTGTTATTTGCTTGTTCTCAAGTCCATTTTTTTTACTCAATTTGCTTCTGGTAAAACAGAGTGTGATTTGTTTGTAAATTACAGAAGTTATTTTGTCATATCTCATGAGGAACATAAAACAATTACGATAGAAACAGTTAAGAACTCTCCCCAACACCACAACCACAAACAAACACAGAAGAAAACCAAGTATGACTCCCATCCACCACTGCCAATGGCGTCAATCTTGGTTTGCCTTAACAAAGATGATTAGAATATTCTCATGAAATCAAAATTGTTTTTGAAAAATGATTTAAAAAATCTCTTTTGCTGTTGTAGCTCTTAGGTATTTGGTGAGCAATGATTAGAAAATTCCAGTTTCAAAACAAGATGTCAGCCTGTCTTTGTAAATTGACTTCTATGATAAAAATATTCATAGCATGAACTGTTAAGGATTAAAGTTTGTACAAGACAGATTTTTTAAAGTGTTTAATAATAAATAACAATGTTGAAACAAGTGTTTTTAAAAGAAGTTTAACTCAATTATTAGGTAATCATATTATATTATAATTCAGCAAATATCAGTTTATCTGTCTGTACATGATGAAAATACACACATCGCAGTCGACTTGTCTGTATGTGACAGAGAAATCACACATCTGTTCATTTGTCTTTATGTGACAAAAATCCACACACATATCTCAGTTCATTTGTCTTCTTTTTTACTAAAGAGTCACCACTTATCAAGGTCAAAAGGCCACTTGAGGATAAAAGTTAATGAGTTGTGGACGGTGAGACAACACCGTGATGCATGATGATTGGTAATGGGGGTGGAAGTTTAGCAGAATTTGATTACTTACGAGGTCGGCTTACCAAGAATTTGTTTATATTTGACTTGAAAACGACAATGTTGTAGTCAGCTGGGAAACAGCCCAGCGGTAATGAGTTCAACAGACGGGTAGTCTGTATGTAACAGAGAAAGCACACATCTGTCCATTTGTCTTAATGTGACAAAAATACACACACATATCTTAGTTCATTTGTCTCTTCTGTGATAAATACACACGTTTCTGTTAATGCATCTTTATGTGGTTAAGAACATATCTCAGTCCATTTGTGTGTATGTGATAGGGAAACCGCACGTAGCACTATGGAGATCAATTCTTTGTTCTTAGAAGATTATCTGGAAAGTGACATTCTCCGATTTTTGAAAAAAATCTGGTTAGCCCCCCAGGGGAACAAAAGGCCCCGAAATAGCTAAAATTACATTTTTTGCCCCATAACTTTTCATCCATCCATTCAATTTCTCTGAAACTTGGCCAAAATGTGGAGGCAATTGTTCCTAATAGAAAATAAGTATCGCTGACCTTGGAAACAATCTGATTCGCGCCCCCCAGGGGGTCAAAAGCCCCCAAAATGGCAAAAAATGACCGTTTTCTCCCATAACGTTTGATCCATCCATTCAATTTTTCTGAAACTTGGCCAAAATGTAGAGGCAATTGTTCTGGATATAAAATGAGCATCCTTGACCTCAGAAAAATTCTTGTTCGCGACCCCAGGGGCTACAATGGGGAGTCAAAAATGCCCCAAATTGCCCAAATTTATTGCATTTTACACTCGTCACATCGAGTAACATACAGAGGGGGACCACGCATGCGCTGCTTGTTTTAATTGAAAGCAAAGTAAAATTATGCCAGTATCATATTATGTAAAGCATGATTTTGTGAGTGTGGTCGTGAAATGCAACACTTTTTTTAGGGATGGCTTCATCATTTTTGAAATGGCGTTTATCACGTTTTGCATTCAAACTCTTCACTTCTAACTGTTAACTTCTAATGGAATTTTCCACTTCTCTAACCTTATGCTTACTCTAGCCTTACGTGGAAAACTACCGTTTCTAACCGTATTTTTACACATCCGCATCTAAATATTGCTACATTTACGTGACAAAAAATCATCACATGTCACAGTCTATTTGTCTGTATGTGACATAAAACTAACACATCTCATACGCATGAAATGTCTTGCGAGTTTAAACATGATACTCGCGTCATAATTTAACAAATTAGTTTTTGAAAATTTCATCCTCTCTACATATATTTTAATCGATGGTTTCATCTATAGTGTAAGTTTCTGCTAAATCTGACATCATACAAGTTTTCAGTTTTATTTTTTTTTAATTCGATTATTTCATTTTAATATAACAAATAGTTCTCTCCAAGAATATTGTTTTATTTCGCAGACAAATGTTTAGCATTTTGGTTCAAATGTTTCTTTCTAGCCTTTTCGTTAGGGTGGCTGATTTGATTTAAACAAGTTACACTCTAATTCTAACTTGTGAGTTAAAAACAAAGCCCCCTCTCTAACACACACCATCACCCAGGCAAATTGATTAAAGCCGTTCAACACATGCCAGCATGTAAAACGGACGTTAAACCGAATATGATGATGACTTTTTTTCTTTTATTAACGGTCATACTTAAAAGATAAGTAAATCTGCATCAAAATTAACAAAATGTGAATGTTTATCTATCTGAAAAAATGTGAAAATCTTGGTTTTTGTGTTTACAACCATGTTATGAATGAAATGTTTATTATTTAAAATTTTTGTTTCAAATATTTCAAGTAGGGAACATGGTGAAGTTTTAGCGAGCCGATGAACCCAGCTAGTAATAAATAAATTCATGCTCTCAAAAACAGACTTCATTATATGATGATGCTGGGTTCAGGCATAGTTTCAGGGCCAAAGCATCATTATCACTAACCCAGGACGCCACAGTGGTACCTCACTATATCACAAGGCTTTGTTGGTTTGATGCTTCTATGTTTTCGTTTGATGCTTCTATGTTTTAATGTTAAATCCACTCTGATGCAGTTTTTGTTTTCTTTTGAATACTTTTAATAAATTTCATTTTGTCTGGTGGTAAATGCCTGATGTTAGTCAGGTATGTGAAACTGAACTTGACATTGAAACTCGGCATCCAAAATCTATTTGGAATATAATTGTTGCGACACAAAAAAAATAGCATTAATTTGACGACAAAAATTTTTCTGAATTAATAAACTAAATGATAATCGACCTTTAGGCTGAGATCAAAGTGTAGTATATGTTCTGTCCTCTATTAGTGAAGGAGGGATCCTTCTTGACTGAGGCAATTTTAATTTTTGTCCAAATCCAGAATGCCTCTTTTTGGTGAGCTGGATTTTCCCCACATTAAAAACCGACTTTGTGTCTATCTCTGCCCTCGTGGGGAGGCAAGTAAATAGGGACTATATGACAATATTCTGACGCTGACAATCTTTTGAGTCAGTGAGTGTTCTAAATTTGCTGCAGCATGCCAACATATGTATCTATTTTTTGTTTGTACTTGAAAGTGTCCTTGCTTTATATATATATATATATATATATATATATATACGAGCTGTACCCACCCGGATTTGCCTGGGAATATTTATTTTCATTTTTGCTCCGTTTATTCCCCCCCCCCCCCTCAATGTACACACAAAGACACAATCGTCCTTCTTGATAAGCAATTCTTCACTTTATATAAGAACACCTGACTCAGGATGGATACATTTTATTCCCCAAACAGAACAGTTTTGCACCACTTCTATGTCTCCTTACAAAGATTAAAATCAAGCTATAATGATACTAAACCTTATGTCTAGAATCCTTATTCCAATTTTGATCAAAATCAGTTACCTGGTATTGATTCTAGAAAATGTCTAAAGTTTAAGGCTTAAGCTTAAGGGGTTTTAAGAAGAAATTAAAATTCAGGAAATCTTGCTTAATTGCTGTCTAATGAATATTGATCAAATCCAATGAAAATCTGAAATATTTGAATTTCAAATGGGAGTCTGTTTCCATATTATGCCCCCCCCCCCGAAAAAAAAACGTTTAAAATGCTCACCAGGAAACTGAAATTGGGGGAATATTTATTATTTGATCTCTTATACCTATTGTTTACATTTCACAAAAATCGAAGGTATCTGAATTTTCAGAAAGGCTTCTAGACCCTTTTCCCTCCTTTGTATAAAACTAAATTAAACTAAATATAGTCCACATTTTAACCCCTTACACCAATTCATAATGATCGGTTCATTAGTCTAGGAGTGAATTCCGTACATACTAACTTTATGAAGATATATAGTATAGGTATAGTCTCGTCTGGAGATGATGCTTTTAGCCATTGAAGTTCAGAGTAGTCGTTTTGTTTGGTTACCTGCATTTATAATGGTTCTCATTCTTATTCTGTTCTCTTTAGGCATTGAGCATTTTCTGCTGAGCGAGTCTGCCTAGTTCTGCTTGCAATTGTTCACAGTACGATTTATGTGTATCATTTATTATTATTATTATTATTATTATTATTATTAT
This sequence comes from Sepiola atlantica, assembly GCA_963556195.1. Lineage (NCBI taxonomy): Eukaryota > Metazoa > Mollusca > Cephalopoda > Sepiida > Sepiolidae > Sepiola > Sepiola atlantica. Next base: position 70,862,269 of record OY744525.1, on the reverse strand, counting down.
TATTATTATTATTATTATTATTATATATGTGTGTGTGGGTGTATGTGTGTGGAGAGTGAGAAAGAAAGAATGAGCGAGTGAGAGAGAGAGATACTAAAATATTTAACAGTGACAGATCTGTTTCATGTCTTTACAATTGATTTCACTGATATGAAACAACCAGTTAAATATTTTAGCATAAGAAACTGAACAACACCAAGACATGGCTATCTAATGGTTTAGCTCAGGCGATGCATAACTACATCAGAAGATCTAAAACTTTGAAAATTATATCAGAAGACTTATTACTTTCTTACATGCACAAACTGTACACGGGAGAAAACCAGCGGCATCTTTATTGCAATTTTTGTATAAACACTATATATATATCATTGATAATATGAAAAATCAACTTCTTAGAACAGATGTGATCCAAGACAGAAATATGTTGAATGGCTACACAAATGTGCGATTGTGTTTTGATCACTAGTCATCAATAGCAGAAAGACTTTGAAATGCTCAGGATTGAATGAAGAATCCTGTCTTTTTGAGCCTCGCCTATTTTCTCATGTTTTACATTTTATGGTATTCAATTTTTGGAGGCAGGACCTAAGGAAATCCTCAGCGTCCATTGGGTGAGAGAGGATGTAAGTAAAGTGACATTAATTGGAACAAAATTTGGTAAATTTATAGACATTAACCCCCTCGAGGCACACCCAGCGTTTCCAGGGAATTAATTAAAATCCTTCTGCACTCCTGCTTCAATCTGTGAAACTCCTTATTAACATTTCTAGTCTTATTTTTTATTTCTATAATTCTCAAGTGATAAATAAAATAAAAACTCAAAAATACTTCAGATCAATCAAAAAGAGTACTGCTCTTTGAAAACTATGAATAAAAGCTTACACAACTAGAGTTATGGTTTTAAAAGTCTTCATTTTGTAGTGTTGACCCAACGCTTATAGTGTCTGAAAATCTGCTCAAATTTTGAGAATTGAAATAATTTTGTCTTTTTTACTTTTTGTTTAAGCTTCATTAAATTCAGAGCTAAAACATTTTAAGTGGAAGGTTTAAGCTCCCTTGGGCATTCACTTCAAAACTGCATCGGGTTGGACTCTACGATGCTTCAAATCAATCAGAAACATACTGATATATTGACAACGATTTGAAAATAGAGTTTACATAAAGAGTTTGGGCTCAGAAAAGTGTTTGTTTGTGGATGTAAGCCCCAGTACATATACAACATAATCACCGGCTCTCATTAGATCAATGAAGCCTAGTAATTACTAGATGGCTTTGAATCAGTGACTATTTGGGAATACCAAGTGCTGTATGTGGGAGTATCACAACACCTCCTTAAGGCAATCCCTGTAAGTTAACGTCAACGCTTGAGACTGACAATCGTAAATAGAGGATATTCTCTATTTTGTCAGTGGGTATCTGGATTTTCCCACATTAAAAACCGACCTTGCTTCTAACTTCCATCCACTGATCTCTCCATCTTGGACAGGGTCCAAAAAAGAATCTCTAATCTAATAGGTTTCTCACTATCCACCAAGCTCCAGTCCCTGTCCAGGTAACATGAATTGGAACAAATACATAGAAGACACTGCCAAGGCTGCTGCAAGGAAGGTGGGCTCTCTCTATCGTGCTAAAAAACTTCTCACACCTGCCAGTATCCTGTATCTCGACAAAGCTACCATTTTCCCATGCATGTAGCATTGTTGCCACATCTGGGATGGTGCATCGATCACTAGTCTCTTCCTTCTTAGACATGATCTAAAAAAGAGCTACTAATCTAATAGGTCCCACACTATCCACCAAGCTCCAGACCCTGTCCCATCGCCAAAATGTTGCATCACTATGCTTGTTTTACAAGTACTTTAATGGAATGTGCTCTGACGAACTTGCTGCACTGGTGCCCCTCAACGTAAATACACTCGACCAACCCGACAATCAGCTAAATCACATCCATTCACTGTGGAAGTCCCCAGATGCCAGAGAGCCTTCTACTCAATAATTTATGCATGGAAATTAATAGTTCCAAAGAAAAAAAAGATTTTCCCATGCATGTAGTATTGTTGCCACATCTGGGATGGTGCATCGATCACTAGTCTCTTCCTTCTTAGACATGATCTAAAAAAGAGATTCTAATCTAATAGGTTCCACACTATCCACCAAGCTCTAGCCCCTGTCCCATCGCTGCAATGTTGCATCACTATGCTTGTTTTACAAGTACTTCAATGGAATGTGCTCTGATGAACTTTCTGCTCTGGTGCCCCCTTGACGTAAATACACTCAACCAACCCGACAATCAACTAAATCCCATCCATTCACTGTGGAAGTCCCCAGATGCCAGAGAACCTTCTCCTCCAATGGCTTCTTTCCTCAAGCTGCCGGCCTCTGGAACTCCTTCTCTGCTCCCTGTTTCCTCAACTGTACGGACATGCAGAAATTTAAAACTAATGTGAACAAGCATCTCGCTGCACAGCTTCTAATTTAGAATGACCCTCAAAACTTTCACCCTAATTCTCAGTAGCCCCTTCGTCTACAGTGGCAACTTGCCTTGTTTGGGGTGAACTAAGTTAAAAAAAAGAAAAAAATTGCCCCAGTGGGGAGGCAAGTAAATGGGGACTATGAAAAGATAAAAATGTCAAATCTCATTTTAATTGAAAGCAACAATATTAGGCAGATATTACACTAAAAATGATTTTGTGCCGTGATAGAATTATGAAATGCAAAACTGAACTCTTCATGTGTTTATGCGTGTATTTTATTGCTAGTTCGTGCGTTCATAATCTTAAAACAGAACTAAATAAAAATGTCAACACTTTATTTCGGGCAACAGCAGTGCTATTTTAAATCCAAAACTGAAGTTTTGCATCCATTGTGATTTTTAACAAGTCTGATAGGAGTGCACTTTTTCAGTAAACAAGCCAGCCATTCCTCTAACGCTTTGCATGACATGTATTGGGGAGGGAGGGAGGGAGGGAGGGGGAGGGGGAGCAAAGTCGGACAATTACAAGAGTAAAACTCAGCGTTTCGTTTTTCTCTTTCTTTCCATTACCATTCTCTATTCTTCAGCTGCAAATGCGGTTGAACTTCAAACTGTAACATTTGGATATTAATCAATAACTTTCGTGCAGAAAACACTTTTAACAAAACTAATGCGAAAAGAAAACAGTATAGTATATAAGTTTCTTGATGTTGTTTTTTTTTTTACAAGAATACATATGCTTTTGGACTGCATTGTATTAAACATATGAATGCACTATGTAAATCTAATATATTGTCTAGATAAATAAATATATCAATGCATATAGCTAAGGAACTATATATATATATATATATATATATATATATATATATTGTATAAGAGCTATTTAAAAATAGACATTCACCATTCACTTAAGCTACAAAGCAAGGCTCGCTTAAGTTTGCTGATTCTTGATGTTTATAGCCTGCTGCATTTGACATAAATACTACTTAATTTCTTCGTATCACGTGATAATTTCCTATGGCCTAGAGGATAGAGTGGAAGTGGGCACAATCAAAGGTGATTCTGTGAACCGGGTTCGCGCCTTGTGACCGTCTGAAATTATCACCTCCTACACTGATGAAATCATAAGCTCGAAACGACATCGTCTGTACGTAAATATAATTCAATATTTATTTATTATATTATGTATATATATATATATATATATATATATATATATATACATGCGCACTGCTTTACTCCTTCTATAAAGAACTGGTGCTACCAGATCAGGCTGCTTGAAAATACTGGCTTCCTGTTTATTTAATAAAATACATTGTTAGTGAAAAGGTTGGTCATAGTAGCAGGTATGGCACTAATTTTGATTGTTGACTTTTTAAAAAATTTGCTCCCTTTGGTCACAAACAGTTGTGCACAGTCAGAACCACATTCCGAATGTTAGTGTTTTATGACAACTCATTTGGTGTATGTGATAAAAATTAGTCGCGCATCTGTTAAAACTAAAACATTCACTGTTTTTATTCAAAATCTGTTGATAAATAAAAACCGATCTTCGTGACAGATTTGTATTTCAACCGATAGCTGTGGAGACGAGTGGAGTGATTGGCTCTGCCATGCGCGACTTCCTCGGCAGCCTTGGTCTATTAATGACGCGCAATACCGGAGAAAATCGCGAATTGTCTTAGCTTCACGAGCGATTCTCTATCGCCATTATTCGTGGAAACGCCTCGAGTCTGCTCTCAGCCTGCCAAGCCAGCCGGACATTCAAAGAAAACTATTGACTGTGATACAATTATATATAAAGAATCGGGATTTCTTGATATTAAACCAAACAATGTCCAAGTGATGAATAAGAGATTTATTAATTATTTATTGAACTATTAATCTTATAGTTTACTTTTTCACCAAATCGATCAGTGTAATATATTTGTTCCTTATTTTTTTATTTGTGATTGAATAAATGATGTAATGCTTAAAAAAAGATTTCCTGAACACAAAAGATCCATAAAAATAAGAATTAAAAACTGTTTCTACTAGAGGATATTTAAGTATTTTTTCAGACTACCCATAGTGATAAATAAATATGAAAAATGAAGCAGAAAATATCTTGAAAGCTAAACAACGGTGTAAAAAGCACAAATTAACTCTCTCTTTAAAACCTTTAAGTAAGTTACTGAATTCATCCAAGCTCCTTGTCATATGCAACTCTTATTGACTAATTGTGTTTTAATACATAGTTTGCACATTTTTTCAGATTTCTTTCATCAAATATTATTAATCAGACTTATCATCCCCTGAAACATTTACTTTTGTTGACTCTAAGTTGATTGGTTGGTTGGTTGGTTATTTGGGTTTTATGACATATCAACCATCATTGAATCATTTTATGCTGAAATCTTGTATATGTTTTTATACGATTCATTTGTAGGTGAATTTGTTTATAGGCATATATTTTATAAATAAATAGTCCGTAAATGGTGGTTTCTATTTAACCTATAGATGGGTCCTGAAAATACTGGTAACTAAATGGTGACTCCACACATTACAAAGCTCACAACCTCACCACTGGATGCAGTTTTGTGACATACTTAGGACAATTGTTGGCTCAGTAATATTTTTTCCAAAATTTATTCAGTCAGTTTTCTCATGCAAAAATCTGCGTCTGTAATCAAGTATTTCAGTTTTAACTCAATAATTTATGCATGGAAATTAGTAGTTCCAAAGAAAAGAAAATTATCCACCAAGCTCCAGCCCCTGTCCAGGTAACATGAATTGGAACAAATACATAGAAAACACTGCCAAGGCTGCTGCAAGGAAGGTGGGCTCTCTCTATCGTACTAAAAAACTTCTCACACCTGCCAGTATTCTGTATCTCCACAAAGCTACCATTTTCCTATGCATGGAGTATTGTTGCCACATCTGGGCTGGTGCATCGATCACTAGTCTCTTCCTTCTTAGACATGATCTAAAAAAGAGCTACTAATCTAATAGGTCCCACACTATCCACCAAACTCCATCCCCTGTCCCATCGCCAAAATGTTGCATCACTATGCTTGTTTTACAAGAACTTTAATGGAATGTGCTCTGACGAACTTGCTGCACTGGTGCCCCTCAACGTAAATACACTCGACCAACCCGACAATCAGCTAAATCACATCCATTCACTGTGGAAGTCCCCAGATGCCAGAGAGCCTTCTACTCAATAATTTATGCATGGAAATTAATAGTTCCAAAGAAAAAAAGATTAACCAATGAGATCACATAATCTGCTTTTAATCAACCAATCAGAATTACTTTTACAAGATAATCAGACTAAATGGCGTCCTCGAGTGAAGAAAACACCATAAACGTAAAGATTGGACAAAAATATTGTTTTATGTGCATGTTCTCTTCGAAAAAGTACAAAATTGTATGATTTTCAGTGAAAACACGGACTCGCTTTTTAGTATGTTGATAAATGAAAGAATATGAAGGTCCACAAGCAATAATTGCAAAAAAAATCATGCAACTTCTCGAACAACTTCTGAAAAAAATACCCCCAAATTATAATTTTCATCAAATCCGTTACACACGATTCTTAGATTTACAGCGAGTTGTTTAATCTATATAAAAAGATACAAAGACAACTGCCTTCAAAAATAATAATTTTGAAGAATACTTTTGCCTGGTAGATGAGATTATTTGAAATTTTAAAACAATGATAATATAGTTGTTCTTATTAGCTCATGTCTAGTTTAATAATTTCGGATGATGTACATATTTAAAAACTTTCTTTTGTAATCTAATTAAAGGTGATTCACATTTGTTAAGTGAAATATCCTAAACCGTTAATAGAAATCAAGAAAAAAAACACACAAAATATCGTATATTTAGGGAAATGATGTTGTAGGCTCTAAAAAATATCCCAGATATTCTTGATAGGTTTTATAAACCTTTATGATAAATTCGTCGGAATTCTATTTTTTTACAAATTAAATCTAGTCGGTTATATTTGGCTATTTCTAACATTTTCTTTAATACATTTTATTTTATAAATATTATTAATTTCTAATTTTATCGCAATTGTAGAGTTTTTTTGTTTTTTTTTTAAATTATTATTATTTATTTATTTTTCTATTTCCCTATTTCCAGTTACTTTTTTATAATTTGGTACTTGTAAAGATGAGCCTTCCAATGTACTGTTTGCCACAGTTCTAATTTAACCCCAACCGTAACTCTAAAACTAAACTTTTAGCTACCCCCAATACTAACCATATCACCCTAATTTACTGTGGCTGTAGTAGCCGCAACCTTACAAGTGCAAACGAATATAGTATTTTTTGGTCCCTCGATTTATAAAATCGGGGGACTTATGTTTTGAGGCATGTCCGTCCATCCGTCCGTCCGTCCGTCCGTCCGTCCGGATTTTTCTCTGCAACCATCGATTGAATCTCTTTGAAATTTTGCATGAAGTTGTAACTTTGGTCAGGTTAGAAAGTGACATTCTTCGATTTTTGAAAAAAATCTGGTTAGCCCCCCAGAGGGTCAAAAGGCCCCGAAATGGCAAAAAATTACATTTTTTTCCTATAACGTTTGATCCATCCATTCAATTTTTCTGAAATTTGGCCAAAATGTAGAGGCAATTGTTCTGGATATAAAATGAGCATCCTTGACCTCAGAAAAATTCTGCTTCGCGCCCCCAGGGGGTCAAAGTGGGGTCAAAAATGCCCCAAATTGCCCAAATTTATTGCATTTTACACTCGCCACATCGAGTCACATACAGAGGGGGACCACGCATGCGCGGCTTGTTATTATTTAAACTTGTGCAAAAACAAACATTTTCTGTTGAGAGCACTACTCTTTTCTATAGTGTCAGTCTTTGTCATTTTTCTTCTGCAGACACAATTCTTCTCTTTATTTAATGTAATCGTAGATTAGTAAAATGCTGTTGTTTTATTCAATTAAAATCTATATATATCAAATTTTTGTTAGTTTTTCTGTGTCCATATCTCAATCCTTGTTAGATGTAGTCAAGTCAAAACAAGCTACAGCAGATAGTTAAAATTAAGCGGTGTTCATGCCGATAAAAGATCAGAATTTTGTAGCAACTGATGTGAAATATCATAAAACATGTTATTTTACTTTCAATCACCACTTGACAAGCCAGCTAAACTGAAACATTGGAGATATTTTCTTAAGGGGTTTTAAGAAGAAATTGAAATTCAGAGAATCTTGCTTAACTGGTGTCTAATGACTATGGAGCAAATTTAATACAAATCTGATATATTTGAATTTTCAAATGGGAGGTTGATCCATTATTATTCCCCCTAAAAACACTTAAATACTTTAAAGAAACTGAAATTGGGGAAATATTTATTAATTGATATCTAATAGCTATTGGTAAAATTTCACAAAAATCGGAAGTATCTGAATTTTCACGAAGCACCCTTTGCTTAAAACTAAATTATACTAAATATAGGCCACATGTGAGCATCGTACGTTTAGCAGCTGTGCTCCAAAATTCATAATGATCGGTTAGTTAGTTTAGAAATGAAACCTGTACATACAAATATTTACACGTATACATATACATAACTTTATATAGAGATATATTCTACATATATTTTTTATGGAAATCGCTCCAGACAAGACATGAAGCAACTTGATGTAAGGAGCTAAAAAAATAATATTTTACGGTCAAAAACTAGCCAACGATAAGTGTTAGATGGATAAATTCCGACTCAGAAGACAGTAATTCATCCCCCTTTATCAGAAACATCGCTCATTGAATGTGAGGACTAAGGGGAAAAATAAGGGAAGCGAGAGTTATAAGGCTGCCGAAAGTAAACCCAAGGTCAACTTTTTACTTTCCTTAAATATATATTTAACTCTCCTTATATATATATATATATATATATATATATATAAGAAAGTAAGGATATCAGAGCTTCATTAAATATATGTGCGTACATATTTGTATGTGCATTTGTACATATATATGCATATGTTAATAATTGCATCATATGGTCCTCTATAGATGTCTAATAGCTATTGTTAAAATGTCACAAAAATCGGAGGTATCTGAATTTTCAAAAAAAATGTCCCTTTTGGCCCCCTTTGCTTTAAACTAAATTAAACTAAATATAGCCCACATTTGGACCCCTTACGTCTAGCATCTGTGCTCCAAAATTCATAATGATCTGTTAATTAGTTTAGAAATGAAGCCGATATATACAAATATATGAACATATACACATACCTAACTTTATATATATATATATATATATATATATATATATATATAAAGAAAGGATAGCAGAGCTTCATTAAATATATATATGTGCATACTAATTTGTGCATGTATTTGTACATATATATGAAAATATATGCATATGTTAATAATTATGGTTTTGTATGCATATAAATATAGATACGAATACATGAAAAGAAAGACAGTGCATTAAGCAAATCTAAAAATAATTTAAATAGAGAGATTATGCATGCACACACACACACACACACACACACATATATATATATTTATATATATAATGTTTATGCATATGGAGAGGAGGTATACTTTTACATTTGCAAGTATTCTTGTCTGTTAGTAAAGAGTGTTGTCACTTTTGGAAAAGCAATAATGTCTCATTAAGGAAGTGCCGGCTTCTTTAGGCTTATCTATATCTAGATCTGCTCTCGCGCAGCTCTGAAGGGTGAGCTGCACCTACCTTATCATTATTACTCCATCTTTGTATGCAGGGAATGTGTTCTCATTAGCCCGTGTTATTATATTTGTATATGTTTCTTTTGTGACTAAACCAATCAGAATCTAGGTATTAATGTATATCAGCAATCTCGAGTAGTTTGTGCGTTACAGATGTTTCGTGAACAAGACAAGAGATTGACGACAAGCCAGCGAAACAGAGAACAGAAAGTGAGAGTAGATATAGGATGGCGTGAAATATCGAAGAACTAGAGAAAGCATTAGATGTACGGAGAGAACTATAAATAGCGCGAGGGAGAAATACTGAGAAAGTGACAGCAGCTGTAAATATCAGAGGATAGAAGGTTGTGCGAGCACTTACAGAAAGTTCAATAAATCTCAGAGAGATAAGCATGGCTGGTTTGCTGAAAAGGGATTAGGGAGAAGGGGAGAGGGCTTAGAAAGGTAAGGATGAAGGTGGTGAGAAGAAGAAGAAGAAGAAAACTTTTCTTTCCGTCATATATACAATTCATACCTACGTGCCTTGGAATAATTGGTTTTGGTGATTTTTGTCATAGCCGCCACTCTCTACCTCTCTTTACTTGGCATTGCGAATGACAGCATAGCAACCTCTTTTGCAGAGCGATGGATGATATTCTTCAGTTCTTTGGTATCCGGCCTTTTTGGTTTCATATTTTTTTAACAATGTCAGCAAGAACATGTATGCAGCTTTTGTCAATAATGGTAGGAAAGAAGAAAAAAATATTTAGATCACGAAAGACATGGGGGGTGTCTACAATTATATTTGTATATTTAGGTGTTTATCCTGAAAATGATGAAAGGTAAAGTGCATATATAGGTGCCAGTATTCATAAATATCATGTATATATATATATATATATATATATATATATATATATATATATAATATGACTAGAAAATCATTTTGATGTGATAAAAGCTTTATTTAGTCCATATGATGTTTCGATATACTATATAACCTCTTCAGATGTTCAAAAGCTAAAAGAAAAAGATGTTTTCACATCAGCGATAACATTACAAATGCATAAGGAAAGAAAATTGACTGGTAAAAATAAGACAGAAAGAAAAAGAACAGAAAAGAAAAAGAGAGAAAAGTGAGAAATTGATTTTTGGTGACCTCCCAGCACTGTTCAAAAGTAGTTTTATTAACTGTAAATATATTTGAGGGAATTTTCCAATATTTATTCCAATAGTGCTCAGCACATAGTAGAGTTTTATAATAATGGAAACATGGCGTTTATGTGATTAGGTTTGTATATTCATTCACTATATCTTTATATATATATATATATATATATATATGCATGTTCCTCCTCGTTGAACACTCTTAAGACGGCTGACTATCGTTGCCTGCTCGGCATAATAGTATTTATTTCTCACCACTTCGTATAGTTGTTAATAATGACCTAATCGGTAGTGTGTCAGAATTTAGAGTTAAAGATTACTTTTGTTCCGGGATTCGAACTATGCGACCTGTTTGAATAATTATCTCTACACTGATGATTCCGAAAGGATTAAACATATACGTCTGTAGATAATTAAATATTTATTATTAAATAATTATATATATATATATATATATATATATATATATATATATATATATAATGTGTGTGTATATTGAGAGAGAGAGAGAATACTTTGGGATAGATAGTAAATAAAAAACCCATTATAAGTATTATGTTTGGATCAAAATGAACCCAAAAGTAGCTGGTGTCAACTTGTAAATTAAAAGCCCAAAAATCAGAGGATGTCATTTGAACTTGAGTAACCAATAGGAGTGGAAGAACATAATTGGTTCTTTTTTTTTACATAGAACAGTTCAGTTGAGACTATTAGTTCTTGTCTCAAAGTTCATGTGAATATCTCCACTGAAGGCGTTGGTAGAGGTTATTTCCTGTTTGGCTGTCGATTGTGTACTGTTTCCTCACAAACTGATATCATTTCATTCCTTGTTTAGTGCCATTATCTCCGCCTTCCCAACACACTAGTGCACATTTATTGGTTCATATGGAATTACCTTTTCTGGGTTCACTAATGGGACATCTTTTTTTTAATAGTGCCCAGTTTATTTGATGGCTCATTTTGTCTACTATTTTTTAATTGCACTATCCATTTTGGAATTGTTTGGTGGGCGTAAATTTAGATATTTTTTTTAACTCCAGGTCCCCAGAGATCCACCCTACTAATATATGAGGGGTTAATGAAAAAGAAAAAAGAATAGTTGCTCGTTTCTTTGGCTTGGCAATATGGTAGAAGAGTGATAGCATAGTCGTTTATATGCTCGTGTATATATAATATATATAGTATTTATATATATATATATATATATATATATATATATATATATATATATATATATATATAATATGTAATATATTTATATATAAAGTTAGGTGTGTATCCGTTTATATATATATATATATATATATATATATATATATATATATATATATAGTCATCCACATACAGATTGTTTCGCTGTTTCACAGCTCATCAGTGCAGCTAGACCAGTTAGTGCCTCAAGCCGGGATCGAATATATATATATATATATATATATATATGTATAGGATTCACTCCTAAACAATGAACCGACCATTATTGATTATGGAATATATGTTCTAGACAACACAGTAAGTAATGTGGACACATTATTCTTTTTGTAAACTTTACTTAGCAGCCCCAAATATTTTTAAATAAGCAAAATATAAAAAATTAATATAGAAAAGAATTGCTTTACATCAAATTTTGAGTTATACTATGTAATAAAATTTAAACCAGACCGGTGCACACATGCGTCATGTCAATAATATGTATGTGCAAGACTTTTAAACTAATGATCTTTATCATTATGAATCATGGAATATATATTCTAGGCAACACAGTGAATAACGTGGGTACATTATTTTTTTTTTGTAAATTATACGATTTAGGGAGTGTGACCCCCAAACCGAAGAAGAAGAAAAAAAAAAAACTAATGTGAGACATATTGCTTAAACACTTCTTGGGATGGACATTTTGCTATATATATACATATATATTTTTATCGCCCCCCCCCCTCAATAATACTAACGGCACAAACATTTAAGTGTGGTAAAATGTCCTTGTATATAAGGAGAGTCTTCTTGGCTCCCAACTGCAGTTTCTGTTGTCGAGGTTTCGAATCCTGCTGAAGTCTACCACACTGGTGAGCCATATTGACAGCAAAAAACGTGTCCATGGATAATTATATTTTATAAATATATCACACATACAGAAATTAAGTTTTATATATATATATATATATATATATATATATATATATATATATATATATATAACTTGATTTCTGTGTGTGTGATGTTTGTGGGTTTCCTATAAAAAGAAATGTTAGACAATCTACATAAAAACTAAAAGTGTATCTATATGTAAATTTTTCGAGGAAGACAATGAAAGTGGTCACGAATCTCTAAGTGCCTCCTAAGGGAGTCATAAAGGCAGAACCCGTCTTAAAACTTCAAATATATCGTATTTTGATGAAATTTAAATCATATGTATAACATTTTTCAAGGAAGATAATGGAAGTGGTCCTAAATCTTTACATGCTTCTGAATGTGACAAATCTCTATATGCCCCCTCTAAGGGGGCTATGGGGACAGAACCCCTTTAAATCTTCAAATACGTATATCTGATTTTAATGAAATTTTACCCATACATCACTAATTCAGAGAGTTTTCCAAAATTTCAGTTTGTTTTGACTATGATAGGGGGCAAAACTGCGAGCAGTAAAAATAAAGAGTAAAATGGTGTTATGAACATAATCAAAAGAGATATAGTGTTTCTAATTAAATTCCGAGAAACATCAAGTCTTCCTACTAGTTATATTATATATATAATATACATTTTATACATAAAGTAAAGCCACTTTATTCACTGTTTCTTTGACGTTAATAGTTTTTTTAATACAAGGTACATATTTAAATCTGTTTACTCAGTCATGTATGGCAAATATCGGCCCGTGTTCTTAAAACAAATAAAAATTGTATTTCCAATCGATTTTAATATGTTTATATTTAATCATATCGACATTTTATCTTGTATTCGTATAGTTATAGAGAAAGGAAAGGAGCCTCACTCGCAGACTGGGAACTACTTTTACTGCTGCTTATTAAAAATCAGATATTATTTAATAAGACACATATTTACGATATGCACCGGTTCTTCTTTTTTGATTTTGATAGGTTCATAGACATAGATTTGACCAATCGCTGCGTTTCTTCAAAATTATTGAATTTTTAATCTTATTAACCTATTTACACATTGATTCATTAGTTTTAAATCGTGTAAAATAGAACGATTTCGTTCAATTAAAAATTTCAGAACTAAACGTTGTGTTCGAAAGTGATTTTGAATTCTTTAAATTGTCAAAGTAATTGCTAATTTTACCGGACAAAAGTTGAATAGTTTTATATTTAACTTTTTAAATAAAACTATCACTGTGAGAAAGTAAATAGCACAGCAGCCTGTGAAGGCGATACAAGCGAGTTTGATTCCAGTCTGATAATGTAATTTCTTTTTACTTTTCTTCATAGAAAATACTGTTTATCTTCGATTATTAAACATTAAAATATTTTTAATATTTACTATGAATTGAATATTTATAGAAATCAAAAATACAATCATGTAAAATAAAATGAAACCTTTCAATTTTCCTATTTTAAAAACATAATTTACAAGTCAGCGTTTTTTTAATCTTTTGTTAATACTTGAAAAAAAATGAATTAGTTTGTGACTCTTCAAAATTTGAAAGCCATTTCGAAACATTTAAACTGTCAGATAGAAAATCATTACTGACTTTATGACAAATACTATGTAAAACAACATTACCTCAACATTATTAGTTATGATTTTATAACAATTTGATTCAGTTCATAATTTTAAGATGAAACGATAACATAGTCATTAAACTTAACTTTTAAAGTTATATTTAGAAAAAATTTTTTAAAGCAAAACAAAAATTAAAGTAAAAAGATTCCCAAGAAAGGTGAAGTTAGGTGTAGCTAGTTGAAATTTTGTTTCATAACACGAACCAATTTAGGACAAAAATGACTGACAAAACAGCTGTTTTTTTATGTTGCTCAAGTCATTAAGGGAAAATCTCACTTTACTTTATATATAAGATATAATTCTAGAGAGACAGAAAGAAAGAGAGAGAGAGAGAGAGAGGGAGAGAAAGAGAGAGCTTCTTTGTAATAAAATTTTAGAAATTTCGTTTCTACAAATCGATCAATGCTGCAAATGTGTGTGTGTATATATATATATATAATATATATGTGTGTGTGTGCATACAAATGTATATAAAGCTAAGGTACATATATAATTATTAATTGATCTGCACTTATATAAGCACATGTATATATATATATATATTTACATAATATGATTGCATATATTCAATATGGACAATGTTTTTATTTATATAAACACATACAAACATGCATATGTGCCCCCCCACACACATATATATATATATATATATATATATATATATATATATATATATATATATATATATATAATTTGTTTATTCGATTTGTAGAGTGATATGCACCTGAAATGTGCTTGATAATTTTTTTACTTACTATGAAACACTCAAGTATAATTGGAATGAAGTGAAAAAGAAATTTCATTTGACACCTGTGTTTTGGAATAGATTGGCACGCTTACTTTTAGAAGGACAAATTTAAAATCATTCACTGCAAGAGAAATCAGATGAACCAAAAACATAAACATTAAATAAATCAAGAAATCTTGTTAGAATTGATAGATTCAAATTTATGCGAAAGTCATGTTGCATGCAACATTCTGGGCAATGAATGGCATGATATTTTCCTTGTATTGTAACGCTGTTCACTGGCGTACGCACTCAATATTCCCATTTAGATAAATGAAAAAATAGATGCCATGTAAATTGAATCCGAAAAGACATGAGTCTACGTCTTTCCATTCCTGCCTTGCCTTTTACTTTCTAAAATATAGCTGAAAACTCTTTTTAACAATAGCATCTTTTGGATCTCATCATATTTTTATATGCTTCTTTGCATTTCTATGAGAGACTTTGTCCGTCAGTTGGTTTGTTACACTCAAGTTTGAAACAGCATTTTCGTATATCTGCAATTGCTTAATTTTAAAATAGCATTTTTATATATCTGCAATTGCTTAATTTTGAAATAGAATTTTCGTATATTTGCAATTGCTTAATTTTGAAATAGCATTTTCGTATATCTGTAATTGCTTAATTTTGAAATAGCATTTTCATATATCTGCAATTGCTTAATTTTGAAATAGCATTTTCATATATCTGCAATTGCTTAATTTTGAAATAGCATTTTCGTATATCTGCAATTGCTTAATTTTGAAATAGCATTTTCGTATATCTGCAATTGCTTAATTTTGAAATAGCATTTTCATATATCTGCAATTGCTTAATTTTGAAATAGCATTTTCGTATATCTGCAATTGCTTAATTTTGAAATAGCATTTTCATATATCTGCAATTACTTAATTTTGAAATAGCATTTTAATACATCTGCAATTGCTTAATTTTGAAATAGCATTTTCGTATATCTGCAATTGCTTAATTTTGAAATAGTATTTTCGTATATCTGCCCTTGCTTGATTTTGAAATAGCATTTTTATATATCTGCAATTGCTTAATTTTGAAATAGCATTTTCGTATATCTGCCATTGTTTAATTTTGAAATAGCATTTTCGTATATCTGCCATTGTTTAATTTTGTAAATAGCATTTTCGTATATCTGCCATTGTTTAATTTTGAAATAGCATTTTCGTATATCTGCAATTGCTTAATTTTGAAATAGCATTTTCGTATATCTGCAATTGCTTAATTTTGAAATAGCATTTTCGTATATCTGCCTACTTGAACTGAAGTTTAAAATAGTATTTTCGTTGGTTTGTTACACTTAAGTTTGAAATAGCATTTTAGTTGGTCTGTCATGCTTAACTTTGAAATAATATTTTCGATAGTCTGTGATGCTTAAGTTTGAAATAACTTTTTCGGTGGTTTGTCACATTTAAATTTCAACAGTATTTTCGTCAGTTTGTCATACTTAAGTTTGAAAAAGCACTTTAGTCTGTCAGCCATGCTTAAGTTTGAAATAGGATTTGGGTCGGTCTGTTATGCTTAAGTTTAGAACAGCATTTTGGTTAGTATGTTATACTTAAGTTTAAAATAGCATTTTCGTTGCTTTGTCACTCTGAAGTTCTAAATAGAATTTTCATTGGTCTAGAATTCTTAATTTTTACATCGCATTTTCTTTTGTCTGTTACTCTGAAATCGAAATAATTGAAACAGCATTTTCATTAGTCTGTCATGCTTAAGTTGAAAATAGCATTTTGTTGTTTCTGTCATGCTAAAGTTTGAAATAGCATTTTCATCATTTCGCTTTCAGTTTTTCTAAATCTGAGCATTTACGTGCTTGTTTAAAGAAGGATAACATTTTAAATATGAAGAAGAGGAAATTACTACATAGCATCGTTTTAATGTACAATCGACAACATAATAAAGTACCCACGTATCTGTTGAACCATATTAGGACTTGTAGTGAATTGTATGGCTGTTTCATTAGAAATAGAAGGTAAACTGATACTCCTTTCGCTACAACAAAATTAAGGAGTATGTCTTCTTTTTTTTGTTTTCATATGTAAGAAGTTCAATGAAAATTTCAAAGGCTATGAATATTGAAATGTTTTTTTGTACACATTTAGAAAATACAATAAGAAATATTTACTGGATTTACAGTAAATTTATATTCTTGTTAATAATTATTAAAGCAGTTGATTGTCTGTTAGCTGTCAATTCCCTATCACGTTCATTCCGATCCCTTCAATATGTATGTGATTGTTTTATCTAATGGTTCATCCTGAATCACACTTATATTTGTTTTTGGTGGAGTTTATTTTTGATTTTCTAAATAGGATATGAATATATATATATATATATATATATATATATATATATATATATATGATTATTTTTATTTACACAGACATGTACAAAATCTGCGACACTGGCATGTCGATGTTATCAATCATCAGTTATTATAAACTGAGATCTCATCAGGCACAGTTAGAATCCGATCTTAACCTTAGATCATATTTGGAAAGAATGAAATGGAGAAAAAAAGATGAAAAGAAATTTAAAATTTCAAAATTTGGGGAGTCACATGGTTGGGACCGTTAAGAATCAAAATGTTAAAATCAAATCCAAATCTAAATATAAAATATAAAATAAAATAAAATAAAATAAATAAAGTGAAAAGAGAGAGATATAATAAAAAGGAGTAGAATAAAAAAAATAGATAGATAGATAGATAGATAGAAATAAAATGAAATCGTCTGTAATTCAGACAGAAGTAGAGGAAGGGGATGTACATGCAGTAGAATGTGTCAAAAACCGTCGAAAAGTATTTCTTCAATTTGGGCAAACCGCATATTCTTAAATCAGCTGTAATCAGTAGCAGTACATACGCGTGTGTGCGTGATTGAGCACTTTTTATAAACCCAGTTGAAATTCTTTGGATTACTACCCTATGGATGTTTTACCTGGATTATTATTATATATATATATACCTATTGAGTGCTTTCGACAGCTTGCTTATGGCCGCCGAATTTGCCATTAAGACGTTAATTTACTCTCCCATTTCCAGACAATGCATGGTGGGCACATCGGTACACCCTTCGACTACTGAGTTAATATGACTTTTGTATCTGGGTTCAAACCGTGTGACCAGCAGGGCTTTTCTCCTCCCATACTGATGATTGCAAGTTCGGCATTCACAGTTTATGTGGGTCAGTTTCCGCATTCAAAGATTTCCCTTAAGATTTCATCTATTTTCATTATTGCCGTCTGTTGAATCATTTCAGCCTTCCCTTTGATTCCAATTTCTCCCATTCTAGTGTTTATACACAATTATCGGTGTCATCTTGACTTTCTTCATGTTCCATAACCCTTTCAGTTTTCTGTCAAGTTCCGTGTATTTGCTTCGCTTTTCTGTCTCCTTGATATTCACTCTGTGAACTGCTGGGATGGCGAAATGTACGATTTGGCAGGATTTTTCCTTCGTGTTGACTATTATGACATTTCCTTGATTGGATAAGTTTATCTGTTTGTACCTACACGTCCAAGAGGATTTTGTAATTTGCGTTTTCCAGTACTGCCTACAGTTTGTGTTTGACCCATTTGGCTGGGTGTTTGAAATGCAGTTGTTCGCATAGTTTCTAGTGTATTGCCTTCCTCACCTGGTCGTGTTTGCTCTTATATTTCTTTGAGCAAGTTTGTTGCATTCACTTATTATGTGCTTTACACATCTTTTTGTCCATAGAGTCTACATGTGGTGTTTTCTTGGGTTTTGTCAATCTTAGCTTTGATATAGTTAGTTATAATCGTGTTGTTTTGTGCGGCTGTTAGTAGTGATTCACTTTCTCTCTTTAGGTGTCCTTTTCATAGCCATGTCTAGGTGCTTCTGTGTGTCTCTTCTCGTCATTCTCATGAATCGTCTGTGTAGCTGTTTCTCTTCCCACTTTTCTTTTCCTGTCTTATCTTTTGTCTCTCTGTATTGTTCATTTTTACGGTGTCTCTTGCTGTGATGATTAGCCTTTCTGTGTTCTTTGTTATGTATTTTTCTAATTCTTTTTTTTGTGTGTCATTCACACAGTCTTCTATACTAACCAGTCCTCTTCCCCCATCTTTCCTTTTCACATAGAGCCGGTCAGTATAATCCTTCGGGTGTAGTGCATTGTGCATGGTTATTAGTTTTCTTGTGTTCGAGTCAAGATGCCTAAGTTCTTATTTGGTCCAGTCTATGAATGGTCCAGAATATCTTACTAGTGATACTTCCCAGATGTTTATTCCTTTTATTAGGTTCTGCTATATAATTTAGTTTCTAGGAGTTTTCTTGTTCTTCTCAGATATTCTTTTCCAATCTTCTCTTTCATTTCTTTTGATCTGAGGGTATCTGCTTCCAAAACTCCCAAATATTTGTAGGTATCATGTTCACCTAGTGTCCTCATCTCCCCGTGGTTGCGTAGTTCCATACCCTCTGCTGCCTCCAGTTTTTCCCTTCTCATCTCTAGTAGTGCGCACTTTTCTATTCTGAATTCCATTTGAATGTCCTGGTTGAAGATTCTTGTTGTGTTTATCAGTATTTCCAGTTTCTTTTTGTTTATCACAAATAGTTTCAGGTCATCCATATACATGAGGTGGTTTATTCTTTCTGTATTAGTAAACTTGTATCCGGCATCACATTTCCTGTATGTTGTTAAGTGGCATCATGCCTGTGATGAACAGTAGCGGTGATAGAGAATCTCTTTGGAAGATGCCTCTCTGTATTCTTATCTCAGTTAGGTATTGTCCTCCATCTGTCAGTTCCAGTAACCATGTTCCCATTGCTTTTTTAATCAAATTGATGATCTTATATGATATTATATCCATGATTGAGGAATCCTGTTCTAAGCTTTCTTGTAGTCGATCCATGCCATGGCCATGTTCTTTTTTTCTGCTTTTTACCTCTTACAGGATCTTTTGATCTATGTACAACAGGTCATGCGTCCTCTCTTTTCCCCTTCTGGCATCCTTTCTGTTACTCGGGAAGTAGTCCACAATTATTAAGGGAGTGGTAAATTCGTTCTCTCAGTTGTGCTGTTAGGATTTTTCACATGGTAGGTAAACAGGTTATTGGTCTGTAGTTGCTGTGGTCGTTCCCTTTTTGGTGTCTTTTGTATCAATGTTGTTCTCTCTTTAGTCATCCATTATGGTACGTTGGTTTCGTGAATAAATCGTCTAAGGTTTTGAATTGGCTTTAGATGTAGGGTCGTGAATCTTTTGAACCAGTATGCATGTATTTCATCATGACCTGGTGCTTTCCAGTTTGCCATTTTTCTTATGGTTGTCTTGAGCGTTTCCTCCTTAATTTTGTTTTTTGTTTCTTCAATTTGTTGAAACTCTTCTTTCATGTTTTCCAGCCATTCGACATTTCTGTTATGGTTTGTCGCTTTACATATATCTTGCTCCAGTAGTGTTTTGTTTCTGTCGGGTCCGGTTGTTCTGTTCTTTCTTCATTTACGTTTTGATAAAATTGGCTTTTGTTGTTTTCAAAGGTCCTGTTTTGTTTGTACTGTTCTGATTTGTATTTGTATCGTTTCAATCTTCATTCTTTTGCTGCTATATTTTGCTTTAGTTCTTCATGTTTCTTATTTAGTCTTTTCTTATGAGTCATATTTCCCCTTTTTCATCCTTTTTCTATTCTCTTTCATCCTATTTACCGCTTTGGCTTCTTTTTAAAGTTTTTTAATCAGGGTTTCTAGTCTGATTTCCCATCCAGATTTTGTCGGTCCATTTTTTTATGGGGGTTTGTTTCTACTTTTAATTTCATACTTACTGATTTGGCCCCTGCATAAATTAAGTTGTTTAAGTCTGTGATAGTGTCTGTTGAAATGTATGGAAGCAGTTTGTTCACCTTCTCTGTTTCTACTTTTAATTTCTTTCATTCTTGGTTCCTTACAGATGGGAGTTTGTTTTGTCTTTTTTTACTTCCGCTGCTTCATCCTCAGTTAGTTCTGTTGTTTCGTAGTTATCACTCTCCACATTTTCAGTTTTTGTTGTGTCAGTCTTCTACGTGTGGGTTTTCTAAGAGGTATTTGTTGATCTGTTCCATCGTTTATCTTTCATTGTATTTCCATTAGTTCAAGCTTTCAGAACTAACCTTTCTTGAGGATATATCTCGCTTGATCTTCGATTCTTTGTTTTGTTGTCTGGTAGTCAGTAGACATGCCCCATAAATTTTTCATTCGTTTCCGATAGTCTTCATTTTTGGGGGACTTCTGTAGTAGTACTCTATTACCAGTCTATTCTCTTTTGTGGTCCATTTCTTCCTCTCGGTTTTTGGTTTGTTTTATTGGTTTTTTCTACTTTCATGCGTTTGGTCTGTAGTATTGTTGTACCTGAAATTAGAAAGGTTACTTACCTGTTTTGGGTCTCTGATATTCTTGTTCATGAAATTAGATGGGCCAACATTCATAGGATGGCGACCGTTGGTTAACGAGGGAGCAATTGCTGATCATGACTCTCAGATCTTTCTTCTGAATCCCATGACTTTTATTTTGGATTTTGGACAATTTTCATGGTGTGGTGTTTGTGGAAACACCAGGACCAGGCTTATTTTTCCTGGAGTCCTGTCACAGGGATAGTGTTTATCTCTCATAGAGATAGGAGATAAGGTGCGCTATCACACATATATAAAAGAAGGCATTTACAGACACACACATATACCAAAAAAAAATAATTTTAAGTAACCACTTAGTATAAGTTTTTCGTGCTCCTTCCAGTGGAAAATTATTATTATTATTATTATTATTATTATTATTATTATTATTATTATTATTATTATTATTATTGTTTTTGTTGTTCATCATCATCATCATCATCATCATCATCATCATCATTATAAAACATGCTGATTGAATGAATGCACCTTAAGAATATCCATTCTTCTTTTTTCTCTTTGCGCTCCTGTCTTGTGGGAGTATTGGTTTTAACATCATGAAATAGTCAAATTTATATAGATGTCTGAATCTTTTAATTCAAACATTTTTCATAATTATTATGTTTTATTTGTCTTTCATCAAAATATTCAGGCTGCTTTACATTCTATAAATACCGAAAAGCAGCATGGATCAGAAATTGTATGGTATGGGTCGTGAATGCAAGTTCAAATCCCACAGAGACTATGACTACTGTTTCCTATTCATCCCTACAAGTATTTTTACTAGAATAAAACTTTTATACGATCCCCACCGCCCCAAAAATGTCTCCATCTCTTCAGAACACAAACCACGTCTAATAATATTAAACTAATAGTGACAATAGGGGTTATAAAAGTAGAATATAAAATATAAATAAGTGAGATGTGTTAGATAGGTAAACAGGAAATAGAAAAAACTGTATGCCAAGAAGAATCCAACAAAAGGAACAAAAGAGAAAAAGAGTGAGAAAAGGAATGAGTGCACAAAGAAAATCATAAGAATTTCTGATTAGATGCATATGCCATTGTCACTGCTGGTTTAGTCACAATGCTTTTCTCTTTTTTGTTGGAATGCTGTGCACCTCCGTACTCACCGGCATTTTCCATTTAGATAAATGAAAAGATAGATGCTATGTAAATTACATCTTACAAGACACAATGTCTCTCCATTACTACCTCGTCTGTTAGTTTCTCAACTATAATCAGGCTGAAAAAAACAAACTCTTTTTTAATTAACACATATTTCGGATGTGTGATTATTTATTTTCTGCTTTTATCTTGCGAAAGTAGTGGATTTAAACACACTTCAACACATTGCTGGCACTAGGGGCTCATGTCCTCCTCTCCCCAATATATGATACGGGTCTCTCACTAAAAGATTATTTTTTTTTAAAATACAACAATCATAGAATTATTCAATTGTAATCAAATTTTCATTATTTATATCAGTGGTTTTCAACTTTTTTCGTACTGCGACCCCTTACGAGCAACCAATTTGACCTGTCGACCCCTTATGAGTAACCAATATGACCTTATGCTCCCTTTCCAAAATAGTTGATTCAGGCAGTAGAAAACAAGCATAATTAAAAATAATGTGAAACCATCTGTTGAAGAAAACCTAATTTCCAAAATATCGTATTCGATAGTGTACTCCAAGAGTATACCAAAGTACTCCATAGAGAAATAAAGCATTTTTGCTGCGAAAGTGATCCTTCCTTATGCAAAAAGCTCCTGTACTCTGTAAAAATACTCAAAGTAAACTTGATTATATTATTCATTCTAATTAAACAGTTCTCTTAGATCTAAGTCTAATAAAAAAACACAGACTTCTCAGTTTTTGCGACCTCCACAAAATAGGTTTGTGACACCCATGGGGTCACAACCCACAAGTTGAAAACCATTGATTTATATAATAAATGATAAATTTTATAACGAATATAAGTTTTTAAATTTAAAATTATAACGATTTTCAAAGGAATGAGAGTTTGACAGAATTTGAGTCAAATTAACACACATGCACAATAACGTTTTTTTGTTTGTTATTAAAGTTAAAAGCGACTCTATATAATTCTTCTGACAACATTTAAAGTCAAAGGTAAGCTAATAAAACTAAGAAAGCCTCCAAAGCACTACATAAACCCCTCCCTCTCAAACCTCTTACTCCCAGCAAGTTTAAGCCCCACCCTAGTGTGAGGTAGTTAGCATCGCTTTTGATCTAACATTATGAAATGGTCACATTTATTTAAGATGCCTGAACGTTTTAAACAAATATTTTGATAATTACTGTTTTTTTTTATTTGTCTTTCATCAAAATGTTCAGGTAGACTTACATTCTTGAATACAGAAAAAAATTAGGATGGATCAGAAATTGCATCGATCATGGATGCAAGTTCAAATCCTATCAGAGGTTATGACTTTTATTCCCTTTTGTTTATTTATTAGTTGTAGAATATAAAAATGAGCTGAAGAAGTAGCCCGGTGTGCGAAGTTACTTGAAAATGTACTCAATTGGAGTTATTTAGTATCTATTGTATACAAAAAATTAAACACAAGTTGCTATATTACTCCATAGCTTGGGGGAAATTTCAGTTTCATACCTTTTCCAAACAGTATTAATATGTAAATGACTACAAGATATGCGATTGGATCTGCGTATTGCTGATTTTGTCGTCTGCGAAATATATCTATTTAGTTAATTATGCAATCGTCAGAAATAGCTTGATACAATACAGCAATAGGATCAAGAGACATTTAGAAAAAACATTGCTAATAAAATGTTGATATGCTTGTTAGCAACGACAAATTATTGCACTGTTGATTAAATATAGTGTAAAAGATGATGGAAAAGACATGGTTAGCATAAATATCATAATGGCACAATTCAATTATACGACGAGCCAAAGCCCAAACAAAAGTGAATCTACAGAAATACACAATTACAAATGATTATGTTAGAGCGAATAACTCTTTTGTATTTCAGCAATGGTAAATAAATCCAAGTAAGTAGTAATAAATCCAAGTAAGTCTTCATAGTAGTTACTAAATACTAAGTAATATTAGTTAAGTATTATTTAAATTATTCAGATTACTATTCTCATCTTGGTTGTTATTTTCACAACGTTTCAGCTGATGTAACCTTCCATCTTCTTCAGATGAATCCTTTCCAACTTGCGAATCTTCATTGAATTTCGACCTGAATCCTTTATTTAATTAATCCATGGGAGTAGATTGTCCTTGTTCCATCAACCATGACCGGGTAGAAGTGTTAATTATGATAGTATTCTTAGTTATTATTGTCTTTAGTAAGGATTGAACCTTTAACCTCCAGAAGACTGTCATTTAGAATTGATTGCTAATTAATACCTATAACCGTTGTAGAAGAGGAAGGGAGGTGATGAGGTTATAGTATTTTTCTGACGTATTTACCCAAGTAGTTTCAGCTTCGTTGGGTTCGTCTCTCGTTCTAGTTGTGTTTGGTCCCAGTTCCATCTTATTTCAAGTTAGTTGTGGTTAGTAAGTGTCAGCTAGTTATGCAGGTTGGTTTCCACACTCTATGATTTTTTCGTAATATGCCAGTTTTTGTTTTTGTTTCATCGAGACCGTGGTTGCATGGTGTCAATCCTCTCTTTGATTCCAATTTCTCCTAGTCTTTTTTCCAAGTTTTTTCCAAACTTTTCCTCAGGCGTCCACAATTATTGGCATTATCATAGTTTTCATATTCCATAGCTCCTTCAGTACTCTGGTAGGTTTCATTATTTACTTCGTTTTTCGGCCTCCTTCAGCTTCACTCTATGATCAGCTGAGACAACGAAGTCTACTATTTGGCAGGTTTTTTTCTTTATGATTATTTCTTCTTCTTCTTCTTCTTCTTCTTCTTCTTCTTATTTACTCACTAGGAGCTTTCACACAAGTCATTATCAGTGACTGCTCATTGGCAATTACAAGTAGTGTTCCCTAGAGTCTGAGTGACAACAAGTCTCCCCAGATTTCCAGCAAACAAATGTTTACCATTGATTCTGGCTGATAACGACTGTTGCCTTTCTCTGAAATTTGTGTGGCAAAAAGCCTCCCCAAGATTTCAGTACTATCTGTGCCCTTCCAGTGGAGGTGTGGATGGTGCTCTCTCTTCTCAATTTTTGTTCTATTTCTATTTGAACTTATCTGTAGTTGGTTGATGTTACCTAGTTATGTGAATTGATTTCTGCACTCAAGGATTTTCCTTTATATTTCAGTTGTTACTATTAGTAGTAGTTATTGTAGTAGTATTACTCAAATTATTAAAGCAGTTAAATGGAAATGTACACTGCTTTTAAGTTAGTCTGTATCTACACTCTGAATAGAGTCAATCATCAGCTGAACTATTTCGATCCTATATATATGTATATATACGGATTATACAAAATCACGAATCACATTCATGAATAAGCCTTTCAATCAATATTTTTACGCTATAAACATCGAATATAACAGAAAATAAAGCCCCTAAAATGCAAGGGAGGAAAGAATCGAATAAAGAAAATTGAAAATATCAGAATTTGTTGAGAAATACTTCAATATTTTTTCGTTTAGAAATCATTGAAAGATTCTGTGCATATTTTGTCATGACTAAAGCTAAAATGTCATCTCTGCATATTTTTGAAAACAGAAATATGATAAATGTTTTCTGAACATCTTTTGGGTGAACAAATTATATCCACACTAAAGTCTGATGTTAGTAGTAGTATTATAATAGTAGGAAGAATAGAGCAACAACAACATCAACAACAACAGTGATGTGTTGTTAGCTGTTGGCCTTATTCTGTTACAAGAGACAATGTATACCTCTAAGAAAAGAGACCTGCATAATAAGAAGTAAATACTGAAGCCAATGTTACTTAATCTTCAACTGCATTTCTGAACTCACATTGCTGAAGTCCAGTGACAATGAGAAATGAAGACGACTGAAAGCATTGCTGGAATCAGCAAAGAAGGATTTTTTTATAGTTTTCTCCTAGGTTAGTTGCCCTACCAAGACTTGATAGTCTAGTCTAACCTACTATTTCATCCATTGCTAGGATGAAGAGAGAGATTTATACCTTTCCCAAAGGTATTAGAGAAAATAACTTTTCAACCACTTTCAATAGTAATAATAAATTGCTATGTCAGTTTAAATGAGGCATGAACAACCTTAACCTGTAGACGAAATCTCATCAACAGGACTGGAGGTGAGAGTGTCAAAGATTGATTACTTGCGGCTTCCAATATTAAAAGACATAAACTAATTCATATTAATGTAGATAGCAGCAGGTTGTTCAGTAGCACATATTAATAATATTGAAACTAGCAAGGATCAATGAGGTATCATAATCAGCCTTATGATGAGGGGCCAGAAGGCATTAACCCACAGGTTCATTATCCAACAAGTTTACTTGAAGGCTTGTCAGTATCTGATCTCATACAAATGTCACTAAATGCTGTACCACCTGGACATATTTGATATTGATAGTATTTTGTCATTACCTAGAAATGAATTGACTACATTTCTTCAATAAACACAACTGTTCGTTTGATAAAGTACTTAACAGCCTCCCTCACTTATGTGTTGCTGTAATGGTTGGTAAACCAGTAATAGAGCAGTCAGCTATTGGGGCTCCTGGTATGCATGGTGTTAGCAGTAATCTTCTTCAGTTTTTATTTTTGTCTCATTATATCAATTATTAAAATGTTGTTGCAAAATATGATATACATAGAGTCGATATAAACAGTAACAACATATTTTTTAATTAACTAACCCAGCCTTAAATTCTGTTTGACTTATTCTTTTTTTGAAAATCGCTATGATGTTAAATTTGAAAATTTATATCCTTTATAAAATATAGAATTTATTGAATAAATGCTTAAAATTTCAGTAAAACTGAATAATTCTTTAAGTTTTGAGATGAAAAGATTAATTCATTAGTTTATTTACAAAGAGTAGTTTAATAATGCCCCCCTCCCGTGTATATCATAAATTTGAGAGGAGAAGCATAAGCTCCTAGCGTCGGACCTGAGAATACTTAAAACTCAGCACTTAGTGCCTGACTTGGAGGTAGTCTTTATATAGATAAAAGCTTATATTTTAAATGGAAATTCTAAGAGTCATCTGGTAAACACAGCCATTTTGGTCTGCACACTACAGTTAAACTTTTACCAAAGTAAATAAGAATGTTCTGCTTCTATGTTTATAATAGTCAATTATTCTAAACCGGTTTAAAGAAGTGGACGAAGGACAAAGAATTTAAGATTCCCTATCATTTGGTGTTGCTAAAATGACTGAAGGTTTTTCTCTTTTGTACATGAAAGTTTTTTGGAATTTCTACAGAAGAAACAAGAGCCCCTGGACAAGGAAAGAAATCAGTGAAATTTGTATATTTTAGGTAATCTGGAAATTCTTAGAAGTTTTATTGATCTTTACACTGGAATTAGAGGGAGGTAGAAAGAGTTGAAGATCTTTTTCTTCAGTAACTAAGATAGACACTAAAATAAAATAAAAAGAGTACAATGAAAAGAGAGAGGAGAAAAAGGAAGAACAAAATAAACAGAGAAATCAAAAGAGAGGGAGAAAATTAGGAAAAGGGGAAAAAAAAGGAAAGATAAAGAAAGGCAGAAAGAGAGAAGAGACGAAAAGAAAAGAGAAGAAAAGAGTGAGTGAAAGAATGAAATACCAAATTCAAGAAAAAAAAGTATTTATAAAACGAATAAATATCTAAAGAAACTGAGAAAACAGAAATCAAGCAGTGCAACAAAAGGAGAGAGAAGAAAGCGAACGAAAAAGTAGAAAATGAGAAAGAGATAGAGAAGAAGCAAAAAAAGAAAAGACAAAAGATAGAAAGAGTAGTAAAAAAAGAAAAGGTGAATAAGAAAGAATGAAAGAGCAAATCATCAAGAAGAGAAAAGGAAAAGAAAAAGATTTCCAAAACGAATAAATATCTAAAGAAGAAAAAGAACAAAATAAAAAAGACAGAAAAAAATAAAATAAAATCGGGAAAAACAAGTAAAAAAAAAGAAAGAAAAGAAAAAATGTAAGAAACGGAGAGAAAAAGCAGGAAAATGACGGCTTTAAAAAGAAGATAAGGAAAAAAAAAAAAAAACTTGCAATAAAAAAAGTTAAGAAGAGAGAATAAGTAAGAACGATATGAAAGAATAATGATGTCCACTAGCCAAACAAGGCAGATGCTTTCAAAGAGCATCCGGACGATGAGGTAACCGGAAAGACAAATACATCAAAAACAATTCCACGAATACAAAGAAGACTGGAAAGAAACAAAAGCAAGAATTATGAAAGAATCCAAGAAAGAAACAATTTTGAGAATTAGAAAATAGTGGTTCCGATTGGTAAGTTTTGTACGTCTTGAGGCTTCCTTTGTTGTACGACGGTGCCAAGGTTCGCATCACTTTAAAGAGACTTCCTGTTTTTTGAGCACTTCCTTCTTCTATTATTTATTCAACCTCATCATCTGCGTTTATAACTGCATAAGAAGAGTGGACTCATTTCTTGCTCATCGCAATTATTTCCCATGAAGCAGGTGAAGGAGTGCATTGTTTACATGCCGCACTATAAATTATTGAAAACAGCCTTTCGTCTTATTTTCTTGCAATCTTAAAGGCGTGGTGAAAGTAACGAGAACGAGGCACTAGTAAAATAATAACAAAATCACATGCATTGAGATTTACATATGTTTGCATTTTTTTAATTTTGTGATGAACATTCATGTCGTCATTTTTTTTGTACTGTTTATGGCTGTTTAAGTTCAACAAGTGTGGATGTACATTCAGCTATGTCGGTTCCAATATTTTGAAACAATTATGTTGGTATGTCGTCTGAAAGCTTGATGCGTCAGATGCGGTTTGAAAACGCATTGCTTTCTTTAGCATTCAGTTGTGTCAGCAGAAAAAAAACAGTTAGTCAGCAATCTCTTTCTTGTATTAAAATCCTGAGGATTCCCAGACTTGTTTCGATAAATTGTATTGGGGAAAAATTAGGATATATTTATCGACATTGTTTTATTTTTTAATTGAGATCTGGTCACGACCTGATTTTGCGGACGTAGTTGTATACAATGTTTTTTTTTCTTTTTCTGTAAGTGTTGCTTTTTAGAAAGGAATGAATGGAAGGGGTGAAGTTAGACGAGTAGAATAGGAAATGCAGTGGCTCAATATGCTGCAGTGTCTCCTCTCTCCAAGAGAGAGAGAGAGAGAGAGAGAGAGAGAGAGAGAGAGAGAGAGAGTCTCTGTCTAAAACTATATTAAAAATACTGAATAATAAAAATAAAATATACCGTCTGTATATCATAGTTTCATCTGATGAAGTCATGTTTATTTATTGCCATTTATTTAAAGGCCGAAACTTTCCGTTTTTATTACATTCAGAATATTTATACATATATTTGCTTTTGTTTATTGTCGACATTTTGAATTTTATACTGTAGCGAAAAATGACTTGAAGTATAAAAAAACAAGAATGATGCTTTATTTTGTTGAAAGCTGTGAAGAGTTTCAAACAAGATTGAAGATGAAAGCTTGAAAGAAAAATAGTAAACAAGTTGTTTGAAACTGCAAATGAAAGTTGAGTCTGAAGAAAGGTTGAAGAGTTCATTAAATCAAATATTCGAGGTCTGTCTTGAAATTAAACGGACTGGCAGTATGAAACAAACATAGTGTAACTTAATCTATATATGACAACAATATGTGTGTATGTATTTCTCACCTCTACGTGACTTACACATTATTATTTTTATCATTTACTATTAATCGATCATTTATCAAAAATCAAAAAATGCAATTGTGTAAAGTACTATAATGAACCTTTTTTAAATCCTTTTTAAAAATGTAATTTAATTACGAACTGAAATCCACCAGAATGCATTTCTGTTTCATCATAAACAAGCCATCATAATCTTTCGTTAATAGTTGACACAAAAAAAAACGAATTACTTTGTGACACTTCGAAATTTCAAAGGAATTTTAAAGCATTTAAGCTGTCGAATTAAACGTCATTTCTCGCTTTCAAATTCTGAGCAAATCCTCATGTATGTAGATTGAAAGTTTTGGAAGCTATTTACATCCAATAGAAAGAGATTAAAACAACTTTACCATGACCAAATTAATGATAGTTTTAGAACAATTAAGTTCAATTAATAATTTAATGACCAAACGACACTGTAATAATTAAATTAAACTTTCAAAATCCTATTTAAATAAAATAATTCGGTAAAAACCAAAAAAAAAAAAAAACCCCAAAAAACAGCATATTTTTTTAAAAAGCGAGCGAAAATGAAAGTCAACAGCCTGTTATCCTTCTAGACAGCTATATCTTGTCAGCCACCTCTATAAATTCTTGTCATGATGATACCTCAGTGACGATTATTCAGCACTAGCTGGACCCGGCGTTGCACGGGAGAAATAGAAAAAAATGAATTAAAATTTGTTAACATCTGACCGAACGCAAATAGGTCACATCGGAATAATATTCTCAATAGTTAAAGTACTACATATTACATTGATTAATTTTCAAATGACTACATTATAACGTTGATTTTGAAAAATCCGGCCATAGTCCTCTCTTCCACCTTTCCTCGTAGGCAGAAGTTTAATAATGTGAAAAATAAAAAAAAACTTGTGTGAGACTATGCTGCTAATGTTTCGGCCACGAAAGCGAGTATAAACTTTTAGAAAAATAGGTCATTTAAACGAAACTAGTCAGTAGCTGGCATACGTATTATCGTATGATCCGCCGTAAGGCGACCTAATGTAGGGTCCACCAGTCACACGTTTTGGGTCATTTTTATACCAAGAAATCAATGTTTTTTTTCCAATTTTTGTATATTATGCGTGTGAAAGGTGTAGGAATCAGAAAATGTACACATTATGGGATGTCGAGTATCTTGGCGTATAGTGACTTAATTCAGAAGTCGAGCCGTTTAAGAAATTGTAGCTGCCATGTTGAAAGATGAAATACTGCAAAGAACTATGTTCTTTAATTGCATTCTCTAAAAGCCGGAATGACTATAAATGTATACGTAATAGGTAGAAATAACGTAATCCGATATTCTCGAAATTCAGCAAAATTAGCGGGAGCGTCCGTTAAATGTGTGTGTAATGTTTTATATTATGTAGTAAATAAATAGCAGACAGATAGGAAATAATAACGGACAATTTTTTGAAAACTAGACGTTGTTTATTAATTCCTGGTGTCGATGGGGGGAGTGTCAGTACTTAAGTATTAGGGGGAAAAGTTTTTGCTACCACCTATATGGAGTATGTTTTGAGGAGAGTCGAAGATGGTGGGCCAAAAGTAATATTTAGTTTTAGCTGGAGAAAAATAATAACAAATTTACTAAAACACGCTCGAGTGAATAAGCGTAATATAGTGGTGAGTTTAGTAGCCTGTGATGCACGTGGTTATTTTCCTATTCTTCAAGAACGTATAGGGAAAAATCGTCTTAACTTTATATATTAGATTATAATACAAGGACAGAAAACAATCTAAATGCCTTCAATGAGAAAGAAGAACTGAGTGCATACAACAAGTGAATAAAAACATAAAGTAGGCTAAAAAGGAGATGTTTGCAAATTTGCATGTCCAGTCTTAGAGATCTGATAACTACAAATAGCATATAGTAATTTAATTATTGCAAGTAACCAGTTAAATGCCCAAATATATGCAGGGTAAACAAGCATGAACTCCAAATGTTTTCTTTGAAGTTGACGAAGCAGGTATACAGCTTTGCTTGCAGTTATGTAGTGGGACAAATGGAAGATATACTCTTAGAATTATGCAGTTGTGTGATTGATCTAATCGATACTACAGACTCTGGAAGTGGCGATGCTGAGTTCAAATTGTATACTTGCAATATTGAAGAAAAAAGTCTAAAAACTTGGATGGTTATAATTATGCTCGTCTTTTATTTCTTTTTTTTTTACTGATGGGTTACCACTTATCAAGGCCTTGAGACCACTCGAGAATAAGGGTTAAAGAGATCGTAATTTGGACGATGATCGCCACCTCCTGGGGACCGGAAACAATCGGGAGAATAGACAGAAGATTACTTAAGAGGAATTGATTATCCAAGAAGACGCCTCAACAAGTATTTGTTTACATTAAGCTTGAAGACGACTATGCTGTAGTCGGCTGGGAAGCAAACTCATGGTATCTTGTTCGATAGATGGGATGTTTTAAGAAAGGAGCTTTGTTCATAGAAGTTACATTTGGTTTTTGGTACAGTGAGAGAGAGAGAGAAAGGAAAGTTCTTTGCTGTGCTTGGAAGAAAGTTCTTACTATGAATGTTTTTCCCAGGGATTAGAGCTGAGTTACGCACCTACCATGAACATACGATACAGTAGAGAGAGGCTAGCAATATCTCTTCTATGTGGAAAAAGGCTGTAGTGACGAGAAGAGACTATCCACCACTAGATTGCGAAGTCGATTTTATACTCTGTCAAAAGAGAGGAGAGGGTGCTCCGAGTAGCACCTCCACAGATATGACAGCAGTACTCCATCTTAGGACGTGTCTGGCATTTATACAAGTAGACCATTGCACTAGAAGTGGGATACTTTCTGGAGTAGTAGACTGATCTGACAATTTATCGAGTAACCTTAGCAATAGATTTGATATAAGTATTCAATTTCAGGTCTGGAGTGAAAGTCAGTCGGAGAAGCTTATCAAAGAAGGGGGGGGTCTTCGAGGAGAGAACCATTATTTTCGACTGGGGAAAAGTGAGGATCCGAGCGTTGATGCTGAAAAGAGAGAAGCTTGGTTTTAAAGGTTCGTAAAAGTAACAAGCAATTTCCGCTCTCTCATTACACGATGTGCTCCAAGTCGGAAGAGAGAGAGTGTCAGAAAGATCTTGATCATCAATGCTCTTTGAAGTGCTGCTACCGAGATGTATAAGTTAGTAATTCAGTATCCGAGTTTTTAAATCTGTTCTCAAATATTTCAGGTGTACAAATTTAGAGCTCAGTTTTTGCTTTTCACTATAACATCAATTCAACATAAGACTCCAAATTCATATAAGCAATCTGAAGCTTATATACTTATGCCATTCTTATTAATGTTAATTATGATTTGCCAACCTGCCAGCACAACGATTGCTATAAAAATTAGTAAAATAGTCATATCTAGGTTTGACCAGTTACCTTCTCTCACATGCATTTGTTTGGGAAGGAGGGTAATTTTAAATGGGAAAGAATTCATTAGTTAACAGTTTTATACTATGAGCTGAAAAACTCATTCAAAATTTGCTAATATTCACCATATAATAATAAGATCCTGGGATATTTTTAGGCTCAATTTCAGTACATCAATGTTGATATGTGTAATGTCTTAAATAATGTAATAAGGTAGGGAAACGGTGAACCCGTTCTTTGATCCTAGCAGATTATCTAGACGGTGGCTTATCACATTAAGAGCTGGAGTTTTGTGTACATGAAATGTAGCAGTAATTTGTTCTCTCTCCTTTTCTTTCTCGTCGTTTACTTCCTCTTCTTCTTCTTCTTCTTCTTCTTCTTCTTATTCTTCTTCATAAAAACTATTGTAAAAGTTATTAATTAAAGACAGCACACGATCATTTGGGTTTTGACGATGTTTGTTTTTCGTGTTTATCCTTTTCTTTTTCAGTATACATACACAATATCCCGTGGCTCTTTCCCCACCCCAACACCCCAGAAGAGGAGGGAGCAGCTATCCCAACCAATACCGCTCTCTCTTGGATAAAAAAAAATGATTTGATCGGCTTATCCACCACGTGGCATTTCAGACTCCCTGTCTATGACGTCATATCCTGACACGTAACCCTAAATACTAATCTTTTAACCTCTAATGGAACTTTACACTTCTCTGCTTAATCTATCCTAATGGGAAACACCGTTTTTAACATTAATTTTACACACCTAAGTCCAATATAGCTAGAATAAGACAAGCAAAAACTCGTCTTCCTACAACCACTGTAAATAATTTTCCTTTCTTCCTCTGAGTACCGAAATCTAAACGAAGCTTCCATGAGCAAAGTTTCTTTCGAAGAACTACCCGTCTGTAGAACACATTACCATGGGGCTGTTTCCCATTTGACTACAACCTGGTCTTTTTCAAGTCCAATGTTAACAAGTTCTTGTTGAGCCGTCCTCTTTGATAGTCAGGTTCTGCCCAGGTTTGGCGATTGTTACCAATCCTCACATTGTTGTCTCACCATCCATCGGACACACTCATTAACCCTTGTCCTTGAGTGGGCCTTGGGCCTTGATAAGCGGTAATATGATAGTACATAAACATATAACTCAAGTGTATTTATTCTTCAGAATAAATGCATAAAGAAAAAGGTTAACAATACCATAAGTGGTTCTTTAACTCAACTGCCTTTTTACTATCAACTAGATTTTAAAAAACTTATATGGCTATTTTGTTTCTACATCCGGAAAACAACTTTCATACGCAGCTAATGTTAACACATATTGTTCTCATAGAGTTGCATGCAAATAGATTGAATTTTGATTTGGGAAGATGTGACGTTCTTGCAACGTTACTATAACATTACAATAAACTATATTCCTCAGCCCAACTGACCACTCATCTCCAGCTTTTGACACAACGTTATGCAAAGTACTTTAACTGAAAAAGTCTGCACTGACCAAATAACGTCTGGATACGTTTTATTTACGTAACTGAATGTAAAGTATAAACTCATTCTCCATAATTTTAAATCTGAGAATCACTAATTTAGACGATGAATGCATATTCTAATATCTTTTTTATTTACTAATGAGTCACCACTGCCACTCAAGGATAAAGGTTAATGGGATGGACAGATTGTCAGTTGAATGATGAAGAATATTATGAGAAGATTGAAAATGATGAATGGAATGAACAAATTTGATGACTTATGAGGACGATTTATTTATTAACATTGAATTTGAAGAAGACCATGCTGTAGCCTCGGAGAAGTTATTTTGTAACAATATGTTCCACGCATGTGACATTCTTAGAAAGAAACTCTGTTCATGGAAATTCCATTTGATGTTAGATACACGGGAGAAGAAAGGAAAGCTCTTTTCGGTTGTAGTAGAGAGATGTTCTTGCTGTTAATGTCTTACAAGGGAGAATCAGAAATTGAAGTTCAGTCGAGAAGCCTTCCATGGAAATGACAATAGAGTAGAAAAAGACTAGCAACGTCTCTTCTGTGAGAAAGGGGCTGTAGAGAAGAGAATAGATCATTCTACACTAGATTGCATAGTCCATTTTGTACTCTGTCAAGGCAAGAAAGAGTGCTCTTAGCTGCATCTCCCCTGACGTGACAGCAGTACTCCATCTTAGGACGTGTCTCATTCTAATATAGATAGAGGATTGTATCAGGAGCTAGGTACTTTCCTGTGATTTATTATCCATTTTCCACCTAACACAGTTTTAAAATTCTGTGAATTTTGCTAACATCATCCTAGGATTTCAGTGATAAAAAATGATTTGTTTTTGTTTTGATTCATTTTTACTATATTTTCCTTCATCTTCGTTAGTTTTGTTTCAATTTTTTAAATATTTATGCTGTGATGAGTCTAAAATTGATTTATGTAACATAAGTTATGCACAGCATGTTGCAGGCGCGTGATGGGGAGTCTACAAAAATGTCATCACAACATTTTTGCAGAGTCTATGTAACATTGACACAGCAACATGTTGTTAGCTGGTTAGACTGAGGAAGAAAGTTAATTACTATTTTACTGTCTCAGTAACTGAAAAAAGAAGAACGAACCTGTTAGCTGTATTACCAACTGTGACGATGGACGATCATAGTAGTCGATGATAATACTGAGAAGTACTTAATATTATTTTTTTTTTGTTCTAAGATCAAGAAGCTTTATTCAAGAGTGATTCTTTAATCTTAAATGTCTTTATCAACTCGGATATCCAGTAATAGAAGTACCAACTTCGGTTCCTTTTTTTCTTACGTTTTTGCTTTTTACCACTTTTGGCTACACTAAGGTCAAGAGAGTCAAAGTCACTATTATAGGGGATGGGGGTGAGGTGGGGATAGAACTGAGAAGACTTTGTTGGCAAACGACCAGATCACAACTTTCTCATGAGAAATATAACAGTGAAGAAAGCTGAAATCAAGTACATAACAGATATATTCGTGAAAATATTTCACTATTGCGTTTCAAGCCCCCCCCCCCCCAAAAAAAAGTCTAGCATCCCCTTCAACTTTACTTTGAGAAAAAAAAATAATATATATATATATATAGATCTAAGTTCTCTTGTGTAGTCAGCAAATATCAAGATATTGGCAAGAAGTCAACTTACCTACAGAGGGCAATAAAAGCCCTTTGATGTTTCCCAGCCTAATTACAGTTGCGCTTTACTTTGAGATCAGGAAAGTCTTAATTTGTGCCAAAAGGCTCAGATAAAAGTATATATATATATATATATATATATATATATATATATATATATATATATATATATATATATATATATATATATACTTTTTTAAGAGTCCTCCCTCTCTTTCTCTCAGACTTAAACATAGAATTGTCATGATCACCACCTAATCAATCAATTCTTAAAAAAAAAGATCGTTCACGAAAATTTGGCAATACATATACGCAACAACATGGATATCTCTGAACCATTGCACTATTAGTTTACCTAATTAACTTATCCTTTATTTAAAAAATCACCTACAACAAATATATTATTCATTCAGCAAAAATTGTTGTAATTTTAGTGCTTTCATGCCAGCAGAGGCAGGTAGGTGGTTTTCACCAGAACATGAATGACATGTATCCAGACATTGTTGTTGTTACTCTTATCATAATCATAATTATTTAATCTATGAACTTTTATGCTGACACCCGCCCTTCACAAAATGAAAAGGCTATATGGAAATTATGGTCATTTTAAACGTATCAAATACTGTGAGAAACATAATTAATGAAATATATTTCTTTCCAATATTGAACAGTTTACTATGATCATGATTTTTCTTTTCATATCTCTATTATAGGTATCCAATGACAACAATCGTCTTTATTATTCAAAAATATCAAACATTCTAACAAATTTATGTAAGTCAGACTGTATAGTAAATAACAATTTTCCAAAAGTAATTTACTTGTCTTGAAATCTCTTTATTCTTCTGTTAATGGAATAACTTTAAATATCTTCATAAACATAATATATTGTCGGCTCAACTACAGAAAACACAAATGAAAGATCATTTTAATGTCAAATAAAAATAAAATTGGATTAGTTGATATCAAATCACAAAGAAATGATCATATGAGTAATAATCATATATTCTTAAAGTATTATTGTTCACTATAAACATTTATGTGTCCGAAAACCTAAACTATAATTAATTTTGTTAATGGAAGTTGTTATAATCTTCTATATTAAGTTAAGACGTTTTCCCCCTTCTTGCAAGAGTAAGAAAATAACCACATGCATCAAGGCTACTAAACTCACTACTATATTAAGCTTATTCACTCGAGTGTGTTATAATAAATTTATGATTATTTTCTCCATCTAACACTAAATATTACTTTTGGCCCAGCATCGTAGACTCTCCTCAAAACATACTCCATAGATGCGGTAGCAAAAAATTTTCCCTCCAATATTTTACTACTAACACTCTCCCCATCTACACCAAGAACTAATAAACAACGGATACTTTATAAAAACGTAACCCTTATTATTTTCTATTCATCTGCTATTAATTTAATACATAATACAATACATTCCGCACAAATTGCTCACATTCCGCTGATTTTCGAGAATATCGGATTATGTTATTTCTAACTATTATGTATAGACTTATTCTCATTCCGGTTTTTACGGAATACATTTGACAAACATAATTACTTATAGTGTTCTATGATTCAAAATGGCGGCCACAATCTCTTCAGCGAATCAACTTTAGACATTTTTCCTATCACTCTTCATTGGCTTCAGGTATAATTTCATTTTTTTTACTTAAACACTTAAATAATTTCATACGTAACACCTTTAAGGATTGAAAATCATATTCCAATACATCATAAAACGAACTGCAATGTTCATTTCGACAACATTCAATTTTCGATACCAAATCCATGGAAGCACGTAATATAAGTTTCTCTATGAACCTTACACTACTTTAACTAACAGACAACTCAAGTTCATTGTTTCACTTTCGACCATCCATACAAACCAACATTTGTGTTTTCATTTTCTTCACGTTAGGTATTTTACTTTTTTATTTGTGTGTGTGAGGGTATTTTACGTAAGACATTTTCTTTTTTTCTTTACATTTGCCTATTATAACCGTCCATTCTCTCTCTATTTCACTCTTCCTCACCCCCCTCTCTCTCTCTCTCTCTCTCTCTCTCTCTCATATATATATATATATATATATATATATATATATAAAGATACATACATTTCTTTCTGCTCACATACCATTCGTCGATTTATTAAAGTATATTTTTATAATGACGAATAACGTTCCTTTATTACACTCATGGCTTCGAAATCAATTTAGAACACAGATCGGCGTAACATTTAAAATAACTTTTAATATACTTTCTTCGTCGCTAAAATTGCTACTGATAATGTTACCTATTTGCGTTCTCTCGGCATTTTGATAATAGATATTATACACAAATAATAATAGTTTCGTCTTTTTACACCCATACTTGCTTCAGAGAGTATTTAATGACCGACACCTCAGATTTGTTTTGCATTTCTACCTCCATACGAAATTGGGATTTACGTGACTAAAATAGTAATTAATCAACACCTTCATTTGCGCAATTCAGATCAAACATTGTTTTTCTTTCTATTATTACACAATATATATTCATCATACTTGCCTAAAATATAATTTACTTACAAATAACCTTTTCCATAATCGGTCAGTGAAGGATATATCCTTCTACACGGTGGCAATTTCTATTTTTGTTCAACTCAGAAGTAATCCTTTTTGTGGGTCAAGAGATTTCCCACAATTCCAAACCAACATTTCTTCTGAAAATTGCAATTGTCCGATGTGACCTATTTGCGTTCTGTCGGATGTTGACACATTTTAATTCATTCTTTTATATTTCTCCCGGGCAACGGGTCCAGCTAGTTGGATATAAATTGATTCTAATAATTTTATTTCATGCATGATAACTTGCTAAGAATGTTGGTATTGTTTAAAAGATGCTCTGTGATGTTAATATAAATTTGTCTATATAATTCATGTGTTTGGGTTATAAAAGCACTTTTGTATGACAGATGATACATGAGTCTGAGAGATATGGTGGTAATAGTATAGCTTATATAAGATTTATGAATTAATTGCTATTCATAGAAAATACAATTTCCAAGTTGACAAGTGAACTCATAAACTACATTAGTCTTATAATGTGTTTTAGTTAAAATGAAGCTATTATTTTTACATACAATGTTAAATGTTTTTGTTTTGTTAGAATAAATGATAAATCTGATGTATTTATTTGTGTCAACTGGTTTGATGTATTTCAAGTTCATAATCATAATTTCTTCATCGGTTTTACAACACATCAACCCTTTTTTCAGTTATTTAATGCTGAAAAGTAATACCTATAATAAAATAATTCATTGTGTACGATTACTTTAAGATAAGTTGATATTGGGAAGTAGCTGTGGTGAAGTGGATAATGATGTGGACTTACGACCTAGCTGTGCAAAGTTCGAATTAAGTCAGTTCCATAACACCACTTTCACTTATGGATACATGGCAACATTTATGTGTACCCTCTTTAAAGTACCTGATACTAGAAGGAATTAAGGAAACCCATGCCAATAAAAGAATCAAGCCAGTCTAAAAAGTCATACCAAGCTGATTCATACGAATTTACTTCATAAGTTGCTATTTTGCCCAGACTTGGAAGATGCTTACAGATTCATACCTTTCTCAATCGTATTAGTGGAATAGCTCCGATAGAATTTGAACTTTACATAACCAATTCCATAGTCCACAGCATTATCGATTAGGCCAATGACACATCATTCTATTCTAACTGTCTCCAGCAGAGTCATGGCTCAAAAACCTTCCGATTCATTTTTTTGATCTGAAATCATTTGAGTTTTTTTTTACAGAGTGACTTTGGAACTCTTCCAAGTGCATCTGTTTTGAGACATGGACCCTTTCTATCTGCTTGTTACTTTTCAGAACTTCTATACTTTTACTTGTCAAATTGTTTTTCTTTCCATCTTAATTAGAACAACCTAATTGAACCGATTGACTGCGATAGAATAGACATGCGACAAATGCAAATTCCAGACTTCATATTTCTTATTTCGTATATCAGTAAATCGACATTAATGATGCAAACTTATATATTCTTTGCTTAAAGTTCAGAGTGATTATAATAAACAGTTTCAATGATATCTCTATATAAAGTTAGGTATGTTTACATATTTGTATTGGATTGGATTGGATTGGTTGGTCTTCCGGCATATCAACCTATGTGGTCATTTAATGCCGGAGTTTTTTTTTTTTTGGAGGGGGGGGGGGGAGAGACTTTTTTAGCCTTTCCTCCCTTTTTTATAAAATCGAACTAAGAAATTAAATGTTGTATTTATACATGGATAAGTATATTTGGGTAACTTTAAATTTCCTTAAATTTTCTTATATATCCGTAAGCCGGATCTCACCATCGGATGTAGTTTAAGGTCATATCCAGGACCGGGAGTAGGGTAGGAAAAATAAAATAAAAAAGGGGAGGGAGAAAGGGAGAGGGGCTGTTGTTTTTGTTTTTGGTTTTGTAGAACATAATTAAGTTTTACAAAAAAAAAAAAAAAAAAAAAAAAAAACGTCAATGTAGGTGAATTTCGTCTCAGGGAGCCACAGGGCAGCCTGATCTGGTATCACCAGTACATATTTGTATGTACAGGATTCATGCCTAAACTAATTAACTGTTCATTATGAATTTTGAAACGCATCTGCTAGGCGTTTAAGCGGTCCAAATGTGGGCTATATTTAGTTTAATTTAGTTTTATACAAAAGGGGTAAAAAGAGAATGGAAACCGTCCATAAAAATTCAGATACCTTCAATTTTTTGTGAAATTTTAACAATAGGTATTAAGCATCAATTAATAAATATTCCCCAAATTTCAGTTGCTTTGGAGTATTTTGAAGTTTTTTAGGGGGAAATAATATGGGCACAACCTCCCATTTGAAAATATTTTAGATTTGTGTTGAATTT
The DNA here is from genome assembly GCA_963556195.1 of Sepiola atlantica. Lineage (NCBI taxonomy): Eukaryota > Metazoa > Mollusca > Cephalopoda > Sepiida > Sepiolidae > Sepiola > Sepiola atlantica. Next base: position 70,820,767 of record OY744525.1, on the reverse strand, counting down.
GATTCATTATCATTAGACACTAATGAAGCAAGATTCCCTAAATTTTAATTTCTTCTTAAGACTCCTTACGCTTAAGCTTTAAATTTTAGATATTTTCTAGAATGAAGATCATATAATCAATTTAGATTAAAATTAGAATAAGGATTCTAGACATAAGGTTTAGTATCATTGTATCTTAATTTTAATCTTTGTAAGGGGACATAAAAGTGATGCAAAGCTGTTCTATTTGGGGAATTTATTTTACCAGTCTTGGGACAGATATTCTTCTGGTATTTATATAAAGTTAGATATGTGTACATGTTAAAATATTTGTATGTATAAGATTTACTCCTAAACTAATTAACTGATCATTATGAATTTTAGAACACAGCTACTAGGTGTAAGAGGTCCAAATGTAACTTTTAATGTTAATTTGATTCATCTTGGGACAGGTATTCTTCAAGTGTGTATATATATATATATATATATATATATATAGCATAATATTTTTTTAAGAAAAATAAAAACACAAGCAAATTAATTACAGAAAACTGTACTCAGTGCTTTTTATTTAATTTTGAATCTCTATCTGGCATTTTTGGGGACAATTCGTAGCAGGACGGAGTCATAATTTCCGGACGACTTTCATTCTCCTTCAGTCACTAATGAAATGCAATAATCTGTAGAGATTGTTACGTTGGATTAAAATGGATGTATTTGTTAAGAACAATTACATTTGTTTAAAAATGTACAGGTCTCAACTGTTTTTTTCTAGCGGGCAGTTTTTGTTTATCCATGTAAGGTTTAAAATACTTTATATAGTGTATCATATACTCCACTTGTAGACAAACATCAGCCTTTGAAAAAAATATTTTTTTAATTAATTACAGAAAACTACAACTCACTGCTTTTTTATTTTTTTTATTTTTAATATTCATCTGGCATTTTTTGGCGACAATTTGAAGCATGTATAAATGTTTTGTTTTTCTTTTTGTTTTCTTTTGAAGTGTGACAGAAGAAAAAAGCAAATTATATAAAGATATTTTCCTCTTTCATAATATTTTACAGTATTTTAAACCTTATACTTTAGTCTTAGGGGTCATACAATCAAAATTTGCCCTGGCATCACCAGACCTCTGCACACCATTGGTATGTGGTGTATGTGATTATTAGAGGAATTAAAAAAAAAAATTTACTAAAAAAGTTAAGAAACCTATTCAATTACTTTTAATATTAAACTCATAATGATATATGAACATGCAGGTACAACGATCACGTCTTTGGCTTAGATAATCCCTGCAAAATAAATGTGGTCCGAGTCCTTAAATATTGATTGGCTGCCAACAGACTAACACAAGCCTAAAAGCTAAAAGATGAGAAGAGTTGCAAATCACAGAAATCCGAGTTGGCTAAACTTTTTGAGTTGAGAAATGCAGCAGATTTGTTTTGAGATGAGCGTTCGCAGTTTGGCACATAAAGATCAGAAGAGCACAATTCTAGGAAGATTTGTTAGTGGCATCAACAACACAGAGTTAAGTTTCAAGATGACAGGGAAATATTCGTTCAGTTTGAAGTCTTTGTGGCTTGGAGTGACTTGGACTGATCCTCAATAAAAAGATTTTGTCATAAATGTAACCTAAAGCATTACAACCAACTTGGAATGTCTACTGTGCCCTTACATACCCACACCAGATATATATATATATATATATATATATATATATATATATATATATATAGATATATATATATATATATATATATATATATATATATAATGTGTATGGGTGTATGTGTGTACGCCTATGTCCATATACGGTGTATGTAAGCATATAAAGTAAATAGGTGCAGATACAATGTATGCATACATATATAAGCACTTACACACACACACACACACACACACACACACATATCTATATATATATGTAGGATCAAAATAAACCAAAGTGAAAACTTTTAGTAGATGTAACCTATAGTGAAAAGGATTAGCTCAATATACGAGATAGAGCAATAGTAGAGATAGAAGAAAAAAGAGTGATAAATATGAGACGATTGTCCAGATTTATTTTAATAATAATTTTCATATTTTTCAAATATTTGAACTTTGGTTTTTTCGAAAGCCAACTTATCCATCTGTATTTCTCCTCTGATGATAAGATTTCGATCTTTGAAAAGCCTTGGCTTAAGGAAAGAATAATAAACACTAGTTTATTACTGAATACACCTTGCATTGAACAATTGAAATTTGAAATAAATCTGGACAATCGTCTCATATTTATCACTCTTTTTCCTTCTATCTCTCTCTCTCTCTCTATATATATATATATATGTATATGTATATATGTATAGAAGTTATTATTTCTTTATATAAACATAATAGAAATGTATCCATCCCAAGACGGGTAGAATTAATTCTCTGAACAGAACAGTTTTGCACCACTTTAATGTCCCCTGACGAAGATTAAAAGCAACATAAAATGCTATTAAACCTTATTTAGAATGTTTATCGCAATTTTTCTCAAAATCCAGTAAATTATATTGATTCTAGGAAATGTCTAAAATTTAAGGCTTAAGCGATCCTAAGAAGAAATTGAAATTCAGGGAATCTTGCTTAATTGCTGTTTAATGACAATGGATCAAATTTAATGAAAATCTGAAATATTTGATTTTCAAATGGAAGTTTGTGTCCATATTATTCCCCACTAAAAACCCTTTAAAATACTCAAAAGAAACTGAAATTTAATTGATGTGTAATACCTATTGTTATTTTTTTTTAAATCAGAGGTATATGAATTTTCACGAAGGCATCAACTCCCTCTTAGCCCCCTTAGCATAAAACTAAATTAAACAAAATATAACCCACATTTGGATCCCTTACGCCCAGCAGCTGTGTTCTAAAATTCATAATTATCTGTTAATTAGTTTAAGAATGAATCATGTACATATAAATATATAAATATACCATACTTTATAAAGCTATATATATATGTATATTTTATGTACATATATTTTATGTACGTATGAAATTAATAAAAATATATATATTAACGAAAAATACGGCCTATAAAGTTAAGGGCGATTAATAATGCATTCTTCTGCATTAATATGTATCACTTAGGAAGTTAACAATTATAATAGAAGATGTATGTACATGTATACATATATATGTATATACATACGTATATATATATATATACGTGTAAAGATATACATATTGATGTTTGTGTGTTTGTATTATTATGTTTGCATGCATAACAATATATGAGTGCAATGCTACGTTAATATGTTTTAACATCCGACCATGTGAAATGTGCGAGTGTCTGCCTGGGCATATATTTACTGATGGCCAATCGTTCGACCTGAAGGCAGACTGCTCTCTTTACATTTCTGCTTTGAAATGACCCAACAAAGGACCAAAAAGCCTTCATGTCTCTACTTAAAAACAACGTTTTTTGCAGGGAACGAGGCCATTTGCATGCAATTGTTTGCCGTGTGTCTAAAGATCTTTTAACCGGACCGCCATCTTTGTGCTTCCAGCACCAAAATGTCAATGTTTCATACAACTCCTTTTTGCTCGCTTCCGCATGAACATGCAATTTCAGTGGACGTTTATTACTCTTTTGCTTCAGCCATGCCTTACTGATACCTGACCGATATGAACTATGTAAAAGCAAACATTTTTTTTTACCAATATGACTTGGGTTTTTTTTTCTGTAATTTAGAAAAATAACAAAAAGAAATCAGCAATTAAAGTACGTTTTTTTTTTGCGGATCAAAAACATTCAATGTTTTCTTTGTTAGAAAAATAAATATTTCATATTCTGTTTAATAAAAGCAAAATAATTGCTAAAGAAACTATTTCTTTTATTATATCAAATAAACATGATAATTTATAACATGAACATTTTGATTTATAAATCCGTCTAAGTGAGAGTAGATTTATCTTGAATTATTAAAAGTTTTATAAAAAATGAACATTTACCTTTTCTGTTTGTAAACTTCAAAAAATTTGTGCTGCAGCTGTTGTGTTTTGTAAAGTCTCAGGTGAGAAATGAGAGAACATCTGTAGTTTTTCTTTCTTCTATCTCTTTTGACTTTCAACTCTTTGAATAAATACCATATATATATATATATATATTATTATTATTATAATTATTATTATTTCATGTATCCACATAAAATGTTATAAGGAGATATAATCTTTTATATATCAATTTTCAGTATTTACTTCAACAGTGCTTAATACGTGGGTAGAACTAGGTAGTAAGTTATGAAAATATATTTATGGCAATTAAGCTACACAGAGGCTTTCGGAGATCAATCGCGGAAGCCTCTGTGTAGTTTAATTGCACTAAATATATTTTTATAACTTACTATATATATATATATATATATATATATATATATATATATATATACAGACTGTTTCGCTGTATCACAGTTCTTTACTGCGATTAGATCAGTTAGTGCCTCAAGCCGTGATCGAAATTCAACTGTTGAGCACTCTGATCGAGGAAATGGTGGTTTGCACTTAAACGTAAAGCAAAATTTTTCAGTAAAAATAATTGAATTCTCTCTGGTACCAACATCGTAAATAAAATAAGCAAATGAATACAAACATTCGTTTATAAGTGATGTATATCTTCCATTTATCAGTTAGCTCAGGAAGTAGAGCATCGGACTGTCATTGTAGGTAGTGACTATATTTTAAGGATGTATTTAATATAATTTAACATTTATTTAATATTAATTTCATGATAATTAACAGATAGTCTTGTATTATGTATATATATATATATATATATATATATATATATATATATATATATATATATATATATATATGTGTTTGTGTTTAGAAACAGCCTACGAGAAAATGAAAAACAATAAAATACAGAAATCTGTGACTTAGTTTCTTTCCGGCTCTTGGTGAAACATTTAGAAGCAAGTATAACTATATTATTCTATTTCGGAGGGAGTTAAAACTTTTGATGAACCTTTCATTTTCATCAGTCAACGATGAATGAGTGTCGATATAAACCCGTTTTCTGTTCCGCTGTTATTTATCGCTTATAATTATTGATCCTGGTAGAAATGATTATGTTAGTTTCAAACGTACTGAGTTGTCACTGATTAACTCATTCACCAATTCCACGACACTACTATTTGCCAAACCACAACATCGACAACATAAAATATATATTCTATTACAAACTTCAGTTCCACACAACAATGCAGAAGAAACGAAAGTGAATTGATACACAAATTGCACACACATACTAACAGCCTTAATTCAGACATAGGAATATTGCATCATTACAGCTAGCAAACTTCAAATCCGTTGAACAGTTGAAACTGATATTTGTTTTAAACAAATGGACACATTTGAAACTAACATATGTGTTTCTACCTGAATCAATAATTACAAGCGAAAAATAAACCTATATTTGACATACGTATGCATATATAATTATTATTTAATTAATATTTATATCTACAGACAAGCTTGCTTCGTCTTCATTAAAACTCATCAGCGTGTCTATGTACAGCTGACCCGCCGACTCTTTGACTCGAATCTTGAACCTCAGATCTCAGTCACTACTGACTGTTAAGATCCAACATTTTAGTCGATGTGTAGCAGTCTGAAATAGGACCTATTTCTTATGCGTCCAGTGTGCGCAAGTTGGTCTTAAACTAACCAATCGACTCACAGGGCGTATTAATTTCAGCTAGTCCCTTGCGGACTATTTGTACCCCTGTTGAACGGTGGAACGGATCGTCAGAGAGATCCTGGCCGTCAACCTAGAAGAAACTTTTCTTCACCTCTTTCCTGCCCCCTCATCCACTGGATTTCCGAACACCGCACCCCGAGCAGTAAAAGAACTTCGTTTCCTTCCACCGGACACCAGTCCTACCTTTTTCTATGCTATACCCCAACGGTATAGGATACTCAATAAAGATTTGTTTAATGTTAAAAGAAGCGTTGAGTTTTACCTCGTATGACTACCGTCTACCGTGCTTATACTTATAGTGAGGCTACGACTACTAGCCTTAGCTATTATAATGGTGACCCGACATGATTAATTAATCACACGCAACACGGCTAGACGGTTTTGTTAAAAAAAAAAACACGAGGTGGATTCGGCTACGCACGCAGAAAACTTTAACAAAAACAAATTCAAAAAAAAGACGCACGCCTGCTAACAAACAATAACAAAAAGTTGACGCGGAAAACAAACAAACAACAACAACAACAACAATGGAGAAACAAGAACGTCAACTACTAGAGAACACAGCTTCGTGTCTAAAACTGTTACGACGAATATTGGACTCAAATGAGAAAGAACAATAATATTTTCCAACCCGGACTTTCAAGATATTATTTATTTGCTTTTTTTCTTCAAGCAAAAAGCAAAAAAAAATAAAAAAAAAATAAGTGTCGTCTTCTTCCTCTCATTGTTACCGCTCGTCGCACGCACGCACGCACGCACGCACGCACGCACGCACGCAATAACTTTTTGCTTCTTGAAGATATCTTTCTATCTTCCGCTATTTCCATGACAGATAAAGGGTTTAAAATACCCTTACGAACAAAATATCGAAAAAGAAAATTCTTTTTTTCCAAATTTAATACCTTTTTTCTATAAAAAAAATTGGTCAGACATTCCAATGTCACTTAATTCGTCCCGAGAACACAACTTCTACGAAGAAAAGCAGAACTCTTGCCTTTAATAAAAAAAAAAAATTTTTTATGAATAATTATTTGAAAATACGTGAGTACATGAGTTTTCCATTTACAAACACACTCACACATTTTTTTCTGTCTGCCATATATATGTATTACACACACGCATACATGCACTCGCACACTTTTTCTCACCGCTAATATATATATTTGTACACGTTATTCTTTCTCATTTTTTGTGTCTTCAACGCACATATATTTTTCCTTTCCTTTTCTTTTCATTGAAATTTGTTTCCTTGACGAGTGTTCTTTACGTCTCCATTTTTTTTTCGTCCAGAAATATTTCTTTTTTTGGTCTGTTGCCCTCCCCCCCCCCCCTACAGAAAGAAATGAGCAGTATTTTACTTGCTTTTGCCGACGACGTTCGAGTTTTTGCCCAACTCGTATCGTATTTTGCAGCAAATAATGTTACAGAGCAACGGCATCTGCACATTTTATTTAGTGCATTCCCGGCATCACTAACGCCAGTTGTCAAAGATTTGATAATGGATACCCCGCCTGGCTCTACTTATGGTAGCATCAAGCGGGTGTTTCTATGCCAAACACCGCTCTCAGCGGAAAAGCGTTTTCAAATGCTGGTTCATGACGAGCACTTGGGTGACCGCAAGCCAATTGAACTGCTATGCAGAATGAGGGAGCTGGCGGAGGGAGAGGCCTCAGCTGACACTACCCTCATAAAGCAGCTTTTCTTCTCAAAGCTACCGAATGAGGTGAAGGCAATTCTGGCGCCTATGATGGAGACGAACTCCATTGACGTAGTGGCTTCGTCGGCATACAAAGTAATGGATTGTGCCAACAGGTCTACCCCCATTCCTCACCGTCATCCACAAGCTGAAGTCTTTTCTTTCTCGGCTATGGCTGGAGACGCAAGTCAACAGGCCACACTGGCCATACTTAACGCTATAGAGCGACTAGAGAGAAACATAAAAAATATAAGTATGTCTAGGTCACAATCGCCTAGACGTCGTTTCCGAAATCGTTCGCCATCCCCACGCCACCGCCACTCAAACAAGTCAGGATTGTGTTTCTATCCCAGTCGCTTCGGCGCTGAAGCACAGAGGTGCAAAAAGCCCTGTTCATATTCGAATCAGGGAAACTAAAACCTGGAGACCTGAGCACGGCATTGTCTCCACCTGGTTTACATAACAACCGTGCTTATTTTATTACGGACTCCATTTCCCAGGCACGTTGTTTGGTTGATACCAGAGCCACGTGCAGTATATAACCACTGAAACTCCTCACAGAGAAGCCACCAGTGTCGTCCATTTCACTGCAAGCGGTAAATCACCCCCCCCCCCATTCCCACGTACGGTCAAATTTCTCGTCCTTTGAACCTGGAATTGTGCAAAGACTTTACGTGGATCTTTATGGTAGCTGATTTACCCTACCCAATTCTGGGCTCGGACTTTCAGCACCACTTCAACCTGTTAGTGGACATGCGCAAACGACGGCTGGTAGACGCTAATACAGAACTTTCCATGACGGGTTTAAAGTCTAACACCCCATCTATCAGCCCGGTATTTTTATTGCAGCAACCGATGACCCATAACAGACTTTGCTATACTCCTTCCCGGAGTTAACAAACTTGAATTTTGTTGTGAGTAAACCAACTCACTCAGCAAAACATTTCATTGAGACCACAGGAGCTCCTGTGTTCTCACGCCCTCATTGCTTACCTGCAGAGAAACTAAAAGCGACGAAGGCGGAATTTAATCATATGCTGCAGCTGGGAATTATACGCCCTTCGTCCAGCCCATGGGTCTCCCCCCTACATATGGTCCCAAAGCGCTCCAGTGATTGACATCCGACTGGGGACTATCGACGACTCAATGTCATGACGGTACCTGATCGTTACCCAATCCCACACATACAAGACTTTGCTTCATCTCTGAACGGCTGTAAGACCTTCTCCAAACTAGACTTAGTTAAGGCTTACCACCAGATTCCAGTGAATCCAGCCGACATACCGAAAACTGCGGTAACAACTCCATTTGGAGCGTTCGAATTTTTGACTATGTCTTTCAGTCTACGAAACGTGGCTAGTCCCTTCCAACGCTTCATGGACGAAGTAGTGCGAGACTTTGACTTCGTCTATAACTATATAGACAACATTCTCGTGGCAAGCGCCTCACATGAGGAACATGTCACTCATCTCTGCCTACTCTTCGAATGGTTTCAGCAATACCAGGTGAGGCTACGACTACTACCCTTAGCTATTATAGATGTACCCACTGAGCTATCTGTACAGATGAAGAAAATATACACTATATAAAATTACATTACATTATGCTTCCATCGTAACCATTACTTTAATCAGTATCGTCAGGATGGTTCTGAGAATTCTAAACAATCCTATAGAAGAGCTATCAATGCCTGCAAGTGAGCAATCTCAAAGGCTAAGTCTAGCTACTCTCAAAGGCTTTGTGACTATCTCATCTCAAAGTGTTGGGTGTCGTGATTTTTGGAGAATCTACAATAGTGTTATTAATAGTGGCAAGTCTGCTATTCCTCCTCTTTTTAATGGTCTTCAGGTTATTTCATCTTCTAAGTATAAGGCTGATCTCTTTTTGCTGACAATTCTTCTCTTGATGATTCGGGTGCTGTTCTTCCTGATTTTCTTTTGAAAACTGATCAGTCTCTTGATTCTTTTATTATCACTTCAAAGAGTGTTGCTAGGGTTCTTTCTGATCTTGTCCAGTCTAAGGCTTCCGATCCTGATTCAATTCCTGTTGTTGCTCTTAAGCGTTGTGCTCCTGAACTTCTATCCTCTCGAAATTATTTCATATCTGTTTGTCTAGGGCCTGTTTCCCTTCTTGTTGGAAGGAGTCCTCTGTTGTGCCTGTCTTTAAAAATGCTGATGATCGGTGTGACCCAACTAAGTATCATCCTCTCCGTTATTAGTTTTTTAAAGGTTGGCTTGTTTATTTTCTCGAAAGTTTAGGCCTCTTTAGTGATGTTCAGTATGGCTTTTGGAGTTTTCGTTCAACTGCTAGTCTTTTAACTGTTGTAACTGAGCGGTTCTGTCAGTTTATGGATAATTCAGAAGAGGGAAGAGCCATTGCGCTTGATATTTCGAAGGCGTTTGACAGAGTGTTCCATTCTGGTTTCCTAAACAAACTTCAGGGTTGTGGTATTGGTGGTGAGGTTCTTGACATTATTAGGTCTTTTCTTTCTGATCGAAACTTGCGAGTAACTTTGGATGGTGTCTCTTCTTTCTCTTTTCCTATCAATGCTGGTGTTCCTCAGGGCTCTATTCTAGGCCCAACACTGTTTCTCCTCTATATAAATGATCTTCCAGAGAATATTGTTCAGAGAATGAACATCTATGCTGATGATACCACTCTCTATTCTGGTGTTGCTTCTCACCCATCTCCCTTGGATCAGTCGAAATATGCAGTTGATCTACAAGTTGACCTGGGTTCAGTTGTGGATTGGGGTACAAAATGACCTCTTTCATTTAATCCAGTTAAGACTCAGCTCGTGTCTTTCAATCGTAGACGTGCCCCTTTTCTTCCTGAGATTCTTATGGATGGCTCTGCTCTTGAGGAAAAATCGACTCTGAAACTTTTTGGTCTTTCTCTCATCAAATCTTTTTTGGAGTTCATACATTAGATTCATTGCTCTTTCTGTTTCTCATAAAGTCGGTTCTCTCTATCGCTCCAAACACTTTCTCACACCTAAGGCTATTCTTTATCTCTACAAATTCACAATAAAACCATGTATGGAGTACTGTTGTCATATTTGGGCTGGTGAATCTCTGTCCCATTTGAGGGTTCTTGATAAGGCGCAGAAAAGTATCTGTAATTTGATTGGTCCTACCCTTTCTTCTTCTCTACACCCTCTCTCGCTCACAGACATGATGTTGCTAGTCTCAGTCTTTTCTATAAATACTATTATGGCATGTGTTCTTCAGAATTATGTGATCTATTCCCCGCTTCTTTTGTTCCAGCTTGTTTGACTCGTTGGTCTAGTGGTCTCCATTAATTCGCTGTTTTGATACCTCATTGTAATACAGCTTCCTATTCCAGTAGCTTCTTTCCAAGAACCGCAGGCTTGTGGAACTTTCTTCCTGCTGAATTTTGTCATCCTACCTATAATGTTGGTCTTTTCAAGACTAAGACCAATAGGCATCTCCTATCTTTGCGATAATCATATTTGTTCTTGTTAGTTCCTTACATCAAGTGGCTTCATGCCTTGTCTGGAGCGATTTTCATAAAAAAAAGAAAAAACAGAGGGTTCAATTTCAAAGGAAAGAACTTTGCATTACAGCTTGACAAAAACTTTAATCCTTTTTCATCAGAGTGCTCGCCCCTTAAATGAGCAAATATAATTACATATTTGACAGATGTATACAATCAACAGTCAATTAATCATTAAATTATTCGTTTTAGGAGAGTAGAAAGTGAACCTTGGGTTTACTTTCTGCAGCCTCATAACGCTCGTTACCCTTATTTTGTCCTTTAGTCCTCACATTCCATGAGCGATGTTTCTGACAAAGGAAGAAGAATTGCTGTTTTCTGGGTAGGAATCTATCATCTAACACTTATCGTTGGCTAGTTTTTGACCTTGAAGAGGTAATTTTTTTTTTTTAGTTTCTTACATCAAGTGGTTTGATGCCTTGTCTGGAGCGATTTCCATTAAAATAAAACAGTCTGAATCATTAAAGAATTACATCAGAGATAAATACAAATCTTCCAATAGAATTCGAACATGCATCCACAAAATACACATTCTAATAGCCAATTAAACATGCTCTTTAATTGACTGAGGTACGGGATAAATGATCAGAGCATAGCATTATTAGGGTCCTTTAGCGAATGCAGATTCCATTCCTTTTGGGAAGTCTGTCTATATTTCCAATGTACTTCTCTATGATGTAGGCTACAACCGATAAGCTTTATAGTTATAAATGGCTAAAATTACCTTGTGTGCCGCAGTGTCTGTGATGGATAAGAGATAGTGGAATTCCCCAAACAAATGAGGCCAGCACAAATCCAGAAATTTTATTCAGTTTTTTTTAGGGGGGGGGGGGTATTTAAAGACGGCTTTGGTGTGTATTCTGTGAATGACGATGGAAAACACCTTAAATGTTTTTGGAATGATGTTTAAATCAGTGCAGTTCAATTGTTCAAAGATATTTTATTGGTTTTGGAAGACGTCATCTCAAACTAATTTGTATTTGTAATATTACAGATGCACTCATAGCGTTTTTATCGTGGCCAGTTATTGCCATATTCTCACAAAATTGAAATGTTTCATTGGGTTTCTTTATTAATCGCGGCAAAAGTTATTGGACCACCCATGAAAAAACTTGAATCCCTGCCAGTGGGTTGCAGCACTCAGGTGAAGAGCACTGCTGTTCAAACTCCTGATTATTGTCACTTCCAGAAAAGGCAGGGGTGGGGTCAATCTTTACAAGAAAATACACATGCGATTCTCAACAGTTTATTAACTTTTTTTAGATGCGTCTATATCTATAAGAGACTATGCCATCGGTCTGTCATGTTTCAGACGTGCAGATTGAATGAACTGGTCTTATTTGTACACAAATCTTAGAATTTCTATAAAATGTTCTGTCTGACGTTTAATTTGTTATGTTTAAGTTTGAAATAGCATTTTCGTTGATCTACATGCTACAGTTTGAAATAGCATTTTCGTTGATCTATTATGTTGAAGGTTGAAATAGCATTTTCGTTGATCTACATGCTAAAGTTTGAAATAGCATATTCGTTGATCTATTATGTTGAAGATTAAAATAGCATTTTGTTTGATTAATCATGCTAAAGTTTGAAATAGAATTTTCGTTGATCTCTTATGTTGAATGTTGAAATAGTAATTTCGTTGATCTACGTGCTAAAGTTTTAAATAGTATTTTCGTTTATCTATTAAGTTCAAGGCTGAAATAGCATTTTCGTTGATCTATCACGTTGAAGGTTGAAATAGCATTTTCATTGATCTGTCATGTCGAAGGTTGAAATAGCATTTTTTCTGGTCTATCATGCTAAAGTTTGAGATAGCATTTTCGTTGATCTATCATGTGTAAGGTTGAAATAGCTTTTTTGTTGGGCTATCATGTTGAAGGTTGAAATAGCATTTTTTTATCTATCATGTCGAAGGTTCAAATATCTTTTTTGTTTATCTTTCACGTTGAAGGTTGAAATAGCTTTTTTGTCGATCTATCATGTTGAATGTTGAAATAGCATTTTTGTTGATCTATTATGTTGAAGGTTGAAATAGCATTTTTGTTGATCTATCATGTTGAAAGTTGAAATAGCTTTTTTGTTGATCTATCATGTTGAAGGTTGAAATATCTTTTTTGTTGATCTATCATGTTGAAGGTTGAAATAGCTTTTTGTTGATCTATCATGTCGAAGGTTGAAATAGCTTTTTTGTTGATCTATCATGTCGAAAGTTGAAATAGCTTTTTTGTTGATCTATCATGTTGAAGGTTGAAATAGCTTTTTTGTTGATCTATCATGTCGAAGGTTGAAATAGCTTTTTTGTTGATCTATCATGTCGAAAGTTGAAATAGCTTTTTTGTTGATCTATCATGTTGAAGGTTGAAATAGCTTTTTTGTTGATCTATCATGTTGCAGGTTGAACTAGCTTTTTTGTTGATCTATCATGTTGAAGGTTTAAATAGCATTTTCGTTGATCTATCATGTTTAAGGTTGAAATAGCATTTTCGTTGATCTATCATGCTGAAGGTTGAAATAGCTTTTTTGTTGATCTATCATGTCGAAGGTTAAAATAGCTTTTTTGTTGATCTATCATGTTGAAGGTTGAAATAGCATTTTCGTTGATCTGTTATGTTGAATGTGTAAATAGCATTTTCGTTGATCTACATGCTAAAGTTTGAAATAGCATTTTCGTTGATCTCTTATGTTGAATGTTGAAATAGCCTTTTCGCTGATCTACATGCTAAAGTTTGAAATAGCATTTTCGTTGATCTATTATGTTGAAGGTTGAAATAGCATTTTCGTTGATCTACATGCTAAAGTTTGAAATAGCATTTTCGTTGATCTATTATGTTGAAGATTAAAATAGCATTTTGATTGATTTATCATGCTAAAATTTGAAATAGCATTTTCGTTGATCTCTTATGGTGAATGTTGAAATAGTAATTTCGTTGATCTACGTGCTTAAGTTTTAAATAATATTTTCGTTTATCTATTAAGTTCAAGGCTGAAATAGCATTTTCGTTGATCTATCACGTTGAAGGTTGAAATAGCATTTTCATTGATCTGTCATGTCGAAAGTTGAAATACCATTTTTTTGGTCTATCATGCTAAAGTTTGAGATAGCATTTTCGTTGATCTATCATGTGTAAGGTTGAAATAGCTTTTTTGTTGGTCTATCATGTTGAAGGTTGAAATAGCATTTTTTTTATCTATCATGTCGAAGGTTGAAATAGCTTTTTTGTTGATCTTTCATGTTGAAGGTTGAAATAGCTTTTTTGTTGATCTATCATGTTGAATGTTGAAATATCTTTTTTGTTGATCTATCATGTTGAAGGTTGAAATAGCATTTTTGTTGATCTTTCATGTTGAAGGTTGAAATAGCATTTTTGTTGATCTATTATGTTGAGGGTTGAAATAGCATTTTTGTTGATCTATCATGCTGAAGGTTAAAATAGTTTTTCGTTGATCTATCATGTTGAATGTTGAAATAGCATTTTCGTTGATCCATCATGCTAAAGGTTGAAATAGCATTTTCGTTGATCTATTATGTCGAAGGTTGAAATAGCTTTTTTGTTGATCTATTATGTCGAAAGTTGACATAGCTGTTTTGTTGATCTATCATGTTGAAAGTTGAAATAGCTTTTTTGTTGATCTATCATGTTGAAGGATGAACTAGCTTTTTTGTTGATCTATCATGTCGAAGGTTGAAATAGCATTTTCGTTGATCTATAATGTTGAATGTTGAAATAGCATTTTCGTTGATCTATCATGTTGAATGTTGAAATAGCATTTTCGTTGATCTATCATGCTGAAGGTTGAAATAGCTTTTTTGTTGATCTATCATGTTGAAGGTTAAAATAGCTTTTTTATTGATCTATCATGTTTAAGGTTGAAATAGCATTTTCGTTGATCTGTTATGTTGAATGTTGAAATAGCATTTTCGTTGATCTACATGCTAAAGTTTCAAATAAGATTTTCGTTGATCTCTTATGTTGAATGTTGAAATAGCCTTTTCGCTGATCTACATGCTAAAGTTTGAAATAGCATTTTCGTTGATCTATTATGTCGAAGGTTGAAATAGCATTTTGATTGATTCATCATGCTATAGCTTTAAATAGCATTTTCGTTGATCTATTATGTCGAAGGTTGAAATAGCATTTTGATTGATTCATCATGCTATAGCTTTAAATAGCATTTTCGTTGATCTATTATGTTGAAGGTTAAAATAGCTTTTTTGTTGATCTATCACGTTCAAGGTTGACATAGATTTTTTTGTTTATCTTTCATGTTGAACGTTGAAATAGCATTTTTGTTGATCTATTATGTTGACGGTTGAAACAGCATTTTTGTTGATCTATCATGCTGAAGGTTGAAATAGCTTTTTTGTTGATCTATCATGTGTAAGGTTTAAATAGCTTTTTTGTTGATCTATCATGTTGACGATTGAACTAGCTTTTTTGTTGATCTATCATGTCGAAGGTTTAAATAGCTTTTTTGTTGATCTATCATGTTGAATGTTGAAATAGCATTTTCGTTGATCTATCATGCTGACGGTTGAAATAGCATTTTTGTTGATCTATTATGTTGAGGGTTGAAATAGTATTTTTGTTCATCTATCATGCGGAAGATTTAAATAGCTTTTTTTGTTCATTCATCATGTCGAAGGATAAAATAGCTTTTTTGTGTATCTATCATGTTGAAGGTTGAAATAGCTTTTTTGTTGATCTATCATGTGGAAGGTGTAAATAGCTTAAAATAGCATTTTTGTTGATCTATCATGTTGAAGGTTGAAATAGCATTTTTGTTTATCTATCATGCTGAATGTTGAAATAGCTTTTTCGTTGACTTACATGCTAAAGTTTGAAATAGCTTTTTTGTTGTCGTTTCATGTTGAAGGTTGAAATAGCATTTTTGTTGATTTATCATGTCGAAGGTTGAAATAGCTTTTTTGTTGATTTATCATGTTGAAGGTTGAAATAGCATTTTTGTTGATCTATCATGCTGAAGGTTGAAATAGTTGTTCGTTGATCTATCATGTTGAAGGTTGAAATAGCTTTTTTTGTTGTCGTTTCATGTTGAAGATTAAAATAGCTTTTTCGTTGATCTATCATGTTGATGGTTGAAATAGCTTTTTTGTTTATCTATCATGTTGAAGGTTGAAATAGCTTTTTTGTTTATCTATCATGCTGAATGTTGAAATAGCTTTTTCGTTGACTTACATGCTAAAGTTTGAAATAGCTTTTTTGTTGTCGTTTCATGTTGAAGGTTGAAATAGCATTTTTGTTGATCTATCATGTCGAAGGTTGAAATAGCTTTTTTGTTGATCTATCATGTTGAAGGTTGAAATAGCATTTTTGTTGATCTATCATGCTGAAGGTTGAAATAGTTATTCGTTGATCTATCATGTTGAAGGTTGAAATAGCTTTTTTTGTTGTCGTTTCATGTTGAAGATTAAAATAGCTTTTTCGTTGATCTATCATGTTGATGGTTGAAATAGCTTTTTTGTTTATCTATCATGTTGAAGGTTGAAATAGCTTTTTTGTTGATCTATCATGTTGAATGTTGAAATAGCATTTTCGTTGATCTATCATGCTGAAGGTTGAAATAGCTTTTTTGTTGATCTATCATGTCGAAGGTTGAAATAGCTTTTTTTGTTGTCGTTTCATGTTGAAGGTTGAAATAGCATTTTCGTTGATCTATCATGCTGAAGGTTGAAATAGCTTTTTTGTTGATCTATCATGTGTAAGGTTGAAATAGCTTTTTTGTTGGTCTATCATGTTGAAGGTTGAAATAGCATTTTTTTATCTATCATGTAGAAGGTTCAAATAGCTTTTTGGTTTATCTATCACGTTGAAGGTTGAAATAGCTTTTTTGTTGATCTATCATGTTGAAGGTTTAAATAGCTTTTTTTGTTGTCGTTTCATGTTGAAGGTTAAAATAGCTTTTTTGTTGATCTATCATGTTGAAGGTTGAAATAGCTTTTTTTGTTGTCGTTTCATGTTGAAGGTTGAAATAGCATTTTTGTTGATCTATCATGCTGAAGGTTGAAATAGTTGTTCGTTGATCTATCATGTTGAAGGTTGTCATAGCATTTTTGTTGATCTATCATGCTAAAGGTTGAAATAGTTGTTCGTTGATCTATCATGTTGAAGGTTGAAATAGCTTTTTTTGTTGTCGTTTCATGTTGAAGGTTAAAATAGCATTTTTGTTGATCTATCATGTTGAAGGTTGAAATAGCATTTTTGTTTATCTATCATGCTGAATGTTGAAATAACATTTTCGTTGACTTACATGCTAAAGTTTTAAATAGCTTTTTTGTTGTCGTTTCATGTTGAAGGTTGAAATAGCATTTTTGTTGATCTATCATGTTGAAGGTTGAAAAAGCTTTTTTGTTGATCTATCATGCTGAAGGTTGAAATAGTTGTTCGTTGATCTATCATGTTGAAGGTTGAAATAGCCTTTTTTGTTGTCGTTTCATGTTGAAGATTAAAATAGCTTTTTCGTTGATCTATCATGTTGAAGGTTGAAATAGCTTTTTTGTTGATCTATCATGTTGAAGGTTGAAATAGCATTTTCGTTGATCTATCATGCTGAAGGTTGAAATAGCTTTTTTGTTGATCTATCATGTCGAAGGTTAAAATAGCTTTGTTGTTGATCTATCATGTTGAAGGTTGAAATAGCTTTCTTTGTTGTCGTTTCATGTTGAAGGTTGAAATAGCATTTTCGTTGATCTATCATGCTGAAGGTTGAAATAGCTTTTTTGTTGATCTATCATGTTGAAGGTTGAAATAGCTTTTTTTGTTGTCGTTTCATGTTGAAGGTTGAAATAGCATTTTCGTTGATCTATCATGCTGAAGGTTGAAATAGCTTTTTTGTTGATCTATCATGTTGAAGGTTAAAATAGCTTTTTTGTTGATCTATCATGCTTAAGTTTGAAATAGCTCTATTTGTTGTCATTTCATGTTGAAGGTTGAAATATCACTTTCGTTTATCTATTATGCTGAAGGTTAAAATAGCTTTTTTGTTGATCTATCATGCTGAAGGTTGAAATAGTTGTTTGTTGATCTATAATACCATTGAATAAATGGTTAAATTAGTCCACGGTGCTGGGAATAAACAAATTATACAAAAAAGAGAAATGTGATAAAGCTGAATTAATACAGCTTTCACTGAGCATTCGACTCGTTAATCATGTGTTCAAGATGATATCCAAAACAGGTGGCCACCTAATCTGATGTAAAGGTATGAAAAAAAAAAGTTTAAAGGGACAAAAAGAAGCTGGAGATAAATTACTTTGTTCCAGATTGAAAAGATAGTATCAATCTGTTCTTAAGTTGACACCTCCAAAGCATGTGGGCCTTATCTTATTCCAGTAATAGTAATAAACAAATGCTCTGCTGAACTGGCCCTTGTCCTCTCCAAACTCTACAACAAATTCCTTGCCGAATATTGCTTCCCTGATAGCTAGAAAATTGCCTATGTGGTACCAGTCTTCAACAATTCTGGAGATGGAGCTGACCCTCATAATTATCGCTTCATCAGTCTACTCTCAGTCTTCACTAAAATCTTTGAATCCTTAATCAATCTAGCGATAGTTTGTCATGTTGTTAATGCTAAACTTCTTTCTGAACATTAGTATGGATTTAGGCACGGTCTACTGTGCATATCCTACCGGTAATCTCTGAATGCATATACCATACACTGGACAAGGCAAGTGAGGCTAGGGAGGTAGTGCTTGATATATCCAAAGCCTTTGACAAGGTCTGAAATAAAGGGCTTCTCATAAACATTAATTCATATGGTATTACTGGACAAATATTTAATATAATTAGGTCCTTCTTATCCCCTCAAAAGATTGAGGTTGTCCTCTATGGCCATTCATCCAAACAACATGACATAATGCAGGTGTACTCCAGGGATCTATCCTTGGACCTTTATTGTTCCTGTTTTTAAAAAACGACCTCCCTGATGACATTGTGTCTGAGATGGGTATATTTGCTGTAGACACTACGCTCTACTCTCGTCATGTAGGTAAAACAGATGCGCACATATCTGAGGCAATGGCTAGATCCTTAGAAAGTGACCTCCACTCTGTTGTGGAATGGGGTCATAAATGGATGGTAACATTTAATGATGCTAAGAAAAAGCTCCTGTCTTTCATCAACTACAAGAAACTTCTTCAATCACCGATTGCTATGGCAAATAACACCCTACCTGAGAGTCCATCGTTCAAACTCTTTGGCCTAACATTTACAGGTAACATGAATTGGAACAAATACATTGAAGACATTGCCAAGGCTGCTGCAAAAAAGTGGGCTTCCTCTACCGAGCTAGAAAACCTCTCACACCTGACAGTATCCTATATCTCTACAAAGCCACTATTCGCTCATGCATGGAGTATTGTTGTCACATCTGGGCTGGTGCATCATCCATCAGTCTCTCACTCTCTCTTAGAGTAGGTCCGAAAAAAGAGTACCTAATCTAATAGATCCCTCACTATCCACCAAGCTCCAGCCCCTGTCCCATCGGCGCAATGTTGCATCCTTGTGCTCGTTTTACAAGTACTTCAATGGAATGTGCTCCAATGAACTTGCTGCTCTGGTGTCCCCTAGACGTAAATACACTCGACCAACCTGACAATCAGCTAAATCCCATCAATTCATTGTGGAGGTCCCCAGATTCCAGAGAGCCTTTTACTCCAATAACTTCTTTTGGAACTCCCTTCCTTGCTCCTTGTTTCCCCGACTGTACTGAAATGCAGAAATTTAAAACTAATGTTAACAAGCATCTTGCTGCACAGCTCCCAATTTAGGATGACCCCCAAAACTTTCACCTTAATTCTTAGTAGCCCCTTACGTCTACAGTGGCAACTTGCCTTGTTTGGGGTGAACTAAGTTTTTTTTTAAAGTTAACGAATATATATATATATATATATATATATATATATATATATATATATATATATATAAGCTGTACCCACCCGATGTTGTCCGAGAGTCTTTTTACTTTCATTTTTGCTTTGATTTTTTTTCAAAAAGTAGGATTTTGAAAGTTAAATTTAATTATTATGGTATCGTTTGGTCATTAAATTATTAATTGAATTGAATTGCTATAAAACTATAACTAATTTTGTCATTGTAATGTTCTTTATATCTGTATTTATAAAATGATTAGCTCTAAGCAACTTTTAAAAAAATTCAATCTTTTAATATATGAGGAAGAATTTTAAAGCCAGAAATGACTTTCCATTTCTTTCAAATTCCGAAGGGTTATGAAGTAATTCATTCTTTATCAACTATTAACAAAAGATTAAAATGGCTGACTTGTTTGTGAATAAACCGAAATGCATCCTGGTGGATTTAATTTCCTAATTAAATAATTTTTAATACGATTTTTAAAGTTCTATTTTATTTTATGCTATTGCATTTTTTATTTCAATAAATATTTTATTAATAGTAAATGAAAAATAATAATTCAATGTGAAATTATCAACATTATGTTGACGCAAGAAATCGACACGTGAATTCTCTAATTATTTTATTAATATAACGATACAGTATCATCCAAAAATGTAGTCTAACTTATATTTGATTCTATATATCCATATAATTGAAAAGTTATGGCTTTTTGATGGAGTAAATAAAACGATAACACATTGCACAATATTAGGTATGATTAATACAATAATTAATATTGCAATTCAAGCCATATAATCTGCTGCCACTTTTTAACTGGAAAATAAATATATTTATTTATTGGGGCGCAATAGGTTTATAGAGTTTCAATTTAATCTTTTAAAAGTTTCTTGGTGGACATAGGCTCTCAGGTAAGGGAATAAATGTTTGCTTTTTGCAAATAAATAAACTGTGTAATAGCATTAATTTTAAGCAGCATAATCTCTAAATATTATTAATGTTCTGGAAAAGCTTAGTATTAAAATGGTTAGAACTAAACAGATCAGCATTGAAAAGAAAGCAGAAATTGAAATTATCTTTCAGAGATAGATGTCGTGAATGCCTAATTGCTAGAAAACATGGCATACCTTATTACTTATAATTACTACATTTAATTATTTCGAATGAAAGAAATAGAAGATAAACTGTGTCTAAACTGACTGAAAAAACATTATATGTAACTATTATTAAAAGAAGATTTATTTGATGCTGTGTGAAAGTATGACAAAATTATTTTTAAGAAAATAAGCTGGAAAAAAAATGCTACGGTGGCCAATGATTCACGATTAACAGTTCAAGAACTTCCACAAGACTTTATGGTTTCAGCAGCAACACTATCTCGTAATCTCAGAGCAATATACAAGGTAAAGAAATTAAGCAAATGTATCCCACATGAACTTAAAGAAGTCCAGAAATTGTGGTATCTAGGAGTTTGTTAATTAAATACCTCTCAGGTTAGTGTGACTAAGCTTCCAGAACTGGGATGTTAAGTTTTAGAGTATCTTCCAAATTCCACTGGTATCGGATTTGCCACTCAGCTGACTTGAAAAGCCTTGTATAATCCATTCTCACCCATCCTAAAATCCATTTTTACATTTACTTTTTATATATATACATTTTCTGCTTACCCTATCGACTAATACATCTCCTTTTATCGCAACATTTCTGGGTTTGACACAAAACTGCTTCTTTGGGAGATTTGGGAAGTGTGAGGTAACTCTTTAGTTGCGATTGTTTCCAGTTCCATTCTGACTCCAAACTGAAGCTTTAGTCTATGGGTTATCTATCATTTACAGATGATAAATTTTCTAAAATATATACCTACAAAAAAAATTAATCTACAAACAATTTGTTGAGCCAATATGATCTGAGTTATCACCTTTAGATATATTCTCTGCCAACGTTGAAGAATGCACTCCTTTGCAAAATTTTAGCAAACTCATTCAGAAAATGTGTCGGAAATTCAGAACGAGACTCTCTTTTTTTCCGGTGTGTTGTTCAAAATGCATGGACATATCTTCCACGCTGCTCTTAGGAGCATGTCTTTCAAAATCCTAGCAGGTTCGGCTAGTAGGTTAGGTTTCCAGATCGTCATTACATAGACACTCAGAAACAAATAATACAAAGTAACATTTACATATTCATTTTCCATATCTATGACCATGACAACATGTGTTCTTTCTTATTATAATGGAACATTAATGTACTTTTTGCTTAGTAACATTTATATATTCATTTTCCATATCTATAACCATGACAACATGTGTTCTTTCTTATTGTAATGGAACATAAATGTATTTTTTGCTTAGTAACATTTATATATTCATTTTCCATATCTATAACCATGACAACATGTGTTCTTTCTTATTGTAATGGAACATAAATGTATTTTTTGCTTAGTATTCATGTTTGTTGTTCTTCGCTTGTATATTATATTGTGTACTACATTATATGTTTCATAAGCTCCTTTACATTCGTCTTTGACAAATCTGTAAATAAGTATGTATATATCAAACTGTTTCTTTGTTGTTATTTTTTTCTCTTTCTTCTGACAGACGTATGTGTTATCCACAATAACACAACACACAGAATAACAACTAGTAGCAGTCATAAATTAGATTTACTTTATAATGCATATCAGTGTCCTTGTGAGCTGGTTTGGCCAATCAGCTCGCAGGGCGCATTGATATCATTAGTTCCCTACGGGACTACTTGAACTCCCTTAGGATATTGCAGACGATGAGCAGACGGTACCCTGGCATCAGCCAAGAAGGATCGCCTCAGAAAGGCTCCGGCAAACAACGAGGAAACACGTTCTCTCTCCGGCCTCTTTGTCTACTGGACGCTCGCAGCACATACTATCTTCGCCTTAAGAACTTATTTTCCTCTTCTTTTTTCGGACACTTTCCAAATTTCTTCCACCTATATCAAACGGTATAGGTTACCTTTTATCAGAATAAACCCCTTTCGTTATTGTTGTAAAAATGTTTCTTTATTTCATTTCGTGAGTTGAATAGAAGATAGAGAATAACATATGCTCTTTCTTACAATGGTGACATGATATTTTCGAATCGTCACCAATCTGGCTCAATGTTGCTTAACTCCGGTGATCTAACAAGAACTGGTTGATATTGTTCAAAGACCAATAGCATTTATTTGATGTGGTTTGGTTTGTTCTATGGAATATCAACCATTCATGGGTGATTTAATGCCGAATATAGTTGTCAAATATAATTATATAGGTAGGATAATTATTTATGTTCATAGAACACATTGCTCTTAGATAACCAGAATACATTGCTCTTAGATAACCAGAATACATTGCTCTTAGATAACCAGAATACATTGTTCTTAGATAACCAGAATACATTGCTCTTAGATAACCAGAATACATTGCTCTTAGATAACCAGAATACATTGCTCTTAGATAACCAGAATACATTGTTCTTAGATAACAAGAATACATTGCTCTCAGAACACATTGCTCTCAGAATACATTGCTCCCAGAATACATTGCTTGTAGAAGGAAATTTCATAATGAAAGTGGGAACATTACTCTCAGAATGGAATTTTGCTGAGAGAGGGAAGCATTACTCTCAGAAAACACCACTAAAAAAAAAAAAACATTACTTCTATGAAAATATTACTCTTTGGCATTGATAATTTTTGTTCTCACCATGATTGTATCTATTTGTGAAGAAAAATAAAAAGGAGACATAAGGTTTTGATTTTTTGAAGAATCAGATAGAATAATATGGTTTGGGATGAACTTACAGATACTAGGGCATGACGTGCCGATTGATCGGATCAGGCCTCTCTGACATCCCGTCTAAGCAAAGTAAGGGGCTGAAGTGGATGAATACCTAACCACCAGGAACTCGTCCTACGGCATCATGGGTTGCTATCCACGGCAAACAGGTGGCCCTATTTTCAGAAAGGGGAGTACCCCTCTGCATGGGGTTGCAGTCCGCAAATTCGGGGCAGGAGTTACAGTCATCATATAATATATATATATATATTTATTTAAAATATAGTCATCTATAGACACGTGTTTCATCTTTTTAAGACTCATAAATGCGGCGAGACACAACTGATGCACAAACCCGAGATTCAAACCCCATACTTTATTCACTACATATAATGACAGTCTTACGCTCTACTCCCTGAACTAACTTGCTTGCTAATAAATGGGAGATGTATACATCACTTATAAACGAATGTTCATATTCATTTGTTTTCTTTATTTACGATGTTGATACCAGAGAGGATTCAATTATTCTTATGGATGAATCTTACCATATGCTTAAGTGGAAACCATCATTTCCTTCATTAGAATGCTTCACCGATAGGGGAGCATATATATATTTAAAATATAGTCATCCACAGACACGTGTTTTGTCTTTTCAAAATTAATCAGTGTTACACAACCGATTTTTTTAACTAACATATATTCCTTCATTGAATCATCATTTAAAAAATGTAAATGTTTTCTTACAAGAAATGAAATATAAAACAAAAAACAAAAAAAGATGGAGAGATTAACGAAGCAAAACTTAAAGTAAAAAGACTCTTGAATAATGTCATCGATATAAGTAGTTAAAAATCAAAATCCAACATTATGACCACCATTTTGGAAGAGCTGGAAAAATCTAGCAGATTGTAATGAACGTTCAACTCAATCATCGGTTTGCATAGTTTTGGGAAGTGTTATAAATTGAATTGTCATGAAAATAATGATAAATATGTGTATATAAGTTGTTACATTACTTTCTTCACAGACGTTTTATTTAGAAAAAAACATTTCTTGTCTATTCAGTCCATAATTGAGAAAGAAAAAAAAACATTTCTTATCTATTCAGTCCATAACTGAGAAAGAAAAAAACATTTCTTATCTATTCAGTCCATAATTGAGAAAGAAAAAAAACATTTCTTATCTATTCAGTCCATAATTGAAAAAGAAAAAAAACATTTCTTATCTATTCAGTCCATAATTGAGAAAGAAAAAAAACATTTCTTATCTATTCAGTCCATAATTGAGAAAGAAAAAAAACATTTCTTATCTATTCAGTCCATAACTGAGAAAGAAAAAAAACATTTCTTATCTATTCAGTCCATAATTGAGAAAGAAAAAAACATTTCTTATCTATTCAGTCCATAATTGAGAAAGAAAAAAAGTGCTGGGGAATTTTTAATTTCAAAATGACTTGTTCCAAAATCTAATAAGACTTCACAAATAGAATTCTGTCATCATAGTTAAGTTAAAAGTTACATTCGTTGTATTTATTTAAAGAATATTTATCTGACACTTATTTTATGGTAAGACCGAAGAGAAGATGGTAGGTGCACCACCGTGGAATTTCTACTTCATCCTGCTAGTTAGTAAATTAAAGTTAATAAAGTGGATTTATGAAAACTGTTACGTATTTTATTAAAAATGGCATACATATTCCAAAGAGACACTTTTCTACCACGAAAATCATTGAATGTGCAGCCATAATTCTTCTCATTAATCCAACAGAATGTATAGCAGCAATCTGAACCTCACTTCACATAAAAATGAAAAAGACTTCTTTTAATTTTTTGGATAATCGCATTTAAATATGTCTAAATAATATTTTTTTTTTTTATTAATCTGTTCTTAATTACCAATTGATAGTAACATTAAGTTTTATTGGGGGAGGGCGAATCCAAAAAGGTTCCAAACAAAACTAAAAGTCGAAGCTGAAACCAAACTAGTTTTATTACTGTGAAATGTGTGTGGCAAAAGAAATGTCTTAATATTGTGAATATTGACGTATCATTCTAAGGAGACAAAGGCGCCAAGAATTACCACGAACTGTACATTTTCCTTTATCAATAATTCTGATTGTCACAAAATATTGGTTGCTATGACAACATGTACCGAATTCTTTAAAGCAGCAGTTGGGTTTGCTAATATATACAACATCGACACTCTCTGGCGAATCTTGTCCACCTGTGAGGTACTTGAGGTTTTCCGAGCTCTGATTAAGAGTGATATGAAGTAACGGCAGCTGAAAATATTGATAAATCTCCGGTTGAGGCTTAAGCATAAATCAATCAATCATGCCGCACAGAGATATATAAGATATTTCTCTTCTTTTTGTTGTTTCCTTTGATAGACTTGAAAGTAAAACCAGTTGGGCTCTTGAGGTGCTACATTGGCAACCAAAAGTCGGTAGGCATAAACATATTGTTGACTCCTTTAAACTGACTTTGGAAAATTAAATCTCTTTCTAAGCAAGTGTTTTTCATTTTCTTTTTTATAACCTGTTTTTATCAATTGCTGTCTGAATTTGAGGAATAGGAGTTATTGTTTACATTGCTTTCTTCAGACTATTGTCCTCATCAATGTTAATATTTATATTTATACCACGTTTAGACCGATGTGACCACGGCCTTCTTCAGGTATATAGGTGGTTGTCTAACTTGCTATTTACTTTCTCACCTCCCCTTACCACTTGGAATGGGTTAGTTCGGCGGGGGGGGGGGGGGGGGGCTAGAAAAAGGAACATGTTTTACTCGCTAACTTTGAATGATAGGATGGAATTATGGCGACTGCTTGCAGATTCTAGGCTGACTCTGTAGACCGGGTTCGCGCCTCCCGACCGTCTGAAATTGTTACTTTCCTGCACTGATGAGAGCAATAAGCTTGAAACGCTAGCGTCTGTAGGTATTAATAATTTAATATTTATTTATAAATATTATACTAAGCCCCTTTAAGAAATTAAAGTTGAGCACTCTCGGGGATGTTAAAAATAGACTGTCAAAAAGCTCTAATGCAAAGTTCCGAATACGTTCGTCGAACACTCTCGAGTAGTCTTCTATCTGTGCCCGCTTCTAGGTACATATAGATCTTAATTTCCCTTAATTACGTGACAATTTCCGTTGGCCGAGTGGATATGGCGACTGCTTGCAGATTCTAGGGTGACTCTGTGAACCGTGTTCACACCTCCCGACCGTCTGAAATTGTTACTTTCCTGCACTGATGAGAGCAATAAGCTTGAAACGCTAGCGTCTGTAGGTATTAATAATTTAATATTTATTTATAAATATTATATATATATTTATATATAAATATATAAATAAATACACATTGGTCTTTATTATATAGTGGAGAGTTTGATATAACTGATTCATGAGTATTTGAACAGGGAATATCTGTATCAGTTCTAATGATATAAGCTTGATATATTTGTTATTTTTTATGAAGGATTTATTAGAAAGTCTAAATCTTCAACAGAAACCTTGCTTAGCGCTAATTTTAATGAAATTTAAAACTACAGAAGAATAACTACTGTTGTAAAGCTACCTTGCTTCAAAATAGTCGTTGACTTTCGTTACTTGCAATCTATCAATTCTTTATAAAAATACTTTCTTAGAAAAGCCAGCTTGCAATTCGCTACAATATATATGACCAGCCTGCTTCAATTTATTTTTTATGACAGGTGTTTACGCTCAAAGCTTCCCTACCAACTGAAGTAGTTCAAAATCCGAATGGAAGCTCTTCCAAGATAATCCCAATAATCCTCTCAGCCAGTTTTTGGGCGAAATCTTTCAATCAATCTTCTGTCTCTTTGATGAGTAATCCGAGTCTCATCATATGCATTAAAGAAGGGTTTATGAAACAAAATTCTAATCACCCAAAATGCGATTGCAACTCTCTGAATGCTCCGTTGAACATCGCCATCTAATATTACAATTTATGAACATATACCAAGGTAAGTAAAATTATCCAAAGCTGCTAGTTTTATTTCATAAACCAGAAATTTTATTTTAACATTGCCCTGTTGTAAAATAATAGGGTAGTCTGTACAATAGTAAGAGTATTTGCTGTCTAATTGGTCACAACATTTTTTGCACAACTTGGTATCGGGTTGTAATATATTTTTGTATGTAGGTTGATGACGACAATGCTGTCATTGTCGCATCAGTGTAAGTGTCATTCTAAGGCATATCAAACCTTTTGGGGTAATTTAATGCAAAATTTAATCATCATTTTTGCATAGGTTTTTGTGTTTTAACTGGCCCATTTGGCATCATGGTTAGAGAGTTTACTTATGGGCTGGGAGACCGGGGTTCAATTCTAAATCGAGTTGTATCAAAGACTCAAGAAATCATACTTGATGCCCGCTTGCTAAACACTCATCCTTATAAGGTGAAGGATCAAGGGTAAATGGAGTAATCCTGAAAAAGGAGTAGCGCCCTTCCCTACATCTCAGTATAATAGCTAATGGAAAGGAAGCCTTTGGGTCGCCGTCGACTATGGTCGACCACTTTACTTTATTTATGCTTACAGTTCTTGATATTTTCAAACATTCCTACAATAATTTGTTAAGTAGGCATTTTTTTTGTAACTAGATAGTCTTTAAATGATAAATTCTATTAAACTGATGGAAACTGGACAGGTATTTTCATCTCGGTAATGGCATTAACAGGTAACTTAACACTCCACAAAGGTTCTAAACTGGGGCTTCACCACTGGATATAATTTAAAGATTTGGCTTAGCTAGACAGAATGTTAGTAGTTGCGAGTGTTGGAAAGTATAGTAAGTAGAAGGTAACAAAATAAAAAGGTAGAGTAAGATGGATTTCGGGGAGGGTGTGTGACAAACACGGAGGCAGTTTAGTTTTGTACCATGGAAAAAACTGGTGATACAATTTGTTCTAAAAATATATTACTCTATTAGAAAACAAAATCTAATTGTCTTATAAATTTAGTTGCTTTATTATCATTCTACTAGTGGGGACCGTGGAAATTCAACAGTGTTATTCTTCATCTGTTGTATATTACTGCCGTGCTTAAAAAAATGTCCATTCTATGGACATCTGGCACGAATGCAAACCCCACAATATTATTGAACCACATTTCTTCAAACTGAAACATGTTTATCTAAGTACTCTGATTAATGAAGTTTAGGAATATATCTGCTTATGAGGGTCTATCTGCTGAATCCTTGTAGGATTTTGCTACATATTTTCATTCTGTGGACGTCTATGGCAAACACCGACCCCACGATATTATTCTAGCATTTTTGGACAGAACAGATACTACTCTTTGATTCTAGCCTGAAATCCAAGAACGTGTATTTTAGTTCGAGTTTCACGTTCTATACATTAGATGAAAGTTAAAAAATTCCGTTTTTTGCATTGTATCTTCAGTGATTGGGCGATCTCGTCTTTTAAAAAAGAGGTGAAGGGTGTTGACGTACGTACAAACATGAAATTACCTGAGTGTATTATTATATAGATTACACACTTAATCCTAATTAAAATATTAGATTCTAAATATGAAATGAGATCAACACTAAAACAAATCAAATATGGATACCAAAAGAAAGACAATGATTTCTATTATTTTATGTTTGCTGTGCCGTTTAACTTAGAAAAGGGTACATAGTTAGTCAAATGGATACCATCGGGGCCTATGGAATCGGTTGTGTTAAGTTAAAATCCTGTTAAATCTACTGTAATCATTTATGCATTAATACTGTTGGGAAAAGTATGAACCTTACCTTTCTCCTCAACTTTAGTTAATCGTGTACAAATGAATCGTTTACAAGAGGTATTATATTTCGGCATTAAATAAATTAAAAAAGACTTCACATGCTGTAAAAGGAACTTGACAAGCTTTTTCTTGTTTCAACATTAAATAATGCCCCCAAAAGTTTGGTATAATCACGTTGACGCACTAATTCTCAACAAGCAACGTTGAACCTGGTTAGCACAAGATGGGTAACTATCTGAGAATACTGGGCGCTGTTTATCATCTCTTACTGCGATATACATGCGGCTGGGGACTGCATATTAATTTGATACACTCTAGAGACTTTCTCCTTTAGTGGTAGCCGACTCAGCCGGCCAAGGGCGAATACCACACCAAACCAGAAGGTTGGTATGATATAAAACAAACAAGATGAGCCTTCAATCATGGAGTCAATTAATGTAAATTTTTTTAAACCAATTACATTGTTGAGATATTCTGACAAATTTTTTTCTGCAATTAATCACTCTCTCTTTAAAGAAATTTAAATGTTTATTGCTTTTGCTTTAAATATGTTTTTTAATTGGCCACAGTTGTTTAAAATATAGAATGATTAATTAGCTAACTCAACATTATGCATTGCAAAAGTGTTGCGATACTCAAGTTTTATAACTCAGATTGTCCATTCCTTTGATATCCTCTACCTTCTCTGTACCTTTTCTATATAAAAAAATAATATTCCATATTTTCAACATACATACATATATATTTAAGAAGAAAAAGGAGTGTGTAGTGACGAATTCGTGTTCGAATCTCAGCGTTGATATGCTCGCTGCATCTCACCACACTGATGAGCTTTGAAAAGACGAAACCGCTGTCTGTGGATGATAAATAATAATCCTCAAAAAGCTTGGTATGCCATAAAACAAACGAGATGATCCTTCAATCATGGAATGAATCAATGTAATTTTTTAATACTATTTGCACCAGTTACATTGTTGAAATATTCTGACAAATCGTTTCAGCAATTAATTTCTCTCTCGTTAAAGAAATCGTTTATTGTTTGTTTCCTATTTTCTTAAATTGTCCATAGTTGTTTAAAATTTTGAATGGTTTAATTCTGTGTTTTACAAGTGTTGTGATACCTAAGTTTTATAACTCAAATTGCCGTCGATATCCTTGTAAACTTTTCTATATAAAAAATTGATATTCCATATATAGAACATATACATATATCTAAAAACAAAACTGGTCGATAATGATTGATGTCAGGGGTTCGAATCTTGAAGTGGATACGCTCCCTGCGTCAAGTCACACTGCTAAGATTTGACAAGACGAAACAGGTGTCTGTGGATGATGATACGTTATATATATACATAATTCTTTGACTCTCCAATGGGGAAAAAATTTATAAACAATATACTAAACCGTGCTTCTAAAGATCTCCAAAAATACTCGACAAAGCAGTGAATTGCAGTTTTCTTTAATTAATTTGTTTTTGTTTTTATTTCCTCTAATAACTTCTAATAAATGAAAGATACGGGACTACTTCATTATAAAATGTATTTTGAACCATATCTGGGCAGACTAAATAATCTACGACAGAAAAAAAAACGGTTGAGACCCATATATTTTAAAACGTTTCTAACTAACGGATACATTTCTATCAGAATTCGCATTTTGCAACAGATTGAAAAAGGAGGGAAAATCTTCCGAAAATTTTCTGACTCCCCAATGGATAAAAATTGAAAAAAATAACAACACATTAAACTGTGCTTCTAAAAAGTCCAAAAAATACCGGACAAGGATTAATAAATTGTAATTATTTATTTATCTTTTCTTTCCTCTAATGATGTCTGTGTGTATAATATATATATATATATATATATATATATATATATATATATATATATATATATATATATATATATATATGTTTAGGGTGTTACAGCAAAATCCGACACTTGACAAAAAGTAAACGAAATACCAAGAGATACTGAGGAGCGTGGTGAAGCCCTAGATGGACGAGATCGCTGTTGAACGTCCCTACGTCTTCTAGCACACAAGACCAAGACGACTAAGGCGTAGCTGCTCAACAATGTTCCTCACCACTGGTTATCGGACTTGTGGTCACCCTCCTCACCCAACTGCGATCTACTTGACTATCTCTTCTGGGGTATGGTCGAGGTCAAGACCAACAAGCACGCCCAGAACATGGTCGACTCTCTGAAGGTTGCCATCGTAGAGGTGTTCGCCACTATAGACAAGGACATAGTCACCAAAGCGTGTGACTTATTCCGTGCCCATCTTTAGAAGGTCGTCTCTGCCGCCGTTGGTTACATTGAAAAATAATGTAGTATATAACTCGAACTATTCAAGACGAGACTGCGATTAGAACGGAAAACGTGTAAAGAATCTGAAACTAATACTTTTTCAACTTCCTTATATACTGTTATCAAAAGTCGTTCAGACACTAGACGGGTTGTGCCATTTACATAATTCATTCCTTTTAACCTTCAATTAAATTTATAGTTACAAATATACACTTATAACTGCTATTATTGGTGACCATTTTGGAAAAATAAATTGCTGACTCATCCTTCCGGTCCGTCCGGAAGTGACGTCGTTGTGAGAGGATTTTTTCACATTATCATTCTTTATTTTCATTACGTTGATAAGAAAAGGTGTTTTATTGTAAATTGAAGTTAAGCAACAAATATCTCGGCCATTACTAAATGGGTCACCATTTTGGAAGAAAAACAAAACTGGTTCTTTGATATGACGTAAGCGCCTTCAATAGTATATTTAAGCATGAGTTCTTTGATATGACCGAGGCGCCTCCTAATTTAAAAAAAATTTGTTAACTATGAATGGGGGAGGGTAAACCAAATTTTTTAGGGGGGGGGGAATTTTTTTTTCTAACTGAAAATATTACTATTCATGGGGAAGGGTAAAAAAAATTGGGGGGGGTAAAAAAAAATTTTTTCAACTGAAAATATTAATATTCATGGGGGAGGGTAAAAAAATTTTTTTTTTGGAACTGAAAATATTACTATGTATGGGGAGGGTAAAATTTGTTTTTCTTTTTTTGGGGAAGAATATAAAAAACATTTTCTTTCTTTTATTAGCTGAAAAATATTTTTTTTTCTTTTTTAACTGAAATATTATGTATTATGTAAAATGTATTATGTAAAAAAAAAATTTGGGGAGGTCAAAAACAAATTTTTTTTCTTAACTAAAAATATTTCTATGTAGTGGTAAAGGTTAAAAAAAGATTGGGGTGGGGTCCAAATTCAAAAAAAAAAATTTTTAACTAAAAATATTCTTAGTCTAAAACAAAGAAAATCCATACCCAAGAAATATGACTGGGGCTGCATCGGTTTACA